>LT669795.1:36106671-36730057 GCA_900128785.1 Arabis alpina | reverse complement strand
AAAAACGGGTCGGGTCGTTTCAAGCATAAAGATTCGGTCCAAGATAAAGCTTAGATTGGTAAAAGTTTAACATCGAAAAAATCATTCCAAAACGAAGAAGAAAAAGGCAAAATGGGTATTACGTGTTGTATAAACCAATAAATCCTCTAATATATTAGATGAGCAATATTGTTAAACAAAGTTGTTGATGTGTCAAGTTGAATTTTTTTTTTTAAAGAAACTATATTTAATATATTATTCTTATCTCATTACCCAAACACCATCACAAAACACAATACTAACTTGGATATTATAATTCATTAGGTAAAGGACCCGCATATATGCGGGTTAAGGAAAAAAAAAAAATTACAGCCCTTAAAAAATCAAGCACGAAAAATAATCACTCCTGATAATAAATAAAATCGAAAACGTTGATATTAAATCAATTTTAGCACTTACATTTTTATCTTGATATTTTTGTCTATTTTGATTTCCTGTTAAATTTGATCAAATCTTTTTAAAATAATAAGTTTCTTTCTCTTCATGTTTAAGTAATTCAATTTTCACTATTTCACTATTCTATTTTTTCAAAATCTTGTTGAATTCTTTTCTCATACTCTTAGTTGAATTTTTCAATTTTATAACCTATGAAAAAAACACAAAATACAAAATCTGAAAAAACACTGAAAAGAAAAGTCTCATCATTATTAAATTGTTTAGACTAATTTTATTATATTATTTTATTTTGAATTAAATTTTGTACATATTTACAAATAATTAGTTTTTTCCAAATGTTTATTTTTATTATATACCTACTCACTCGTATATTTATTTTTCCAAAACCTTAACGAATTGAATCTCATATTTTTAGTTGCAAACAACTAAAATTGCCAATTTTAATAAGATTTGTTTGATAATATTGATTCCCAAATTTTACAAGAATCTAGTGATTTGTACAATGGAATAATTATGCAAAAAATCAAGTAATTTTCTCATTGGATATTCTAATATACATTTAAAATCATTTTAGTTTAAATAAACGTAGGTTTTGCATACAACTATTTATCCACATGTCAAAAGATTTATTTATTTTAGATCAATAATATATTTATTTGAAAAATAGTAAAAAGTAATTCTACTTTAAATATGATTTTGAAGATTTTGACATTTGTGTTTTAGTTAAATTAAAATAAAATAACACAACTAATTGAAATATGATTAAGAAATTTTTGAAATCTGTGATTTAATTTCATAAAAATAAAATAGTACGTGCCAAAAAATCTTATCAACTGGTTGACACGTGTCACGATCTTATTAATTATTATGTTTGACGCATCAAACTTTATATAATAAGAAAATCTACTTTAAATAGGATTATGAAGATTTTGACATTTGTGTTTTAGTTAAATTAAAATAAAATAACACATGTCAAAGCCTAATTGAAATATGATTAGGAAATTTTTGAAATATGTGATTTAATTTCATAAAAATAAAGTAATACGTATCAAAATCTTATCAACTGGTTGACATGTGTCACGATCTTGTTAATTATTATGTTTGACGCATCAAGCTTTATATAATAAGATACTAGAAAACAAAATTGAACAATAAATTATCTATTAAATAAACACTAAAATAATAATTCATAAGTTTCAAAATAATAATAATAAGAATAATTTATTTATAAGATTGTAAGCTGGTGAACGAGTTTTGATACATGCAATCTTCCATTTTTATAAATTTGATTCATAAACCTTGAAGATTGTGATATTATTTAAGTGTATTTTATTTAACGTAGTGTTATATATCATAAACATTTCATACAAATAAAGATATTAAATGTTTTATAAAAAAATGTATTACAAATTAATATTGGTCTTATAATGTATATGATTATTTTTATTGACTAGAAATTTAAAAATCTATGGCTATTAATTATTTCACAGATATTTTACTATAAAGTAATTTCAAAATTTAATATATAAAGCGGATCTTAGATTTCATAAGATAATTTTTTTCAATAACTATAATTGATATTTTAACTAAACTATATTAATTTTATTCTATAACTATTAAAACTCTTGGAATAATGAATTTACTTTTATATATGAATATTGTAACTAATATTAACTACTCTCCGTCGGTCTTTATACAAAAAAAGAAAAACTACTCTTTGTCAGTGTGTCACATGATAACAAGTGTCATTTATACTTTATTTGTTTTTCAAACAATACCAATTTGGTACTTCCAATAAATATTCTTATACTAAGTTTTATTCTTAGTAAATGAGTTTATCAACTAGAGAAGAGAGAAACTGGCACCAATAATATAATCAACAAAAAATTATAATTCAATAACTAACCCATTCATTGAAAATATTTTTGGTTAAATAGCTAATTAAGAATTCTAGTTTGGTTGTTAACTAAATTCACCCTTTTTTTTTTTTGACAATATCCAAATCACAAACCATTCCGTCCTAAAGTTACCAATAAGAGCTTTGGGTTGTAGAGGGGTTATTCATGATATGAGTTATCAAATGCGACCGTCTACATTTGTTTTGTTTGCCAACTATATCCATGGTCCCCTAATTTTTAATCAATAATTGATCATTAAATTTGTAATCAAAAATTTTAAACTTTGATAGAAATTATTTGGGTAGATTCTAAAAATCTCTACAATATCTTTAAATTTTGATTTTAATTGTTTGTTCATTAAACTCTATCTCCAAATGATTTCAAATTCATTAAAAACCACAGATTTTCAAAATATTTTAAAGTTGAATAACAGTGGATTTTAATTATTGATTTGAAATCTTCCATTGAATAACACAAGATTTTTAAATTCTTAAGACATGATTTTACAAATATCATATCCACTAACCTCGGATTTTAAAATAGAATTTAAAATCATTGATTAACTAATAGTGGATTTTATTTAGATTTAAACTCTATTAAAATCCATCATTGAATACCATATACACAAACCATAAGACCAAATCCTTTTTTTCCTTACCTCTTTGAGATGCCTTCTCATTAAAGTTTTGCTTAAGAGAGGGAGAGAGACAGAACAAAAACAGGTTCTATTATGTCGGAATCTGCTAACGATGTGTGTAGCTTCTAAAATCAAACTTCCCCAATTTCTGTTTTTATTTAGAACGTGGATGATTTCATCCGATTACTTTTAAAATCTATAAATAATCAACCAAACCTTAGTGATTGGAGAAAAAAGAAGACTATCTAGAGAGATGGAGGAAGAACTGAAGAACTTTATGATGGTTTGGGTTCTTGCAATAATCTGCATATCTTATTGCTACTACTTATCAACCAGAATCAAACCTGGTCTTTTCCGATTATTCTCTGTTCTTCCTATTTGTGTTCTGTTTCTTGTTCTTCCTCTGTTTTTCTCCTCTGTTCACTTCTCTGGCTCCATAGCTTTCTTCCTCACATGGCTCACCAATTTCAAACTCATTCTCTTCTCCTTCGATCAAGGTTCTCTTTTCCCACTTCCCTCAAATCTCACCCGATTCATCTGCTTCACTTGCTTACCCATCAAGCCTCAAGAAAACCCTAAACCTCAAAATGATATACCCAAATGGGTTTTCGCCATTAAAGTTGCAATCTTTGGTGTGTTGTTACAAATGTATGAGTACAAACAACATCTGTCTCCGGTTGGGTTATTGGTTCTCTATTCTTTGCATATATACTTGGAGCTTGAGATTTTCTTAATGGTTGTCAAAGTTTTGGTCTCTATCACTCTTGGGTGCGATCTAGAGCCTCAGTCAAACGAACCATACTTAGCCACATCTCTTCAAGACTTTTGGGGTCGCCGATGGAATCTCATGGTTCCGGCGATCCTCCGGCCATCCGTTTACGTCCCAGTGCGACGAATCACCGAGCGGAAAATGAACTCTGATCAAGCTTTGTTCTTGGGAGTTTTCGCTTCGTTCCTTGTTTCCGGTGCGGTTCACGAGCTTATCTTCCTCTATCTTACCCGTCAGTTGCCTACAGGAGAGGTCACTTGGTTCTTTGTGTTACATGGGGTTTGTACGGCGGCAGAAGTGGTGGCGAAGAAGAGGACGTTTGTGCAAGGTTGGAGGATGAGTCCGATGGTTTCACGACTATTCACGGTGGGGTTTGTAGTTGTGACGAGTGGTTGGTTATTTTTCCCTCCTCTAATAAGGAGTGGAATGATCGAGAGTCTCGCTAATGAAGCTTTGTTATCCATTGATTTCGTCAAGCGTAAGTTCTTTATGTTTGGGTGGTGACTCATGCATTTATGTGTGTTCTATATAGTTGGATTATCAAGTCATATTACTTTGAAGAATTTCAGTATAAATAAAGACTTAAAGAGATGTTATGTAATTACTGTGTTAGTAGACTTAGGGGGTGATTGATGATTAGACTTCGAAGACGGTAGGAACTTTAAAATTAACTAAGTCAATATTTTTACCCATCAATCTTTAGCTGTCTTATAATCTCTCAAAGTTCATACAATTTCTCATAGCTTATACTTGATTTTTTTGTACTTGTTACTTTGCTTTTTTTTTAAGCCAGAAAAAAGGCTTTTATTTTTTTAAAGTCATAGCCTTAACAAAATAAATTAAAGTCAAACTTAACTTTTAAAACTCATGTTAAAGTAACATTTTACACAATTAAAATCTCAAACAATCATCCCTTTAAAATGTTTACATAAAAAACAAAGAAAAAGTTCTACGCCGATTAGAGAGGGCCATATAGTCCACCTACAAATTAAGAGAACATAAAATTAAAGATAAAGAGAAACGGATGAAGCGATTATATACATCTTTGAACTTGGTTAAGAGAATTGAAAACGTTGGTCACTCCTCTTGATGACGTATGATATCCACTCAAAAAAATTGGTTTAATTTATATCCCTCATATTCCATTTCCGAATGCAAAAGTAACCTCCGAAGACTTATACTTTGCGCTCCTAGAATCACATGGTTCCTCCCTTGTAAGCAGTACAAGCCGATCTTGAAGTTGAGTCCATCTCTTTCCAAGAACAATCCACCTGGCATCGTAATTGATTTTGTGTTTAAGCACTACATGAACTTCATTCTCTTGAATTAAATCTACCTCATGTAAGCTAATTTGAACTTCCGTCTATACCAAAAATTTGCTTTGTGCATGTTTTATAAGGTTTGGTGGTTCTCCCTCAACCCCTTAGAAACATCGTTTATCCCGTGATTTCCAAGTGTATCACATAATCCATGGAATTGTCATGCATTCCTATTAAAGGTATCCTCGCTCCTAATTCCCTACAAAAAGAAATCTATATTTGCGTATAACGAGAAATAGGAAAAATAGACCCTTCCCACTGAAGATAAAAATAATGTCCACATTTGTTAAGTAGTGGGATATTCAATCAAATGTGATTTATTGTTTCTTCGACCAACATAAAGTAGAATAATTTATCCTTCGATAATTTAAATTGCCTAATATCGTCGTAGAGTATGACAGTGCCTGTCAAATGAAGTGCTTAATCTTTGGAGGATACTTCAATTTCAAAACGTAAGCTTTCAAGACTGTGAAGCTTGATTCCCATACCAAATTATCGACCAATATCTTTTCTACCTCATTTACCAACCAATACCCCGATTTAACCGTATATCTTTCTAATTTTGTATAATGCTATATATACATGTCGTTAATACATGTAGGACTAATTTCGAGACCTCAAACTAGTGGAATTTCCATTGGATCCATGATTTCTTAGTGTTTTAATTGTATAAATTGATTACCTTCAGATTTGGATGTAACACGCTTTCTCGACCTCTGGCAGGCCTAGGAAAAGCGTCTCATATCCATGGATCATGCCATACTACTACTGTGTTGGCAAACCGTAGGCTTATCTAGTCACCTATTCGTAACAATTTTCTTAATGATAGTACTTTCATCCATAGTAGGCATGGGCATTCGGGTATTCGGGTCGGGTCCAGGTTCGGGTTCTAATGGGTACAGGTTCCTCCGGGTATACTAAAAACATACCCATACAGGTTCCTGTAAGACACAGGTTCGGGTCCAGGTTCGGGTCCAGGTTCGGATACAGGTTCGGATACAGGTTCCAACTTATTAAACCATTTAAATATCCAAATTTTACAAGTTTCTTCTAGATATAGGTTCGAGTCTAGGTTTTGTGATGTATTTATACCCAAAATCTAAACAAAAACCTGTAACTTGAACCTGTAAAATGCATTTGAAACACAAACAAACCAACAAGACAACAAAACTAATTTAAGAATACAATTATCAATCGAAGTTTGTCAATGTATAAAACTATATCAATGTAACCAAATCAATTAGACAAACGAATAAGAGTCAATGACGAATCACGAATCGAAATAGATCATTTAGATAGACGAACAACGGAACAAGAATCAATGACGAATCACGAATCAATCGAAGCAAGATTAGAAAGAGAATGATGATAATTGTAGATCAAACTCAAGATGCCTATGATAAAAGAGACGAGTGTGGTCGAGCTCGACAAGGATTTGCAAAAATCGAGCTTGAAATTTAAGGGATTTCATTCATTTGAAGAATCGATGTTTTGGTGTTAGTAATGGTATTGGAAAGTCGAACCTGTAACAACAAATAAAAGTAAAACATTTAACTCATTTGTAAAGGTTCTTTTTATCAGTATTATGACAATATTATAAAAAAGATTATAGAAAACAATATCAATAAAATCCGTTTTATCATAATCTTCGGTAGATTTGACCTACTAGGCTTAGGCATACATGTTCAAGTTCGGGTACAGGTTCGGGTACAGGTTCAAATTCGGGTACTAAAAACATACCCATACAGGTTCCTCTATAATTTCGGGTCGGGTCCAGGTTCGGGTCTTACAGGTTCGGGTCCAGGTTCGGGTACGCAGGTTCAGGTTATTTTGCCCAGGCCTAATCCATAGAATGGTGAGTAGTGTTTTTTAGCTAATAGTAGACCACGGTAACCCGAAAATATCTTCCCTTAGATATATATTGTAACCAATATTAATTATTCTCTCAATCGATCATATGAAAACTGCCATTTTATGATTATTTTTTTCAACAAAAATGTTAATCTTGTGTTTTCAATAAAATTCCTCCTTTTTTGTAGGTTAGTTTATTAATTAGAGAAACAAAGTTATGTAATGGTTTTTTTTTTTTTAATAACAGCTTACTTTATAGATTTCATGTATTCACAAACTCATACAAAGCAAATTTATAAAGGGAGTCAGCAATAGAGTTCGCTGCCCTTGGAATAAAGCTAATACTAGAAACTTCAAATTGCAATAAGAGTTGAGAAATATCAAAGTTATGTAATGAATTAATAAGGATTCTCTAATAATATAATAGAAATAGAAATAGAAAAATGAAAATTTTGTTTAGGTAAAGAAGAGAAGAGAAACTGATGTCTTATTCCAGAGAGAATGATGAATATATATAAGGTACAAGTATTAGGGTTAGAAGGAATACTTGGGAAATAAGTCGAGCATATTCTATGAGCTTCTAATGGACATCCACTAAATGGGCTTATAACACTCCCCTTTGGATGTCATTAGAGTAAAAGTAATCCTAATACGCAAAAGAAGCTGCCTCATTAAAACCTTACCAGGGAAAACCCAGTGGGAAAAACCATGGTGAAGGAAAAAGAGTGCAGCGCGCATTTACTCCCCCTGATGATTACATGACTCGAGATCTTTGGGGCGACGTAATCTGATACCATAAACTAACTTCTTGAAGGTAGCAGTTGGAAGCGCCTTTGTAAAAAGATCTGCTAGATTCTCGCTTGAACGGATTTGCTCTGTCAACTTTGGTAGAAGGTACTTTGTTCTGTCGCCTTTGATGTATCCTTCCAATTGTCTCCTTTTATAGGCTGATGAGTGCATAACTTGAAATCTTCGTGATGCTCCAAACTTGTTTCTTGAAGGTACTAGTTGGAAGTGTCTTGAAAATAAGTCGACCAAAGTTTCGCTTGAACAACCTCTTGAACATGTACATCATCATTCTTCTGCAACTCATCAGTCTTTTAGATGATTCATCTGAATCATTCTCTTTATTTCTCTCATTATCATTAATGTATGATATTCTTTTGGAAGATTGATATACTTTTATAACTCATTATAATGATAACATTCTTCTATATGTGTCTATCATTTGCGTGTTCTTTGATGTCTCGTTAAAAACCTTTCATAGAAAAATCCTATGGGATAAAAACTATGATAAGGGAAAAAGAGTACATCCACGCATATCATTATATTTCTCCCCCTCATAAACATCTTCTTCAGGAGATGCATTATGATCATATATAATATCTCTTTTGGAACTATTATAAGCATAAAACTAATGAACAAACTCGTATGGTTGCCATATGATATTTTATACTATTGAACTTTTGGTTCATAACATCTTTTCGCTAAATGTTTAATCTGAGACATCTTGAGATAGTTTTGTCTTTTCAAGATCTTTTATCTCAAACTTTTTCTTTTGATATTCCACTGTATATAAATCTCTTCATGAGTTATATGATGTTCAAATAATCAAATATATACTGCAATCATAACAAATCATTTTCTAAATCTTCTTATAAATATGCATAGGCTAATATCATCTTTTCATTGCCTTTCTCTTAGCAAATACTCACTAAGAAGATTCTTGCAGTGTACATCCTTCTTGGAGTATATAAATATCATTATACAGTGGTTACTTATCGCATAACTTGTAATAACTCTGCCGGAGTTTCGATGATGTTCAAATGAAGAATCACTTTATCAAAATATTTTAATAAGTCTACATGGGTATTTACATGATTATATCCCATGCTACATACTTTCTTTTCATTCGATCGATTACCGAGTAGAATTCCTGAGAATATAATTCTAATATCATTAATCCTTCAGGGATTGTATCCTTCACATATATATCCTTCAAGGATTGCATATAAATGTCTTTATCCATTGTTTCATCTCTTACTACCAAATTTGTAAGATATCAAAAATAATTGCCACCACAAGAGAATATATCTCTTCATAAAACATTCTTTATCTTTGTGAATTTCACTATATTCACTATTCTTTCATACAAAAGACTCATTTATATGACACTGGTTTTACACTTTAAGTGCAAGGACTACTGGTCCATATAATTCTCTACAAGAGATTATATAAGTCTATTTCTTCCAATCATTATTTTGTGTACACTTTGCAATAGACTTTCTTTCATGATCCTCTCTTTTTATCCATAATATCAACTGCTCATTGCATGCAAAAATATTACGACATCGATTTGCTTTATGGTTCCATCTTATTCCATACATGACATAGCTAGCTATAACTCTTCATTTTCAAGTACTTGAACTTTTTCATTTGTCATGTTTATGTCTCTTCTAGAGATCATCCAATCTCTTCAGGAGATTTTTCAAAGTCTTTCTTTCCTCGAATTGGTCATTCTCAATTTATGCTCTCTTTTCTTTCGAGGATTCTTAATATTAGGAACCAAATAAGTCTATCACGCTTCATGCGATATTTAGACTCACTAGCAGTTTGATATAGTCCTTCCGGGACATCAATTTTAATTGGAGCATATACAGCTGGGGTAGGTGACTTCATCACTCTATTTTGAGTTAGTAAATGCATATGGCAATTAATACGCTAAGTTATTCTTATGAATTATCTTTTTGGACTTCTCATATAAATTCTTTTGGTCCGAGGATCAATGATAATTCATACATATCTTTCTCCAGCTGTTTAATTTCTCCCCCTAATGTTGGAAAAGTTGACTCATTAAAATGAAAGTATATAAATTGAGACTTATATAAATTCTTTTGGGATGACTCTTAATTATCTTTCATATCCAACATATATTTTTATCCTCTTTTGAGGTTCCATCATCAAGCACTGTGGTGGAGCACTTTTCACATTCATAGATCTTTCATTCAAAGATCGTTCAGATGGAAACTATTTGGTTTCTAACCCTAAACCAATAATGATGGGGAAAACAATTAGTTATTCATTGGCTTGATGCGAATCAATGCTACTAAAATTTGTATATGAACATGAGCTTCAGGATGTTCAACACTTATCCCAATGGACATATAATAATCAGGCTTCAAATATAAACCAAAAATAACCTCGCTAACTCCAAGTTGCTGGTTTATAACAAGGAAAAATATGACCTTTTATTGCATCAATCGATTCAATGCGTCCATTGAATCGATGCATCTAAATGTCACAAAGTGGGTGATCAGCCCATAATCATCTCCTTGTATATATTTCAGAAAAATTGGTAGAGTCCAAATCATCTTTAACTGGTGAAAGCCATATTATCATATTGCTTTTGAGCAAATAGCCTATGATAAATAATTAGGAAGAATCTTCTGGTTCTTCACTTAATGTCCACATAAATATCATAATTTATTTATTTTTTCGCATCATCTTTAAACCAGGATGACCAATCCGGTTAAGCCAAACATATAAATTCTTAGTAAACATTTGGTTTACTTTTCATTCTTCACTAGTAAACTTCTGGTTTACTTTTCATTCTTAGCTAGTAAACTTCTGGTTTACGTTTCATTGCTAATCACTTACTCCCTTCAGGAGATAACATAAAATAACTTTCTTTAATCCATGACACCTCAAACATGGATTTTGATAATGAATCATGTGCCAATAAAGTAATAAATGGGACAACAATAGAAATTCTATAATCTAGTATAGAAAATCTTAAAGATTAATTTGACTAAAAACTTATAGACATGGTACAAAATGAAGAGCATATATATAAAGCGTACCTGGAAAATCCATAGCTAATGATGAGAGTTGTCATAAAACAAAGACCGAGGCAATCAATTTAGTATCTACTTTCTCGGCAAATTTTATTCATACGATCCTTTTCCTTTATGTATCATATATCATATATATCATATTCACTTCAGAGAATATATCAAAACTAGTCAAATATGAGTATGATTTCTTATCAATAACTCATATATATTTTCTCATCCTCAAGAAGAATCCATAATATTTCTTAAATTCTTGTTCATGACTTTGTGTCTATAGGACAACATTACTTGCATGGAACTTTTATTATGTATGCTTTACCAACTCCGCATTAGAGATATTCTCTCAATATAATATCAATTAGCAAGTAATTCTAAACATAGCTGAATTATATTCACTCACAGACTTTTAGTCTTGTAATCTTGGATATAGCTAGATTTAACCAATCACATAGCTAGTTTTATGTAATATCACATTCTGGTGATCACACTTTTCCTTTGAGAATTGTTCGAAGAACTTAGTGAACATAATCTTCTAGATATATCACTTGTAGTGAACTTTAATAATCAAGTAGTGAACATAATCTTCTGGATATGTCACTTATTGTCTATGTGAGATTCTCTAAATTTTCCTCTCGGGATGATATGAAACTTCAAGTTCATGTATCTCAAATTGAATCTCACTATATAAATCCAATTTGGGTAATGTATTTTATCTCAATCCAATCCTTATAACTTTTGAGACTTAAAAGAATATATACCATCAAATATTACCTTCTTGTACACTGTATGCTCTTCTGGAGCATTCAATAAGCTATTATGAAGCATTCATACATTGATTTTCTTAAGCATTCAATAAGCTCTATACTTCTATTGTATTATTTCACTTCAGGTGAGAATACAAGTTCTCGAAAGAAACTCATTGACTTTGTTCTTGACCATTCAAAATAATTTTATAGCCTTGGCTTAGTGTGCTCTTTTTCTTTATATATACATATATATATAATATGTCACATTCACTTCAGGGAATAGACCAAAATCACATGAAATATATATATATATATAATATGTCACATGATTCATGATCAATAGTGCACAATGATCGAACAAACAAATAATTAAAATGTATGAGCTGATAGCATTAATCGATTAGCTATATAAAACATCGATGGTAAAATAGGTATGCCAAAGCATTAACCAATCATATATACAAAGTATTGATTGTACTTCAAAACTTGCATAATAGTTATGCCATGAATGTATCATATTGATTAAACATGCATCGTTTTGTGTAAAACACCAAATGATATCATGATATGTCGATATCAAACCAATCAGACCAATATATACCAAACAATTAAAAAGAACTTTCAATTTTGGTAAATCAACAAAGCCATAATTAAACATGTCTCCTATATATCTCTGAAACATGTGAAGAGTGATATTAATGAAACATGTTTTGGTCTATAACGTGATGATGCCATGTATGAATTTTAAAAATCAAATCTGAATCATATGATAGGATTAATAACACTTATTAGCGTATTAATAAAATAATTAATATACATAAGTATGATTTGTGAGAATTACTCGATGATAAACATAGTGTTCATGAATTAACATGTGTATGTTATCGAATCACAAAATCAAACTTAAAAATAATTTATAAAATAAAATTTTATCAAAGCAATTAAGATTAACAAAAGAAAGATCACGTGAACTTGAAACTACACCAAAGTTATAAAATAATACTAGATGCATACTGTATAATTTAAAGAAAGATAGCTTACGATCAATCGGAGAGAGGAAGAAAAAAAAATATAGGCTATTTGGGTTTACTCAGATAGGTAGATCTATCGTGCTGATAACGTATTTAGGTAAAGAAGAGATGAGAAACTGATGTCTTATTTCAGAGAGAATGATAAATATATATATGTTACAAATATTAGGGTTAGAAGGAATACTTGGGGAATAAATCTAGCATATTCTATGGGCTTCTAATGGACATCACTAAATGGGCTTATAACAAATTTATTGTTTTCCCTCGGTTTTAAGTTGATTTTTCTTTCCTTTTTCCGGTTGCTTAATGTAATATCATATAGGGATCGGAAGCCGTTTTAATCATTGCTATTCCTCGAGAGTAGAGATGGCTTCTCATTAGACATAAGAGTGGGAGAGACAAAAACAGATATCTCCGAATCTGCTAACAATGTGTGTAGCTGTCATATCAAATTTCTCCAATTTTCTATTCAGAACGTGGATGATTGTCCGATTGTTTATATAATAAGCCAATATTAAGTCAAAACCTCGACCTCGAGATCGGACAAGAAAAAAAGGAAGATCTAGAGAGAGATGGAGGAAGAACTCAAGAACTTCATCAAAGTTTGGGTTTCTGCAATAATCTCCATTTCTTATTGTTACTACATATCAACAAGAATCAAAGCTGGTCTTTCTCGGTTACTCTCTGTTCTTCCGGTTTGTGCTCTGTTTCTTGTCTTTCCTCTGTTTTTCTCCTCTGTTCATTCCTCTGGTTCCTTATCTTTTTTCCTCACATGGCTCGCCAATTTCAAACTCATACTCTTCTCCTTCGATCAAGGTCCTCTTTTCCCACTTCCCCCAAATCTCACCCGATTCATTTGCTTCACTTGCTTCCCAATCAAGCCTCGAGAAAACCCTACATCTCAAAATGAAATCCCTAAATGGGCTTTCGCCGTTAAAGTTGTGATCTTTGGTATATTGTTACATTTGTATGATTACAAACAACATCTTTCACCGATTGTACTACTGATTATCTATTCTTTGCATATATATTTGGAGCTTGAGATGATCTTAATGCTCGTCAAACTTTTGGTCTATACCACTCTTGGCTGCGATCTAGAGCCACAGTCCAATGAACCATACTTGGCCACCTCTCTTCAAGACTTCTGGGGTCGCCGCTGGAACCTCATGGTCCCAGCGATCCTCCGTCCGGCCGTCTACTTCCCAGTGCGCCAAATCACCAAGCGGATATTGAACTCCGATCATGCTCTATTCTTAGGGGTTTTCGCTTCCTTCCTCGTTTCCGGTGCGGTTCATGAGCTCATATTCTTCTATATTACACGTGAGTTGCCTACAGGAGAGGTCACTTGGTTCTTTGTTATACATGGGGTTTGCACGGCGGCAGAAGTGGCGGTGAAGAAGAGGATAATTGTTCGAGGTTGGAGGATGAGTCCGATGGTTTCACGACTCCTCACGGTGGGGTTTGTGGTTGCAACGAGTGGTTGGTTGTTTTTTCCTCCTCTTATAAGGAGTGGCATGATCGAGAGACTCGCTAATGAAGCTTTGTTATCCATTGATTTCGTTAAGCGTAATTTTTTTATGTTTGGGTGGTAATTCATGCATTTATGTGTGTTCTATAGTTGGATTATCAAATCATATTACTTTGAAGAATTTCAGAATAAATAAAGACTTAAAGATATGTTATGTGATTAGTGAGTTTTGTAGATGTTAATCTATAGAAACCTCAGTAGTGTGATACTGTGATTATATCACTAGCCTAAAAAGTAATACTCGAAAAATTCTGAAGGAATTGAAAGACACTCTTAAATAAGATGAAGGCATACATTTTTGATTAAAAATGTGTATATTTTTTAATTTGATTGATATAATTTTTTTTTTGTAGGAATACAAATGCCGAGGGCTAAGACAAAGTATTAAACCCCGGATAAGGGTCGGATATCATATCATTTTTCTTATAACTACTCGTCTCATTTTCCGTCTTATAAGGATACTCATACCCGACTCGATTTGAAATTTTATATCTTTTATACTTGTATATTATATGTTGCCAGTTTTTTCAAGTTATACTTTTTAATCCCTAACTTTCTCCTCAAATATAGAACAAAATTTTAATGGAAGAGGCTTTGGCAGTGCGTGAGACTCTGATCTATGCAACCAACAAAAGTTTCCACCACTTCTAAGTAGCTTCATATTCGAAACAATTGATCCAAAACATACATCTAAAAATTACATTTGAGCATGTTCAAAAGCTAAACAATATCGAGGTTAATGCTTTGGTAATAATTGTCCTCAATTTTGCTTTGATTAATTTGGATTATGTGTCTGTTAATTCCGATTTTATATTCGTTAAATGAAATTTCATAATATTTTTGATAAAAAAACCATATGGTGCCTATTAAACCAAGTTCTTTCTCCTTTTTTAATAAATTTTTCATTCTTTTTTACTATATTTGCTTCTACCAATAAAATATATTATAATAATACAGATAAAAATAACAAGATCGAGTATTAGGAGGATCCGCGATTTTTTACCGAATACCTATTTAATATGGTATCCGATTTTTACAAGCTAAATAAGGTAATTTTTTATATATTTATCAGATCAGGTTACTGATACTCCAAAATGTCACGTCTTAGAACATCATTAATGGTGAAATATTAAGGGTGTCTTTAATTAAAACCTGTTATTAAAATCATGAAATTTACGAAATTGGTTCGGCAGGGTGAAGTTAATAAATTGTGTCTTCCGGACACGTGTCGAACTCTGGTTAGACCACGAGTTTTGGTTGATTGGCAAACATGTGCAAGTGGACTTGGACTTGGATTAATGGGTTTTGTGTTTAAACAATAATCTAAGTGCACGTTAAACAAAATCTTTTTTGATGCTTTATTCAAGTTTGAATAATTTCGGACTCTAATATTGCAACTAGCCAAAATATAGAATTTTTTTAGTTAAAGAAAATAACTTTGCCATGGAGAAATGTTCTTGTAAATTAAGAAAATAACTTTTATCATTATTGATTGAGCACATTTGACAAACATTTCACACAATTGAAGAATAGAGTCGACTTACTCGTATTATTCATCTTGCTTTAATATGTTTAATTTCATTTTACGTTTTTTCGGTTTTTAATATATGTTAAAAATGATATATAATACTCTTTTTAAAATCTTCAATATTTATGTATAATAATTTCATTTTTTTCATTTTGCAAAAAATTAAAATTTTATTAAAAATATTTTAAAAAATTTCTTTAGAACCTAACTCAAATATCACCATTGGACATAGAAATTTGAGATGAAACTCTTTAAGTGTTAAAGTGTTTTTTAGTATTTAAATCTAGGGAAATTAGGTGGAATAATATGTTTTGACATGTAAATTAATAAATTAATATGTGTAATTGGAAAATTGGATAACTATCAAAGAGAAAATTAAATTTGATTAATTTACCAATAATAAATTCAATTAATGTTGTTAAATGTCATCACACTTAATGTTAATGTTATCAAATTTCATCACACTTAATGCTAATTTATTTATAATAAATAAAGAAATAATAATCTCATCAATAAATAAATTTAAAATTGACATATAAAAAAACATTTGGTTGAAAAAAAACATTTTTTTCTTTTTTTTTCTACATTAAACGTTTACTCAAAATAGACATATTTTTTTACCTTTCAGAATAATTAATTATTATTTGAATAGATAAATTATATAGTGAACTATATCACAAATTAGAAACAATAGTTAATAGTTTGTGAAAAAATTAAATATATACATAATATATTCATAGTTTCTAATTTGTGATATAGTTCACTAGATAATTTATCTATTCAAACAATAATTAATTATTCCAAAAATTAAAAGCCTATGGCTATTGTGATATAGTTCACTATATAATTTTTTTTTTTCCGACCTAATTATTAATCAGAAAACTCTACCCGAGTTGTAAAGCCAAGTTGGTACATTATTGCTTACATAAGAAAAATTAAAAGCTCGTGATCTTGCACTATATAATTTATCTATCTAAAAAATAATCAATTAGTTTAAATAGTAAAACAATATTGTTATTTTGAAAAAATCTAAAAAAACATAATTTGTTTTTATATATAGCAAATTCAAATTTATTTATAAAAAAATTAAACGTGATAATTAATATAAGGCAAATCTACATTAAATTTGCATTAAATGTGATGATTTTAATTGAATGTTTAAAAGGATAAAATCATTTAATTTTCTTTCTCTTTGTTATTTACTAAATTTTCACATTACACATGTTACTTTATTAATTTGGATGCTCAAACCTTTTATTTCATTAATTCACCCAATAATTTATACTACTAAAAATGAGTAAAGACACTTTAATGGTGTTACCATCCTTATCCGTGAACCTCTCACAAAAATTCATTAACAAAATTATATTAATATTTTTAGTATTAATTAAATAAAATAATTAATTAAAAAAGCTTAGCCAATTAAAACAATCTATTTGGAAGAAGAGTTTTGTTAAACTGTGTCAAAAGTTTCTTCTTCCAGACCCAATTCACCTGATTTCTCCTTTTTTCTCCCCTTTTTCTCATTTTTTTAATTTTCTTAATGTGTAGAAAAATCACCAAGTGCTCAATGATCCTGTTATGCCGAGACCTTATGTGTGTAGCTGTCAAATCAAATTTATCTCCATTTTTCTATTCAGAACGTGTATGATTCGTCCGATTAGTTATTAACTTATTAAATAGTACATATAACCAACCAATATTAAGTCAAAACCTCGGAGATCGGGAAAAAAAGATCTAGAGAGATGGAGGAAGAACTTGAAAACTTCATCAAGGTTTGGGTTTCTGCAATAATCTCCATTTCTTATTGTTACTACTTATCAACCAAAATCAAAGCTGGAGTCTTTCGATTACTCTCAGTTGTTCCTATCTGTGCTCTGTTTCTTGTCTTTCCTCTGTTTTTCTCCTCTCTTCACTTCTCTGGCTCCATAGCTTTCTTCCTCACATGGCTCGCAAGTTTCAAGCTCATACTATTCTCCTTCGACCAAGGTCCTCTTTTCCCACTTCCCACAAATCTCACCCGATTCATTTGCTTCACTTGCTTCCCAATCAAGCCTCGAGAAAACCCTACATCTCAAAATGAAATCCCCAAATGGGATTTCGCCATCAAAGTTGTGATCTTTGGTATGTTGTTACATACGTATGATTACAAACAACATATGTCGCCGATTTTCTATTGGTTCTCTATTCTCTGCATATATACTTGGAACTTGACATTGTCTTGATGCTCGTCAAAGTTTTGGTCTCTATCACTCTTGGGTGCGATCTAGAGCCACAGTCTAATGATCCATACTTAGCTACATCTCTTCAAGACTTTTGGGGTCGCCGATGGAATCTCATGGTTCCGGCAATCCTCCGGCCATCCGTTTACGTCCCAGTGCGACGAATCACGGAGCGGAAAATGAACTCTGATTTGGCAATATTGTTAGGTGTTTTCGCAACGTTCCTCGTCCTGGTGCAGTTCACGAGCTATTCTTCTTCTATTTTACTCGTGAGATTCCTACTGGAGAGGTCACTTGGTTCTTTGTGTTACATGGGGTTTGCACCGCGGTGGAAGTGGCAGTGAAGAAGAGGACGTTTATGCGACGTTGGAGGATGAGTCCGATGCTTTCACGATTACTCACTGTGGGGTTTGTAGTTGTGACTAGTGGTTGGTTGTTTTTCCCTCCTCTTATACGGAGTGGCATGATCGAGAGACTCGCCTGTGAAGTCTTGTTGTTCATTGAGTTCGTCAATCGCAAGTCCTTTTGGTTTTGGGTTATTAATCTCTGAAACATTGTTGATTCATGGATGTCTGTGTTTCTATAGCTCGATAATCAAATCAACAACAATAAAGAGGGTTTATGTGATTAGTGGGTTTAGTAGATGTCAAATTGTAGAAACCTCTTTGGTTTATATATCATCTACTCGATGAATGAATGATTAATGTTAAAAAACTTGATAGTGATTATCACTAGTCCAAAATCATAATACTCAGAAAAAGTCGGAAGAACTTGAAGACTCTTACAAAAAAAATTCTTAGACAACACACTTCACAATAATGTGTGGTTATTTAATTTGTTTTGAGTTAGAGGATTTCCAAGAACAACCTCATTTTTAAATTTTCTTTTTGGTTTGCTAAACCTCAAATTTAAGGTCTTAGGATGTTCTGTAAAGCCTTATATTTAACATTAAAAAATTATATTTTGCATTATGGCTCTCACTATTGATTATAGCTAATTAAGATCATAAATATATAAATAATGATATATTTCACTAGTTTATCTTCATAATCCCACTTAAATTGCCTAAATCTTCACACCGGTAACACTATCAATTGTAGAAGATGTGAAAACAGAGGCTCAAAACGACAGAGTTTTGAACAAGAACAAAAGGCCAAGTGCTTTGGGCCACGACCAGAAGCCCAAGAAGTCATCAGAGAAAGATAAGATTAAGCCCACGAAGTCAAAAGAAGAGGATAAGGTTGTTGTTTGTCTGCAACGGTCATCTTCAAGCTTGAAGCAAAAAGACAAGTCGACGCTCACTCCAGCTAAGAGCAGTACGGCCGGTCAAATAAATTTTCACAACATATTCAATACATTGAATCAAGACAAGGCTCAAGATGCTGACACTTGTTAGATGGATTGAAGAGGAATCAAGAGCTAAACCTAGTTTTCAATCATGTATAAATATCCTTGAGTCACTCTCTGTTGTATTCAAGCAAGAATCAAATCAATAAAAGTTCTATTCACAAAACGCCATTAAAGGCCTGTTCTTGTTTCTCTTACATGGTATCAGCTAGCCATGGATCAATACATCGATCCTTATTCGTGTCCTTCTCCAAGTATCTCAAATTGGATCACGATGAAGCTCACGGAGAAGACCTATCTCGTTTGGAAGCTGCAGTTTGAATCTTTCCTCTGCGGTCAGAATCTGTTTGGGTTTGTTGACGGCACAACTCTGGCTCCGGCAAAAACAATGTTGGTTCATGGAGTCAATGATGTCGAAACAGAGGTCCCTAATCCAGATTATCCAGCTTGGATTCGGTCAGATCAAGTGGTGCGTTCCTGGTTCTTTGGATCTCTCTCAGAGGACATTCTCAGTGTTGTCACAAACTGCACTACAGCTCAAGAGGTATGGCTCACTATCGCTAAACACTTTAATAGGGTGTCCTCCTCTAGGCTATTTGAGTTACAACGCATGCTTCAAATGGTTACTAAGAATGATAAGACTATGGTAGAGTATCTTGGTGAGATTAAGCAGATTTGTGACCAGCTTAAGTCCATAGGTAGTCCTGTTAATGAAACCATGAGGGTCTTTACAGCTCTAAATGGTTTAGGACAGGAATATGAACCTATTAAGACCACGATTGAAGGTGTTATGGATAACTTTCTGGTCCCGGTGTTTGAAGATATTGTCCCTAGGCTCACAGCTTTTGATCAGCGTCTTCAAAGCTACTCCCAAGGACACATCTCTCACCACATGGCTTTCTCTACTGAGTACACTGGGTCTACAAACAGAGGCAGAGGATGCTCTGGTTCCAAAGGCAGATGTGCTTTTACTACCAAAGGACGTGGCTTTCATCAGCAGATCACTCAGTCTCCAGGTTCCAACTATCCGGGTTATGGTTCCTCAGTTAGTGGAAACACAAGGCCAGTGTGTCAGATTTGTGGTAAGTCAGGTCATCCCGCTATACGTTGTTGGCACAGGTTTGACCATAGCTTCCAAGATGATGACATACCTAGAGCCCTGGCTGCTATGGGGATCACTGATATCTCTGATCTTACTGGAAATGAGTAGTTCCCTGATACTGGTGCGTCTGCCCATGTTACTAGCTCTCCTCACCACCTTCAGTAGGCTCAGGCTTATACAGGGTCAGACTCGGTGATGATTGGAGATGGAAACTACCTGCCTATCACTCATACTGGATCAACTAGTATTCCTTCTACCTCAGGTACACTTCCTCTCCGAGATGTTCTGGTCTGTCCTGACATAGCTAAATCTTTGATATCCGTCTCAAAGCTTACTAATGATTACCCTTGTACATTTGAGTTTGATGCTAATAGTGTGCGTATAAATGATAAGGTCACAAAGAAGTTACTAGCTCTGGATAACACAAGTAATGGTCTCTACTTTCTGGAGGATAATAAAGTTCAAGTGTTCTTCTCGTCCAGACAATAAAGCAAGTGATGAAGTCTGGCACAGAAGGCTTGGTTATCCCAACACCTCCATCTTGAAGTTATTGCAGTCTAGGCATGTTATATCAATAAATAAACACACATGAGTGCTGTGTGAAGCTTGCCAACTTGGGAAGAGTTCAAGACTCCCTTTTGCTTTTTCTGTTTTTGTTGCTTCTAGGCCTTTAGAGAGGGTACACTGTGATTTATGGGGTCCCTCACCACTGTTGTTTGGTCAAGGCTTTCGTTGTTATGCAGTTTTTGTTGACAATTTTTCAAGATACTCATGGTTTTATCCAATGAAAGCTAAATCTGATTTCTATTCAATCTTTATTGTCTTTCAAGCGTTGGTAGAAAATCAGTTCAATCAAAAAATCAGTGTGTTTCAGAGTGATGGCGGTGGAGAGTTTATGAACAATAAGTTGTTTTCTCATTTACAAGAGTCAGGCATACAACATTTTGTCTCTTGTCCTCATACCTCTCAACAGAATGGTCTCGCTGAAAGAAAACATAGGCACATTCTTGAGCTTGGTCTCTCTATGCTATTTCAGAGTGGGGTCCCTCATAAGTATTGGGTGTAAGCCTTCTTCACCGCAACTTTCCTCATTAATCTGCTACCAGCTACAACCCTTCAAGACCATCTCAGCCCGTTTGAAGTTCTTCAAGGTAAGCCACCAGATTATTCTGCCTTGAGAGTGTTAGGCAGTGCTTGTTTCCCAACTTTGAGAGATTATGCCAAAGACAAGTTTGATCCTAGATCACTCAAATGCTTCTTCTTGGGATACAGTGCCAAGTATAAAGGCTACATATGTCTTCTACCATCTACTGGTCGTGTGTACTTGAGCAGGCATGTCATCTTTGATGAAACCAAGTTTCCTTTCCTCATTACTTATCAACACCTGATACATGATCAGCAAACACCTCTTCTGGCTGCTTGGCAAAAAGGCTTTGCTCCTATTGCCAAACCTGATGCCACTATGTCTGATAATCCTCCTCCACCTGTTGATCCGGTTGTTCCTACAGTCAGACGTCGCCTTCCTATTCCCACGCGAACAAAGAATCTAACAGAAGCAGCCTCACCATCTGATCCTACCACTCCTCATCAGTCTGTAGATGTGCTCTCGGTTGCAGAGGGGGTAGACGTTGAGTGTACGGCTGGCTCTGATCCATTTCCTATTGGCAACAATGTTCTTACACCTCTAGGTAACTCAGACACTACTGCAGCACCAATGAATACCTCTACGTCCAGGTCCAGAGTTATTGTTGCGCATCCAAAGATTACAAGAGCCAAAGATGGGATAACCAAGCCTAATCCCAGGTACGCTCTCTTGACTCAAAAGGTTTCGCACCCTGAACCCAAGACAGTCACCAGTGCTCTGAAACATTCAGGATGGACCAGTGCTATGCAAGAAGAGCTGGATACCTGTGCTGAAACACAATCGTGGTCCCTAGTGCCTTACACACCTGATATGCATGTGTTAGGTTCCAAATGGGTCTTTCGCACAAAGCTTACAGTTGATGGTGATCTTGAGAGACTCAGAGCTAGAATAGTTGCAAAAAGGTTTAGTCAAGAGGAAGGAATAGACTATTTGGAGACATATAGTCCTGTTGTGCGATCAGCCACTGTGAGAACTGTTCTTCACACCGCCACTATTATGGACTGGGAAATCAAGCAGATGGATGTGAAAAACGAGTTTCTACATGGAGAACTCACTGAAATAGTGTACATGACTCAACCTGCAGGTTTTGTGGATAAAGATCATCTAGATCATGTTTGTCTACTCCACAAAGCCCTATATGGCCTAAAGCAGTCACCAAGAGCATGGTTTGATAAATTCAGCACATATCTACTTGAGTTTGGGTTCATCTGCAGCAAGAAAGACCCTTCTCTCTTTGTCTACACCAAAGACAAGAATGTGATCATGCTCCTACTCTATGTGGACGATATGCTCATTACTGGGAACAACTCTAATGCTTTAGCTATGCTGTTAGCAGACTTAGGCAAACACTTTCGCATGAAAGACCTTGGCCAGCTACATTATTTTCTTGGGGTCCAAGCTCACTACCATGAGAAAGGGCTATTCATGTCTCAAGAAAAGTATGCTGAAGACATCTTAGCTGTGGTTGGTATGAGTGACTGCGCCCCTATGCCTACTCCGCTGCCAACTCAACTCAACAGATCACCTGACTAGGATAAAGAGTTTGAAAATCCCACATACTTCCGCATCATTGCAGGTAAGCTTCAATACCTGACCCTAACTCGTCCTGGTCTTCCGTTTGCTGTTAATTTCATCTGTCAGAAGATGCACAAGCCGTCTGTTGTTGATTTCAAACTCCTAAAGCGCATCTTAAGGTATGTCAGAGGTACATTGACAATGAGGATCTCATTTACTAAACACACTGATTTTACCTTGAGAGCATACAGCGACAGTGATTGGGCAGGCTGTGCTACGACTAGACGCTCTACTGGTGGTTATTGTACCTTCCTAGGCAATAACCTCATATCATGGTCCTCCAAGAAGCAGGATACAAGGCAAGAAGCTCCACTGAAGCTGAGTACAGAGCGTTATCAGAAGCTGCAATGGAGATGACTTGGATGTGTATTGTCATGAGAGAACTTGGCATACCTATGACAAAAACACCTAAGCTATATGGAGATAATCTTTCGTCTATCTTCCTCTCTGCTAATCCAGCTTACCACAAAAGAACCAAGCACTTTGAACTGGACTATCATTACATCCGAGAAAGAGTTGCCTTGGGAGCTATTGAGGTACAACACATTCCCTCTACTTTGCAAATTACAGATATCTTCACCAAATCGTTGCCTGAAGAGTCATTCTCAGCTCTAAGGTACAAACTTGGTGTTCATGAACCACCACACCAAGTTTGAGAGGGGGTGTGAAAACAGAGGCTCAAAACGACATAGTTTTGAACAAGAACAAAAGGCCAAGTGCTTTGGGCCACGACCAGAAGCCCAAGAAGTCATCAGAGGAAGATAAGATTAAGCCCACGAAGTCAAAAGAAGAGGATAAGGTTGTTGTTTGTCTGCAACGGTCATCTTCAAGCTTGAAGCAAAAAAGACAAGTCGACGCTCCCTCCAGCTAAGAGCAGTACGGCCGGTCAAATAAAGCTTCACAACATATTCAATACATTGAATCAAGACAAGGCTCAAGATGCTGACACTTGTCATATGGATTGAAGAGGAGTCAAGAGCTAAACCTAGTTTTCAATCTTGTATAAATATCCTTGAGTCACTCTCTGTTGTATTCAAGCAAGAATCAAATCAATAAAAGTTCTATTCACAAAACGCCATTAAAGGCCTGTTCTTGTTTCTTTTACAGAAGATCCTTCCCGTCCATCATTGTTCTTCTCACCACCATCATTAGGGCAAAAAAAATTGCGCTTTAAAGCATTCTTGCATCTAAGCTACATAAGCGCTCCACGAGTCATCATGAACTCCTACTATTTGTTTGGCTACTGATTCTTGCGAAGCTACCAGGCAGTGCCGGCCCGAGCTTATATGATGCCTAAAGCAAACTAAAAAAATGATGCCCTCCAATGTAGTTATAATTTTGTAATAAAAATGTCAAAAAATATCGAAATATTATTTTCCTCTTGTTGAAATAAGAAGTAGAGCATGGGAGTTTAAAACTACTCAAAAACAGAGCACGTATCTTTAAAACTACTCAAAACCAGAGTCTAAAAACTAAGATTGAGCCAAGATAGTCAAACAAAACCATAAGAGCCACATATGCGGTTCTCCTACTGAATTCATTACAACCTGATATATTAAAAAAGTATGAAAATATCAATACACTACTCACTGAAAATAATTCTTCTTGCTTTTTTGCTTGCGAAATCATTCATCAACTTTGAATAATCTAGCATTTCAACCAAATCTTGCTCAATTGATATCATAGACAAACCATTCAACCGCTCTTGAGACATAGTCGAACGTAGATAATTTTTTATGATTTTCAACTTTGAAAAGCTTCTTTCTGCGGAAGCAACTGAAATCGGAACTGTCAGTAATATCCGATAAATAATCCATGTGTTTGGATAAAACCCATCTATACTTTTAATATACTCCAACACCTCGATCGTTGGTGTTTCGCCGGAATTTGGCCTGGAACGAAGATTGGGAGAAGAAGAAGAGGAACCGTCTGAGGTTAATAATATCTTTTGTTTTTATTTTTTTAGTATTAATGATATTTCTTTTGTCTTTTAATTTAGTGATGGAAATAAAAAAAATTTAAGAACAGTAAAAGAGGAGTTTCGAACCGTCGTCATGGTGATGATTGAATAAAATCTCATACCATTACACCACATAAACTTTGAAATCAGAAAAGGATAACAGAGTAATTGCATAGACACAAGTAAGTGAATTCCTAAACATAGGGAATGACAATTCCAAGCACATGAATTAATATTTTCCAATCCTAAAGATGGATTATTTATCATATTACTTTTCCGAAATTTCCAAATAAAGCTAAAGAGAGATCCCGTGATTTAATTTGTCATTAGTGGGGGTTAGTAGATGTCAAATGTGGAATTGTAGAACATCTAGACGTTAATCAATTTATTACTAATATTTCTATATAAGCTGGTTCGTTTTCCGAGTCTTCTTCCATTGTCTACATGTGAAACCACGTGCCCTAATTTTCTATTCCTTCCCTTGCATATTAAAAGAGTACGAATAAAAATAGAAAATCAATCATAAATTTACATTGAAAATGTAAAACGACAACTAATTTGATACAAACAAAAAAGTCTAGAATGACAGCTAAATATGAAACGGAGGGAGTACTTATTTTATTCTTGTCTTCCAACACAAGCAACAAGTTAACTTTAAAAAGAGATAAGACAAAGTTTAGAAGAAAAAAAGGAGATAAGGCTGAAGAACTCAAATCAAAACCCTTCATCGAGATTTGAATTTCTACGTTAATTTCCATATCTTACTTGTACTTACTCTCCTTAACGATGTGAATGTGTAATAATACCCTTGCTTGATTCATTTGATTATTTTAAGTATGTGAATAAAGTCAAAACCTCGGTGGTTGGAAAAGCAAAAAAAAACATCTGAGAGAGATGGAGGAAGAAGAACTCAAGATCTTCATCAAGGTTTGGGTTTCTGCAATAATCTCCATATCTTTCTGTTACTACTTATCAACTAGAATCAAACCTGGTCTTTTTCGATTACTCTCTGTTCTTCCCGTTTGTGTTCTGTTTCTTGTTCTTCCTCTTTTTTTCTCCTCTGTTCACTTCACTAATTCCACTGCGTTTTCCCTCTCATGGCTTGCAAATTTCAAGCTCATACTCTTCTCCTTCGATAAAGGTCCTCTTTTCCCAACTCCCCATAATCTCTCTCAATTCATCTGCTTCACTTGCTTCCCCATCAAACGTCAAGAAAACCCTAAATCTTATAATCCATTGCCCAAATGGGTTTTCGCCATTAAAGTTGCAATCTTTGGTGTGTTGTTACGTATATATGATTACAAACAACATCTTTCTCCGAGTGTGCTATTAGTTCTGTATTCTATGCATATATACTTGGAGTTTGAGATTCTTTTAGCTCCCCTGAAACTTGTCCTCAGTATCATTCTTGGGTGCGACCTAGAGCCACAATTCAACGAACCATACTTAGCAACATCTCTAAGAGATTTTTGGGGTCGCCGGTGGAACCTCATGGTCCCTGCGATCCTCCGACCGGCCGTCTACATCCCGGTGCGACGAATAACCGAACGGAAAATGAACTCCGATCAGGCTCGGTTCTTGGGAGTCCTTACATCTTTCCTAGTCTCCGGTGTAGTTCACGAGTTGATCTTCTTCTATTTTACACGTGAATCACCTACCGGGGAAGTCACTTTGTTCTTTGTATTACATGGAGTTTGCACGGCCGCGGAAGTAGTAGCAAAGAGGACTAGCTTGGTGCGGCGATGGATGATTAGTCCGATGGTTTCACGGCTGCTTACGGTGGGGTTTGTGGTTATGACCGGTGGTTGGATGTTTTTCCCTCAGCTTACAAGGAGTGGCATGGTCGAGAGACTCTCTAACGAAGTCTTTTTGTCCTTTGATTTCGTAAAACGCAAGTTTCGTTTAACTCTTGGCTGGGACGCTGGGTAATAAATCGGTAAAATCATGGATTTATTGTTTTTTTTTGTAGCTGAAATTATCAAACGTATATTACTTTGCTGCATTCCGGAAGAAAATTAAAGGGAGATTATGTGATTCACGTGTTTGGTAAATTTCAAATCGTGGTATGACCTACTTGGCCACTTGGTTATAGTATGATTATTTTCAAATTTATTTATTGTACTTTACCATTGATTTTAAAAACCAACTTGATTTTATAAATGTTTATTGTTTTTTTTATGATAATTATATAATTCGGAACTCTAAATTCTAAAGCTGATCGATTTGTGAATGATGCCGGATTAGCTACTTTGATATTTTAAAACTAACTTAATTTTCTATATGTTTATAAACAACTTTATGATATTTGTAGGGATTTTTGAAAAATGGATAGCAAATAGTGGAAAAAAAAATAGTGATACTTTTAAAAAGTGAAACCATGAAAGTGGTATTTCTCAAAAAAAAATGCTCACAAAAATGATAAATCACATGTATACAAAATTTCTCGAAATGAGAAGTAGTAGTATAACGTTTTTTCTTCAAATTAGGGAACACAAACAATTTAGAGCATCTCCAATGGAAAGTATCTTATTTAGATGCCAATATTAAAATATTAATAACAATTTGAAATAAAAAGAGAGAATGAGAAGGAAAGAGTCTCATTAGCTTTTGGTATTGGTTTTTTGGGTTTGTGATGGCCTCTGGCTTTGTAAATGATAATCAGTTTGTGTTTTGAAACTTTGTTTCAGATGAAAAAATAAAAAGAGAGAAGGAAAGAGTCTATCCATTATTTCGAGAGACTCACATATCACACTTGATGATAGTACCAATAGAAATGCTCTTTATCCTCCATCCCAACGGTCCACTACCTTGTCGAGGTCTTAAGTGTTAATAAACTTCCTACCGTATTTTTGTACTAATCTTCTACTAGGGCGTATCAAAGTGATGTTACACGAAACCTCAAAATTCATCTTTACTTAGATCAAATTACGAATCATTCTCCGATCCTCGTCCCATGGAAACATTTCTCATTGTTTGTTGGATCAAAAACTTTACAACCCTTAACTACTCATTTGCTCAACAACTACCCAAGTACTCCATGTTAATGATATCTTCGTGTAATGTAATTTACTTCTGACCCTCTTTGTCTTATCGATGCTCCCTCCGTAAACATTTATGTAACAATTACATTTCATAATAAAGATAGAAACAAAAATAGCCAAGTTAACACACATCAGTGATTGCCAAAAACTCAGCAACACAAGTAAAGAGATGGAAGAAGAACTAAAGAGCTTGAACAAAGTATGCATCTCTTTAAGCTTTTATTGATGGTTTTACCGATTTCTCCCTAAGGATTATGTTCTCCGATGGAGTCAAAAGATCCATCGGATCAAAATCTACTTCTGACACCTGAGTTTCTTCTTCATCTTCTGAAGAAACCAAAGAGGCATACTGGTTTGGTTTTAGTTTTGTTGGATTTTAGTTAAGGGTTTCAACACCCAATTGATCAACAACTACCCAAATAGGTACTCGATATTAATGCTCTTCTTTGTATTACTTCTCACCCACTTTATATTATCGATTCCCTCCGTAAACATATGATCTAACTATACTTTACCAATATGTGACCCAAAAAAAGTAGCAGCCAAGTTAAAACCTCCGTGATTACCAAAAACTCAGCTACTCAAGAAAACATCTGAGTGAGAGAGATGGAGGAAGAACTCAAGAGCTTGATCAAAGTATGGGTTTATGCAATCATCTCCATATCTTATTGTTACTACTTACCACCCCGAATCAAATCTGGTTTTCCTCGATTACTCTCTATTTTCCCCGTTCTTGCTCTGTTTCTTGCCCTTCCTCTGTTTTTCTCCTCTGTGCATATATCTCTAATCACAGCGTTTTCCCTCACATGGCTCGCTAATTTCAAACTCATACTCTTCTCATTCGATAAAGGTCCTCTAATCCCACTTCCCGCGAATCTCTCCCGATTCTTCTGCTTCACTTGCTTCCCAATCAAATCTCAACAAAACCCTAAAGCTCAAAACCATTTGCCCAAATTGGTGTTTGGCATTAAAGTTGCCATCTTTGGTGTGATATTACATTTGTATGGCTACAGACAAAATCTGTCTCCGACTCTGCTAGTGGGTCTGTATTTTGTGCATCTTTACTTAGAGATTGAGATTATCATAGCGTTTATCAAAGTAGTGGTTTTTATCTTTCTTGGCTGCGACCTAGAGCCACAGTCTAATAAACCATACTTAGCCACCTCTCTACAAGACTTCTGGGGTCGTCGGTGGAATCTCATGGTTCCAGCGATTCTCCGGCCAGCCGTTTACGCTCCCATGCGGCGAGTCTCTGAACGCCGAATGAGTTCTGGTTGGGCTCTGTTTCCGGGGATTTTAGCGGCGTTCACCGTCTCCGGTTTGGTTCACGAATTGATGTACTTCTATGTAACGCGTGAGACGCCCACATGGGAAGTTACTCTGTTCTTCGTGTTACATGGCGTTTGCACTGCGGCGGAATTGGCTGTGAAGAAGAAGACGACGGTGATGCAGCGGTGGCGGTTGAGTCCGACGCTTTCGCGGTTGTTCACGGTGGGGTTTGTGTTTGTGACTAGTTGTTGGTTGTTTACACCTCAGCTTGTAAGGAACGGCGTGATGGAGAGATACACATATGAAGCTTTGTTGTTCGTTGATTTCGTTAAGCACAAGTTATTTACTTTGTTGGGGATATTTACGACGACGAGTGCTATATAAAGCACCGTGACTCAATGTAAAGAAAAGAAACCTTGGCCCAGTGGATTTGGCACGAGTTTTCGATATGTTCATGGTAGATTCTAGTCGTAGTTCAAACTGCGAAGCAATTACTTTGAGTTGCTTGCTCAAGTGAAAAGAATGGTATGGGTTTACCGGTTTAAAAGGGGGATATTTAACTTTTATATCCGCAACCGATAGAAATGCTCTTATATTGCATTCCTAAAAGTATTAATATGATGTTGTTGGTCTTTAGAATAAATAATAATTGAATTTCAGGTTTCACTTTCGAAAATTTATTAATATATAGTTATTGAGCTATATATCATTTTGCGCTATAAACTTTGATTTGTTATGTATGTATTCTTAATTGAATAAAACACACACAAAAACTTGCATTGCATTGTAACCGGAAGCTGACTAATTTTTTTTTTTTTGAAGTGAATGTTAAATTTATATCCAAATAAAAAAAACCGTTTTTTTTTACAGAGACTGCATCTTGTTTCCAAACTACGACCCCAAACTTGTTTCTAAACTTTATTCAATCGTTGTGTTTGAAGCTAGGCCATGAACGGTCATGAGCTCCTTGTAGCAAACCATTCCATGAGACCATCATAATAGGAGTGGTCTCCCAATACTCGGATTGAGCTCAAGCGGTTGCGGATTGTTTTGTCAACGACTTTAGAGATTTGTGGTGCTAGCAGCGGCTTCTTTCCATGTTGACGATTGTTTCTCTCTTGCGAGCTGGCTAAATTTAACCATATCAATACACATTAACTTATACTATCTCTCATATCGTTTGACACATTTAACAAAACTACATATGATGATAGGGAAATATATAACTTTTGTCTGGGTTCAACCGCTGTGGAAGTTAGTCCAAATACATCACAAGGTCAGTTTACTCTCTGAAGAAGATGAAATCATGTTGTTGTTGAAAGTTGAAGTCTTTTGCCGTTGTATTCAAAATTCAAAAGCAAAGGCAAAGACTTATTCTCAACTAGAGGGTTTCAAGAAGAAAGAGTAAAGTGAAGGTTCTGGTTGAATCAGAAGGTCTTGAAGATAAGGTCAATGTCTTCATGTTGGACCACTCTCTCTCACTCTGCAAAAGCAATTGCAGGTTCGTACACATTGTTGGAGCTTGGAGGAGACAAGAAGTTTGCAGACCTGCATTAGCCGTTCTTCCTCCTCGTTTTCAGTGGGAGCAAGGAGACAATGGAACCCAAGGTAAGATGACTAACTATGGTTAGATTTACTTGGTGACCAAGTTGGGTTGTGGTTATTTAAGTTGAACCCATCTCCTTTAGCTATGTACGGTGTATGTGTGAGAAACTAAGAGAGAGTGTAAAGTGATTAAGAGCTCAAGTTTAGAGCTAAAGCTTAGTGGATTTCCGGAGAGATCTCCGGCGAGAAGTAGGTGCCTCAGAGGGAGGGCTGAACTCGTTAATTTGCTTGTGTCTTTTACATTCTTGCTCTTTATTTTTCAAGTTACAAATCATACACACGAGTGAACAAACTAAAACAGAGAGATTGAGAGAAACTTTAAGAACAAGTTAAAGACTTGAATTTGAAAACGTTTACATAAGTCTTGGTATAAAGCTTTATGCTTTAAGGTTCTTAGGTCTCTAATCTTAACAAATTGGTATCAGAAGCTCATGTTTTGAGTGTTTCCATCTCAGGGGTTGAAGAAGATGTCTTCGACAAGGATAGAGGTGGAGAAGTTTGATGGGAAAGGAGATTACATGCTATGGAAGGAGAAGCTCTTAGCACATCTCGAGATTCTAAGTCTTCTTGATGGTTTACAAGGTGAAGAAGAAGAAGTCTGGCTCTCTGAGTCAGGTTACTCTACTGCATATACTGATGTTGAAGCTGAAGAAGCTGAAGAAGTAGAGCCAAAAGCTGAAACTGAAGCTCAGAGGACTCAGAGAGAAAAGAGAAGAAAGGCGAGATCTACTATCATCTTGAGTGTTGGTGACAACGTTCTGAGGAAGATCATTAAGCAGAAGACTGCCTCAGGTATGCTCAAGCTTCTTGACAAGCTATACATGGCGAAATCTCTGCCAAACCGTATATACCTCAAGCAAAGGTTGTACAGCTACAAGATGAGTGAAGCTCTTACCATAGAGGAGAACATTAATGATTTCAGCAGGCTGATTACATACCTGGAACATGTCAAAGTGACAGTTTCAGATGAAGACCAAGCCATCATCATGCTCATGTCTCTACCAAAACAGTATGACCAACTCAAAGACACTCTTAAGTATGGTAAGAAGTCTCTGTCTTTGGATGTTATTGTTGGTGCTGTTAGATCTAAGGAACTTGAACTAGGAGCTAGTGGTAGATCTAGTAGGAATAGCTCAGAAGGGTTGTTTGTTCAAGAAAGGGGTAGGTCTGAGAAGAGAGACAAGGCTTATGATAAGGGTAAGGGTAAAAACAGATCGAAATCCAAAGGAAAGAAGACCTGTTGGATCTGTGGGAAAGATGGTCACTATAAGAAGCAGTGTGTTGTTTGGAAAGAGAAGAACAGGTTGGGTTACAACACTGGTGGTAGTGGAGAATCATCGAATGTGACTGGTCAGATAATAGACGCAGCTGCTTTGATGGTTTCTGAGGTTATGTTGTCACAAGGAGATGACCTTAGAGAAAAGTGGATACTTGATACTGGGTGTTCTTTTCACATGACACCTAGAAGAGACTGGTTTCTAGAGCTGAATGAGACTAATACAGGACGAGTGAGAATGGCGAATGATACATACTCTGAGGTTAGAGGAATTGGAAGCATAAGGGTTAAGAATGCAGATAATACAACGGTTCTTCTAAAAGAAGTGAGGTATGTACCAGAAATGTCAAAGAACCTGATCTCACTAGGTACTTTTGAAGATAATGGTTGCTGGTTTCAGTCTAGAGATGGTAAGATGAAGATCAACAAGGGTTGCAGGACACTACTCAAAGGCAATAAAAAGAATACTCTCTACATACTTGAGGGAACTGTCTTGACTAGTGTAGCTTGTGTATCAGTTAGTGTTCAAGATGAAACAAGGTTGTGGCACAGAAGAATGGGACATGCGGGTCAGAACAGTATGAAGGCATTGGTTAAGAAGGGTTATCTGGACAAGACAAGAGTTACAGAGATGGATTTCTGTGAAGATTGTGTGTATGGAAAAGCGCATAGGGTCAGTTTTGGTTCAGGGAAACATGTTACAAGAGAGAAGCTGGATTACATTCATTCTGATTTATGGGGGTCTCCTTATGTTCCTTTGTCACTTGGTAAGTGTCATTACTTCATCTCATTCATTGATGACTATTCGAGAAAGACTTGGGTGTACTTTATGATGACTAAAGATGAAGCTTATGACAAGTTTGTGGAATGGAAAACAATGATTGAGAATCAACTTGGAAAGAAGATCAAGACACTAAGGACTGATAATGGTTTGGAGTTTTGTAACCGAGAGTTTGATAGCTACTGTAAAGCAGAGGGCATTGTAAGGCACATGACTTGTGCTTACACCCCTCAGCAAAATGGGGTTGCAGAGAGGATGAACCGCACTATCCTCAACAAGGTGAGAAGCATTTTGAGTGAATCTGGTTTGCCTAAAAAGTTTTGGGCTGAGGCTGCAGCTACTGCTGTACATCAGATCAATAAGTCACCTTCATCTGCAATAGGTTTTGAGATCCCTGATGAGCTTTGGACAGGATCTAAACCGAGGTATGAAGAGCTAAGGGTGTTTGGCTCATTTGCATACCTTCATAGTAATCAAGGTAAGCTGAATCCTAGAGCTAAAGATGGGATATTCATTGGGTATCCAGAGGGAGTTAAAGGGTACAAGTTCTGGTTATTAGAAGAAAAGAAATGTGTGGTTACAAGAGATGCAACATTTCAAGAATACAAAATGTACAAGCATCTAAACAAGGCATCGGAGAATAATTCTAGCTCTCAAACTCCTTCAGTTGCTATCACCTACGAAATTAACAATGGAGAATTCAGTGACTTAGGTGGAGCTGATGAAGAGGTTGAGGAAGATCAAGAAGAAGGTCAAATGGGAAATGAGACAAGTCAGAACAGTGGTGAACAACATTAAGAAGATGATGCTGGAACAAGGGTTACGCAGATCATTGATGAAGTTCAGAATTATCAGTTGACAAGGGACAGAGAAAAGAGGATCATCAAGCCTCCTGTGAGGTTCAACAATCTGGTGGAGGTTGATGATAATGATGGTGGTTTTGCACTGATGATTACAGAAGATGGAGGTTTTCCTGAGCCATGTTGTTTTGATGAAGCTATGAGAGACAAAGATAGTAAGTTGTGGAAAGAAGCTGCAGATGAAGAGATGCATTCACAGTTAAAAAATCAGACATGGACTTTGGTTAAAAGACCAGAGAATGGTAAAGTGATTGGATGTAGATGGGTCTTCACAAGGAAGTCAGGTATTCCGGGTATTGAAAAGCCAAGATTCAAGGCAAGACTCGTGGCTAAGGGTTATCTACAAAAAGAAGGAATAGATTATCAAGAAATCTTTTCACCGGTTGTCAAGCATGTCTCCATACGACTCATTATGTCTTATGTTGTGAATCTGGATCTAGAATTGGAACAAATGGATGTCAAGACAGCGTTTTTACATGGAACTCTTGATGAATATATATTGATGGAGCAGCCAGAACGTTACAAGGTTGAGAATGGTTCAGATGAAGTTTGTCTACTGAAGAAATCTCTGTATGGGCTTAAGCAAGCTCCAAGGCAGTGGAACCAAAGGTTCAACACTTTCATGACAGGTTCAGGGTATGAGAGAAGCAGCTATGACAGTTGTATTTACTTCAAGAAGCTTGAAGATGGGTCTTTTATCTACTTATTACTATACGTTGATGATATGCTGATTGCAGCAAAAGATAAGAAGAAGATTCAAGAGCTCAAGGACTTGTTGAAGAATGAATTTGAAATGAAAGATTTGGGTGAAGCTAAGAAGATTTTGGGTATGGAAATCAAGAGAGACAGGGTTAAGGGTACGCTGGAAATATCTCAAGAAGAGTATTTGATGAAAGTGTTAGAGACTTATGGAATGGATAAGTCAAAGGCTGTCACTACTCAGCTTGGAGTTCATTTTAAACTGAGAGCTGCAACTGAAGAAGAGTTGCAGGATCAAGAGGAATTCATGAAGAACATTCCTTATTCCAATGTTGTGGGCAGCATCATGTACTCCATGATTGGTACAAGGCCTGATCTGGCCTATCCACTCTGTGTTGTGAGCCGATACATGAGTAAGCCGTTGAGACAACATTGGGAAGCTGTCAAGTGGGTAATGAGGTATATCAGAGGTACACAAGACCTAAGACTGTTCTACAAGAAGCAAAACAACGTCGATATAGTGGGGTTTTGTGACTCAGATTACGCAGCGGATCAAGACAAGAGGAGGTCTGTAACTGGCTATGTTTTCACTGCAGGTGGGAACACAATTAGTTGGAAATCTGGTTTGCAAAAGGTTGTTGCCCTTTCTACCACAGAGGCAGAATACATGGCTTTAACTGAAGCCATCAAAGAAGCTGTTTGGTTGAAGGGGTTATCAGAAGAGTTGGGGTTTAAACAAGATCAAGTTGAGGTTCTATGTGATTCACAGAGTGCTATTGCTCTATCTAAGAACTCTGTGCATCACGAGAGAACTAAGCACATTGATGTGCGTCTGCATTACATAAGAGATAAGATTGCAGAAGGTGAAATCAAGGTAACTAAGGTGTCTACTCTCTGGAATCCAGCAGACATATTCACCAAGACAGTTCCAACGAGCAAGCTTCAAAAGGCTTTGGAGTTGCTCAGAATTTCAAGCCACTAAGTGGAAGACAAGAATCCGGAGATTGGAAATCCAAGTATACTAAGCTACATAATCAAGTATTTGAACCAAGGTGGAGTTTTGTGGAAGTTAGTCCAAATACATCACAAGGTCAGTTTACTCTCTGAAGAAGATGAAATCATGTTGTTGTTGAAAGTTGAAGTCTTTTGCCGTTGTATTCAAAATTCAAAAGCAAAGGCAAAGACTTATTCTCAACTAGAGGGTTTCAAGAAGAAAGAGTAAAGTGAAGGTTCTGGTTGAATCAGAAGGTCTTGAAGATAAGGTCAATGTCTTCATGTTGGACCACTCTCTCTCACTCTGCAAAAGCAATTGCAGGTTCGTACACATTGTTGGAGCTTGGAGGAGACAAGAAGTTTGCAGACCTGCATTAGCCGTTCTTCCTCCTCGTTTTCAGTGGGAGCAAGGAGACAATGGAACCCAAGGTAAGATGACTAACTATGGTTAGATTTACTTGGTGACCAAGTTGGGTTGTGGTTATTTAAGTTGAACCCATCTCCTTTAGCTATGTACGGTGTATGTGTGAGAAACTAAGAGAGAGTGTAAAGTGATTAAGAGCTCAAGTTTAGAGCTAAAGCTTAGTGGATTTCCGGAGAGATCTCCGGCGAGAAGTAGGTGCCTCAGAGGGAGGGCTGAACTCGTTAATTTGCTTGTGTCTTTTACATTCTTGCTCTTTATTTTTCAAGTTACAAATCATACACACGAGTGAACAAACTAAAACAGAGAGATTGAGAGAAACTTTAAGAACAAGTTAAAGACTTGAATTTGAAAACGTTTACATAAGTCTTGGTATAAAGCTTTATGCTTTAAGGTTCTTAGGTCTCTAATCTTAACAACCGCGTTATCGATGGAAGATCTAGATCATTATTTAAGAGGATGAGCTGAAGGTGAAGACACAATGGACCAAGCTACCAGACTTTGCCTAAGTTTTCCTTATATCTAAAGGATTAGCCGAAAATTGACAGAGCAAAATGGAAATTCCGAAGGATTAAGAAAGTTTTCCAGAATTTTTAGGATGTTAGTTTACCAGACCTAGACTAGTATATATCAATGTATAACTCTCGAGATAGGGATGCACATTTTCCTATACAAACACTATTACGCAAAACTTTAAGCAATAAAAACTCTATCCTCCAATCTTTATTTCCTGGTTTAACCTAGAGATCTCATATCCCCTCAAAAGTCTAGAAATTCAATTGTGCTAAGTCTGACTCTCGGCATTGGGTTCGTCAGTTTGAGAAAAAAAATTGCAAGGAGCGAACTAAGCAAAGAGTCAGAGATACCTGTTTATCGGCAAGGCAAATAAATGTCGGAAGGATATAACAAAAGATTTGATGCTAATCTTCCGACTCAGGTGATTTTCTAAGATTTTGCAAAAATCGACGAAATAGTTTCAAAGCTTCTGTGTTCTCCTGATGGTTGCCATTAAATAAGTTTTCTCTTAGCAAACATTCATCAATTGTTCGAGCCTTAAACATGCCGATCTCGCTCCCAAAGAAAAAAATCTTCACACCTTTCTGAAAGCAGTGTTGCATTTACTATTATATTCAGAAGTTAAACGCTAAATTACAATTACAATTCCTCGAGGGATTACAAAGCAGGATCTTTGTTTCTGTAAATTACAAAGCAGGATCTCTGTTTTATGAGTTATGAACCAAAATTTAACTAAATCTCATTACAATCAAACCAAACAAAAGTAACTTTAGTAAAAAAAAAACTGCAATTATACTAAGATCGAGCTAACCTAATTAGCAACAAAACATTCATTATAAACAAGTTACATATAAAGTTAAAAACAAAATATACGCGTAGGACGGATATAAAATTACAATTATACTAAAATTGACCTAACCAAATTAGCAACAAAAAATTTCCATAAACAATTTACATATACAACTCAAAAAAAAAAAACATGTATGTAGCGCATATATTCACCTAACTATTACTTAAACGTAAATGTGCGACTAAATTAAAACTTTCAAACAAAAAACAAAAGACTAAATTAAATTACTTGGATAATTGTAGAAGCAAAAGCTGGTTCATTCTACGAATCTTCTTCCGTTAACCAGCTGTAAAATCACATGCCTTAATTTCATTCTGATTCTTGTTTATACACGTACCAAGCCAAGTTCAAAACCTCCGTGATTACAAAAACTTAACAACGCGACATAAATAAAAGATCTCAAAAGATGGAGGAAGAACTCAAGAACTTCATCAAAGTTTGGGTTTCTGTAGTAATCTCGGTATCTTACTGTTACTACTTATCAACCAAAATCAAAGCTGGTTTACCTCGATTACTCTCTGTTCTTCCAGTTTGTGCTCTGTTTTCTACTCTTCCTCTGGTTTTCTCCTCTCTGATTTTGTGTAACTACACAACGATTTATCTTTCCATTTCAAGTTTAAAGCTCATACAATTCTCCTTCGATCAAGGCCCTCTTTGTTCTTCCGATTCCCCGTAACAACCTCTTCAAATTCATTTGCTTCACTTGCTTCCCTATCAAGCTTCAACAAAACCCTAAATCCCTAAAACATTTCCCAAAATGGCATTTTGCAGTTAAAGTTGCAATCTTTGTTGTGGTGTTACATTTGTATGATTACATGCACTACTTCCCTACGATTCTACTATTAGGTCTCTATTCTCTCCATGCATACATGGAGATTGAGATTCTCTTAACCCCTCTCAAATCTCTAGTCACCATCATTCTAGGTTGTGACCTCGAGCCGCAATTCAACGAACCATACTTATCCACCTCTCTTCAAGACTTTTGGGGTCGCCGGTGGAACCTTATGATGACGGATATTCTCCGGTCAAGCGTTTATTTCCCTGTGAGGCGAATTTGCGAACACTTTGTAAACTCCGAGTTGGCTACGATCATAGGAGTTTTGGCTACGTTCATAGTCTCCGGTATGGGTCACGAGGCGCTCTTTGTCGGTTTAACCCGTGAGCCACCTACTGGAGAGGTGACTTGGTACTTTGTGTTACATGGAGTTTGCACGGTGATTGAAGTGTTGGTGAAGAAGAAGACTTTTGTGGGGCGATGGCCGGTTAGACCGGTTGTGTCGCGGGTTCTAACGTTGGCGTTTGTGTGTTTGTCGGCTGCTTGGCTGTTTTTCCCTCAGCTCAAACGGAGCAACGTGATGGAGAGACGTGCTATTGAAGTCTTGTTGTTCGTTGATTTCTTCAAGCGCAAGTTTTTGTTTTGTTGGTGATAATAATATAGTCGAGGAAAACTTGGAATGGCCGTTTTAATTTTTTTTCTTCGACATAATACTTAATAATTTAATCGTTAAGTAGACGTGTAGAACTATCGAACTAAAATTAAATAAAAAAATACATAAATCCTGATTTGATTAAAACTAGAATAGTACCCGCGTTTTACACGAAATAAAATATTTATTAAATAAATCTTAGTTAAATAATCCATTATAGTTATTGGTAGATATATTATACGGAATTTAAAAATCAATGTAACATATTTAAATTTACAACATTTTTTCTAAAATATGTTCCACCCATGAAGTAACTGAAACCAACATATCATGTTTTTTTAAAATACGATATATGCTTCAAATATACAAAAACGGAAGATTGCGTATATAACCAAAAATTTGTCACCTATTTTCGATCTTATAAATTAATTATTATTTTAATATTTATTTAGTAGTTAATTCAGGTTTCAAAATAGTTTGGTAATATGCATTTTAATAGCCAAATTAATATTGTGTGTTAAAATATTATTTATGTAATGAGATTTTATATGTATAAATTTTAAGAATATTAGTTACATTAATTAGATGAGTAAACTTATTTAATTTTTATTTGAATATAGCAGTGTTCTAAAATACGGTATATACGGCCGTATATATGGTATATATACGCTATATATTGTGGGACTATACCGTTTTTTTGCTATACGGTTAAAAATACGGATTAAACTATACAACCATTTATACAGCGATAATACGGCCGTTTATACGGCTATACGGCCGTATATATGCCGTATAAACATTATGTATTTTTTTGAATAAATATTTTGACAAAACTGATATTTTAAATTTCTTTTCTTGTTTAATTTCAACTACTTGAGATGATCAATAGTTATAATTTTCTTTTATATATATATATATTTTTTAATTAGAAATCTAATATATTTTCATGATTGTAACTTTTAAAAATAGATTATAAAAGTGAGTTTTGTTTAATAAATTAATAATAAGTTATATTTTACCATATAAATTGTATATTTATACTATTATACATATATTTATTTTAAAAAAATATTCACCGTATATACTTCGTATAAACGCCTATATGCTATACGGTGGTCGACCGTACGTCTAGCGTATAGCGTACTTTAGAACACTGGAATATAGAGATTAATGTATTTGGAGTGTTTGGATAGGATTATAGTATTAGTTAATAATAGTTATAGTTTGTTTGGGTATAGAGATTAAGTTATTTTTAAATTGTTTAGATATGAGTATAGTAGGAGTTAGTAAATTTAATTAATTAAATCAAAAATGTTAGAAAAAAAAGAGAGGTTGACACATAAATTCAAAATGTTTTTTCTTTAATATATAGAAGAGGATTTTTTTCAGATATAAGAAATTCTAAACCAAAAGGAAAATAAATCGAACCGGAACTTTTTCTCTTCTTAAAGTCATAGATGTCATATCTATTTTCAACATGAAGGCTTCTCATGTTTTCTAAAGTTCAACACCAACTCTTGATTTTTGCTTTCGATGGATGTATATACATGAGATAAGTATACTTGGCTATAGTAAAGGACAACACCACACGAATCTCGGAATACCCACGAAGCACCCGATAACACATTTGCTTTGTTCCAGGAGAACCCAATATTGCATTACCGTTCTCTCTGGTGCTTACCATTTGACCTCTGGAGTGTTTGATTCTCTGGCCATATACAACATTCTATTTTGAGCCAACTTCCAATGTTTTGTGTCTTCATAAGCTTTCTCGAAAATTGGATAGAACAAAGCGAATCATTCAGGAATTCTGGTATCCGAAGATAAGCTCATCGAAAATTGGATATTCTCAAATATCGAGCCACGAAAACCCAAGGGACTGAAATGAATATTAGATAGAACTCTAACGAGTTTTAAGACATTCAAAGGAAATATGGTTAACTGTTTCCTTTTCACCTCCATAAACCAAACAATGGCATCTAGACAAGATTTCTTGAAAATTACCGAAAATGGAATATTGTTATACTACCAAAAATTTGAAAATGGGGAAAAATAGTCAAGCAAGACAAATAAATTTAATTAGAAAATATTAAAAATGGCACATAGCCAAGAAATTGCAAACCATATAGGGGTTTAGTTCTTATTCATTTTTCGAGAAACAACTCAAGCGTTGGACTGCACCAATTCTGTTTGATCCAAACTGAAAAACCTTATATATCTACGAAATGTAATTTTCCTTAAATTGATTTTAGACTTGGAATTTTTTTATCTCTTAAGACCAAGATGCATTAATTAACTCTTAACAGAACCGTGGTCCCAGATGTTCCGGCAAGTTTGAGTGAAACCACTCGTCTAATGATGAGTTATGACTTTGGATCTCGAGAACTAAACTATAGTTGCTTGGTTATTTTTTCTTTCGTAGGTTTCACTGATTCCATTTAAATTGCGTAAGACGGAGAAAGAGGCACATCAGAAGCATCCTAGGAAGAAAGAACGTAGAACCAAAGCTTGTTCGTTGTCCAAACTTCTTCCGATCGACCGTATAGCTGTACGACCACATGCACTAAATTTATATTCGTTCAAATGTCCATCATTTATACAGTTACTTATTTCACACGCAACAACAAAGCTAAAACCTAGCTTGGATTTTGAAAAAAAAATCCAGAAACGCAAGAAGTAAAGATCTGAGTAATGGAGGAAGAACTCAAGACTTTAATTAAAGTATGGATTTCAGCAATAATCTGCATATCCTACTGTTATTACTCATCGTCAAGAATCAAAACCGGTGTTCCAAGATTACTCTCTGTTCTTCCTATTTGTGCCTTGTTTCTTATTCTTCCTCTGTTTCTCTCTTCTATCCATTTATCTGGCTCAACAGCCCTTTTCTTTTCAGGGGTTGGCAATTTAAAGCTAATCCTATTCTGCTTCGATCAAGGTCCTCTTTACCCACTTCCACCAAATCTCTTCAAATTCATATGCTTTACTTGCTTCCCAATCAAGCTTCAACAAAACCCCAATTCCCCAAATCAGTTCCCCAAATGGTTTTTCGCAGTTAAAGTTGCAATATTTGGTGTAGCATTACATGCGTATAATTACAAACATAGTCTGCCTACGGTTCTGCTCTTGTGTCTCCATCCTCTGCATCTATACTTGGAGCTTGAAGTTCTCCTCACGCTCCTCAAAATTTTGATCACCATCCCTCTTGGCTGCGACCTAGAGCCACAATTCAACGAACCATACTTAGCCACATCTCTTCAAGACTTTTGGGGACGCCGATGGAACCTCATGGTCTCGTCTGTTCTCCGGGCAACAGTCTATAATCTTGTGCAGAAAGTCTGCCTATACCTAATGAGCTCTGATTATGCAAAGTTGATTGGTGTTTTTGCGACGTTTGTAGTATCGGGTGTGGCTCACGAAGTGGTCTTCTTCTATCTAACCCGTGAGATGCCTACATGGGAAGTCACTTTGTTCTTTATGTTGCATGGAGCTTGCACGGCAGCTGAAATGACGGTAAAGAGGACTGTGTTCGCGCGGAGGTGGGTGGTTAGACAGGTGGTGTTACGGTTCCTCACGGTGGGGTTTATTGTTGTGACAAGTGGTTGGCTGTTTTTTCCTCAGTTTATAAGAAATGGCGTGATGGAGAAACGCGCCAATGAAACTTTGTTGCTTATTGATTTCGTGAAATCTCAAGTTTTTCGTTTGTTTTTATAAAGGTATAATTATTTCGAAAAAACCTTGTTGTTTCGTTGATTTCAGAAACGCTGAATGGGATGTTGTATAAGTCATGCAAGAATATGTTTTGAATAATTATATATAACCAGATTAATCTTTAGAAAATAGAACAATTAGGGTTTTAAATGAACAAAAAAATCTATCGAAGCCATTAGAGAGAGTTGATTTGGGTACATGAACATAAGAAGGAACTATAGAGCATCCATAAAAAGGCCTGATTATATGTTTATGACAAGTCCAATAACCCATGTAATTAGGGTTCTTAGTAAGTAGAGAGTCATATAATACGTATTAAGAACATCAATCCATGGTAACCTTGAGAGTTATCTCAAAGCAAATTGATATGCTCAAATTTACCCTGAGCTACTCTCTCAAATTAAGAGGTCGTCGTAGTAGGGGTCGAATCACTGGGAGTCAAATCAAACGATAGGAATATTGACTTCAAATTCGGCTAAGTAAAATAATATAAAATAAAGACAAAAGCAAATCGAAATAGAGAAAGATTTTTGATTTAAAATTCAATTAAACAAAGTGCTAGGCTTTTGGGTAATTCTCAGGATGAATCAGAATTGCAGGTTAAACAAAATCAAGATTTAATTAAGAACCGTTCTAGAACTTGGAACACTAATGTATAATTAACCAACTGTCGTTGCGAAAACTAACTATGTCTAAACCCTAGAAAACCAAATTTCTTTGCGAATTCAATCAATTTAAACAAGCATTAAATTCAAGTCCAATTTGTTCACAAAATCCCTAAACCAAATTTCTTTGCGAATAAGTAATTTTGCTCACCTAAGATCTAGTTCTGGCTAATCAATTACACTTTCGTGTCAATCTATCAACCTAAGATAACTAATTTAGAGTGATCAATTCTAAATCAGAGTTAAAGCAATCTAGGTGAAGAACCTAACAGATAATCCTAACAAGTGAGTTTACCCTAACAATTCATCATCATTCCTTTCGAACTACCCTAAACCTAACAAGCAAACTACTCAGACATGGTAGCAAAGCAAATCATAACTGAATAATAATGCATAAAGAAAGAGAATAAGAAGAATTACAATAGGGTTCGAAGAATCTCAAAGAACAAAGTAAACTTGTCTCCCTAAAAACCCTGAAAAATCTCTCTCTTAAAGCTCTCTCAACTTTGTTAAGTAAAATCTAAGTTCTCCATCTAAAAACCTAAAATAAACTATTTATAGAGGTAAAACTCGTGGTGGGCTTTTATGACGGTTTATTGGTAACTTCTGGCCCGAAAAGGAACAATTTTCCTTCTTTAAAACGTATTAGGTCGGTCTCTGCGAGCACCTGTCGATCGATCGTCCTTCTTGTGGCTGTCGATCGACAGGCTGCTTCATATCAACTTCTTTTCTTGCAAAATCCGGCTCCAACCTTGTTTACGCTTCAAAATGCACCGTATTCACCAAATAAGCTCCTCACGTGCAATAACCTATTAAGACACTAAAAAGACTCGAAATACAACGAAAAGACTCGATAAAAGGACTTATATCATGGTCGAAAACCGGTAAAAACCATGATATATCAACTCCCCCAGACTTAGCTTTTGCTTGCCCTCAAGCAAACTAGAGACTAAAACTGAAGTCGAGGTTTGAAAATCGCGAGAACTTACTTATCTTTGGGAACATTGCTTTCGCTTTCTCGACTCTTTCGCTGCATGTAAACAAAGTACCTTTGGCGGTCACGAATTTCAACCATCATAGGTTAGGCCTCAAATCTTAACCTGCAAACCCATCAGTTTCACATTCTCCTAACTGTCGCACACTCGATCGAAGTGATGATGGAATTCTCTCCAATGATATCAACCAAGTAAAAGGGCTAGGTGTGATGTAAAAGGCTTTTGTGTTTAAGTGGAGCTAAAGAGTGTTTAGGGTTACCGGATTTTATTTGGTGGATGCAGACATTATGCATAATCACAAGAGAGAGTCGGGTCCAGTTGATGCCCACAGTTTCTCATTCACATTGCACTCCCTCCTCCAAAACGTTATTAGGAACCAAACACCTTCATATAATCATGTTCCACTTTCCACATCCAACTTCCTCATTCCTTGGGATTTTCTTTTGAAGCTAGAGACTTATTTAAATAATCATTTCCCTTTCCCTTTCTTATTTTTCGAAATAAAATACTTTAAATTTTTTTTTTTTTTTTTTTTTTTCTTTTTTTCATAGCTATAAAGGGGGGGAAATGATTTTACAAAGATATTAGTCTCGAAAATTACCATTGTTGTGTATAAAGTCCCAAGGAACGCTTAGCATTGCTGCTCACTTTCAAGTACTCCTACCAAATCCTTTTCCTGTGCGATTTTTGTGAATGAAAAACTGCGTCGGACCTCTTTCTCTCTGGAGTTTATACACATGCCTGCACATAAAACTAAAGGAAAAGAGATCGCATGAGGCTTGAACAAAAGGTTAAGGTTAGGGGTTGGGTACCAACTAAAAATGAGCTGGCCATTCAGGATCAACAAAGAGTGGTAAAGAGAATAAGGAGTCCTGAATGTTTTACTGTCGTGATATCACCAAAGAGAATATAGCGAGATGGAGATCAAGTGTGCTAGTCTCGAGTTTGATCTACTTCGTTCTGCAAATTGCGATAAGAGGGGAACCTGTACTATCATCTGATTTTGAATTCGTTCCATCCAAAGGCTTCATCGCAACAGCTAAAAGTTTCAAAAACTAAGCTTTATTCTTAAGAAAGATCATTATTCCCTACATTTTGACTCAATAAAAACAAATTTTTGACTCCAAAATAGAAAACAATGTTAGTAACTACCTCCCCCAGACTTAAACAACACTGTCTCCAGTGTTATTAAATCTGAGATTGGTGAAAAGAAAAAGAAAAAGTCAGAAAATTTGTGAAAAGAATGAAATTCGGACCTGTTCTGCTGGCCTGTCGATCGATCAGCACGATGTGTGTCAAACGACAGGTCTTTATTGGGGCTGTCGATCGAAACCACCAGGTGTGTCGATCGACAGGCTCTCGGAAATTCTGAAAACTTGGCTTTAACGACTGATGTTGTTGGAGAAATCTAAAGAAAAACTGAAGATCACTGAAACAAAATACCATCAAATACCACAGCAAAGAGTCGCAAACAACAAGGTTCACAAATCTTGAGAAATCTAAATGAAACGAAGCACAAACAGACTCAAAGAAAGAAAAATGACTCAAAAGAAAAGAAAAACTTACAGGTGGGTTGCCTCCCACCAAGCGCTTGTTTTCAGTCATTAGCTTGACTGCGGATGATGTTCAGGCTGGAGGTGGGTCACTGAAATGCACTCCCCCAGACTTGCAAGGAACAATACCAGGAAAGAGCTTCATAGTATTTTCGAACATCTCTTGGACAACTATCTCTCCCTTGTCCCTCAACTCCGAAGGAATGACAATTCTGAACTTGGAGAATGCTTTAGAGGTCTTCCTGCGCTTCACCTTGGGGGACTCATCGCACTTAGAACTGGCAGGAATGTTGTCATGGCGACGTGGAATGGGAGAAGCCAACTTGAGAACGTTTTGAACCTTCTTCGTCTCATTTTCAATACCCAGCGTATCTCCAACATTGACACTCATACAAGAAGCTGCTGTGACAAGAACCGAAGGATAGAAGACATTCTTGTTGATGTTCGAGAAGGAGATTCGTTTATTAGGAAAATCCACCATTGCTCCCACTGTTGCAAGGAACTGTGCACCAAGAACCAACGTTTACAGATTTCATCCTTTCTCTCAATGATGTAGAAGTCCGTAGGAACAAGACAATCTCCTATTTGAATAGATACGTCAGGAATGAAGCCTTTAGAAATCGTACATGATCTATCTATGAGCTCGATAGGAGTCCTTAAGGGTTGTAACTCCAAAATTCCTAGCTTCTTTGCAACAACCTCACACATAACATTCACATTGGCTCCTGTGTCGCATAAAGAATCCTTCAATTCTACACCATTGATCGAACAAGGAACCACAAACATTCCCGGATTCAACAACTTTGGCAGCTTCCTCAATGATGTTGGAGCTTGGTTCTCTTCCTCTCGAGGTGCTCTGTCACTGCCTTGGTTGATGCTTGAAGGGTATAGACTCCTTGGATACGGAATCTTGGGCTTGTAGACACGTTCAATAGCGGTTTCAGACTGACATTCGAAAATCTCTGCATTTTTCGGGGCTGTCGATCGACACTCATCAGGTGTGTCGATCGACAGGGCTGCTGAAATCGAGTTCGTACAGAAATTTCTTGTAGCTGTCGATCGACAACCACTGGGTCTGTCGATCGACAGGGCCTCTGCAAACTTAGAATTTAGGTTTTCTTCATGAACCGCTGTTCGATCACTCTTCCCAATAGTTGGAATCACTTGTGCTTCACTCTTCAACGTGATAGAATTGGAGAAGTGTTTTGGATTCATGTCTGCTTTCCCTGGGAGACAACCTGCTTGTTTCTTTACATTTTCAGCAGTCTGAGCAACCTGAGTATCAAGCTTCTTCAAATGAATGTTGATGGCTTCTATTTTTCCATTAAGATCAGTGTAGAGACTGTCAATCTTCCCATTGAGATGTACTGTTAGGGTTTGTTGCCCCTCAAGAAGCTGTTCGAACATCCTCTTCACGTCACTTTCTGAAGATTTAGAGGGAATCGGTTGATACGATGAAGATCCGTAGTTCCTCTGATTGTAATTGTTGTATCCCTTGTTCTCTGACTGATTCCCATACCGCTGACTCTGGTAGCCATTCTGGTTGATGTAATTAACATCTTCCTCAACAATCTCAGCTCCATTTGTTTGACCAGCTCCTCGTCTCCTTTCCTCATCAATCTTCTTTGTACTATTGCTAGTAGACACGTTCTTGATGAGCTCAAGGCAATCAGTTGGGAATCTGGTCTTGAAATTCCCATTACTCGCAGCATCTAAAGCCATCTGATGCTTCCAATCCACACCTCTGTAGAAGATACCCAACAGCTGAACTTCTGTAAATCCGTGATGAGGACAATCTCTCTGATATCCCTTGAACCTTTCCCATGCAGCCTTGAAAGATTCTGTCATATTCTGAGCGAATGTTTGGATCTTAGCTCGTAGATCCTCTGAACGTGACTCATCGTAGAAGTGACTCAGGAAAGCACTCTTGGTATCTCTCCAAGTAGTCAGTGAGCCTGGCTCCAACTGCTTCAGCCAAGAGGCTGCCTCTCCAGCAAGAGAAAATGGAAACAGCTTGCACATAATATAATCTTCAGACACGTTGTTAGCCTTAATGCTAGATGCAAGATCCTCGAACATCTCAAGATGATCCATGGGGTGCTCTGATGGGTGCCCATGGAACTGATGTTGAGCCACAAGAGAGAAGTATGCAGGCTTCAACTCAAAATCCCTCCGCTCAAATCTAGGAGGACGAATTGCTGCCCTGTTGGCGTAATGTTCTTCAGGGCGGTAGTAGTCTCCCAAAGTGCGTTGGTTAACCACTACCTCCTGAGGTCTACGATTCGCCTGAGCCAGATGCTCGATCTCAGCGCGCTGGCGCTCCAACTCAACCCTTTGACGATCTAGCTCAGCACGCTCTGCTGCAATCGGATCCTCAAACTCGATGATATTACCAGCTTCATCAATGGGGTCTCCCTGATTGTTGTATCGATTACCATCTCGATCAACATTCTCTCCTTCAGCATTCCGAAAAACTACTACAGCTCGATTAACCATCTTAGCTAACTTTGCTTGTCGTCTGTTTTCCCTTTCCAAAATTCCCAACTCTGGAACAAAATCCGCTAACTCTTTATCCTTGTGGCTTCTAGTTCTGCTAGAAGGCATAAACCTGAAACACCAAAAATAAAAAAAACGAAATCAAAAGTAAAAAGAAAACTTAGTCAGAATTCTAGAATCAAAATCCTATGGAAGATTTTGACTCCCCGGCAACGGCGCCAAAATTTGATATGCTCAAATTTACCCTGAGCTACTCTCTCAAATTAAGAGGTCGTCGTAGTAGGGGTCGAATCACTGGGAGTCAAATCAAACGATAGGAATATTGACTTCAAATTCGGCTAAGTAAAATAATATAAAATAAAGACAAAAGCAAATCGAAATAGAGAAAGATTTTTGATTTAAAATTCAATTAAACAAAGTGCTAGGCTTTTGGGTAATTCTCAGGATGAATCAGAATTGCAGGTTAAACAAAATCAGGATTTAATTAAGAACCGTTCTAGAACTTGGAACACTAATGTATAATTAACCAACTGTCGTTGCGAAAACTAACTATGTCTAAACCCTAGAAAACCAAATTTCTTTGCGAATTCAATCAATTTAAACAAGCATTAAATTCAAGTCCAATTTGTTCACAAAATCCCTAAACCAAATTTCTTTGCGAATAAGTAATTTTGCTCACCTAAGATCTAGTTCTGGCTAATCAATTACACTTTCGTGTCAATCTATCAACCTAAGATAACTAATTTAGAGTGATCAATTCTAAATCAGAGTTAAAGCAATCTAGGTGAAGAACCTAACAGATAATCCTAACAAGTGAGTTTACCCTAAGAATTCATCATCATTCCTTTCAAACTACCCTAAACCTAACAAGCAAACTACTCAGACATGGCAGCAAAGCAAATCATAACTGAATAATAATGCATAAAGAAAGAGAATAAGAAGAATTACATTAGGGTTCGAAGAATCTCAAAGAACAAAGTAAACTTGTCTCCCTAAAAACCCTGAAAAATCTCTCTCTTAAAGCTCTCTCAACTTTGTTAAGTAAAATCTAAGTTCTTCATCTAAAAACCTAAAATAAACTATTTATAGAGGTAAAACTCGTGGTGGGCTTTTATGACGGTTTATTGGTAACTTCTGGCCCGAAAAAGAACAATTTTCCTTCTTTAAAACGTATTAGGTCGGTCTCTGCGAGCACCTGTCGATCGATCGTCCTTCTTGTGGCTGTCGATCGACAGGCTGCTTCATATCAACTTCTTTTCTTGCAAAATCCGGCTCCAACCTTGTTTACGCTTCAAAATGCACCGTATTCACCAAATAAGCTCCTCACGTGCAATAACCTGTTAAGACACTAAAAAGACTCGAAATACAACGAAAAGACTCGATAAAAGGACTTATATCATGGTCGAAAACCGGTAAAAACCATGATATATCACAAATCTCTCTTTCTCATCATTTATGATATTGGTGACAGCTAAAGGTATTTGATCTTGGTGACAAGCTAAAGCTTTTCCCTTTTTATTTTCTTGCATAACCAATAAAGCTCCTTGATGAACTACTTGGATCTTTATCTCAATAAAGCTCTAAGATGCTGGAGAAGATTTTCATTATTGGCAAAAGTCTCACATGCATTTACTTTATTATTTGCTTACAACCCCTATCATCATATAGCTATATTATGAATATGTTGATCCAATATGGTTACCCTCCAAATTGACCTTTCTTTACTTTTTTTTTTCTTTTCTTTTCAACTTCCATATATTAATATCACGCTCATGCTTTAAAGAAACATACCAACAACTCTAAACAGAGCAAAAACAAGTGTGAAGACTAAGAAGAACGTAGTGACGAATTCAGTCACACTCTAGCCTCATTCCACACTTGTTGACGAAGCCATGCCGGCCCTCCAAATGCCATATATGAATGAAGCATTCCATCTCTAGTCATGCTTTTAGCTATAGCATTCCCAATCTTTTGTGCCGATGTTCGGGTCAAACGGAACTCACACATCACAAAACCTCTTCTTAGCCGATCAATTTGTGCTAATAAATTTCTATATCTTGGCGAGTCATGAGGCTTGAGGATAGCTGCTATTGCCGTCGCATTATCAGAGATCATCTCTACTTCTCGACATTGTGTCTTTACTTTTTATTTTAACTTTTGTGTAACTCTAGCTCTCTCTTTTTTGTCCCAAAACCCATCAAATATCTATAAACCGTAAACATTCGAGTCTAACACCTCCATAAATCAAACATACTAAGCCAAAACATTAGAAACACAATAACCGTAATTAAAACTAACGCGTCAAGATGAAATTAAGCTAACCACCACACTTCAACTATTCCACCGATTCAACCCGAAAACGAAAAACAAATAGACATCGCTGGAGAATCGTACAAATCCTTGCGATTCAGCTCTTCATGCATCTCTGGATATAACTAAACTTCATAATTTTGACAGATGTGATTCCTTAAATTGGCTAAGCGAATTCTCCAAAGACTAGCAAGGACCATTGAGAATAAGTAGAGGCGGATGTGTCGAAGTTTATTTGACAAAGAACCGGTGACAAGGATGCAACAAAACAAACAAGGTCTCGACGAAACCTAGTACTATTTATTTGGGTGGAAAAGACTTAAGATAGTCGCTTAATCTATTCACCAAATTTTCAAAAGGAAAAGATGATGAAAGATGTGATCTGATTAAAACCATGGAAATGACGACATGGAATATGTGAGATAACAACTACCTAACTCCAAGACATATACGCGCATCACAAAACCAATCCTACGAATAAAGTCTCGAAACCCCAAAGATTATTGACTTAGCTAAAACATAACGGGAACCTTAATTCCTCTCATTGCTAGCATCATTATTGCACACACTTTGGAAATGTCTTAACTTAATTTTTAATACACATTTTAATACAAAAGTAGACTTTAACACTTTGGAAGTTTCATTCCAAATTTCTGCATCCAATAGTGACACTCTACAAAGTTTTAAAAAAACTTATTTGATAAAATTTAAATTTTTTGCAAAGTAATAAACTTTTTTTTATTATACATAAATATTGAAGAGTAAAAAAAGAGAGTAGTACAATAGATTGCATAATATTTTAAACATATATTACAATCCGTAAAACGTAGAATAAAATAGAACATATTAAAGCATGATAAATAATACGACTAAATCGGCTCTAGTCTTGAGTTCTCGGAATATGCTGCCAAATGTGTTCAACCAAATCAGCTTTTAAAAGCTCATGCATTTTTTTGTCACGAAGTCGAGCTCGATTGGCCATCATATTATTCAAATTTGTAGGTGTCTCTACAGAGAATGAGTAGTCCAAATGAATCCCGCCTCCTTCTCTTTCTTTGAATTCTCGTCTTCTATGTTGAGTGCCTTGGTCTCGTTCGTCTTCTACGATCATATTGTGCAATATGATAGATACTTTCATGATCTTACCTATTTTTTTCTTATCCCAACTCAGAGCAGGGTTTCTAACAATTGCAAATCGAGATTGCAACACTCCAAATGCACGCTCGACATCTTTTCTGACACCTTCTTGATAAGTAGGAAATAATGATGCTTTCGGACCTTGTGGATGAGAAATTAATTGGATGAAAGCTGTCCATTTTAGATATATACCGTCCGTTAGATAGTAAGCCATATGGTATTGGCGTCCATTGACTACATAATTGACCACTGGAGCTCGACCTTGTAATATATCATCAAAAACGGGTGAGCGGTCCAAAACATTGATATCATTACAAGTACCTGGAGGTCCAAAAATGCGTGCCAAATCCATAGATTATATGAAGCCACAGCCTCTAAAACGATTGTGGGTTTTCCATGCCCACGAGAATATTGTTCTGCCCAAGCCGAGGGACAGTTCTTCCACTCCCAATGCATATAATCAATGCTTCCTACCATCCGTGGAAATCCCCGAGACTCTCCAACTTCTAGTAATCGATGGAGATCTTCTTGTGTAGGTTTTCTCAGGTAAACATGTTGGAATGAATTTATAATTCCATCGACGAAATATTCTAAACATTGCATCGCAGTGGTTTCTGAGATCCGGAGGTATTCATCCAACGCATCACCTGGAAGACCATATGCCATTATCCGAATTGCGCCTGTACATTTTTGTAGGGCTGAGATGATGGGCCTTCCGGTAGTATCTGGTCTCTGTTGGAAGAATCATACCTCATTGGAGAGTGTTTCAACAATACACATGAACAATGGCTTGCTCATTCTAAAACGTCGTCGAAACATAGCAGCTGAGAAAGCCGGTTGGTCACTAAAGTAATCTTTTAATAGTTGAGTGTGTCCGTCCTCGTGTTCTCGGTTTATATACGTTCGCCTTTTTCTCACTTTTTCGTACTTGAGGTTCACTACAAGCTGCTATACACTCTTCTAAACCTGTTTCAAATAATAGATCAAAATTTTCATCAAAGTTTTCATAAAAAATTTCATCTAAGTTTTGAAACGAATTTTCATCATATGTCAAATTATGAGGAGGAGAAAACATGTTTTTTGGGTTTGGTAATTGCAAAAAGAAATTGAGAATTGGATGATGAAATGAAATAAATGATTGTAGATAGTTTTTTTGGTTTGGTAATTGTGAAGAATATTGAAATTGGATGATGAAAAAAAGAAATTACAGTAGAGAGTTCTTTTGGTTTGGTAATTGTGAAAAATTAATGAAAATTGGATGATGATGATGATGAAAAAAAGAACTTATTAGAAAAGTTTTAAACTTGAAAGACAAGTTTATAAAGAGAATTTCGATGATGATGAACTTGAAAACTTGAAAGAGAAATATATGAAGAGAAGTTTGGACTTGAAACTTGAAACTTGAAAGACATGAAATATATTACACTCTCTTTATAAAGAGATGAAACTATAGTCCGTTGAGTACAGAAAGTTACACAAGTTGTAACATAAAGACAAGCTACTACATAAAGGTATCCAAAGTTACACATTAAGACAAGCTACTAATAAGTGCACAACTTGTAACATAAAGCTATCCGACAGAAGTTAGACATTGAGCATGTGAAGCTACATACTCCTCCACATACAACCAAAATCAGCTCCACCACATACTGGTTTGACAACATATAGCTGTAAAGTGACTGCCTGCATCACTGGTTTTGTCCTGCAGAATGAAAAACCAAGAAAAAGACAAGTATTAGGGGAGTAGTGTAAGAAAACACCAACTAGCATCAGAAAAAAATCAAAGATTTACAACAACCATATCTCATAATCAGCATAAGAATCATTCTCATTATCCAAACAACACAAAATTCGATAACAAGAGACTAAGAGAATAAGTATATCCTAATCAGATAACAAGCAAGTAACAAGAACACAATCCATATAACTATATCCTAATAAGATAACAAAAGACTAAGAAGAAGACAATGACCACTTACCTAGATAATTAGACATCTCAAGCACAAGCTGGTTCATAAGTGTGAGTTCGGTCTGTGTGGGTTCAGGCTTGGCCAAGAGAGTTTCTAGTATTTTCTTGTTGGATAGTCTCTCCTTAGCAGCCAAGTCCTCCTTCTTTATCACCCAAGCCTCTTTAAGCCCACTAAAAGCCTGCTCTCTCCTTTTCTGGTTGGCTTTCGCAGCCTTCACACCAACTGGCCTCTCCTCTCTTTCTTCCTCCACAGGACATGCCATGTTGGAGCTGGAGGGCTCTCATGTCTTCTGTTTCTTCTTCTTTCGTTTACTATTCTGAGTAACATATAAAGCCCACTTCTGATCATTCCTGAGCAATTTCCATGCGTGTTTTAATGTGAACTTCAACTTGGTATCAGCCAAGTACATCTCGTGAGGCACCTCCATTGGATCATTGCGGCCACTATGTGGGTTACGCTTGGCATAGTTAAGGCAAGAAGCAAACTTACTAACACTCTCACTCACCTTTCTCCATTTCTGCTTACATGTATTAGCCTCCCTAGGTGGAAGCTCATCACAGAGGGACTTGCAGCAAAATAGTCTCCAATTCTTTGCTAGAAAGTCCCTGCTTTCTGTTGAGTCCCAACTATAGGATCTTTGCTCGTGTTTAACCAAGCGCTTATTAGCACTTTCTCTTCAGCCACTGATCATCTAGTCCTAGGTTCCATGCGGTCTGATGAAGGTGTTTGGTTTGAAGGTGAAAGTGTTTGGTTTGAAGGTGAAAAAGTTTCTCCATTGTTGACCCCTCGTTGGCTAGTCAAGAGATCAACATAGCTTTGAGAAGAGGCTCATGGATTACTAAATTCACTTGCATTTTACTTAAAAAGAAACAATGAATAAGAAGCTTATATGATCACAGAGAGGATCGAAACAGAGATGGAATTTGTGTTCTGCTCCTTGAGGGTACGAAGTACTTATGAGCACAACTAATTAATTAAACAAAGCTAAATTGTCTTTAACTCGATTAGGTTTACAGAACTTAAGTGCCAGACATAAAGAATTTCCATCACAATCACATCAGGTTAGGTTTCTATTAACTTTCCATTAAGACACAACTAACAACATTCACACAACATTCACACAACAACCACAACACAACCAAAACGTAAAGGCAAGAAAAAACACTTACCTATATTGATAGGAGGTTTTATGAAGCAGAGATTGGCCTTGAAGACTATTTCTGCAACCTTGTTAACCTCCTCCAACCATCCAAGACAGCACATAATGTCCACAGAAAAAACAAAAAATGATAAGTTTAACAAATTTTCTGAAAACAATCTCAAAATAACCATCAGACAATGACTAACCATATGCAACATTATTTACTCTACTAATCGATTGTCAACTACTACAAAACACATAACAAAACAAAAACAACTCAAAAGAACTTCAACAAGGATTGAACATATGATTCCAAGTTTATATGCAAAGCTGTTTATTATCGCAAATGCAAACCTAAACCAAAATTCAATCAAATCGAAACTCAAGCAAATCTCTCTGAATTTCAGGTATCTTAATCGCTAAATAGATACAAAATGCAAGACAATGATTCCATGGGATAATTTCTAATATCGGAAAACAAAAATTCAAACCTAAACAAATACAATCTCATCATAGCTTATTCGATTACACTGAATTTAACGATTCTACTAAGAAAGGGAGACGAACCTGTGAAGAAGAAGAACGAAGGAGAGATCACGAAGAAACATATCGATTACACCGAATCGACATGCACATATCACGGTGAGGGAGAGAGAAAGAGATCAGGAAAGAGACGACGGAGAGACGACGATAGCGATAGAGATCACTCCGATTTGGAATGAATCGTCGAGTCTGGTTCGAATCCACAATTGACGGTGAGGGACAGAGTTAGAGATGAAGAGAAGAGATGACGACGCTCGATTCCTCACTGGATTCTTCATCGGAAGAGGAGGAGACGCGACGACAACTCCGATTTCGCCATCGGAAGAGGAGGAGACGCGACGAGAACACCGATTTCGTGAACAGTTTTGATGATACGAACACGAGAAGAGAGAGACGGAGATGAAGAGACGAAGAGAGGAAGACAACGGGCGATTTCGATCAGATTTTTCACCGGAAAAGCTTCGATGATCGAATCGATCGGAATCGTCATGGGAGAGAAGGAGAGAACGAGATTTTCAGATCGAAACACATGAAATGTTTTTCGTGGTATTGGGTCCGTAATTTCCCCCGGTCCAATCTTTGAATGACACGTGTCCGGAGGACACAACAAGAAATTGTGTCTTCAATTTTCTTCTGCAGACATAATTAATCAAGTATCTAGCGTTTTTTATTAAAATTTAACTAAAGACACTTGCTAAGTTTGTGCTATAATGATGCTCTAAGTTATTTTTCATTTTCTTATGAAAAATATAGATTTCCACAAATTTTCGTTTTTTTAAATGTTCAATATTATATACAATAATGTATTTATCAAATATATTTTTAATTTTTTTGTTTTTTGGATGACACATGAAAATGATTTAATTTCAAAAAAGTCCTAAGTTTTTAATTATATATTCTTAAATGTGGGATATAAGATTTTTTGGTATAAACTATAAGTTAAATTTATTTTAAAAAGTATTACTGAAATTCGATTTAAAGTTAAATCAAAGATATGTTCATCATTAAATATTAGATAAGATATGAAATTTAAAAGTTAAAAAATCCAGTGTAATATTACTATTTGACACATGTCATAATATTACCAATTTTTTTTGATACATACATGCAATGCAACTTTATAAAATAAGAAATTACTCAAAACCAGTTAGTGGATTTCCAAAAATGGGCCTTTTTATTAATCTAAGAATCTAACCCAAGTAAATGTTGCAAGGAAAATAATCCCAAGTCCCTTAAAACGACGTCTATAAGCAGAAAAGTCAAGAGGTCAAGAGTCTCTAGCCCATACGGAGTGTTTCGGTAACTTAGCCTCTACAACACAAAAAGGAAGAAATCAAGGCAGGTAAGAAATCCGTGAGGATTGTTGTGTCCTAAGATTCATTTCATCTTTCATCGCCGATTTCATCGTGGCCCAAGGTAATTGCATCCATTTCGATCATCTACATCCATATTTTTTCATGGATTTGAGTTCAATTTTACGAATTTCTGTTTGATTTCAAAGTTAGGGTTCCTCGTTTCATTTTAGGAATTCTAGTTTTCAATTGCACAAAATAACTTCAAGTATCTCATTCTTTCCTCGTATCCAATTCATTTACATATCGTTACTTTTGAATTTTAATAAGGCTTAAATTTAGATGTTGAAGTTCCGTTGTTGTTTGATCGGACCATTGAAATGAAATGTTTGATGCATAATCAAATGAAGCTTTTATTTTGAATAATTGATAAGTATGTATTAACTTCCGTTTTGGTTGCAATTTGTAAAAAAAAATTAAATATCTTTCCTTTTTTTCATTTGTTGATGAGCAGTTTGATTGTGAATAGTTTGCCTTGTTGGGTATGGCTACTGAGGCGTTTGTGAAACCTGTGGTACCAAATGGTCATGACGGGTACGACGATGATGATGAAGATGAAATGCCTTTGGTTTTCAAGAGGACTAGTAATACTGCATCTTCCTCAAATCGTCCAAAGCCTAATAATGCTCAGAAAATCGTCCAAAACTCGGCTATTGGTTCCACCAAGTCCCCACCACCAACGAGGTCTCCTTTAACAAGCCCGAATAGATCAGCTTCATCCTCTAGAGGTTCAACGATGAAACCGTCGTTAACGTCATCTACATCTGTTCAGCGTTCAACAATGAAGTCACCATTGCGAGATGATAGAGCAGTTGCTGCTAAGGATAGGAACGGTTTGGGGAAAGCTCCATCTGTGTCTAAAAGTGATGATGAGGATTCTGAGGATGATAAACCCTTGAGTGTCAGGCTTAAAGTAGATTCTAAACAGATTACCAAACAGGCGAGCTCTTCTGGACGGGGTAGTTCGCAGATACCTGTACAAAAGAGCCACGTGAGACCTCAGGGAGTGCATGATAACACTAAAAAGAAAGATTTGGATGAGAAAGCTCCCATGGTTCAGACAAAGACCAGTGTGGGTACGTCAAGTAGCAAGCCTGTCCATAATGAGCAAAGGAGACCTTTGGTTAACAGTATCAATCGGAATGGTTTAAAACCTAAGATTGAAGGGCAGAGTTCTCAGGCACCTGCTAAGAGGCCTCTTGAGAAGGGAAGTTCTTCAAATCAATCTTCTGTTAAGAAGCCCAAGCTGTCAGAGCCTGCTAGACCAGTGAAAAGTGAGCAAGGTTCACATAGTGCAGCTACACCAGATGATAAAGGAAAGAATCTGGATGCATCAAAGCCGTTGAGAGCTCACCAAGTAACTGTTAAAGAAGATAACTCAGATGATGATGATCATGTCCCTATTGCATCGAGGATGAAGCCAGATTCCTCAAATAATAAAGCATCCTCCGTGAAGCCAAATGCTAGTAAAATAGCTTCTTCATCCAGAACAATAGTTAAGAAGCCCAATAAATGGGTGAAAGATTCTAAATATTCGAAATCGTCTACATCATTACCTTCTGGCGATGGGCAAAAGAAATGGAAAACTCTAGAGCACAATGGCGTTATTTTTCCACCTCCATACAAACGTCACGGGGTTAAGATATTGTATCAAGGAAAGCCAGTTGACTTAACTCCTGAACAAGAAGAGGTCCTTTCTCTGTCTTTTTTTTTTATCTCTCTGTCCCATAATAGATATTTTTGCTTACTATCTGTAGTAGTTGACTTTCATTTCATTGGCCAATGTGTTTCTGATGATTTCTCATGGTTCATCATTGGTGAGCTGATAATATCATTATTCCTATCTGCAGGTTGCAACTATGTTTGGTGTGATGAGAGAAACGGAGTATTACAATAAACCGATGTTCAGAGACAATTTTTGGAATGATTGGCGGAAACTACTTGGAAAGAATCACGTGATTAAAAATTTAGATGATTGTGACTTCAGTCCCATATATGAATGGTATATGCAGGAGAAGGAGGCAAAGAAACAAATGAGTGCAGATGTAAATAATCACTTTCTAATAAGATGAAAGTTCATTAGTACGCTATCCAAATGAAGCTTTTGTTGATGCTTATAATGCTAATGATGTGCAGGAGAAAAGGATTTTGAAAGAGGAGAAATTAAAGCAGGAGGAGAAATACATGTGGGCTGTTCTTGATGGTGTCAGGGAGAAGGTAAGTTTCTTGTTGTCGATAGGAATCTATTTCCAGCTTCTCAGAATTTGCTAACCAAAATTTGCAACAATTGTAGGTTGGGAATTTCAGAGTTGAACCCCCTGGGTTGTTTCGAGGCCGGGGAGAACATCCTAAGGTATGTTCTCCTGCATTTGTTTTTTACATTATCCTTGAACTATATATATTCTGTTAGTAGGCTCTAACCCCCATCACATTTCAAACATTTTGCTGCCTTGTTCCTCCAACTTCCATACTTATTTCTCAGTATAATAATTCTCTATTCTCCATTATTTCCTTTCAGATGGGGAAACTAAAAAAGCGGATTCACCCTTCTGATATTACAATCAATATCGGTAAAGAGGCACCTATTCCAGAATGCCCTATCCCTGGTGAAAGGTCTTTTATACAATGTGTTTCCCTTTTGAAAAAGACATTTGTTGTTTTTTGGAGGACCTGATTCGGAATGCTGCCTTTTTCAGATGGAAAGAAGTTAAGCACGACAATACAGTCACCTGGCTCGCTTTTTGGAATGATCCTATCAATCCAAAAGAGTTCAAGTATGTATTCTTGGCAGCTAGCAGTGCGTTAAAGGGACAAAGCGACAAGGAGAAGTATGAGAAAGCGAGGAAGCTAAAGGTAAACAAGCTTTTGATTCCACTAAAGCTTCTGCGTAAACCATCATGCTTTTGCTTTTCTAATCAGCAACCTATCATTTGTTTGCAGGACCGTATAGGGCATATTAGAGCAGCATACACCAAAGATTTTAGTAACAAGGATGTGACAAAGCGGCAAATAGCGGTTGCTACTTATCTCATCGATAAGTTAGCCCTTAGGGCTGGAAATGAGAAGGTAATTTATCAAAGTCATTTATCATTGTTTTTGGCTTATAAGGGATCCATACTCCATAAAACCCGCTTCCTATTCATATGACTTGTTTTACAGTTCCAAGTAATTTTCTCACATTTTCCTGTCTTGGTCTTCGCATTTTTTTTGTATAGGACGATGATGAGGCAGATACTGTTGGTTGTTGTACATTGAAAGTAGGAAACGTGGAGTGTATTCCTCCAAATAAGTTAAAGGTATATAGTTGATCTCAACATGAACAAATTTGACTGCAGAATTCTAGAATGCTTAGCTTATTAGTTTTCCTGTTCAAGAAGACTTTTTGGTTGCATATTAAAGTGGTTTTTTGTATCATCTGCTGTGACATTTTCAGTTTGACTTCCTTGGTAAAGACTCTATTCAGTATGTAAACACCGTTGAAGTTGAGCCTCCGGTTTATAAGGCAATTGGGCAGTTCCAAGCGGGTTAGTGAATGATAAAATCATTTATCTAATCTCTTACTGACCTTTGGAAACTGGTTAATTGACGTTAGTTCTGTCTTCTATCCAGGAAAATCAAAAGCCGATGATCTCTTTGATGAGCTAGATACTTCAAAACTCAATGCTCATCTTAAGGAACTTATGCCAGGTCTCACAGCCAAAGTTTTCCGTACATATAATGCATCCATCACATTGGATGTGATGGTATGTTCTCAATCATTTTGTACTCTTTTACAAAATTTGTATATGCTTGATCAGTCTTAGTAATACTTACTCTGACGTATCGATTAGAAATCTAGTGATTCAAGATGATAACATAAGTTTATCAGTTACCACATCCTAAGGATATAGATTTTTCTTTTCCATTCTCTGGAATTTTTTTCTTTTACTTCAGCCGTTTTCGATTGAATGTTATGACAGTTGAGTAAAGAAACCAGAGATGGCGATGTTCCAGAAAAAGTGGTGGTTTATTCGCAAGCAAACAAGGAGGTAATGTCGATTAATCTCTCTGCTGCTTAATAGATAGTTAAAGAGAATGTGCTCATCTTAATTTTTTGGCTATATCCTTAGGTCGCCATCATTTGTAACCATCAACGTACAGTCTCAAAATCTCACGGAGCACAAGTCGAGAAGCTGGCCGTGAAAATAGAAGAACTAAGGGTAAATATAAGCAACTTCAATAGCTTTGATAAAAGGAGTTGCAGTTTCTCAGTCTCATTATCTTTGTATTTCTACGCAGGAGCAAATAAAAGAGCTGGATATCGATCTCGATAGGGCTAAGAAAGGAAGAACACCATTAATGGGATCTGATGGAAAGAGAAAGAGGAACTTAACACCTGAAGCGTAATATTTAAAACCTCTCTTTACACCCAACAATTTATCTATATCGCATACCCTTTAAATCAACTAACCTCTTTGGAAAACAGATTGGAGAAGAAGATAATGCAAACGAATGCTAAGATCGAAAAGATGGAAAGAGATATGCAAACAAAGGAAGATATGAAAACCGTCGCATTGGGTACATCAAAGATCAATTACATGGATCCTAGGATCAGTGTCGCGTGGTGCAAAAGACACGACGTTCCCATTGAGAAGGTACATAGAAAGCTTGAACAAAGTTAGAGTTGGCAACATTTGAAACTTTACCCTCGTCTCTTTTTCTTTCCTGTTGCAGATATTTAACAAGTCCCTTCTGGCTAAGTTTGCTTGGGCAATGGACATTGATCCTGAGTTCAGATTCTGATTAAGGGAAGAAACAAAAACATCTTCGTTGTGGCCAGTTTCATTTCACCTAACCATTCACCATACATTTGCAGATAATATATATATAGAGAAAGAGAGAGTTAAAAAGAGTAGAAGAACGAAAATTTAAGACCTGTAAAACAGGTTTCTTCTCTCTTAATAGTATAAACCATACTTATCTATGGGATGTTCTATAGAACAAACAGTTACAATTTTTCACTCAATAAAATAATTCAGTTTACAGAACAAAAAGTACTACTTTTTTCACAGATTATTTAGTATAGTAATTATTTACTTAATTATGAATGATGATTGATCAAATATCTCCCATCTTTCTGATAAAAAACTTGTCTCGATTTTCAATTTTGTATAATGTCATTTTTATTTATATGAATGATCTATTATTTTGGGAATATAACGTTCTGGTGGTAAGAGTAATAAACAAAGTCACTGGCGGTAAAATAAAAGATTTGGCGCGACTAAAAACGACGTCGTGTAGAAGAAAACCCTTAAGCGCTAGAACTCTCTAATCTGTATAGAGTCTCCTCATGCCTTAGCCTCTTTCGGCGTTGAAAGTTGGGACAAGAGAGAAAACCTTCATAGCACAAGAGAAGATAGAGAAACGGAGGAGATTAGGTTTCGCTCGACAATTTCTTCAATCTTTGGAAGAAGGTATCTTCTTCAATCCAATGATTTCCCTCCGAAATTTGATTCGATTCAGCTCCAATTTTCATCACTTCCCAGTTATAGCACAAATTAGGGTTTCGCGTACTGAATTAGGGTTTTTGTATTCCTACTGCACTAGGGTTCTTCATTTTGTGTTTCTTATCTACTTTGTATGTGTTCATCTAATCACGAAGTAGTCTCGTTTTAATCCTGAAGTGTAGGTCTCACTTACGTAGAGAAACATGACCGTTAACTACTTTGCAATGCGTGAATTGTATATAAGTGGAAATGTTGTTCTTGGGTTTACTTATTCCCTCTTCATGAATCCCAGTACTTATTCTCTGTAGTGAAATCATTATGAATGGTGTTTGTCTCTGACATTTCTTTACTGGTTTGCTTCTTGGTCAGAAGTTGGTGTGAGTGATTGCCAACGTTGTTTCATTGGGTATGGCCACCGAGACTGTTTCAAAACCTGTGGTGGAGAATGGGAATGAAGATGATGACGATGATAACACGCCTTTAGTATTCAAGAGGAGAAGTACTGTTGCTTCTAATTCGAATCAATCAAAATCCAGTCCTCAGAGAAGCAAGGCAGTTCCTTCCACTAAGGTATCACCTATGAGATCCCCTGTGACTAGCCCAAATGGAACCACTCCTTCGAATAGAACTTCTACGATGAAACCTTCAACGCCATCATGTTCTTCTAAAGCTTTACCAGTGAAGTCTCCATTGCGGAATGGTACGCCCTCTACTGTTAAGGATAAGAGCCAGTCATATAAAGATCAGTCTGAATGTAAAAGAGAGTGTGAGGATCCTGAGGATAGTAGACCTTTAAGTTTCATGCTATCTGGAAAATCCAGTCGGCCAAATAAAGAGCCAACCTCTTCGCAGAAGGTTTCTTCACCGCAGCCCGAAAAAAACAACAGTGGCGTTCGACCTCTTGGTAGGGCAAATAAAATCGTAAAAGATGAGTCAGATGATGAAACACCAATCTCCTCTATGCTTAAAAAGAAGACTGGTAGTGGGATGTCAGGTAGCAAACAGGTCTCCAATGATGGAAATAAACCTTCGGCTAAAAAGTTGCATCAGAATGGTTCTGCAGTTAAGAATGAAGTGCCAAATTGTAAGGCATCAGGCAAGAGGCCTCTGGAGAAGAATAATTCTGCAGATGAATCTTCATTGAAGAAGCTCAAGGTCTCATCTTCACCTAATTCAGTGAAATTGAAACAAGATTCTGTTAAAACAGAGAGTTCAGATGTTAAGGGAAGGGTTTTGGTTTCACCTAAATCAATGAAAGCTAAACAAATAACTACCAGAGAAGATGATACTGATGAGGATGATGTTCCAATATCCAAGAGATTCAAATCAGATTCCTCCAACAGTAAAGTATCATCTGCAAAGGCCAAAGCAGTAAAAGTAAATTCTAGTTCATCAGCTGCAAAGCCAAGAGTAACAAAAGTAGTTTCTCCGCGGTCCAGGACAATGAACAAAAACTCCAACAAAGTAATGAAGGATTCAAATTATTCCACTTCTTCGAAATCTTCACCTTCCTCTGGTGATGGGCAAAAGAAATGGACTACCTTGGTGCACAGTGGTGTCATTTTTCCACCTTCATACACTCCTCATGGCATTAAGATTTTGTACAAGGGGAAGCCAGTTGACCTAACATCCGAACAAGAAGAGGTTGTCCTCTCCATCCATACCCTCAATCTTACTGATATATGTTATATTCCTGTTTCTTACGTGATTTTTTTTGTCTTTCTTGATATCTAAAGTGTTTTTCTTAATTCATTCCAGTAAGGCTGATGATATATTTATGGTATACAGGTTGCGACAATGTTTGCAGTGATGAAAGAGACGGATTATTATAATAAACCTCAGTTTAGGGAGAATTTTTGGAATGACTGGCGAGCACTTCTTGGTAAGAAACATGTGATTCAGAAGTTAGATGATTGTGACTTTAGTCCCATATATGAATGGCATTTAGTTGAGAAAGAGAAGAAGAAACAATTGAGCACAGAGGTAATTTGAAAGAGAATTTTTCCTTGGTCATCCTTGGTTCTCTCATAAATAGCTTCATCTTTAGTCCCCACTTGTACTGCATTTGGGACTGTTTTCTTACAAGGATACTGATATTAATTGATGATATCAATTATGTATCTTTTTCAAATGTGTTAGTGTAATGGCTGACTACACTGGTGTCACAGACCTGGTTTTCTTAAGTTAAATTTTTTGAAGATGAGACAGTATATCAAAATTAAGTTGACATTGGTACAGGTGAAAAAAGCTTTGAAAGAGGAGAAACTGAAGCAAGAGGAGAAATATATGTGGGCTGTTGTTGACGGTGTCAGAGAAAAGGTAAGTTTCCCTATAGTGTTGTCATTGTTCCCAAAAAAGAGTCACTCAGACTTCTGTTATCTTTCAGGTTGGTAATTTCAGAGTTGAACCGCCTGGGCTTTTCAGAGGCCGTGGAGAACATCCCAAGGTTATTCCCGTCTCTTATAGACTTCTTTCTGTAAACAGCATTCCTTGATGTTGTGGGTTTGGAAGGCTGCAGTTAAGGCATGGTCTATTCTGTTTTCTCTTTTAAATCTCATCTACTGTCTGTGTTTTCAGATGGGAAAACTAAAGAGGCGTATCCGTCCATGTGAGATTACCATAAATATCGGGAAAGGTGCTCCTATTCCAGAATGTCCGATCCCTGGTGAAAGGTCTTGTTTTTTCCATGGTGTTCCTTCAAAATAGAAAAGCATCATGTAATGATTTTACTAAACCATGAGAAATGGGACGTTGCAGTTGGAAAGAAGTAAAGCATGATAACACAGTCACCTGGCTAGCTTTCTGGAATGATCCTATCAATCCAAAAGAGTTTAAGTATGTATTCTTGGCAGCGAGCAGTGCTTTGAAAGGGCTGAGCGACAAGGAGAAGTATGAGAAAGCCAGGAATCTTACGGTAGTCAGCTGTCACTTTGATGAAGCTTGTGCTTGCTCTATCTCTGTTTCTCCTTGTTAGCAACATATTTTGTTTTGACTGCAGCACCACATAGATGATATACGAACAACTTACACCAAGAATTTTACCTCTAAAGATGTTACAAAGAGGCAAATTGCTGTGGCGACATATCTCATTGATAAATTGGCGCTTAGGGCTGGAAACGAGAAGGTAAATTTTTACTAGTATTTTGCCAATTGGAAAAGAAGATATAAAGCATGATAACTCTAGCAAATAATTGACGCACAAGTAGAAAGTTTTATGAAGATTTCCTCATATTTTCTCTCTTGATTGGTAGGATGATGATGAGGCTGACACTGTGGGTTGTTGTACATTAAAAGTTGGACACGTGGAGTGTATTCCTCCAAATCAAATTAAGGTATTATTTTGATTCTAGTTTTATATAACAAGAATACAGTAGTGAAAGTGAATAACATGTGTTTAATCCTAGTCGAAAAGCTTATAATCTCACACATTTCCCTGTTTCTTTATATGTACTCAGTTTGACTTTCTTGGTAAAGATTCAATCCAATATGTGAACACAGTCGAGGTTGAGCCTCCTGTTTACAAGGCCATTGGACAGTTCCAGGCTGGTGAGATATGAACTTGAGATTGTATTTCACAAGTTATTTTTTTCATGACTGAACCAAGTAACTGGTTTTTTTTGCCCCATCCAGGAAAGTCGAAAACGGATGATCTTTTTGATGAGCTAGACACAAGTAAATTGAATGCTCATCTTAAGGAGCTTGTACCTGGTCTCACAGCTAAAGTGTTCCGTACTTATAATGCTTCCATTACTTTGGATAAAATGGTATGTTCATAATCTTGGATCATTTGGGTATTTAGTGTACATTGGAAGTATGTTTTTCCATGGATATAGGAAGAAGAAAGTATTCATATGTTCATTGTATTCCTTGACATTTTTCACAACTATGTTCCGTTTTGATGTGACAGTTGAATCAACAAACCAGAGATGGCGATGTTAATCAGAAAGTATCAGTTTATCTGCAAGCAAACAAGGAGGTAAAAGAGATTGTTCATTCTATTGGCAATTTCTAGTTATGTGAATAACCCCTGTGTCAGATTCATGAAACATCACGCTATTTCAGGTTGCCATAATCTGTAACCATCAACGTGCTGTTTCAAAGTCACACGGTCCACAAATCGAAAGGTTGGCTGGGAAACTAGAAGAGCTGAAGGTAAAAGATCTCCTATAGCTTTTGATAACTGTTTGAAGTTCTCTGATGTTCTTCTCTATTCATTATATGCCTTGTCTTTGTTGTATTGAATTATGCAGATGGGTCTTAAAGAGCTAAAAACTAATCTCGACCGGGCTAAAAAGGGAAAGTCACCATTGGAAGGCTCAGATGGAAAGAAGATTAGAAACTTAGATCCAAATGCGTAAATTAACCTTCCCTCTTGCTTTTGGAAAGACTTGTCTGAGATATCTATCTCGTCTTTTAACATTTACGCCTTGTGAATGTTTGCTTGCAGGTGGGAGAAGAAGATTGCTCAACAGAACCTTAAGATTGAGAAGATGGAACGAGACATGCTTTCAAAAGAGGACTTAAAAACAGTGGCACTAGGCACTTCTAAGATCAATTACTTGGATCCTAGGATCACTGTGGCATGGTGCAAACGTCATGAAGTACCAATCGAAAAGGTAACTTAGAAACAAACTCTCAAAGATGTTAAAGAAACAAAAAGCTATTTTCCCCTAACAAACATGGTTCTTGTTGTAGATGTTCAACAAGTCTCTTTTGGCGAAATTCGCATGGGCGATGAATGTTGAACCGGACTTCAGATTCTCGTTACTGCCGGATGAATACTGAATAGAGAAAGCCTTCTTAGTTGGAGCAAGTATGCCATTGGAGAGCTAATAATCCTTCTCCGTTGTTTAGAATTTTTTTACCTTAGTGGGTAAAAACAAAAACTGAAGCTGTTTCTTTAGTTATGTAACTTTTTTGGTTTTTACCATGAATTGAATGTTAATGCTACTTTTTACATGATTAAAGAAATAGAAAATTCGAATGAAATTACTAAGGCTCCTCAAGTAAACAATGTACTCCCTCCCTTTCGTAGAAGTATAAGTTATTGTTCTATGTGATTTCACATCAATTAAGAAAACATTTAAAATTTTTGTTTTATCTCTAATTAACGTGTTTTTTGTTTGATATATGTAATTAAAAAGAGTATGAGTAAAAATGGAAAATTAATCATAAATATGCATTGAAAATGTAGAACGACAACTAATTTGAAATAAAACAAAAAACGTAATATGACAACTAATATCAAACGGAGGGAGTATGAAATTAGAAGCTTCAATTTGATGTAAATTAACCCCAAAAAGTAATTAATTACTGTGTTTGAGTTTGACCTAACATTTAAAGATAAAGTTGGATTGGCCTATTTTGCCCTCTCACAAAACTGACACGGATCCAAAATTGAGATCATCGGATTCGCACGAAGAAAACACCATCGTCCTCCTCCTCCGAGAGGACCTTTCATTTCAAATCTGTGAGATCTCAGACACCTTGGGTCATCAGATCAGGATCATCAAACATGGGGTTCCTTATAACAACTCTAATCTTCGTCGTCGTTGGGATCATTGCTTCATTATGCGCTAGAATGTGCTGCAATAAAGGTCCCGCCACGAATCTGTATGTTCCTTTCCTTCCCTTTTGATTTGTATTTGATATTTTGATTTGATTTCTCAATGTTGGATAATAATTGGTCGTGGCTTATGGTAAGATTGATTTCTGGATCAATATTAGTGGGCAAAATTAGATTTAGTTGCCTTTGATTTGATTTCTGTGTGAAGATTGAATAGCTGGAATCAATACTTTTCTTACTCCTGGAATTGAGAATTTGAAAATCAAAACATAATGATTCGTTTATTGACTTTTGAAAAATCTCCAGTTTCTTTGTATTTGGATCCTTGCTGTGATATTATCTGCAACAAGCATGAGTAATGTAAGAGAAAGTAATGTCACAATTGCATTCTTGTACCTTCAAGATTCAGAATCTATGATAATTTTTGCCTTTACTGTTATTCTTTTTTACATCAAGCTTTATTTGATCTGTCTTCCTTATTTATTGGCTGCTTTTGCTTTGAATATGGTTTTGTAATCATGGAGTATAAAAGGTGTAATGTTTGTTTGTCTGATTCAGGCTACATCTTACCTTGGTCATTACTGCGACGGTCTGCTGTTGGATGATGTAAGTTTATGTTTGGTTCACTCTTTCTAACCACTGGCTTGCATTTTACACCCATTGTTCTTCCTTTTGTGAGTATGAGGACCATTATGTTGCTTGGTGCCAAAAGAACTACGGCTTCATCATGAACCGTTATAAGAGATCACTCCTATTCGCTTAACTCCATTTTCCTGACGATAGAACAACATACCTACAGTAGATGAATAAAGTAATCCCTGTTGTAGTAGTTTGAAACTAAGATATAACGACACTCATGAACATTGGTCTTTACATATGCTAACGTTCTAAATATCGTCGAGTTTGATTCTATGTTTGTCACATTTTCTTACTTTTTGTCTCTTGATTATGGTAGGTGGGCAATTGTATATATTGCACAGATGAATCCTCTGATTGTCCCAATCCTAAGCGAAGTAGAGTAGAATCCTCTACTCAGACAAAGAACCAAACGTCTTCAAAATTAGTAAAAGTTATGCGCAAAGTGAGTAATACCCGGATGCTAGCTTCTCTCCAAGCCTTTTGTATCTTCAATCCTTAAACTGTTTTTCTTGTTTGTAATTCTTCTCATGATGGTGTTGAACAAATCAAAAAGCTTTTGGCCTCTTTACTATTGAAAATTTTCTCCCAAACCAGATGAGATATACTCACAAAAGACTCCCAGACTGTATTGTTGATGAAATATTGTTCTTGATCATGTGATTTCAGTTTGCTCTATCTTTGTTCAACTTATAGTCTTGTATACTATTAAGTGTGGCAAATTTTATACGGAAACGGTGTCGTTTAAAAGTGAGTTTTTGAGCAAAGAGAAATGAAAAAGGGTCCACTCGATCTCTTTAGCTTTCCTTTTGTCACTCACCTGTGTTGATATTTTCTGCCTTCGTCGACGCTAAAACCCTAAAATAAAAACCATTTCTTTTGTGTTTTGTTTATCTCTCTTCAACTTCAGAGAGAAAGTAAAACAAAAATGGCGATTATTCAGCTTAATGAGCTAACGATTTCTTCCTCTTCTTCTTCCTTTCTTGCGAATTCGATTTCCCATTCGATACATAGCAGCTCCGTTTGCGCAAGTAGTACCAGACTCTGTAAACTCGGTCTCGGATTCTCCAAGCGAAGAAGCGATTCAGGGATGCGTCTGAGATGTTCCTTCTCTCCGATGGAGTCTGCGAGAATTAAGGTGATTGGTGTCGGTGGTGGTGGTAACAATGCCGTCAATCGTATGATTTCTAGCGGTTTACAGGTCAACAACATTTTCAATCTCTTTCTCCTTCCTCCAACTTTGATATGGAAATTCTCATTTGAGGTTTGATTGATTTTATGAGTGGTTTCTCTTGTTTGGTACAGAGTGTTGATTTCTATGCGATAAACACGGACTCTCAAGCTCTGTTACAGTCTTCTGCAGAGAACCCACTTCAAATTGGAGAGCTTTTAACTCGTGGTCTTGGTTAGTCTATCTCAACTTAGTAAGAGATGTTTGTGTGAGTTTTTATACTCTATTCAAAATCAAGAAACAAAACTTGTGTATCTGTTACTTGTGTTAACAGGTACAGGTGGAAACCCACTTCTTGGAGAACAAGCTGCAGAAGAATCAAAAGAGGCAATTGCTAATGCTCTTAAAGGATCAGACCTTGTTTTCATTACTGCTGGTATGGGTGGTGGAACTGGTTCTGGTGCTGCACCTGTTGTAGCTCAGATTTCAAAGGAAGCTGGTTATTTGACTGTTGGTGTTGTTACCTATCCGTTTAGCTTCGAAGGACGTAAAAGATCTTTGCAGGTAATGTGTTGACACTATTCCTTGTTGAGTTGATTTGAGTCTTAAGTCTTGTTATGGTTTTTATGCCTAGTTTTGTGATTTTCTCTAGGCATTGGAAGCTATTGAGAAGCTGCAGAAGAATGTTGATACCCTTATCGTGATTCCAAATGATCGTCTGCTAGATATTGCTGATGAACAGACACCTCTTCAGGACGCTTTTCTTCTTGCAGATGATGTTTTACGCCAAGGAGTACAAGGAATCTCAGATATTATTACTGTGAGTCTGTGTATTCTAGAGCTTTACAAGCTGGTTGATGAATAGTCACTGATTGATAATATTATCTATTGTTCTTTTTTAGATACCTGGATTGGTCAATGTAGATTTTGCGGATGTGAAGGCGGTTATGAAAGATTCCGGAACTGCAATGCTCGGGGTAGGTGTTTCTTCTAGCAAGAACCGAGCAGAAGAAGCAGCTGAACAGGCCACTTTGGCTCCATTGATTGGATCATCTATACAATCAGCTACTGGTGTCGTCTACAACATCACTGGTGGAAAAGACATTACTTTGCAAGAAGTGAACCGAGTATCTCAGGTGCGGTTTTTTGTACCCGGTTTACTCGCTTTGCTTAAATTGGGTATTACAATGCACAGCCTTGTCATGTTTTCGGTGTTTTTGCAGGTCGTAACAAGTTTGGCAGACCCATCGGCCAACATCATATTTGGAGCTGTTGTGGATGATCGCTACACCGGAGAGATTCATGTAACGATAATCGCCACTGGCTTCTCACAGTCTTTCCAAAAGACACTTCTGACTGATCCAAGAGCAGCTAAACTACTGGACAAAATGGGATCAACAGGACAACAAGAGAACAAAGGAATGTCTCTGCCTCTGAAGCAGTCTCCTTCAACTATCTCCACCAAATCATCTTCTCCCCGTAGACTTTTCTTCTAGTATGTTGTCTTTTTCGTTTTAAAGCATATTCCTTTATCGAAAAATGTAACGATCTTCAGGCTCAAATATCAATTACTTTTTGAGTATTCTCCAAATGATCTCTAAATCAAAACTTAAAATATTGTACTAACCCAAAGCACAAACAAAAAGTCTGATGAGAGATGATAACAAAGTTTGACTCTAGACTCGAACTCAATTCCAAACTACTAGTTATTGAGATGGTTTATAGTAAGGGACCACCACTGGAATAGATTTTCATCGAGCTCTAGAATGGCTCCTACATTACCACATCTGGATCACATTCAAACACAAGGAAACTTTAACACTCAAGCCAAAGGAAACAAGATCACATTTATATGGCTCTGACTTCTGAGTATTTAGCTACCTATAACAGTAATTTGGGGCAGACCAAACAGTCACTATCTGGAGTCTGGTTATTGAACAACCATTTGTACCCTTCCATAACTAACTGATGAGCTCGGCATATGTAATCGATGTTTGGCCTGTTCGTTTGGCAGCCGCAGCGGCTTGCGGTTGCGGCTTGCGGCTGCGTCATGCGGCCAGACGCTGCGATTGTTATTCGTTTGTCTGCTGCTGTGGCTGCGGCTGCGGCTTGCGGCTGCGTCATGCGGCCAGACGCAGGGTCTAATTGTTGTTCGTTTGTCTGCCGCTGCGGCTGCGGCTGAAATTTTGGCCGTAACGCTAATTTTTAAACGCAGACGCTGAATTTAGCTGCGGCCAAAAATTCGTGACGCAAGCCGCAGCGTCTGGCCGCATGACGCAGCCGCAGGTACCTGCGGCAGGCAAACGAATAACATTTTACCGCATGACGCAGCCGCAAGCCGCTGCGGCTGCCAAAAGAACAGGCCCGTTGTTTGAATGGTTAAAAGACGTTACAACTCTACCGCCAAAAAGGAATCCGGCACCACGGGGAAATCATTCAACGAGAATTTCCATAGCTTTGAGACAAAGAGCCTTCACTTCCGATTCCTTAAAGGTTGGCAGCGTTTAAGCTGCTCTATCAGCTGGTCTATGTCTGTCTGACATTTTCTCTTCAATAGAAACTTTAATTTCGATAATCAGAAGAAACCCTCGTGGATAAATTGGCAAAAGAAGAAACGAGTTCTTCTTCTTATTATTCTTAGCCTCTATTTGGGCCAAATGCCTTTCATTTTGACTAATGGCCCCATAAATAACAAAAGCAACTATAGTCTTAATTTGGAACTATGTAGGTTTGCTTATTTGGTATTTTCGTCTAAATTGACTATCCGAATGCTTCATTTAAATGATATATTTGAATGATTAAATTACAAGAATATTACATGTATCATTATAGTGTGAGAATGTTTTGGACTTCTAGGTGTTAATATGGAAGTCTAGTTCCTTTCGTCATCTCCATAGTAATAGAATCAAACGTCGCTTCCATCATTCTATCACCAGCCGGTATGTATGGAACCTGCTAAGCATTTTCATTACCATACTGTTCATAAGCTTCCACCGTTTTCCAATATGAAAAATCAGAATCTTCTTGTTGTGAATTTCGGATAAAACTATGGTGAGTCATGGTTGTTGTCATTGTGCTTCAGCTCATACTTGGGATGTTTCCTGTCTAGAATCCTCTTTTAGCCTTTCATGCACCAAAGGTTTGTTTAATTATCAATCTCAAACTATAATGTCTGCGATTTGTCGGTGGTCCTCCCTTATTGAACAGATTTATGTGGTATCCTATTTTACGATGAGGGCCTAGGTAACCACTTATGGTTAGGTAATTGAGTCTACTAAGTAGTACTTTTCAAACAGAGGATGAGGAAACGAAGCACAGTGAGTTTGGACCTTAGTGCATGTGCTCTTAACCCCATCGTAAGCATATATGATTTTTAAATTGAAATTACATATAGCAAGCACATTATTGTTGCTTCCGTTTTTCGACCTCTAAGTCTCTCTACATTCCATGTTGGAGGACGAACTGGCATTATGAATACCATCAAGGGCATCAATGCAGTCCCTAAGTAAGGCATATACCGGTCATTATCTACATTCTAGTAGCAGGGAGCTCATCCTTGTAGTTTTCACAATGTCACCTGCGAGTTTCAAGAGAGCCCTCAAAACATCATCTAACTTCATTTTCACTATGTCCAGTGAAAGCTAATATTGTTCAGCTATGCATGTCGAACTATATCTTGTGCAACCAATTCTATGAACATTGCAACACTCTCTTCAAGATAAACATGGCAATATAATTGATAAATATCAGTGTTTACATTCGATTTTATAAAGTCTTAAATATATAAAACGACACAAGGGTAAAAATTAATGAATAGAAACATGAGTAAACCATTTAAGAGAATATAAATAAACATAAGATTATGGTAATCTATTGAAACGTTATAATTAAGTGACAAAACCGGAAGGTGACGAGACCAAATATTTGAAAAACATCCGACGACAACTCGTTTATTAGTGATTGAGATTTGAACAGAAACAAGAGGATTCTCTCACCGAAGAAGATGAAGACCGAGAGAGAGATTGGAAATTATTCTTCTATTTCTGTTAAGTGTAAACAAAGCTTTACAATGTGCTAAATACACGTATAACTAAACCAATATTATAACCAAGCTATACAAGAGTCTAAACCAATAATAAACCAACTATATACTCTCCAATATCGTTGAAGCCTTGAAGGATACGAACAATTTCTTTATGAAGAAAGAAATTGTAAATTTCTTTAAGGCATAAAGTATTCATATTACATGATGAATATAAATTTTTTTTGTCTAAAGAAAGATCATGCAATACCTAAAAAGAGAAAATCATTGGTCCAAAAAAATCATATCAAAATATGTATCAAGCTATAACTCTAACGTTCACTGTTGTTGGAAAGCATAAATCTCAATTTACTAGTATTTTATAAATATTACTGTGACAATTTTCTCTTATCACATAAATACAGTTGAGAGTCGCACATAAAAATTAGACTATTCTGAATTTCTTTAGTCAATTTGGTACTTTTACAGTTTGTAAAAAAAAACATAATGAACAATTAGTAAATTGATTAATTTGGAGAAAGAAAATATATAGACCAAAGTCAAAGGAAGATAAAGCAAAAGAGTAAAGGGAATGTTGAGTATCGAAGAAAAGACTCATTGCTTTTTGACCTAAAAGACTTCATTTTTACTAATTCTTAATTTTAAAATTGCAAAAGAACTTTGGGAACCCCCATTTTCTTAAAATTTGGTGAGCATTTAATTTTCAGTTAAGAATAAAAAGATTTTCAAAGAAAAAATCGTAATGCGCAAGAAGATAAGAGCTATACACAATCTATGGTCGATGTCTTCGGGTAAGAAACATATTTTTCGTGCGTTAAACTGCGAGTTCATAATATAAATCAACGTTTACAAACTTCAAAAAAATCTCAATATCAATGAAACAATTGAACGTTCTAATAGTAGATGCTGCTAGCTAAACTTTAAAAAAGTCAAAACGAGACTCAATTACATATAACATCTTATTTTAGCCCTTGTGATGATGTTAGTTGGAATCCTCATAGGAAAAAATAAAATAAAAATACTAGTAGTATCACTTATTTATAGTGCAAGGAAATAACTAAAAGAAATATTATCCTCCTCTCCCCTAACTAATTAACCGTTAATCTTTTTGTTGTCTTCTAATGAAGTAATGAGCAAGAGTCCATATTACACATATTTCAATAAATTGTCCAACAATCACAAGCCGACATAGACTATTAGATTCGCTTTTAAACATTAATTATTTTACAGAATAGCAATGGTAGACTGCATAGGCTCCGCTTCTTAGGTTAGTTTAATTTGGAAGTTAAACAACAGATACATGCAATTTAAAGATTATAGTAATTCAAGAGCACATATTGGGGTCTAGTGTTTCGCGAAATAGCGAGGATCACGGTAACTATTTGTGAAAAGACTCGAAAACTATTAAGAAAACAAACTTCCTGGTCTTCTGGTTATTTATCCAATTTGCTTTCCACTTTAGAGACATAATAAATATTTACTATTTTATGAACCCCAAGTTTAGTTATGTAACATACAACTGTTTAGTTTTCTTTCACTTAGATTTGTAATTTTTCTATTAGTTTGAGCCTTAGAGTTAGAGGTGATATAAGAAGATCCAATTTATTGATAAGGTGTTTTAAAATGTAATTAGTTCAACCTCTACAAAGTTATAGAAAAAAAAGTTGATGCTTAAAAGGAGAATTTCAAAAATATCATCACTCTCTAGGTACCATATTCAAACAAGTTACTATTCGATATCTATTTTCAAAAATACGTAAACACATATTTTGATTTCTAAAGAATTGATTTTCGGAATACGATTATATACTTATTGGATTTAAAAATCTAAAGATACTACAGTCTACAGATGGTTTAAACTAACAAACAGAAAGTATAAGTATTTCAGTTAGTGGTTGTGGCAGAATTAGGTTATCCGAGAATTTTTAAATCATAATAACGATAACTAACGGTTAAAAATCGTTACATGAGTACTTGATCTAACTCTACATGCCTAGTGAAGACGTTGAGTATTTATTAAACTTTAATTGATTTGTCTATATGCAGTTTTTAATTATACTTTAGTTTCAAATCATCCAGTTTCATTCATGTCCTCAACCAATCTCATTTGAGCTGATAAAATATTGATTAAAGATGTCCTAAATAGAACTTTTTAAAAAATTGGTGTAATACATACACTACTTTCTGTAGTGTAAAATGTATCTTTAAAACCATTAAAATGATTAAGGTAAAGGTCTCTAAAACTGAAAAATAAAGGTAACTATGATTAGTGTACTTCTATTAATAAATTAAATTTAGATCGGTTAAGGAAATGATTCATGTAGGAATATTAAATTCGTGACCAACTCGTGTAATTGTGAGTCACTCTCGTTACTTGAAAGTTTGTAGTCATTGACAAATCCAAATTCCAAATACGTTTACATCACATACCAATATATCATTAGTCATTAATTACCCTTTTCTAGCTTATTTTTTAATTGTTAAAATGTACTACTAATTAAAAACAGAAAGATGAGTAGAAAGATGAGTTTGTTACGTAATAAACTCATCTTTCTTTTTTTGATATATCAAATAAGTAAGAAGAAAGAGATATCAAAAGCATACAAAACGATAGAGAGTCTAAGAAGTAAGATGATAAATAAAATTATAACAACAATGATAATGAGTTAAAATATATTTTCTATATTATTTGACGCATTTCACATTAATTAATTTTTCAAACATATATATATATATATGCCTCTAATTAAAATATCATTAATTAGATGATAATGACTAAAATTTAAAAGGGTTACGATTTAAATATAGGGTAAAATAAGAAATATCTTTGAAAAGTTAAGCTAAATTGAAAAAATAGAATAACATTTTTTTTAAACAAAAAATAAACTCTAAAACAACAATATTTACAAAAAAGGGGGGGGGGGGGGGGAGTATACGGTAAACATAAAATAAAATTTAGAATGTGAAGAATGACGAACAGCAAAAAAAACATACAAAAGATGGTCGAGATGGTTTACATCCGTATAAAATATTATTTTCAAAAACCATAAGTTTCGTAAAACAATTTCAAAGAACAAATAGTAAACGCTTCTAAACAAGGTTGTGGTATTTTAAAAAGACTAAAATTGGTGGTGATTTTGTGAAATGAAACAGTAAATGTAGTATTTCTTAGAATTATCCAAAGAAAAATGCATAGATTAGAATAGAAGTATAGTACAGTAGGACTTTCTTTTCACGATCTTATGGCATGCTAGTGAAAATTTGGTTGTTGGCTTGATATAAGATATATTGGATCCACTTGTATCTTTCATTATTTTCCTTACATTTTGCTAATTATTCTTTCTTATCTAACACTAAACATCATAATATTACCTATGAATTTCATGCAGTAGCTGATATATATCCATATGCGTCTACTAACAATCTCCTAGCTAGTCCAAATTTTAAGAAGATCCATTAAAAATTATAGTTCAATGAAATGACAAAATAACCTTTTGAATGTTAACGAATGTAACTTAAGGATAGTAAACTATCATATACTCGAAAGAACATTTCAAATATTAATTTTTAAGAGTATTGTTTGTACTTTGTAGTAAAACAGTGAATATGATCCATATTGTCTAAAGAAATATTAATCTACAAAATTATGTCTAACCAAATATTTATACATAAACATGAAATTACGACGACCACATATACATAAAAGCAGGGTCGGTCTCGAGATATTTGGGGCCTAATATGAAAATAAAAATTGGGCCCCTAATATATAAAATTTGCGGTCTAATACAAAAATAAAATTTGAACAACAGTTAAAATAAAAACAATTTCCAAAGTTTTCAATTTCGATTTATGACTCTACGTTTGCAATGGTTAAAAAATATGTTAAATTTGATTGATAAGGTATAGAGGTTTTTTATTTTTTTAAGTTTGTATTCTTTATGAATTACATTAAAAACTAAAAAAAGATATGACCCACAACTTCTCCGCTCTCTTTCCTCTATAATAACGAGACACATAACTCATATACTATATATATATGTTTTTGAAAAAAATGGGCCTTAAAAGTTCTGTAAAAATGTGAGGCCAAATACGCATGTTTTATAAAAATTGCCTACAGGCCAGCCCTGCATAAAAGACAAATACTCATTCTGAAGGTTGACGGTAAACATAAAATAAAATTTAGAATGTGAAGAATGACGAACAGCAAAAAAAACATACAAAAGATGGTCGAGATGGTTTACATCCGTATAAAATATTATTTTCAAAAACCATAAGTTTCGTAAAACAATTTCAAAGAACAAATAGTAAACGCTTCTAAACAAGGTTGTGGTATTTTAAAAAGACTAAAATTGGTGGTGATTTTGTGAAATGAAACAGTAAATGTAGTATTTCTTAGAATTATCCAAAGAAAAATGCATAGATTAGAATAGAAGTATAGTACAGTAGGACTTTCTTTTCACGATCTTATGGCATGCTAGTGAAAATTTGGTTGTTGGCTTGATATAAGATATATTGGATCCACTTGTATCTTTCATTATTTTCCTTACATTTTGCTAATTATTCTTTCTTATCTAACACTAAACATCATAATATTACCTATGAATTTCATGCAGTAGCTGATATATATCCATATGCGTCTACTAACAATCTCCTAGCTAGTCCAAATTTTAAGAAGATCCATTAAAAATTATAGTTCAATGAAATGACAAAATAACCTTTTGAATGTTAACGAATGTAACTTAAGGATAGTAAACTATCATATACTCGAAAGAACATTTCAAATATTAATTTTTAAGAGTATTGTTTGTACTTTGTAGTAAAACAGTGAATATGATCCATATTGTCTAAAGAAATATTAATCTACAAAATTATGTCTAACCAAATATTTATACATAAACATGAAATTACGACGACCACATATACATAAAAGCAGGGTCGGTCTCGAGATATTTGGGGCCTAATATGAAAATAAAAATTGGGCCCCTAATATATAAAATTTGCGGTCTAATACAAAAATAAAATTTGAACAACAGTTAAAATAAAAACAATTTCCAAAGTTTTCAATTTCGATTTATGACTCTACGTTTGCAATGGTTAAAAAATATGTTAAATTTGATTGATAAGGTATAGAGGTTTTTTATTTTTTTAAGTTTGTATTCTTTATGAATTACATTAAAAACTAAAAAAAGATATGACCCACAACTTCTCCGCTCTCTTTCCTCTATAATAACGAGACACATAACCCATATACTATATATATATGTTTTTGAAAAAAATGGGCCTTAAAAGTTCTTTAAAAATGTGAGGCCAAATACGCATGTTTTATAAAAATTGCCTACAGGCCGGCCCTGCATAAAAGACAAATACTCATTCTGAAGGTTGTGTTCTCTATTATGAAGACCGGCCGGCGAACAAGAAATGTTTGGTTAACACATTTTACGACAAATTAAAACCAAAACGTGCAACAACATGCATGCAAAGGAAAATTCAAAAAAAAACATTTTAGTATAAGAATACGTATACAGTATACTAAACCAGTACGTCTCAGTTAACATCACTTATTTTTTACGCGACATGCCTTATTTGTTGCAGCCTCGAAGACCTCAGATCTAAAATTTGGGATGAGAACTCAAACTTGTTAATTAAAGCAGCTTGCACTAGGTTAAAAAACAAAACAAAAAACGGTCCATTTGCTCCTGTCTTTTATTATATAACATGATATGTCATATATGCCTTATGTTTGGTGGAAAATAATAAAATCATTACATCTAGTTTTAGGATAGAGATGATTGAAATGTAGGGAAATGGATAGAGAATTTAAAAACCCGGCAACATGATGAAGAAACTACTCTCTTAGTGATATAATAAGCTACACTCTCTGTTCCATTGGATTCCATGAATTTTCGGCGTCAATTTAGTGCCTTACCCACTCCTACATTCAGCTTTTACATTCCACATTAACGACAAAACGAATTGATATTAAGCAATAAATTAACTATTAATAGAGATTTAAACCAGCCGAGGTATCCATTTTGGGTTCAGATGAGAATGGTAAGAGCCACAAACTAATTCCGGATGATTTGGTCTATTGACAAGACTTCTTTTATTTGCTCATAAAGTATAGATTTAAAGTTTATGACTATGCTAAACTTATATATGCCGAAGTTCAAACTGATATCCGAAGCCATTAAATCTGAATATTCTTGCCACTTAAAGTGGTGACTAAGTGGAGTAGTAAGATAATTAAAAATGTGAAAAAATTGTTTTATGGCCAAGATTACAAGAAGAATCTTCAACAAAACGAAATCATTAGTCCACTATCTTGGTTATCTAAAGTTTAATTATACGTGTGTTTAATTTGGTTATACATGTGTAAACAATTTACTGGATCACCTGATTTTATGTTAGGTTTAATTATTATTATTAATTCATTACTGAAGTAAAAAAATTAGAATTTTTTAAAATACGTCTATACAAATACTCGATTTTTTCAGTTTCAAGAAAAAGAAAGAAACATGAAATAACATCGTCAAAGCACCTTTTTGGGCTAGTTGATAGACATTAGCTAACAATCGTTAGGACCAATACTTGGAGTACGAATGATATGATATTGGATAGAAAAGCAATGGATGAAGAATGTTTGAAAAATGCATGAATCTAACTTAGATAGTATCATAGCTTGAATACTCATGTCCCCTCGGGTGGTATCATATGGAAACACATTCATTTTCCTTTTGATTTTTCTCATCATGAATATTTAAAGGCAACCAATTAACTCTTAACTTAAGACTGTTACTTAACCCTAGCCGTGTTGTCCTCTTACTAATCTTACACAATAAAAAAAAGATTATTATATCACTTAAATTGTAGATAAATTCCCTCAAATACCACACTTTGAAAAAAAAAATTTCTCAAAATACCACATTTTTTCAAAAGTTTCAAAATACCAATTTTTATCCTAAGTTCCAAATACCACAAAATTAAAAATTGATTTTTAAGGTTTATAATTTAAAATTTTGGGTTTGGGTTAACGATTCTAAAATTATGGTATAGTTTCAGGGGGTAGGGTTTGGGTTTGGGGTTTAGGTTTTAGTTTTGAATGTTCAAAGTGAATTTTAATTTTGTGGTATTTTTGGAACTTTGGATAAAAAGTGGTATTTTTGGAATTTTAATAAAAAAAGTTGTATCTTGGGAAAAAAAACTTAAAAGTGTGGTATTTTTGGAAATTGCTCTAAATATATATATCACAAAATTAAACGACATTATTTTAAATTATTTATAAATAAATTATAATTATAAGTTATAACAAACAAAAAATATAATTTGTGTAACATATTTCTTATATAATCATTTATTATATTCATGACAAAATCTAAACATATAGTTGCTTTCATATTGATTACTCTTCTTTTGTGGCAAATTGGAAAGAAATCTCTAGTTAATTGCATCTTTCCAATGAATTTGGTTTGTTTGGGCTACTATTGTCTTGTTTTATCTTTTATGGAGTTTTTTCTCCTCACAATTTTGTTTCATTTGTGTTTATAAGTGAAATTGTTAACCAAATTAGAGTACTCAACTTCAAGGTCAACTAGCATATGTTTATTTCCGCCGCATTAGTAGCAGAGAATTTCATTTTTGAGATCAGAGACATTGATGTGTCGTCTAATTCCCAATCTCGTATCAAGTCCAACTCCGGTGGTGTGATCAAGGAATTGGAAAACCTTCTCTTTGTCATTTATTGCCTATTGAAATTTTTTTCTCCTATTCAATTTATGTATGTTTCTCGTTTAGGAATGAGATTGTTTTATCTCTTAACATTTGCTATGTGTAAAACTTTTCTTTAACGTAATGAAAGTTGGTTAGATCAAAAAATCAATATGACTAACTACCATCCACTGATCTAATTATCCGTTGAGATAAATTGACGAATCAACAAACAATACATTGAATGTTTCTAAATTATGCGTTCGCAAATCGCATTCAAGATTGATATGGGGCATGATATGAAAACAATCATTGATTTGTCAACTACTAAACCAAAGATGTTTCCATGGCTCACGAAACGTTTATAAACACAATAATCAGCTACATTAAAATGGAAATTGAAAATAGCACTTCTTTTCATAAGTTATATTCTAAATAACACAACATCTTTTTTAATCTAAAAATAAAATTATATTTACGTTTAAACGAGTGCTTTTTTGAGAATAATTTTTGATTTTTTTAGAAAAAATACCATTTTTGAAATATCATTTTACAAAAATGTCACATTTTTTTTTCTTTTCAAAAATGCAACTAAAATTATAAAATTTATTATAGTTATGGTGATTTGTTTCAATTAATAGTTTAGTTATATCATTTGTTCAAAATATTATTTAGGTTTAGATTAACTATTTTATGGTAGAGTTTAACTTTTAGGTTTCATGGTTTGTTAAGAATCAAAACTTTTTTTAGGATTTAGAATTTTAGGGTTTAAAGTTCAAAACAAGCTTAATTAATAGCATTTTGAAACTGGTCCATTCATGATGGCAATTTTGAAAATCTACACACCAAAAATGATATTTTTACAATTACCCTTAATTTTTTTACAACAATCGCACTAATACTTGACAGTAATGTCGTTTATTAGATATTTCAATTTTAAATCATGACCGCAAAAATACTTGAAAAAATATAGAGAATTTTCAAAAAATACCACTTTTCAAAAATACCATATTTTAACAATTTTTTTGCAAAAATACCACTTTTTAAAATATCATTTGTTCAAAATATCATTTATATGTGGGTTAACTATGTGATATATCATAGTTTTTACCCGTTTTTGACCATGATTTAACCCGGTTTTATCGAGTCTTTTCGGTGTTTTTCGAGTGTTTTAGAGTCTTTGCAGGTTTTTGTACGTGTGGAGCTTAATTGATGATTATGGAACGTTTTGGAGCATTGTGGAAAGAGGAGCTGAAGTCGTTAGAACGGAAATTCAATTGCCGTCAGATTGGCATGTCGATCGATCGACACAAAGGCACCGATCGATCGACAGCTACGTTACAACCTGTCGATCGACAGACACATTGTTGATCGATCGACAGGTACTCGCAGAAGCCAACCTAATACGTTTTAAAGAAGGAAAATTGTTCCTTTTCGGGCCAGAAGTTACCAATAGACCGTCATAGAAGCCCACCACGAGTTTTACCTCTATAAATAGTTTATTTTAGGTTTTTAGATGGGAACTTTAGATTTTAGAACACAAAGTTTAGAGAGAGATTTTTAGGGTTTTTAGGGAGACAAGTTTACTTTATACTTTGAGATTCTTCGAACCCTATTGTTCTTATTCTTTTACTCTTTCTTTATGCATTATTATTCAGCTATGATTTGCTTTGCTTCCATGTCTGAGTAGTTTGCTTGTTAGGTTTAGGGTAGTTCGAATGGAATGATGATGAATTGTTAGGGTAAACTCACTTGTTAGGATTATCTGTTAGGTTCTTCACCTAGATTGCTTGAACTCTGATTTAGAATTGATCACTCTAAATTAGCTATCTTAGGTTGATAGATTGACACGAAAGTGTAATTGATTAGCCAGAACTAGATCTTAGGTGAGCAAAATTACTTATTCGCAAAGAAATTTGGTTTAGGGATTTTGTGAACAAATTGGACTTGAATTTAAAGCTTGTTTAAATTGATTGAATTCGCAAAGAAATTTGGTTTTCTAGGGTTTAAACATAGTTAGTTTTCGCAACGACAGTTGGTTAATTATATTTTAGTGTTCCAAGTTCTAGAACGGTTCTTAATTAAATCATGATTCTGTTTAACCTGCAATTCTGATTCATCCTGAGAATTATCCAAAAGCCTAGCTCTTTGTTTAATTGAATTTGAAATCAACCATCTTTCGTGTAACCAATTGCTTTTGCTATTTATTTTATATTATTTTACTTAGCCGAATTTGAAGTCAATATTCCTATCGTTTGATTTGACTCCCAGTGATTCGACCCCTACTACGACGACCTCTTAATTTGAAAGAGTAGCTCAGGGTAAATTTGAGCATATCAAATTTTGGCGCCGTTGCCGGGGAGTCAAAATCTTCCATAGGATTTTGATTCTAGAATTCTGACTAAGTTTTTTTTGGCGCCGTTGCCGGGGAGTCAAAATCTTCCATAGGATTTTGATTCTAGAATTCTGACTAAGTTTTTTTTGTTCGTTTTTACGCGTTTTCTTTTGTTTTTGTGTTTCAGTTAGCTAAGATGGTTAATCGAGGTGTAGTAGTTTTTCGGAATGCTGAAGGAGAGAATGTTGATCGAGATGGTAATCGATACAACAATCAGGGAGACCCCATTGATGAAGCTGGTAATATCATCGAGTTTGAGGATTCGATTGCAGCGGAGCGTGCTGAGCTAGATCGTCAAAGGGTTGAGTTGGAGCGCCAGCGCGCTGAGATTGAGCATCTGGCTCAGGCGAATCGTGGACCTCAGGAGGTAGTGGTTAACCAACGCACTTTGGGAGACTACTACCGCCCTGAAGAACATTACGCCAACAGGGCAGCGATTCGACCTCCACGATTCAAGCGAAGAGATTTCGAATTGAAGCCTGCGTACTTCTCTTTAGTGGCTCAACATCAGTTCCATGGGCACCCATCAGAGCACCCCATGGATCACCTTGAGATGTTTGAGGATCTTGCATCTAGCATCAAGGCTAACAACGTGTCTGAGGATTACATTATGTGCAAGCTGTTTCCATTTTCTCTTGCTGGAGAGGCAGCCTCTTGGCTGAAGTAGTTGGAGCCAGGCTCACTGACTACTTGGAGAGATACCAATAGTGCTTTCCTGAGTCACTTCTACGATGAGTCGCGCTCAGAGGATCTACGGGCTAAGATCCAAACATTCGTTCAGAATCTGACAGAATCTTTCAAAGCTGCGTGGGAAAGGTTCAAGGGATATCAGAGAGATTGTCCTCATCACGGGTTTACGGAGGTTCAGTTGCTGGGTATATTCTACAGAGGAATGGATTGGAGACATTAGATGACTCTAGATGCTTCAAGTAATGGGAATTTCAAAACCAGGTTTCCAGCTGATTGCTTTGAGCTCATCAAGAACGTATCTACTAGCAATAGTACAAAGAAGATTGATGAGGAAAGAAGACGAGGAGCTGGTCAAACAAATGGAGCTGAGATTGTTGAGGAAGATGTTAATTACATCAACCAGAATGGCTACCAGAATCAGCGGTATGGGAATCAGTCAGAGAACAATGGATACAACAATTACAATCAGAGGAACTACGGGTCTTCATCGTATCAACCGATTCCCTCTAAATCTTCAGAAAGTGACGTGAAGAGGATGTTTGAACAGCTTCTTGAGGGGCAACAAACCCTAACAGTAAATCTCAATGGGAAGATTGACGGGCTCTACACTGATCTCAATGGGAAGATTGAAGCCCTCAATATTCACATGAAGAAGTTGGACACTCAGGTAGCTCAAACTGCTGAAAATGTGAAGAGACAAGAAGGTCATCTTCCAGGAAAGACGGATATGAATCCAAAGCACTTCTCCAACTCTATCACGTTGAAGAGTGAAGAACAAGTTATTCCAAATATTGAGAAGTGTGAAGATGAGGATTGGCTCGTGGTTCTTGAAAAAGACATGACTTTGGAGATTGCAAAGCGCCTGTCGATCGACAGGCCTCCTGCTGTCGATCGACACCTAGATCTGACGGCAATCGAAAAACAGACCCTGTCGATCGACACACACAGTGAGTGTCGATCGACAGCCACGGAAAATTTCTGTACGAATACAAATGTATCTGCACTGTCGATCGACAAACACAGTGAGTGTCGATCGACAGCACTGACAAACGCAGAAAACCTGAAAAATCAGTCTGAAATCGCCGTTCAAAGTGTCTACAAGCCCAAGATCCCGTACCCAAGGAGTTTATATCCTTTATCTATCAATCAAAGCAGTGACAAAGCACCTAAGGAGAAAGGGAAACAAGCTCCAACATCGTTGAGGAAGATACCAAAGTTGTTGAATCCGGGGATGTTTGTTGTTCCGTGTTCGATCAATGGTGTAGAATTGAAGGATTCTCTATGCGACACAGGAGCTAATGTGAATGTTATGTGTGAGGCTGTTGCAAAGAAGCTAGGAATCTTGGAGTTACAACCTTCAAGGACTTATATCGAGCTCATAGATAGATCATGTACAATTTCTAAAGGCTTCATTCCTGACGTGTTGATTCAAATAGGAGATTGTCTTATTCCTACGGACTTCTACATCATTGAGAGAAATGATGATATCTGTAAACCATTGGTTCTTGGGGCGCAGTTCCTTGCAACAGTGGGAGCAATGGTGGATTTTCCTAATAAGCGGATCTCCTTCTCGAACATCAACAAGAATGTCTTCTATCCTTCGGTTCTTGTCACATCAGCGTCCTGTATGAGTGTCAATGTTGGAGATACGCTGGGTTTTGAAAATGAGACGAAGAAGGTTCAAAACGTTCTCAAATTGGCTCCTCCCATTCCACGTCGTGATGACAACATTCCAGCAAATCTCAAGTGCAAAGAGTTCCCCAAGGTGAAGCACAGAAAGACTTCTAAAGCATTCTCCAAGTTCAGAATTGTCATTCCTTTGGAGTTGAGGGACAAGGGAGAGATAGTTGTCCAAGAGATGCTAAATAATACTATGAAGCTCTTTCCTGGTATTGTTCCTTGCAAGTCTGGGGGAGTGCACTTCAGAGATCCACCTTCAGCCTAAACATCATCTGCAGTCAAGCTAATGACTGAAAACAAGCGCTTGGTGGGAGGCAACCCACCTGTAAGTCTTTTTCTTTTCCTTTGAGTCATTTTTCTTTCCTTGAGTCAGTTTGTTATTTGCTTTCCCTTCTCACCAATCTCAGATTTAATAACACTGGGACAGTATTGTTTAAGTCTGGGGGAGGTAGTTACTAACATAGTTTTCTATTTTGGAGTCAAAAAAATTGTTATTATTGAGTCAAAATGTAGGGAATAATGATCTTTCTTAGGAATAAAGCTTAGTTTTTGAAACTTTTAGCTGTTGCGATAAAACCTTTGGATGGAACGAATTCGAAATCAGATGATAGTACAGGTTCCCCTCTTATCGCAATTTACAGAACGAAGTAGATCAAACTCCAGACTACCACACTTGATCTCCATCACGTTATATTCTCTTTGGTGATATCACGACAGTAAAACTGCGTCGGACTCCTTATTCTCTTTACCACTCTTTGTTGATCCTGAATGGCCAGCTCATTTTTAGTTGGTACCCAACCCCTAACCTTAACCTTTTGTTCAAACCTCATGCAGTCTCTTTTCCTTTTGTTTTATGTGCAGGCATGTGTATAAACTCCGGAGAGAAAGAGGTCCGACGCAGTTTTTCATTCACAAAAATTGCACAGGAAAAGGATTTGGTAGGAGTACTTGAAAGAAAGCAGAAATGTTGAGCATTCCTTGGGATTTAATACACAACAATGGTAATTTTCGAGACTAATATCTTTGTAAAATCATTTCCCCCCTTAGAGTTAAAAAAAAAAAAAAAAAAAAAAAAATTATTTACTTTTATTTCGAAAAATAAGTAAGGGAAAGGGAAATGATCATCTTTATAAGTCTCTAGCTTCAACAAAAGTCCCAAGGAATGAAGAGGTTGGATGTGGATAGTGGAACATGTTATATAATGGTGTTTGGTTCCTGATTTCGATATGGAAGAGAATGCAATGTGAATGAGAAATTGTGGACATCAACTGGACCCGACTCTCTCTTGTGATTATGCATAATGTCTGCATCCACCAAATAAAATCCGGTAACCCTAAACACTCTTAGCTCCACTTAAACACCAAAAGCCTTTTAACATCACACCTAGCCTTTTACTTGGTTGATATCATTGGAGGGAATTCCATCATCACTTTGATCAAGTGTGCGACAGTTAGGAGAATGTGAAACTGATGGGTTTGCAGGTTAAAATTTGAGGCCCAACCTATGATGGTTGAGATTCGTGACCGCCAAAGGTACTTTGTTTACATGCAGCGAAAGAGTCAAGAAAGCTAAAGCAATGTTCCCAAAGATAAGTAAGTTCTCGCGATTTTCAAACCTCGACTTCATTCTTAGTCTCTATTTTGCTTGAGGGCAAGCAAAAGCTAAGTCTGGGGGAGTTGATATATCATAGTTTTTACCCGTTTTTGACCATGATTTAACCCGGTTTTATCGAGTCTTTTCGGTGTTTTTCGAGTGTTTTAGAGTCTTTGCAGGTTTTTGTACGTGTGGAGCTTAATTGATGATTATGGAACGTTTTGGAGCATTGTGGAAAGAGGAGCTGAAGTCGTTAGAACGGAAATTCAATTGCCGTCAGATTGGCATGTCGATCGATCGACACAAAGGCACCGATCGATCGACAGCTACGTTACAACCTGTCGATCGACAGACACATTGTTGATCGATCGACAGGTACTCGCAGAAGCCAACCTAATACGTTTTAAAGAAGGAAAATTGTTCCTTTTCGGGCCAGAAGTTACCAATAGACCGTCATAGAAGCCCACCACGAGTTTTACCTCTATAAATAGTTTATTTTAGGTTTTTAGATGGGAACTTTAGATTTTAGAACACAAAGTTTAGAGAGAGATTTTTAGGGTTTTTAGGGAGATAAGTTTACTTTATACTTTGAGATTCTTCGAACCCTATTGTTCTTATTCTTTTACTCTTTCTTTATGCATTATTATTCAGCTATGATTTGCTTTGCTTCCATGTCTGAGTAGTTTGCTTGTTAGGTTTAGGGTAGTTCGAATGGAATGATGATGAATTGTTAGGGTAAACTCACTTGTTAGGATTATCTGTTAGGTTCTTCACCTAGATTGCTTGAACTCTGATTTAGAATTGATCACTCTAAATTAGCTATCTTAGGTTGATAGATTGACACGAAAGTGTAATTGATTAGCCAGAACTAGATCTTAGGTGAGCAAAATTACTTATTCGCAAAGAAATTTGGTTTAGGGATTTTGTGAACAAATTGGACTTGAATTTAAAGCTTGTTTAAATTGATTGAATTCGCAAAGAAATTTGGTTTTCTAGGGTTTAGACATAGTTAGTTTTCGCAACGACAGTTGGTTAATTATATTTTAGTGTTCCAAGTTCTAGAACGGTTCTTAATTAAATCATGATTATGTTTAACCTGCAATTCTGATTCATCCTGAGAATTATCCAAAAGCCTAGCTCTTTGTTTAATTGAATTTGAAATCAACCATCTTTCGTGTAACCAATTGCTTTTGCTATTTATTTTATATTATTTTACTTAGCCGAATTTGAAGTCAATATTCCTATCGTTTGATTTGACTCCCAGTGATTCGACCCCTACTACGACGACCTCTTAATTTGAGAGAGTAGCTCAGGGTAAATTTGAGCATATCACTATGTTATATTAGAGTTTAGTTTTTATGGTCGTAACACTTTTCAAAGTTTAGAATTCTAAGATTTTTTTATCAAAAAAAAAAATCTAAGATTTAAGGTTTTAATTTTTTTTTTAATTTGTGGTATTTTTAAAAATAAACAATTGTGACATTTTTGGAAAAAAAAGTAATTCAAATGTGGCATTTTTGAAATTTTCCCAAAATATATCACGTGAAATATGTATAAAATTATACGTGTACATAATCTATTGTTTCTCTTTACTCCAAATAGCCCTACACAAAATGTGGTTGACAAAAACAATAACCTACAGTTCACAAAATGACAAACCATGTATGTATCATATATCATGTGACACAAGTACGCCACATCATTATATTTTGTTTTCTGGGAAACAAACACAATGATGCGTTGTTTTTGCATGAATAATCAGTACATATACACCAATATGTACGCAATGGCACATTTAATAATATGTTTCCCCATTCAACTAAATTCATACATTTATCATTTCATCTTGTCTTCTTTTTTATAAATATGTGTCGTCCCTTCAAGCTTGTCTCATTCACCAAAAAACAAAGATATAGAGATCCATAGAGAGATTAGATATATAGGGAGAGAGAAAGAAAATGAGTTCTAAGAGAGACAACGTTGCTGTATGTAACATGAAGCTCGAGAGACTTCTCAGCATGAAAGGTGGCAAAGGACAAGACAGCTATGCCAATAACTCTCAAGCTCAGGTCTCTTCATCTTACTTTTTTTTGATAATATTCATCTTACTTTTGTTCTAATATTACTTATAATTCCTTTAAGAAAACTTCTAATAATTCGATTGTTTAATAACACAAAAGGGTAATAATATTGAGACAAATAGAGCCATCGATCGTCAACGTGCATGGAAATGTATATATTTAGTAAATCACCAGAAGAAAATAATTCCTGTATTGACAATTCAAATTTTAATTGATGGAAAAAAAATATATATATATGCAGGCCATGCATGCACGGTCCATGCTTCACCTCTTAGAAGAAACACTTGACAATGTTCACCTAAACTCCTCCGCCAGTCCACCACCGTTCACGGCGGTTGATCTCGGCTGCTCCTCCGGCGCTAACACCATCCACATAATCGATTTCATAGTCAAACACATCTCTAAGCGGTTTGATTCCGCCGGAATCGACCCACCGGAGTTCACGGCTTTCTTCTCCGATCTCCCAAGCAACGATTTCAACACTCTTTTTCAGCTTCTTCCACCACTTGTCTCTAACTCTTGCATGGAGGAGTGTCTCGCTGCCGATGGAAATCGCTCTTACTTCGTCGCTGGTGTTCCCGGATCGTTTTACCGGAGACTTTTTCCGGCAAGAACGATTGACTTTTTCCACTCTGCTTTTTCATTGCATTGGCTCTCTCAGGTATGCGTACTCTACGTAACGTAACTTACGATAGCTCACGTTATTTCGCATGGTTCGTTTCTTTTGGTTTAAGCTTTAACGGTTCTTTCTTTCTTTCGGTTCTAACCTTTAATTATTTTTATCAATGTTTAAAATATAGTAGATGTTAATCAGACGTTTAGGAATAAGGATTACGCTTAGAGCACAAATGCCGAGTAATTTGTTCTATCGGTTCGGGGCTCAGCATATTTTGTATATGTTTAGTTCTAGTAGATGCCTAAATCAGATTAATCAACCGTTGATAAAATGCTGATTTTTTGTCGGTTATAAAAAGACACAAAGCCGAATCTTTACAAAAATGGATTAAACAGTTTTAGTTGGATCGTTAATACTACTCAAATACGCAAACTCCGGGGGTTTAAACCAATTAAGTTATGATCTTACTTAGTTTCAATAGTGAGATGAGTTGTGATTTTATTTTATGTAAATAACACATAGATATTAAAATGTTTCTGTGTACATTCATCTATAGAAAATTAAAAATGGAAAATGTTAAAATACTAGTAATTAATTAAAAAAAATTTAAACGTGGTTTTATTGAAAAATGGAACTTATGTATATGGTAGGTGCCGGAGAGCGTGACGGACAGAAGATCGGCGGCGTACAATAGAGGCAGAGTGTTCATACACGGAGCCGGAGAGAAGATGGCGACGGCGTACAAACGGCAGTTTCAGGCGGACTTGGCTGAGTTTTTGAGGGCAAGAGCGGCGGAGGTTAAGAGAGGTGGTTCCATGTTCCTCGTTTGTCTTGGTCGTACCTCTGTGGACCCCACCGACCAAGGTGGTGCCGGTCTACTCTTCGGCACTCATTTTCAGGACGCTTGGGACGACCTTGTCCGCGAGGTACGACCTTAATTAACCAACTATATACTATAGTACTCCCCAAACTAAACTAATCACACTACAACTCTTAGTTAGTAACCTCGAGTTCTATGTTTATGTAAACTAACTAAATGCCCTTTCGGCTTTTAGAAAATTAATTAATTAATTTATAGCTAGGATAGATATCTACATGATTTCTCCCAATTTATCTAAGAATTTCTTAGGAACATGTCGTTTTATCAGCATCAGCTAGAATATCTTAGACTTTAACTCTTAAAATCTTCAAACCTAGTATACCAGCTATCAACATTAGTTTTCAACACACAAAAAAAGCTATCAACATTAATGACAAAAAATATTTTTCATTAAATAATTGTTTTTCTGAATCCATAAATAACGAAACCGAAGCAAATGATTGTGGTGGCTTTAAGACCACGTTAGTGTACACTCTCATTAATTACTCCTAGTTTTAAATGGAACAATCATTTATACCCGTCCGATTGTCCTCATCGATCCTAGATGTATCTGAACCATCCACCGTGGGATCATTTTATGCGTCGGCAAAAAAATAGTCATCAGGACGTTGTATAGACAAAATTGGCAGGCCATATTATTTGAGGACGTTTAAAGAATAGACATCTAAAAAGTTTCAACAAGAATTGTTACGTTGCTTTCTAACACAATCATTTTAATCCGTTAGATCAAATAGTCACTACGAAAAAAGTAAAGTTTACATGTGTTAAAGTCGCATCATAACCTATAGTCAGAGAATCATGTAAATTTTAGTGAATCAAACTACATATATAATTTAGTTCACTACAACAATATATATTACAACATGTAAATTTACATTTTTAGTTACGAAAAACATAGTTCATGTTGCTCACCATGAAATTATGAAATCATTTATTTTTCAATACAGCTGGATCAACATAGATATGTTCTACTTCTAATGACATTCGTTTAATTTATTAAACGTTTTGAATTATGGGTTCTTTTCCTCTCTTTTTTTACACTTACAGAAAATATAAATTGACATAGATGTTAACTAAACAAACACTTTTTTAGGGTTTGGTACCGGCAGAGAAGCGTGACGGCTTCAATATTCCGGTCTACGCGCCAAGCCTACAAGATTTTAAGGAAGTAGTTGAAGCGAATGGCTCATTCGCAATTGAGAAGTTAGTTGTTTATAAAGGAGGGAGTCCACTTGTAGTGAGCGAGCCGGACAATGCATCCCAGGTTGGTCGTGCCTTCGCTAGTAGTTGTCGGAGTGTGGCCGGAGTGCTCGTGGAAGCTCACATCGGTGAAGAGCTAAGCAACGAGTTGTTCTCAAGAGTTGAACGCCGAGCCACTAGCCACGCCAAAGATGTCTTGGTGAATTTGCAGTTCTTTCACATTGTCGCTTCCTTGTCTTTTACTTAGAACCAAGTAAAATAAAAAAGACGAATTAATCGTTCGAGTTCTGTTGTTTTAACCTTTTGTTTTCTTAGGGCTTTCTTCTCTTCTTTACCATGGGTTTTTGATCATGTAAACTAAAATAGTAAGATAAGCTATTTGTTTCAAAAAAATATTTATAAAAAGGAAGTCTTTGTTCCATATTCCTTTTTTAGTTTGATGTTAAGTTATATTAATCCTAACTTGTGTACACCATTTTTGGACTACAAGTGAAGTTCCTACACTTTTGTCGATTTTGATGAACCAAAACATCGATTCAACATTTTTTTGTGCCACAACAATAAAGACCATGCAGAATTGACGTCATGGTTGGGGTGAGAGGAGGAACCACACTTTAAATTTCTGTATTCATACACTAAAAGAGGGGAAATCATCATTATCCGTGAACTGTTAAAAAAGCTTTTAGGAGTTTCTATAAAATATATATATATATATATATATATATATATATATATTTATTTATTTTTTTAAAAAAATTGAACCATTAACTGAATGACATGTATACACAAAATATCATAAACCGAGTAACCGGAATCCTGGTGGAATTACAATACATAAAAACGAAAACACTAACCAACAAATGTATAAACCGATTTGTACACATGGATTCAATGGGTAGAGAGAGAATTAGACCATAGAAGATTTCCGAGGGATAGATGATGCCATTATCATCCAAATCGAAGACATCGACATGGTGCTGAAGAACATTGAGGCCATTATGAATATGCTATGGTGTTCCTTGCAGGTGCTCAGTATCTGGTGTGCTTGTAGACTTGTAGTGCTCTCGGCAAACTTAACTCATCAAAAAATGTTTCATGTACCGTACAAGACACGCAATGAGTATTTGAATATGTTATAAGGTCAGTTAGGTTTATAAAGGAGAAGTACAAGGTTTAGGAAGTAACTAGTATTTCTACCCGTGCTACACACGGGTATATTTTTTGCTTTCATTAATTTCTGTTTTATAAGTGACTATTTTTTTCCGTTTTTTTTTGTTTAAATTTTAAATTGCAGAAATAAATATGAAACATTTTTCACGTGTCAACACATAATTGGTTATGTGACTTGTGATTTAGTAGTTAAGGATAAAAGACGTTAAATCAAACAAAATTACCATTATTTAAATCAAAATGTTTAATATCATCATTTTTTTTGTTCAACACATTCTTTATTAATTTAAACTTGCATCATACAAAAAGAGGAAATTACGCATCCTCTTAAAATTCCACAACATAAATTAAACGCAATAAAACATAAGATAGATAAATCATCGCGAGAGATGGACAGCGAATCCGAGGAAGGCCTCAAATGCGTCAAGCTAATATTCATGGCAAAGCCGGAAAAGCTCAAGTTAGTCACTTTGTATAGTGACGTTGAAAGATTTCCCATACTTCCGAGCTTCATCAAGACAAACCTGGTAAGAAAATTGCTCGGTATTGAATCCGAGATGAGTCTTACTCTCAATGAGAAAAGAAACGATAGCACCAGTTTCTTTAGCCGGTTGCAAACTCAAACCAAAATTAAGTGCAATGAAACCGGATAAAAATCATCACAAATCAATATTTTTTTCTAAACTGAAAAATTATTTAATTGCATAGCTGAAATGAGCAAAGACAACCCAAAATAACTAAGGATAATTCTAACTTATTACACTTCAAAATTTTATTTTCAAAAATTTCATCATTTTTAAAAAGAATGTTACTATTTATTTAATCAAAATCCCAAAAATACCATAAAATAAAATTAACTTTCAACATTTAAAACTCAATTATAAATCTCAAACTCAAACCCTATCTCTTCTAACTATATCCTAATTTTGCGATAGTTAGTCCAAACCTAAAAAGTTAAATTAAAAACTTTTGAAAATCAATGTTTATATTTATGGTATTTTTGAACAATAATAATTCTTTTAAAAATAAAATTTTAAAATTTGGTATTGTAAAAAATTCTTCATAAATCTAATCAAAGAAATCTAACCAAAATAACCGAACATTGGAATAATATAATGATCAATGGGACAAGATATTTTGACCCCAAAACACTATATACTCAACTACTTTTTTGTTTTGCAAAGAACCTCATTTTACGATTTTTTTATTTATAAAAACTGTCGTTCTATATTTTTTAATACATGGTTGTTTTTTTTTTCAACAATTTTTTAATACATGGTTTTGATCATAATGACTAATGTATTAATTAAAAGGAAATATATGTTTTGACCAAAAAGAAAGAGAGAATTTATTTAGTGTATTCAGGAGAAGCGAAGCCCATTATTAACTTGGATGGGCTTGACATTTTCTTTTGTCTTAATACATTATAAAATCGGAATTTTCCTTAATACACTAAATAAATCTATCTTGACGCCTATATATTGAAATTAAGGTTCAATCTGCTCTCTCCTCTTTGATTCTCAATTTTCTATCTCAATATGTGCAAGCTTTACTTGATTCTATTTGTTTAACCTGATAATCGTTTTTGTTCGTATATCATCGCTTTTGTTGTGTTTTTGTTTTCTTTGTGTGAACACTTCGTAAGCGATAAAGGAACCTAATCATTCAAACTGTTTTCTCCTCTCTCAATCATCAGCGACGATTCATTTTGCAAGCTTTATTTGTTATTTGATTCGTATTTGTTTAACCTTTAAAGAATTTTTGGATCTCGTAACCGTTGTTGTCTATGTTTCTGTCTACTTTTTTGTTTCTTTTTGATTGTTTCTTTTTTTTTGGCATTGATAATTTCTAACCTTTAAAATGGAGAAAAGAAATATGGACATGGTGCATTTGCACCTATTGCATACCCTCAGAACCGGACATGATTCACATATGACTTGAGACAATATCTCCATCTTAACAAGAACTTGAGACTTCACAATGTTGTCTATTAGATTCATGTGTGAAGATGATACAAAGTAAATACATTTAGAAGTAGCAAAAACAAAAAGAAGACGAAAATTATCGTACATGAACTGGCCAAAATTGGATGGGCGAGATCGTGCCTCAGCTAGTGTATTACCTCCTTGGTACGGAAGATCACCTTTAAGCGACATATCTCATATTATTATGGTAAATGGACTTTATCTTTGGTTACATGTTTGGTTCTCTCATGGGCCATGGGTTTTAGAATTCAGTTTACGTAGTATAGTTTTTTTGTTTTTAGGAGATAAAGAGAAGAATGACAGAAACTCTTGGTCCATCCATCATATTCAAGCGGAGTTCATCGACTTCTAAACTTCGTAATATGTTGCTTCAAATCACCCACCAATTATCTGAGGAAGATACACTGGGGAAGAAGCTACACAGTTATATGGACAGAGTAGAGAAGCTTGTGATTGAAGAGATCCAGAATTGTATACTAGGAGTTGTCATCACAAATCAATATTTTTTACTAAACCAAAAGTTATTTAATTGCATAACTGAAATGTGCAAAGACAACCCAAAAAAATAAAGGATAATTCTAAAAATTATTACACTTCAAAATTTTATTTTCAAAAATTTCATCATTTTATTTAATAAAAACTCCAAAATAGCATAAAAATAAAATTAACTTTCAATATTTAAAACTCAATTATAAATCTGAAACTCAAACCCTATCTATACTAATTTTGCAATAGTTAGTCCAAACCTAAAAAGTAAAATTACAAACTTTTGAAAATTAATGCTTATATTTATGGTATTTTTGAATAATAATAATTGGATTTCGACTTTGCACACAACGCCCTTATGGAAGGAATGAAAGGTAATGAGGTAATTTCTCAATCGAGAGCGGCTTATAATAAGCAATTGGCTGAGATTATGAACCTGAATCGCACTCGGATTCTCGCGTTTCGTAACAAACAACCGGTTCCTAGGGTTCATCACTATGCTTCTCTTTACCAACAATCGACTCAAAAGCCTCGTCGTAGATACATCTCTCAGACTTGTGAGAGAGAATAGGATGCGCCTGACATTGTTGATGACTTGTGCCTCAACTTGCTTGACTGGGGAAGTGCTAATGTCTTGGCCATAGCCTTGGGACACACTGTTTATCTGTGGGATGGTTCAAGCGGTTCCATATCTGAGCTTGTGACTGTTGGTTCAACTGTCACAAGTATCAGTTGGGCACCTGATGGTCGTCATGTTGCAGTTGGGCTCAACAACTCTCATGTCCAACTATGGGATTCTGCATCTAACCGTCAAGTGAGAACATTGAAACGTGGTTGTGGAAGCCGGAATTCGCACAATTAGATTTGTAAGGGTTTCGAAAGGAAGCAGAGATTTCTGAAGATAAACTATGAAGAACAATGATGAGCAGAGAGAAATTAGGGTTTGTAATTGCTTTGTATTGCTTGTGTGGTAAAAATTGTGTGTGATCTTACAAGTGTTTTTGCATTCCTATATATAACCCCCTAAGTCGGCTAAGCCTTTTTCCTAAACCCTTGTGGATTGCCTTTTTCGCCTATGTCGGTCGAGCCTACGTGGGCTTCGTTGCTGGGCTTTGACGTGCTGAACCTTCTGGGACCCTTGCTGATGTTCTGATGGACGTTGAAGGACCTGAAGCCGATGGGAAAGGCTTGGGCGCCGATGTCAACTGTCTGGACGCCGATGAGGCCAGGCACATCGGCGTCACTGGGCAGTGACATCGGCGCCACTGCATGTCATCGGTGTCACTGCTCAGTGACATCGGTGCCAGGCAGCCTTCGTCTCTGCAGCGCCTTCTGCTGGCTCTGTGACCTCTCCGACGCTGCATTCATGACTTCTCCTGAGACGACAACTTCGAAGGTTCCTTCAACAGGTAGAAGGTTCAAAGGACTTAGGGGTTTTCAGGAGGTCTTCACCCTTTCTTGTGGGTGAAATGACTTGGGGGTTTTTAAGAGTCCTTCACCCTTTCTTGTAGGTGAAGTGACTTAGGGTCCATATTGTCCTTGCTTGTTGAAATATGTTCGTTGTCTATCATAACTTTTAATGTCGTAGTACAGCGGGTGAAATCCGACCCCAACAGTTAGCCCCCCAGCTCGGTAGTGTTAGTGATAATAGTATCGAGTTTAAGGACCATTGAGTGTCGAAATTAGCTGTTCAAAGTTATGATATTGTAGGCTTGAGCCCTTTGTGTTGATAACACGGTAAACGTTATTTTTCGTTCTTCGAAGGTTTTAAGACTTCGTGTTCTGCTTGCGAGAACTGATAGCGTCTGCTGATGACAATGATTTCTATACTTAAGGATTTTAAGACCTTGCGGAAGATTTAAAGACTTCGCTCTGCGCGTATTTGAAGTTTTGCAGAAAAAGTTTTTTTTTTGTTCTCCGGAGATTTTAAGACTCCGCGTCGCGTTTGTTGATCTCAACGAAGTTTTCTGCAACAGGAAACATGAATTCCGAGAATGATGATCCGTCTGAAGTTTTTCGGGATCCGCTGAGGGAAAGAGAAGCCCATTTTTTTTTTTTTTTTTGGAAAAGATTCCCTTTTTTTTTCTCTTCCACTTATTCCCTTTAGGGTTTTTTTTTATCTTCTTCTTCTTTTCTTCCTCAAACCGCCGTCACCCTTCTTTTTAGAACCGCTGCCGTCGTCTTACTTTTCCGATCAACCTTGTCGGAAAATTTCTCCGGGCAACTCCCGTCACCACCGTTGTCTCTTCGGTTCTTTTGGTAAGCCTCCTCCTCATCCTCTCCAAAGCTCTCTTGTTCTTCAAAGCTTCTTAGCCTTTTAATGGTGATAGATCTAGCTTTTTCTTGCTTGGGTTTTTGTGTATTAGCTTTGATTTGTTGATGAATCAAGCTTTTAGATTTGAGTAGATTTGTTGGACTCTCTTGAATATTTGATGTTTGGTTGATTGAGGATGAGAAAGCTTTTGATGTTCTTGGAGTTGAAGGAAGATCCTTGATTTTGATCCTTAGCCTCGGTTTTTTGTAGGTGATTTGTGTTCATGGATCAAGAAGAGAGGCTAAGGGATTTGGAAATGGGTTTAGGCGAACTTGGAAATCGTAGACCCGAAGCCGTCGGTGGAGGCGGTACCAACAAGCCAGCTCCGGCATCGATCCCGGTTCCGCCGGCTGATGACCCGATGTTGGTTCCCCCGAGCCCGTTAGGATGGTCCAAAGTCATCGGGCTCCCGATGTCGTCATCGAGACCGGTGAACCGAGGAGACGGCACCGAGGTCATCGGGATCCCTCGAGGCCCGGGACCGATGACTAGAGGAGATGGCACCGATGTAATCGGGGTCCCTCGAGGCCCGGGACCGATGACTCGAGGAGATGGCACCGAGGTCATCGGGGTCCCTTGAGGCCCGGGACCGATGACTCGAGGAGATGGCACCGAGGTCATCGGGGTCCCTCGAGGCCCGGGACCGACGAGCCGAAGAGGTGTACCCCAAGACCCCTCGAGAACACATCGGCCTGACTCAGACGATTCACCGTTCACTCCAGATGACCCCGATGGCTTAACCTCTTCGCTTTCTACCGACGACCCAAGCGTGACCGTTTGTACCGATGAGCCTAAGTCTCTAACTTGTGATGGTGGTACTGATGTGTTCCCTGGAAACAGGGCCACGATGTGGATCGAAGGTACCGGAACCGAGGTGGATGGCTCGGAGGCCTTACATGGTAGTGACATCGATCTCGCGGACGGGACGTTCCCTTTGAACGACGAGGATCCTGACCTTCCATTGGGGAATGCTTTCGCATCGTCTTCTATCTCTTCGTCTGGTTCACAGGCTTCCAACGACGAAAGCGATGACGAGGATACGCTCGTCGAGGTCGAACAGCCGAAAAGAGCTAAGAAGGTTAAGAAGAAAACGAAGGCGAAGGTTTGCCCTGAACCTCCTGGTTCTTCTCTCTCGGACCCGAAGTCGTTGAGGCGACTCCGAAAGAACTGCGGGATTTCAGAGGAGATCGTGCTAGTTGCTCCTACCCCTGCTGATATAGCTGACGCCCCGCCTACGGGATACATGACTCTGTTTGAGAACTACTTCGATCAGTGCCTGCTCTGGTTTCCGCTACCCCCCTTCCTCATGCGCTATCTAGCTGTTCATGGTGTCTGCCTTGCTCAGATTAACCCCAGGGGCATTAGACATCTTCTTGGTGTTTACGTGTTGAGCAGAGAGTGCGGCGTTGACATCAGCACTGAGAACCTATCCTACTTGACAGATTTTAGGGCTCGTGGTCTAAGCGAAGAGCTCAGGTATAGTGTTGCCAACTCATCGGGGATGACACTCATCGCTGGGTTTCCAAGCAAGGACGACCACTTCGAGTACCGCTTCTTTTTTGCTGAGATCTCCGAGAGGACCGTCGAGGCGGATTGCATCGACCTTGTCAAGACAAGATGGGAAAGACGAGGTAACCAACTCTTAGTGATTTTTACTGTTTGCTTTATCATCTACTAACTGTTTGAATTTATCCTTTGCAGTGAAGCCAACAATGCCTAAAGTCTCGAAGGAGTTTCTCGCTGCAATGCACAAGGAACTCTCTTCTGGGAACGGCAATTGGAAGAGGTTGTTCAGCCGAAAGAGGATCGAGAGAGCACTTTCTGCTGAGATCCTTCTGAGGAAGGTTCTTGGGCGAGGCCAGGCGAGGTTGTCTCTCCGTGAGCAGATTGCGCTTGAGGCAGCAGCGAAGGCCAGAGGGTCTTCGGGCACCGGTGCACCGAGGGTGGCGATGCCGACGACCTCGACTCCGCCTGCTACGTCGACGCGGGCGAAAACCTTACAACCTTCTGCACCGAAGACCGTTCTTCCTCCTCCTTCTTCGGGAGACGTTGCGGAGTTCCGCAGGCTGTCAGCGGAGAGAGCCCGCATTTCTAGTGGCAAAGGAAAAGGCGTCGACCGTGTGACCCCTTCGAAGAGGCAAAGGGCGGACGCGTATCCTGCAGCAGCTGTCGGCGGAGAGGCTTCAGCGAGCTGTGGCGATGGGTTGCTTCGTGACGAAGCTTACTCGGTAGTGAGGTCGAGATATTCTGAGGTTTGATTCTTTCTTTCCGCATTCCTTCCTTTAGCACTTTCTACGCCTTAATATGTTTTTACATTATATTACGTGTTCTTGCAGCTCTCCCTCCTCTTTGACCGTTTGGTTGGAGACTATGATGAGGACGTTCGCTCTAGGGGCAGCGAGCTTAGTGCAGCCAATGAGGCCAATGCCGCCCTACAGTCGAGGCTGAATGAGATCGTGGAGCGGAACGAAGCTCTCGAGCGCGATGTTCTTGCTCTGCAGAGGGTCAAGAAGGATTACGAAGATAAGCTGTCGAATCTCAAGTGGAGGTGTGCCAAGGCCGAGGGTGAGACAGTTCGGCCGAGGGTGAGACAGTTCTGCTAGTGACCTTCAGCGCTCTAGGATCGACGATGCCGTTGCAGAGGCCAGAGACGAGATGACTCGCAGTTTTGCGAAGCGGACCAGTGAGGTTGTCGGGCTACTTGCGGAGATTGGTGGGAAGGTCCAGAACGACATGTTGAACCTTACCGAGATCGACGCGAATTTGGAGTTTATCGGTCTTCTTCAGGGATCGGACCAGCCAGATCTCCCGACAGAGGTCAAGACGCTGTGTCGGCGGCGTCACCCGATTTACGACGCTCACGATGTGTTCGCAGACCTCCTCGCTAGTGTCCGGAGAGTTCTTGAGATCCCCACGGTTCCTGCTGGTGCTGGTGAGACCAGTGCTGCTGTTGACGACGACGTCGAGGTGTGAGACGAGGACGACGTCGAGGCGACAGGCGACGAGGGCGCTGAGGACTGATCTTATTTGTCTCGTTTTTAGACTTAGCTTGTTTTATGATATTCGAACATGATTACTCGTAATTTTTGGAGATAGTGTTGGACGGTTTGTATCTGATCTATGACTATGCTTACTTCGCCTTGTAGCGGTTCTTTGATTTCTATAACGCTTCGTTCATGACTTTTGCTGCGATTGCGGTTCACGCCCTTTGGCTATTTATACCAACACTTGTTGTCGGGTTTTTGCTTTCACCAACGTTGTTTGTTGGGTTTTCTGGATTGGCGGTGCTTTCCGAACACGTCTGCTCGGGAGCAAACACACCTTTTAACTTGACCAACGTGTTGTTGGGTTTCCTGAATGATTATTCGATGTACAAACCTAAGTAATCATTGACAGCTGCTTTTTACCAACGGTGTTGTTGGGTTTTTTGAATGAACATTCGTGGTCAAAAGACCCGGAAGTGAACATTAAAACCAGTCAGAGTCAAAAGCCCTGAAACTGATCGTTATAACTTATATAGCGCGCTTAGGATCCTGTGATGGATGTCAATGTGTTCAGGTTCACACATTGTTGTTGTGGCTAGCAGCAACGACAGTGGATTGAACTTTGCTTTTGAAAAGGCTTTGAAGAATCCCTGGAGGATGTAATTGATAACATTGCTTAACAAGGCTTCGAGTAATCCATGAAGGAAATACCAAAAGAAGTCCATGAGACTTGAGTCAAATGCCTATTACTTGAAGCAAATACCAAGTATAAAATGGGAGTATTATGAGTATACGTACCCCACTCCCCCCCCTTTTGACGGAGGAGGGCAACTAAACTCGTCCGAGGACAAGCTGCCTACGTACCCTTTGCAGGGATCAAGTCGCCCCGTAGTTCGTTAAAACACTTACTCGCCCCCCCTTTGAGACGGGGGAGGGCAACTGAACTCGTCCGAAGACAAGCTGCCTACGTACCCTTTGCAGGGATCAAGTCAGCTCGTAGTTCAAGGCAAGGGCCTTAGAAGAGGACTAATGGTAGTACCTCTTTAGGTGATTTGCGTTCCAAGAATGGAGTATTGGCGTCCCAGCCATGGTGGCGAGTTCATAGACGCCGGGACGGACCACAGCGGTGACCTTGTAAGGTCCTTCCCAGTTAGCTTCTAGCTTGCCTGCGTTCCGCTCTGCTGTATTCTGGAAGACTTCGCGCAAGACCAAGTCACCCTCGCGGAAACGTCTTTCTCGAACCTTGGAGTTGTAATAGCGTGCGGCTGCGTTTTGATAGTTGGCTATTCTGATGAGTGCCTGATCGCGTCTTTCGTTAAGGAAGTCCAGTTCATCAAAGAGGAGTGAATCGTTGAGTTCTTCGTTTTCCGTTAAGAGACGACGTCGCGGTCCTGGGTAAGTCAATTCGGAGGGTATGACACATTCAGTTCCATAGACAAGAGCAAAAGGAGTTTCTCCCGTTCCGCGTTTGGGAGTGGTGCGGTGGGACCATAGAACGCCTTCCAGCTCATCTGCCCAGCGACCCTTCTTCGCGTCCAAACGTTTCTTAAGGCCATCGAGAATCGTTTTATTCATTGCTTCTGCCTGTCCATTTCCCTGGGGATGACGAGGAGTAGATTTGTTGAGTCAAATTTTCCACTTTGCGCAGAAGGCCTCGAACCTGTTGGAGATGAACTGAGAACCGTTGTCGGTGATAATTTCGAACGGAATTCCGTGACGACATATGATGTTTCTCCAAACGAAACTTTCGACTTGGGCGTCTTTGATACTTGAGTAAGCCTCAGCTTCCACCCACTTTGAGAAATAATCCGTTAAAACAAGTAGGAAACGCTTTTGTTTTGACGCATGCAGAGGTCCTACGATGTCCATCGCCCATCTCATGAATGGGTAAGGAGAGGTGACGGAAGAGAGCTTCTCCGTTGGTTGATGAATTTTGGGAGCATGACGTTGACATCTTTCGCACTTGGCTGAAAACTTAATGCAATCGTTCACGATGGTAGGCCAGAAGTGGCCATGTCGCTTAATCTTGATTGCCAAGGCTTTGCCTCCTGAGTGGATCCGCTGTGTACTTCTTCCATGACTTGTCTGGCCTTTTGTCCCTCTACGCAGGTGAGTAAAGGACCGGAGAATCCCCGCCTGTAGATGTTATTGTTGAACAGGACGTACCGAGCGGCTTGTTTTTGCACCTTGCGAGCTGCCCACTTGCTGTTAGGGAGCTTTCCACCGACGATGTAAGCGCAAATTTGATCCATCCAGGGTTTATCGCAACCGTATTCGGGTTCTTCATCCGTGTCCATGGGGACGGTCATGTCTTTGTTTATAGGCTCAAGCGGAAGGTTCTGCGTGGGGGACTCTTCGAGTTGCCTTAGGTCTTCGGGGTCCTCGGCTTCGGCGACATCGGCCCCGATGACTTCGGGTCCGATGGCATCGGCGTCAGATGATGGCGTTGTTAAAGGCGCAGGCTCTGTGTTCGCTTCGGCTTCCGTCATCTCGATGTCATTGACCCTTGTTTCAGTAGTGGCTTCAGTCTGTTTAGCAGCCTGTGATCGTGTCGATATAGCGAGCGCCATGTCTTGTTTGATGCTCGGGAATTCGATGATCTCTACGGGGATAACCCGTTTCAAGGTTGGATCTTTTGGTGGAGCCGAAGCGGAGGCAAGGTTTGCCAAGGCGTCTGCGTCAACGATTTCTGCTCGAGGAATTCGTGTCAGCGTGAAATCTTTGAACGTCAAGGCGAGGTCCTTGACTATTTTTTGATAAGCTTCCATCCGATCGTCTTTGGTCGCATACTCGCCACTGAACTGGCTGAAAACCAGTTGTGAATCGCAGAAGGCGTGAACGTGCTCGATGTTAAGCCCTTGGGCGAGTCTCATTCCAGCGATGATGGCTTCGTACTCTGCTTCGTTATTGGAGGCTCTGAAGACTAGACGGAAAGATTGCTCGAGGATCTCGCCTGCTGATGATGTTAGGCGTATCCCTACTCCGAACCCATTTTTAGAGGATGAGCCGTCGACGTGTAGCTCCCAGATCCCTGGTCGAACCTCCTTTGCGGATTGGTCTTCTGGGAGTTCGATAAGGAAGTCTGCTAACACTTGTGACTTGTTACACGTTCGTCCTTATACTCGATGTCGTATTCGCTAAGTTCTATGGCCCACTTGGCCAACCTGCCAGACTGATTTGGACTATGCAAGACCGTACGTAAAGGGAAGGTGCTGAGAATCACGATGGTATGAGATTGAAAGTAAGGCCTTAGCTTTCGTGATGCCATGACGATGGAAAGAGCTAGCTTCTCCAGCTGAGGATATCTTGTTTCTGCGTCGGTGAGGGTCTTGCTAACATAGAAGATGGGCTTTTGCTCGCCTCGCTCTTCGCGTACTAACACAGCACTGATTGTTGTTTCGGAAACAACAATGTAGAGGAAAAGAGGTTCCCCAGTGACTGGTTTAGCAAGGATAGGCGGTGTCGCCTAATATTCTTTGAGCTGTTTGAAAGCGTCTTCGCATTTGTCAGACCATTCGAATTGCTTGTTACCTCACAGCGTGTCATAGAAAGGTAGGCACTTGTCAGTTGAGCGCGAGATGAAACGGTTGAGCGCAGCGACTCGTCCAGTTAGTCTCTGCACCTCGCGCTGATGCCATTTGGATGAGCGCGTCGATCTGCTTCGATGCCACGACGAGTGACTAGGTATCCCAAGAATTCTCCTGATGTTACCGCAAATCTACACTTCGTGGGGTTTAGCTTCATGTTGTGAAGGTTCAGCTGTTCGAAGCATGCTTCCAGGTGAGAGATGTGGTCTTCTTCCTCGAGGGATTTCACGAGCATGTCGTCTATATACACCTCCATTGTTTTGCCTAACTGATCCCTGAACATCTTGTTCACGAGCCTTTGATAAGTTGCTCCTGCGTTTTTTAGGCCGAAGGGCATCACCTTGTAACAGTAGATTCCACAGTTGGTGATGAAAGCGGTCTTCTCTCTATCGTCAGGGTGCATTAGAATCTGATTATAGCCTGAGAAGGCGTCCATGAATGTCAAGAGTTTATTTCCTGTTGTTGCTTCCACCAAGCGATCGATGTGAGGTAGAGGGAAGCTGTCTTTCGGACAGGCTTTGTTCAGATCTGTGAAATCCACGCAGACACGCCACTTCCCGTTCTTCTTCGGGGTTGGTTCTCGCTCTTTTTCGTGATTCTTGAGGCTATGGGTCGTCCTTCTTCTTCTCGATGTTTCTCATCTTATGCTCAGCCAGAAAACAGGTACGGGAATCCCTCTGATTTCCCCATATCGTCTTTATACCGATGGGTGTTGGGAATTTGAGGCATAAGTGGTATGTTGAAGGTACAGCTCTCATCAGGTTGAGCCACGGTGTTCCCATGATCATGTTGTAGATTGCTGGATGATCGGAGACGGTCAAGTCGACCATCTTCTTCACGTTGCCAGCTTGGACAGGAAGGCGAATCGTTCCCATTGTCATGGTTGTTTCGCCAGAGAAGCCTGTTATGGGTTTAGGCCTCCCTTTGATTGTGGACAGATCGATCTTCATTCGCTCTAGTGTTTTCTTGAAGATGACATCCACCGAGCTTCCTGTATCGATGAGGGCGCGAGCGACGTTAATGTCGTAGACAAATAGATTGATTACCAAGGGATCGTTATACGGTTGATCGAGGCCCTCGGTGTCCTTCTCGTCGAAGGTGATTGAGTCGCTGGAAAGCCTTGGCTTTGCGGGTGCTGATATGTTTGCGCAGACGTCAGCGCGGCGTTGGTAAGCTTCGATCGCAGTTTCATTATCAGCACAGTATTGTGAGCCTCCCATTATCATGTTGATAACTTCGCGCTGCTGTTCGTTTTCCATGCCGTCATTGCGGCGTTGGCGTCTGGGAGTATCTGCTTGTTCCTCGACGTTAGCGGGAGCTCTCTCCTCTGACTTGAAATCTGACAAGCTGTTGTTGTTTTTCAAGGTGCCCTCTGTGAGCTTGGCTATGAGTTGTCGCCCTAACTCGCGACACCTTGCGGTGGAGTGACCGCTTGCCTTGTGGAAATCACAGTATAGCTTCTCGTCATAGTCCTTTGACTCTCTAGTCCAAGTGTTGTTCCAGGTTCCTCTTCCGCGACCGCGCCCACGGCCTCTTCCGCGTCCGCAACCCGACGACTCCACTTGATAATTATGAGCCCCTCCGGATCCTTCCTCGTATTGGACGTAGGCGGGGTTGCTTTTCTTAGGTATTGTGACCTTTGCCGGTTCGCTTACCTGTTTGGATTTTTCGCCTTTCCTGGCTTGGACTTCTTCCTCTGTTCGAGCGAAGTCAGCAGCGCGGTGGAGGGCATCTTGGATTGTTATCGGAGTGTTGAGGCTCATTTCCTGCCAGAATGGAGATGGACACCGAAGTGCTCCCCGTAAGGCTTCTAATGCGGACTTGTTGTTGATCCCTTCAACCTTTGACAGCGTGTTTTTAAACCTTGTCATGAAAGACCGAAGACTCTCGGTCTCGCCTTGTTTGTTATTCCACAGTTCCGAGTCGTAGATCTTCCGTTCCATGAAGATGTTATAGTGCTGCACGAACAACTCGGAAAGCTGGAGAAAAGTGTGAACTGAATTCTTCTCTAGCTTGTAGAACCATTGAAGGGCAGGTCCCTTGAGACTTTCTACGAACAGCTTGCAGTAGACAATGTCTTTTTCTGCTTCTTTGAAGTTTGCTCTCCCCAAAGCCACCTCGAATTCCATCAGATGATCCGAAGGGTCTGTGGTTCCTTCGTAGACGGGTAACTTGATCCTTCCGGGATCGGAGATTTTTGTCTTCCCGATTCGTTCGTCGAAGGGCGTATTCCTCGCCTTTTCCAGAACCTGAGCGATGGCAGGAGCCTTTCCTGTTCCTTGGTGCAACTGCGATTGGGTGTGCTTTAGATCTGAGGTCACCCGATCCATCTGAGCTTTAACTGCAGCGAGCTCTGCAGCGTAAGAGCGCTTGAATGCTCTGCGCTCTTGCTCCTTCTTGTGCCGCTCTTCGCTGGAGTAGTTGGAGTATTCCGCGGTGTCTCCCACAATCTGTCTTGGAAGAGCTCGACGCGCTTCGAGTGTCAGGGGCGCGTGGTTCTTGTCGGTTTCCTTCTGCACCTTCCGCCCGTGTACGCTTTGTGGTGGCTGGTTCCTCTTCGTCAGAGACGTCAACGACGCGTTCGGGGGACTTGTGAGTTTCCCCGAGTAGTGCGAGGCGCTGAGAAGTCGAGGCGCTGAGGGTCGACGCGCGCTCTGAGTCTCGCCGTGTTGGGTCTTTCGCGTTTCCTTCGCGAAAGAGCTTTCAGTTCCTTCGAGTTTTCCTCGATCATCTTGGCTTGCTTCTTCTGCTCGGTCAGGAAGTCTGCTAGCATCTTCTTCACCTCTGTTAGGTCATCACGAGCAGGGTTTTTTGCAGCGGTAGCCTCGATCGAAGGTTCTCTTTCCCGGTTGTCTCTGCGGGACGTGTTCTCTTCGCCACTCACCATCTTTGAGTTGTTACGTAGCTTTTTTTTTGTGTAAGAAATTCTCTATATCCCCTTGGTCGGCGCCAAATTGTGGAAGCCGGAATTCGCACAATTAGATTTGTAAGGGTTTCGAAAGGAAGCAGAGATTTCTGAAGATAAGCTATGAAGAACAATGATGAGCAGAGAGAAATTAGGGTTTGTAATTGCTTTGTATTGCTTGTGTGGTAAAAATTATGTGTGATCTTACAAGTGTTTTTGCATTCCTATATATAACCCCCTAAGTCGGCTAAGCCTTTTTCCTAAACCCTTGTGGATTGCCTTTTTCGCCTATGTCGGTCGAGCCTACGTGGGCTTCGTTGCTGGGCTTTGACGTGCTGAACCTTCTGGGACCCTTGCTGATGTTCTGATGGACGTTGAAGGACCTGAAGCCGATGGGAAAGGCTTGGGCGCCGATGTCAACTGCCTGGACGCCGATGAGGCCAGGCACATCGGCGTCACTGGGCAGTGACATCGGCGCCACTGCCTGTCATCGGTGTCACTGCTCAGTGACATCGGTGCCAGGCAACCTTCGTCTCTGCAGCGCCTTCTGCTGGCTCTGTGACCTCTCCGACGCTGCATTCATGACTTCTCCTGAGACGAAGACAACTTCGAAGGTTCCTTCAACAGGTAGAAGGTTCAAAGGACTTAGGGGTTTTCAGGAGGTCTTCACCCTTTCTTGTGGGTGAAATGACTTAGGGTTTTTTAAGAGTCCTTCACCCTTTCTTGTAGGTGAAGTGACTTAGGGTCCATATTGTCCTTGCTTGTTGAAATATGTTCGTTGTCTATCATAACTTTTAACGTCGAAGTACAGCGGGTGAAATCCGACCCCAACAGTGGTCACGGCCAAGAGTAGGATCATTGGCATGGAACAATGACATCCTCACAACCGGAGGAATGGACGGACGGGTCATCAACCACGATGTCCGGATCAGATCACACATTGTGGAAACTTACAGGGGTCACATTCAAGAGGTTTCTGGTCTCAAGTGTTCAGGATCTGGGAAGCAACTAGCAAGTGGTGGTAATGACAATGTGGTACACATATGGGATCGGTCTCTGGCCTCTACCAGAACACAATGCCTTCACAAGCTTGAACAACATACATCTGCAGTTAGAGCTCTTGCTTGGTGCCCTTTCCAAGCCAATTTGCTTGCAACTGGTGGTGGTGAAGGAGATAGGACGATCAAGTTTTGGAATACTCACACGGGAGCTTGCTTGAATTCAGTAGACACTGGCTCTCAAGTTTGTTCTTTGTTATGGAGCAAGAATGAGAGAGAGCTGCTAAGCTCACATGGGCTTCCACAGAATCACCTTATTCTTTGGAAGTACCCAGCCATGGTGACACTGGCTGAGCTCACTGGTCATACATCAAGAGTTGTATATATGGCACAGAGTCCAGATGGTTCTACTGTAGCTTCAGCAGCCGGAGACGAGACTTTGAGGTTCTGGAGTGTTTTTGCAGTACCAGAGACTACCTAGAGACCTGCTCCAAAAGCAGCTTCTCAGCCCTTTTCTCATGTGACTCACATTCGTTGAAACAAGTAGAACAAGTCATTGATAGTAGCATTAGGAAACTATTGTTTTGTGTGTGTGACTCATTCTTCATGAACTATGTTGTTAAAGTAAAGTGCACATTGTACAGTTTTGTCATGAAAATTGTTTAGCATAAGGAAACTAAGACTTTGATTTTTGTTTTTTTTGTTTTTTGGGGTGTAGAAATAGCACAAGCAAATGGAATTTAGAAGAACACCCCAAAAAACAAAAAAAACAAATACTCTACTAATACAAACATTTTTCTTTAAAAACAACAGCAATGTGCACATAAAAAGATGGTTAAGAAGGTGTTTTCATATATGCTCTACTAATACTCAACAAAACAAGAATAGCTGATGCACATATGTGTGAAAATATTGCAACATAATTCATACACACTTTGAATCTCTAGATTATCCCAAAAACTAGAAAATCATTTGAATCTTTTTTCTACTGTGTGTGCCATTAATAATCAATATGTAAAATTCAGAAACTTGCATATAAATGAGCCACTAGGAAGTCCAGGACCACTGGAAGGAATAGATCAAATCATCAGCACCACCATGAAGTGGGCTCTCTCTCTCTCTCTTCCTTATACGAACCTAACAAACAACTGAAATATTTATGACGAGGTTTTTGTTCAGTGACTAATAGCACTCGGGCCAAACTTGTTCAAGAAAATGGCATATGAAGTTTTAGCCATATAAACCTCGAATGGTCTGTGATTTTGGTCAGGTTTACATTTACTCCAAAAAGCCATAGATAAGCCATTTGAAGGTAAAAAGTGGTTTTTTTCAAGTCAAAAGATGATACCAACTATCAAAACAAGACTAACAAAACAGACACACACATACACATTCTACTTAACCATTCTACTCTCAAATGTCTTTTTTCATGTTTTCATAGATCCTTTCCTCTCTAATACCAACTCACAAACATTGAACATTACACATCTTTTTATGGTGAAGCTGGAACTTGATCTGCAGCACCAGCAACCGGAGATGAAGCAGCTTCCTCTTTCGAAATGGCTATGTAGTTTGTAGGTCCAGCTGGCCTGTTGAGACTCTCCCTTCTTCCTCCTTCTTTTCCAATAGACCTGCTTCCGTTCTGGTTTGCGTTCAAAGATAGACGCCTGATTGGAGCTCCATTGGCTCCTCCATTGGTAGCCCTTGCCCCCACCGGCTTCTTCGCGCTGACGGGTCTTGCAGGGCTTGGCCTGGTGCTAAACGCAGAGTCTTGTTCTACGTGTGGCTGCTCTTGGACCTTCTTTTGTTCCTGTTCATTGAGACAAGAGATGAGTTTATATGGGGAGTGACTGACATTTTCGTCTTTACACAAACAGAGTAAGATGATGAAGTTACCCTCAGCCTCCGTTTCTCATCTTCTCGTTCTTGCCTAAGCATACCGTACTCATCTAACATAGCCAGCAGAGGAACGCCGTCGTAGGCAAAGGACATGCTGTGTTCTTCTTCCCAAGCCCGGGTCTTGGCAACCAATGTGTCAACCATGGCTTTGCACAAAACAAAAGATATACATAAGATGTGAATACACAAGAGAAGATTGCAAGTATATCTTAGTTCTTCTTCACATACCAGGAATCTTGCTAACCATAATCCGAGCTTTCTCAGCTCTCTTAAGATTCAAATGCGCGCCTCTGCTTGCGCTGTACCTGTTCTGATCCTGTTCCCAGAAAATGAAACCATGAAAAAGCTCAAGATCCAATCTAGAGTTAATGTGTTATACAATGTATCATAGTGGTGACTGAGAGAACTTATGCATTACCCGATTGTAGTCTTCTAGCCAGCTCTCTTCCTCACAAGCTGACATCCATTTCTCCACTCGGTCCAATATATCTTTTCTACTAAATGCTTCTTCCTTAGCCTTAGCTATCTGGCTATCCATGTCTGCCAATAACTCAGTAGGCTCAACATTGCCAGAATCAATCAGGGACATGATCCTCTCACGAGCAGATTCCGGATTTATTTCTACATGAGCACGAGCATATATCTCCTCAAGTTCAGATTGCTTCTTTAACGCAATTTCCTTCATCCGGCTAGCTTTCAGCTGGTCAAGCCTATCCACTTCCACCTCGGCCTACACGAGTTTTACATGAATTTTAGCAAGCAGGAACTGATTGTTCAGAACACGTAGGAAGTTTGATTAATGCAATATAAATACCTGCTCAATCAAATCACGTGCAAGAGCACCTGGCAGAGTGACCTCATCGACTGAAGCTGAAATGTTACAGGTAACATGATCAAAAAGCTCCCTTTCCTCATCAGGAGTATCCATCAGATTCCACAGGTCAATTAGCTGAGTAGCCAGCTCTTGAAGCTGTAACAATTAAACAAAACAAAGATTCATTACTGGATCTCGTAATCTTAGAATGTTTTATTTCAGATAGTCTAAAGCTCTTCACCAATTTGATACACAATAGTTGTAATTTATCGAAAACAGTTATAAACAAGTTGAGGAGGCAGAGAGGTTTGTCTTTACCTTTTGAAGTCTTTGCTTCTTATCATCTTTAAGAGTCAAGACGGTTTTAGCCAACCTTGAAAGCGTCTCATTGCTAATGCTCTTGAACTGGACACCAGTTTCTTCATCTAAGCTTGGATGAACTTCGGTGACAGTGCTTAAGAAATCCAAACCAAGGACGGCACAAAGATCATGAACAGTACTAACAAACTCGAGCACCTTGTGCAGCCTGTCACTCTGCCAACACAAAAGAATGTTAGTTACATATCATTGCTATAAACTGAGATATCCAAACAAATGCTTTTACCTTCTCTTTCTGGAGCTCTTGGAGTTGGCTCTGGAAATCATCTAGTTTCTTCAGAGACAAATCAGACTCATCGACTATAGGAATGTCATTACTCAAACCTCCAGCAATCTCTCCACATATCTTCTGAATTTGTGATTGTACATCAGAGAACTCTCTGACCCTCTCCTCTTTCTGTTGCCACAGTTGTTCAAGAGCCGGTGCTATAGCAGCAAGCTGTTCTTTAATCGTTCCTGAAGACTTATCCGGCTGCAACAACAGAAGAAACAAAACACATATATCAATATTACATACAAAAACACTACACTTATATATTCCACTTCTAAACTTGGGGTAAGAAAAAACTTACAATGCCAACAAAGCCTTTTTCTCCAAGAGACATTGTGAGGCTAGAAAGTTCAGCATTAGCATCTGACAAGGTTTGAAGAAGCTCAGCTCGGGATTTCGCAGCCAGCTCAACTTTTCTCTTGTAAACATCAAGACACTCTTGCTCAATCTGAAGAAGAAGTTTGTCTCGTTCCTCATCACTCTCACCAACTTCATCCCAGATTTCCTATACAACAAAAAGGGCTTGTCAGAAATTACACAAGATGGAGTAAAGCCCTGCAACGTAGATGGAGATGGTTACAAGGTTTTACCTGCAACTTTTGCAGTAAGGTACCACAAGTAATCTCCCCAAGAAGAGGACTTTCAGTTTCTGTGACTGCCATTGTCGCAAAATCAAAAGGTTACCTGCAAAATAAAGTAGCAAAACAAATACAAGTTTGAGACCATAACCAAACAGAGCCATTAGATCTTACTTAAGCATCACATTGCAATGAAATCAAAACTAAGCAACCAATGAATAACAAATACCTAGTGAAGCTAAAGGAATGCAAAACCTAAACAAGTTCGATCAAGCAGAAGTAAAGAGAACCAGATCTCAGTCAGAAAGAAATACCAAACAGCATTGGTGATAAAAACAAAGCAATCAAAAAGTAAAGCAACGGACTGTAAAAACTCAAACTGATCAAATCTAACAGTAAAAAAGGAAAGAAAAGAAAAAAAAGAAGAAAGTTTTACTTACCGACAATGATACTTAGGGTTTTAAATGGGGTTTCTCTCCCCAAACACAGTCTTCTTCTTCTAGATCTGAAGCTCAAGAAGTGTAAGAAGAGACTTCACTATTGAAAGAGAGAGAGAGAGAGGAAAAAAAATGATTAAGCAAAGAAAAGAAAAAATCTATCTAAGAAAGGAGGGAGGTGGAAGAGACGGAGAGGTGGGTGTGGGACCCACGTCTTTGTAGTACGTTGGAAACTCCAATTTACAAGCTACCAAAATGACACTGGTTTTCGGCTTTATTACAAACATGACACTGTTTACAGACAGTTTTTGTGTCTTTTACTCTTCCATGACTTGGTGCTTTGCTTGTTTGACCGTACAACAATTTACTTTCTTTTTTTCTTACAGTCGAATTATTCATTCGTTCACTATATTTCGTACAAACATAAAACAATACTTATTTTGTTAGACTACTATATTTTCTTTTCACTTAACGTTTTGATAAAATCGAAATTTGATTTAGTTATTTATATGTGTTAGTTAACATGGATGACTCATGAGGGGTGGTTTCGTAAAACACAGCTAAGGCTAGTATAGCAAAAGTAAAGAGATGGTGGTTATAGGGAACGGCTAATTAGTCAAGCGTCCAAATAAAACCAAGAGAGTTACGTGACCCCGAAAAGTCATGGTCAATGTTCGTTGGCAAATTCAATATGAAATCGACGTTTAAATTATATAATATTTATGTCTATAGTCTGTACCATATATGTAAAATCAAAAAGTGAACTATAATCAACAAAATAAAAATAAATAATCGGTTGCAACTATTAATCTTACAAACAATAATCAAAAAATAGCATTGATTGATATGACAAAAAAGTGAACAAAAACTACAAATTCAAAAGTAATGTTTTTTAGGAAGTAATTTCTTGCAACTATTACTCTAACAAACAATTTATCAGATATAGTTGAAATGTTAACGTTATGATTGACAAAATAACCATCCCTCAAAAAAAAAAATTGCTCACAAAAACAGAACAGGCCGATCATACATATACATACCTATGCACTTTAATCAGAACGAGTAATGTATTGAATCTCGGCTCGTTCTTTCAACCATTCTAGCACTTTTGCTCCTTCTAAAATCTCTTGTACCTAACCACCAATTCAAGAAGAACATCTCTTTGTGTTAACCTGATCAAGAAAATGATCATATTTAGATTCACTAACAATAACAGCTCAGAGAACTAACCTGATCTTTCACACGCTCCTCGTCATACTCTTGTTTATGTTTCTTGAACTCTGAGATCGAGTTCTCGACCTCTTTAACTAGTTCATCTGTTGAGAACTGCATTCAAGAATTTGACAAATGTTTTGTTACTAATTTTTCTTTTGTTTCTTTCTCTGGGACAGAGTACTAAGCATATAAAATATACCTCTAAGTTTTCGCGCTTGAAGATATCTCCAACAGCTATATTCTGCTTGATTATGTTGGTAATGCTCTCTCTTTGAGTTTCTAGAAACTCATTTACTGCTTTTTGACTTGAAAGAGAAGCCAGTTGATCTTCGGTGAGCTTCATGTTTCCCTGCAGCACCATGTCATCGAAATCTGAGAGACAGTAAAAGAGAGATGGAGATTCTAAAATGCTTACCTGGATTTCTAGAAGCCTAGCTCCATAAAACTGTCTTCCTTGTTCCTCAAATAAAGACTGAGGAATCTCTACTTCAACCATCTAAAAAAAGAAGCAATGGACAATGCTTTTGATCACACAGATAAACGATGTTACTGCTTCAAATGCTTTATGGAATTAAATGATGACCTTTCGAAGCTGTTCAAGGATGGCGTTGTCTGTTGCTTGCTCCTTGGCTTCCTGCTCCATCTCTTGGCATCTTTTAGCCAGAGTTTCTTCAACCTGTTTACTTGTTTTATTAGACAGAGAAGACAAAAAAGACTTTGTATAACTTCTTGAAAATAAAATCCGTGCGCTCATTACCTCCTTTAAAGTGGTGCATCCAGGGAGTAATTTATCAGCAAGTGAATCATCTAATGTTGGTAAATCTCTGTAGAATAGTTCCTTACAGTCGACCTGAAGAAAAATAGACACGATATAACTTATTTAAAGTATGTCCTTTTTCTTATCATCTTAATCGTCATGTCTGGTATACGCAGAAGAACTCACAGTGAACTGAGCACGTTGGCCACGGAGATTTTCTTGTTTCCATGATTCAGGAAACACAAGCGAGAATGACTTTGATTCGCCTGCTTGAATCCCTAAGATTGAATCAAGAAATCCAGGAAGTAATCTATTCCCTTCTTCTGTGTCAAAATGAAATCCTGTACACATAACAGCACATCTCAGCATTGCTTGCAAATGGGAAGGAAAGATTTCAATGGAGTTAAAGACATTTCCTCTGTTGAAAGAGCTGTCCTCAAACCTTTGCTTTCAGCATCTGGAATCGATTGACCCTTTGACCCATCCTCCTCTATAGTTGTAGCAGATATATCAATGACTGCAAGATCTCCCACCTGCAAGATTTTAGGATATAATGAGCTTCTCTAGCAACTATATCATCTTCGCAGAGTTAACTATAAACTAATGCAGCCAAATTCATAGATAAGTAAGAAAAGGTTACATCTTTATTCTACTAAGCTATAATGGTAAAATTAGTCCTTTTTAGCTATGCATTTAGCAACCTTTAGTGATTTCAAATGGACTACGAAAGAAAACCGCGCTAGTTGCAGAACAGCAATGCATAAGGATACGAAGTTACGCATTCAATTACCTGTAGCCCTCGCTCGGTTACAATCTTTAATGCACCAAGGGACTTGTATTTCTGTCTTAGTTGTCTTTCACAAGCTTTTTTTGCATCAATCTCATCTCCTAATTCTACAACGATCTTCATATTTTTATACCCATTTTCAGGATTCCATCTTAGTTCAGGCACGACATCAATAACCACCTCATAACTGAGTAACAAGAGAAAATCACAAAACATGTAAAGTTAGCTAGCAGCAGCATACCTGAGCTTAAGTTCAGAATTTTTTTTGCATATTGTGATAAGATTAAACAAAAACCTAACAGTCTTGAGTTGCGAATATTGCTTCTCCATATCTGGAAAGCTGCTTACTATCTGTATCGAGTCTTTTAAAGCTCTTCCAGTCACCTACAAAGCCAAAAATCTGATATGAAATATGTTCCAAGACAGCAAAATGCTAAATGTAGATACACCACAGGTATAATAAACATTTGATATTATACCGACTCCATGGCGTGAGGAAGTGTTCTCTTCAAGATAGATTCAACAGTTGCTCTCAAAACGTATTGCCTCCCCACAAAACCAACAATTACTTCCTCTGGAACTCTCTTTCCAGGACGGAATCCAGGAACCTTCATCAAGTAAAATCCAATCAAACAACAAACATAACATTACATTAAACATAACATAACATTACAACAGTTTCTACATTGTAATCTTTAAATGCAATTTACCTTTGATAGTTTCATGAACTCGCTTAGTACTCTTTGGTAACAATCTTCACAAACAATTGCTGGAACTTCCACACCCACTTTCACCTAAAAATTGAACAATACATTCAATTTCATTCACACCCCAAAAACTCAAACCAAACACACAAAAACAGACAAAAGCTTGAAGTCACTTACACTTGAATTCGCCCTTTTAGTCTCAGTGACTTGAAGTTCAGCAGGAAGCCGGTCTTCTTTCAAACTAGTTTCAAACGCCGGAGTAGTCGCTACTTTCCGAGTTCCACCACCACCACCAAATTTCCTAGAAGCACAAGATATCTCCAATGACCTGATTGGTTTCTTCAACCTCACAGAGCAACCACCACGAGAAAGGAACAATCTATTAGATTGTAAGAGACGAGAACCAATACTTCTTGTTAAACATGAACGAAACGGAGTTATAATCTTCGTCGTTGAGCTGATAACACAAAGCTCCATTTCGCTCTCTTCTTTAAGCTTCAAGAAGAAACTGAGAGCTTTTTCAAGATAAAGCTGTGTGTACTTTACATATATCATCTCCTTAATAAAACGCAGCGTTTTGGGGATTAGTAAACAGATATCATTGTTAAACGCAGCGTTTTGGGGTTATACAAAGAAATAATTATTCTGGTGAGTGATACAGTGAGAGAGAGAGAGATGGAAGGAGTAGGAGCGAGATTGAGCAGGACCTCATCGAGATACAGTGGTCCGGCGACAACGGCGGTTTTTAGCGGTCGTGTAAGGAAGTGGAAGAAGAAGTGGGTACGTGTCTCAACCTCATCGGTTGGTGTTTTCCGAGCATCTAAAGCCAACGGTCGTAACAACAACAGTAACAGTAGCAATTCACCTCACCATCTACTTCTCCATAAATGGACCCCATCGGTTACTGCCTCCGATGCTAATGGTGAGACGGAGGAGCCGCCTAAGCGAAGATTCAGATACGCTCCGGTGAGTTTTGCCCTAAATTGGAAAATCTATTTTAGGGTTTTTTGTTGTGTGGGATTTTGTAGTGGAATGATTCGTTTTTGATTTTTTTTTTGGTAGGTTGCGATGCTTGAGCATAGAGAGAAAGTTGCTTCTAAGGATTCTGAAATTGAAGCTATAGCGGAAGAGACTGATGAATTCGACAATGATTCGCCTTTGCCTAAAGCTGTTGAGCTAGACATGAACTTAACTGATTCAGACCAAACTAAGGTAAGCTTAACAAAATCAACAGATCTAATTGGTATAATTGCGATGTAAGTGTCTTGAGTTTTTACTTCCTCTGTTAGGAAACAAAAACAGGTTTGAATCTGGGACTGTGTCTGAATTCAGAAGGAACTGAAGATTGAAGAGGATCATATTATTGGATTGGGATGAAGCAACATTAATGTTCTCAGGAATTTCGTATTGTTGTAGCTATAATGTCTCAAAATGTATCGTATTATCGTAGTGTGTCTTTAGTTAGAAGAACCTATATATGTATGTAAGACCAAATTTCCAAAGCTCCATCGTAATCAAATCATAGTATCCGTGTGGATTTGGTGTTCCATTTTTATAACTTCATGAAAATTTTGAGAAAATGATACATAAACCAGGGCTTCCCTGAAGTGTAGCAATGTCTAGCTACTTTATGGGATCTTGTTTATCCAATAAAAATGCAAAGATGAGAAAGAGAGAACTATTAACTACCAAAAAAACTCATGAAGATGTTCAAACAAAGCTTAACTCTCTCGTTGTTTCGAGTCTCTCTCAAGCTTCTGACTCTTTCTCGCCTTCTTGATTCTCCACCGCGCAAGTAACACCAACCTCAGCTGGTCTTATAACTCGATCAAACAACGAGTATCCAGGCTGCATATACGGAACCCATTACCAAAATGTTACAAATAATCGAAGATAGTATATGCTTAAGGGTTATCGAAGCAAGAGAGAGAGCAAATCCTCCTTTTATAGTTTAGTACCTTTAAGACATGAGCAATTGTGCCTTCCGGCTTGGAAGCATCTGGAACTTTGAACATTGCGTTATGTCTGTTTGGATCAAAGGGTTCATTTAAAGGATCATCTTTCACCAAACCAGATTTCTTAAATACCTGCAGTTTTTTAGATAAAATTGCCTTGTCAGAACCAGTTATTGTTATGCCCCAAAGAAGAAATATAACGAATGTTTCTTACCTCTGCTAATTGTTTCTCAGTCATCTCCACTCCTTCTAAAAGGGTTTTTAACAGTGGAGCAGCACCAGCCGAATCTTTCGAAGTGTCGAGCTTCGAAAAACTCTCTTTGACAACTGAAGAAGCTCTTTCAAGATTATCCGCCACATCCAAAAGGCTCGTTGCAAAGTTCTGCAGCAGAAACAATTATAACAAAACACCTTCAGCAATGGATTACTTGAAAGCAAAACAAGTTAACTCAAGAAGAATTACAAAAAAAAGGATTCGCAGAGAAGTAAAAAACCTGTATAGCGAACTTTTTGGCGTTTTCAGAATTACGTTTAGTCCTGTCCATTAGATTCTCCATCTCTGCATATGTGCGAAGAACTTTATCTTTCATTTCCTTTATTTCTTCCCCCTGAACCATCAAAAGATCTTCTTTCTCAGACACAAGCTTCACCAAATCTTCCTTCGTCAACTCCTCACAATCATCACTCTCTGAATCTAGAAATCAGAAAACACAATCCATTCAGTAACTTATCAAAACATCTTTGTGCAGAATTAGACACAGTAAGTATCTCTATATCCTGAATCAGTACCTGAACCTTTTGCTGCACCAGTAGCTTTCCCTCCCTCATCCACATCCTCAGAAGCTTCAATGTTACTCTTATTTTCCTTAGAGTCACTAGAGAAAGAGGAAAAAAGACTGAACCTACGAAAGCCATCCAAATCTAGAGCTGCATGGTTTAGGAGCGACACTGGAGCTGCAACAAGCTGCCATTTCAAAGGTTTCAAATTAAGTAAATCCTATGTTCAAAAATGCTAGTTATCAGGTTGAACATTCACAAGGATTATCACAAACCACTTTGCATCCAAATAACATTTAGACAAAACTCAAAGCAAAACATATGCAATCGTGACCAGACCAATAGAATCAGAAAAAACTATCATTTTGATTAAAAAGACTTTGGATTTACAAATGAAAGATAAGGTTTTTAGATTCGTTTGAACAACTCCTTAAACCCTAGCAAAACCCAGTGAGGAAATTTCAGATTACTACCAAAAATCGGATCAAAAACCTAACCTTATTGGGATTTCCGTGAACGAGGGAGTGAAATTGGTCGGAAATTTTCGGAATTTGATTCCTCGTCGGAGTAGCGACGACGGAGGAGAGAGACGAGCGTAAGCCCGCGCTGCGAGAAACTCTGGATAAAACCCTACACACCAACATCACGGAGGAAGATGCCCAAAATGAATCAAACGAAATCGGAACTTTTGTTCAGAGAAAAGGTGACTCTTTTATTTATTCGTTGAAATCGGCGATAGAAGGAGAAAGAGGCGAGACGTTCTTGGGGAAGAAGTAAAATTCTGGAGAGTTCTGATTGCCTTTACGAATTTACGAAAATACCCTTAACAATGTTGGCGATGTGCCTAGATGAAATAATCTTTTTGGTTAAATTGTAGATACTTAGTTCAAATTGAAAATGTTTAAGGTTACAAAATTCATTGTAAACTTATGGCAAAAAATGTAAAAATATAAGAACATAAACCATATCGATTTTCAGTTTTACATTCAGTAATAGCACAAATGCTAATGGAACGATACAAAATGATAACGATGCACTTGATTTTCCAGAATCCGAACATTGATAAGTGATAGCAGTAGTAATCAAAGAAATTGGTTGGCAAGTCCCGAAACACTAGTTACATTTCGCAGTGGTCTAGGGAAGAATCGTCAGCGGTACAAATTTAAAGCTTTTATTCGCCGACTCCTTTCGTCAAAGCTGGTAAAATTAGTGTTTTATGCATCACGGAAAATACATAAATGTTATTGTGGGGCAGTGGTTATGAAAATTGAAAATCCGTTCCAGCGACTTCAACTCCTCTTTCCACAATGCTCCAAAGGCTCAATGATCACCAATTAAGCCCCACACGTACACAAACCTGCAAAGACTTTAAAACACTTGAAAAATACCGAAAAAACTCGATAAAACCGGATAAAATCATGGTCAAAAATGGGTAAAAACCATGATATATCAGGCATCAAAAGTCTAATGTTTTTAGTAGGCTAAATTTTTGCCTTCGAGCCGGTCTTACCTCTCGCATTGAGTGAGTGCGTCTAAGGCCACAAGGAAGAGAAAAAAAATCTAAATACATCTACTTTTGTTTTGGCTACAAAATAAGCTTATTATCAAGTAACATAAAACGATTAAGAAGTGAAACAAGAGAGAACAAGTACATTCATCGTAGTTGCAAACGTTCATACACCAACCAAAAGTACACATGATTCGAAACAAAAGTGATACTAGCTACGAAAAGAACACAAGTTCAAGCCTTTGTGAGGCATCATCATCAAACAGTAACAGCAAGAAGTTTGACAAAATCATATCCAAGAGGGAGTGTAAGCACATGATCAAACCACTTAACTATTCCCCAAATTTCATTCCTTTTACGTCTTACAAGCTCAACCTCCGCACACCAAATCATCTTCTCGCTATCGTCATTCACAAACTCGTCCCATAAAATCGCCATCTTTCCACCATAATCCGCCAATTTAACACGATGATTATCAGTGAAGTCAGGTAATCCTCCTCCCGAACCCTTCAAATTTCTCCACTTGTCAACCTTAGTGTCATACCATCTAAAAACTCCCTTGTAAACAGAGTACAAAACATCCCCTATCACGCAATAAGAATCTGGATACATCATAAACTTACGCATCGCATCTGGAGCCAGGTTCCATTTACCATCACTAGGACTATAAGCAACCACCTCTAAACCAGTCCTCACATGGAACTTCCCATCAAAACTTAAACTTTTCGAGCTGCGAAATATCTCTTTCGTCTCAAGGCAAGGAACTGTCTCAGGATCCCAAATTCCGGTTTCTATGTCCAACACTTGTAAACAGTTGTTAGAGTAATCTTCTTCATCATCGTAGCAACCTGCTACATAAATCTTACCATCAAGTACACTAGCAGTAAGTGACGTTACCTCCACCGGCAAACTCGCCCTCTCGCGCCACGTGTATGACCCGCAATCAAGAACCGAGACTTCGTGTAAGAAAGGCGTACGACGTCCACCAATGTTGTAGATACAAGAACCAACAGACACTAGACCCGAAACATTTAGAGTAGAATCAGGAATTGAGACTTTAGCCAAAACATACGCACTTGATTTCTTCTTCTTCTTATCATTACTGTTGTAATTGACTAGGGTTTGATCAGGTTTGAGGCAGAGTGTGAACCAAATAGGGTTTGGATCACGGTAAAAACGCATGCATAGATAGAGACAGCTATGGGTTTGGCCTAAGACTGATCGGGCTTTGTAAAGCTCAGGTGAGGCAACGAGAAATCGAAAGGTCTTGGAAACGAGAGAGAGAGTTGGATAGTATAACCTTGAGATGCGTGCGATGCAGGTCAATAGCAAATGATGGGGAAGAGACAGAAGCGAGGGTAATTGCGGAGACGGAGACGGCTTCTTGTTCATCGCCGTCGACGTGGCGGTTCTCTTCCTCTTCGTTTCCGGGGACGACATTGGGAGATTTAACGATGGCGAAATTAACGAGGCGATTAGAGTAGACTGAGGAATATGTTGAGTCTATGTATATAAGTTGGGCTAGAGTTGGGCTTAATTACAATCCAAATTTTAAGCCCATTTGTTATTTAAACATGTGGAATTTCTTTCCTTTTAGTATTCTGAAAAAAAAATTGGATGAATTAGCGTAATTGAGAGATCAAAATAAATAAATACAAGGCCAATTTCCAAAAATACCACTTTTTAAGTTTTTTTTCCAAAAATACCACCTTAAAGTTTTTTTTCCAAAAATATCATATTTTTTCTAAAGTTCCAAAAATACCATTTTTTAAAAAAAATTCATTTTTAACATTCAAAACTAAACCGTAAACCGCAAACCCAAACCCTACCCCTTAAAACTATACCCTAATTTTGGAATAGTTAACCCAAACCCAAAAAATTTAAATTTTAAACCTTAAAAATCAACTTTTGAAAAAGTGGTATTTTTGAAACTTTGGAAAAAAATGTAGTATTTTTGGAAAAAAAACTTCAAGGTGGTATTTTTGGAAAAAAAACTTCAAAGAGTGGTATACGAGGGAATTCCTCTAAATACAAAGTGAAATGGTTTATTTACAAGTGCCATAACTTTTAAAATTTGTAAATAAATACAAAGTGAAATTGTAAATTTTTATGATTTACTTTAAAATTTGTAAAAGCTTATAAAAGTTGTTTATTTATAATACTAGCAATTTATTAAACATAGATCATATAAATTAGACATTTAAACCAAAAAGATTACAAATTGAAAATACATTAATCTTACATATATATTAATAATTCACTAATTAGCAATTTGTTTATGGGCAATTTCCAAAAATACCACTTTTTAAGTTTTTTTTCCAAAATTACCACCTTGAAGTTTTTTTTCCAAAAATACCACATTTTTTCTAAAGTTCCAAAAATACCACTTTTTAAAAAATTCATTTTTAACATTCAAAACTAAACCCTAAACCTCCAAACCCAAACCCTACCCTCTAAAACTATACCCTAATTTTGGAATAGTTAACCCAAACCCAAAAAATTTAAATTCTAGACCTTAAAAATCAACTTTTAAAAAAGTGGTATTTTTGGAAATTTAGAAAAAAAAGTGGTATTTTTGGAAAAAAAACTTCAAAAAGTGGTATATAAGGGAATTTCTCATTGTTTATTATATGATTTTGCTAACAAAATTCTATTGAAATGAGCAGTGCACACCGTATTATTTTGTCACATTCAACAAAAGTTGTTGGATAATTTAGCAACTTTTGTCTTCTACTATAAATTTTGCAACTTTTTTCTTTTACTTAATTAAGAGATTCCTCAAATGTAAATGGTGACCATTCTACAACTTTCCTCAACGTTCCACAACTTACCAATGTTACTAAGTAAGAAATGTTATTCGATATTAGCATAGGTTTCTCTGGATCTTGAAAAGTTCAGTTAAATAGAGTAGTAAACAATAAGTAAAATATACAATCACTTTTTAACAAATGCTAGCTGAGTCGGCTATTGCGAAAAGGTTAGGATTATGATTAGTGAGACATACGAAAAGCTAGGAATAATGAAAAGCAAACCATCATGTGTATAGAAACTAATCTCCCCATGATCTTTTTCATCCTCAAAATCTCTAGAAATCATTGATATGGATAAAGAAATATGCTTGACTAAGAAATAAGATAAATTCAGTTTTCATATTATAAGAACTAGGGGCTTCTCTCGCACTGCGTGCAGGTTTTGTGGTTAATAACTTGATACCTTTAAATTTTTTGTTTTCAAATTTGAGATTTTTATGTGATGTTTCTAATATTGCTTACCTTCTTGCTCCTCCTCATTTCCTAACACAACTATGACCTCACTCAAATCCAACACCACATCTTCTTCTCCAAAGAATTGACTAAAAAATAGATGTGTTAAAACCGTTGTTGGAGTTAAAGAAGCACATAATTGAAAATAAGATAAAATTGAAAACTATTGATTAATTTGTTTTTCTAAAGATCTCACATAATTTTTCTTGATATTTTTATTAGTCATTGGCTTTAATAATGTCATAATATTTGGAAAGGTTGTTGCATCACCCGAATAATTTGTGTCTGATTCTGTTAACATTATCAAGATGTTCCTTTGGCTGTTTGGTTTCTCCAAGTTAGCACACAAATTGTAAATGAAAGATTTATGCAAATTTTCTATTAAAGAACTTATTTTTGTGTTATGGATCATATCATTTACTACTAAATCACAAGTCACTTGTGCAATGAGAGAGTGACAAGTGGAAAATCATTCAAAATTATTAATTAAAAATAGAAAAATAGTTAACACAACGGGTTTTTTTTTTTAAAAAAAATCTAAAAAGAAACCTAAATTTTTTCATTCATAACTACCATTTTTAACTTTTAACAGTTTTTTAGTTAAAAAAACATTCAAGTGATTCTTAACATGTACGTAGTACGGGTCAAATACTAGTATATAATAAGTTGTGTTGTGTGTGATTGTAATTAAGAGCGTTTGATTATAAAAATATAGTCTTTTTTTTGGGAAAATTGGAAATAAAGGATGCTTTTTATAGACTTTGTCTATCTATACCTTTATCAATATAGTTTGGTAATTTAAACCTTTGTAATAATTAAAATCCTCTTATGTCCCTAATATTTAGAATTGGAATTCCAAAATAATAGAATTGTATTTAGAAATTAAATTTCGTGTTTTCAAATTCAACAAAAAAATGGATTTAAAACTAATGGTTCACTCTTTTAGTTAATAATCAAAAAAATTAATGTTTCACTCTTTTAGTTATATAATTATGACAGTATATGATCATATAACTCTATAATCATGCAAAAAAGCTCTATAACCATGTTTTCATAGTATATGGTAAAAGTTCCAGGGTAAATTATTGTTTTGGACTCAATTATAATGCTATTTATACAAATGAAAACAAAATGAGGGTAAAGACGTAAAAGCACTAAACCAAGCTCAAAGCATTTTGAGTATTATACTTAATTACTTTAACTTTTCTCTTCTTCTCTACGTACAAAATTCTTGATCTTATAGTAATCATATTCATATAAAATTTACTTGTAAAAAAAATTCATATTCATTTGTATTTGCTAATATTTTTTAAGTTAATGTAGTCTGAATCTATTATCTTGAGCTTTTCAAGTTTTATATGGGATTGCAAGGTAAGTAATCTTGCACCATTTTCTTTATCAATCATAAATATTCACTTTTTACTTTTTGAAATTTCATTTCCTAAACCGCATATTCATTATGAAGATTTCAAATATTTGATTTCCTTAATTTTCAAAATTTCAATAATAATTTAGAATTGATTTTCTTAATTTTGCAGAACATTTACATAATAAAGGAATATGTATGCTAAAATTTGCAGAATATAGAGCAAAGTCTAGATGACGAATTCTAAAATTGTCTTCTAAGTTTTTTAGAACGTCATTGTATTCTAAACGTTTTAGAACATAGAGCAAAGTGCAGATGACGTATTCTAAAATAGTCTTCTAAGTGTTCCAGAACATTAGTATATTCTAAAATTTTCAGAACGTACAACAAAGTACAGATGACGTATTCTAAAATTGTCATCTAAATTTTTTAGACGTTTATGTATTCTAAACTTTGCAGAACATGTACAATTTTTTAGATTTCATAATCTAAACGAGTACAATATGCAGAATGTATCTTCTAAACAAATCAGAATGAAAATTATAAATCCCAAATTTTATATATTGATTAGGAATCAACAATTGCCCCTTTTATAAAAATACTTATTCCATTGTTTTTCACATGTTTAACAAAAAAATAATTAAAAATAATAATTATTTAAAGTAAAAAGGGTAATTTAGACCCACATGACAATTTAGTTACAAAGGTATAGATGGACAAAATCCAAAAAAAACATCTTTTATTTCCAATTTTCCCCTTTTTTTTCATAAGTTTAGTTGTATTGCGTGGGGTGATTATAATTAAGAGTTTGTAATTGTAGAAATATATAAATGTCATTAGATATTCACTATTAGTTGAACATGCTTTCTTTTAGTCAAAATAAAACTATTTCAATTGGATTCCAACACGTAAAGTAAAATAATTTTAAATGCTAAAACAAAACTATGGAGATTTTTTTTCATATTTTGACTCTATCAATTCTTTAAAATATATAATCTTATAATATAAAAGGGAAGCATGCATGAATTCTAGAAATAGAATTCAAACCGAATTAAAACAATAACGATTTAAATAGCAATAATTATAGAAGAAATTAACAAGACTGGATCAAACACGACGAAAGCCCAATCAATATACATAAATATTCGAGAACTGAAATTGTGACGATATGCTTCATCGATCAACTAAACATTACTCACATTGATCATGACTCATGATTAGTTGGGAATTAAGTCTAGAGTAAGAACTATCCCACCAAAATCCTATAACATTGCGGAGCTTGAAATTTCTTTGACCGAGAATGCTACTCCAACCATACAATTTGTAATTTCCATCTTGATATTTTTTCATGGTTAGAGTTTATGTAATTTTAGTTTCAAACTCAAAAACATCAACCATTTCTACAAAGTTTGGCTGTAACAAAAAAAGGATTCCTACCCCCACAAAATAAACAATCGAGTTTCTATCAATTATTTTAGAAACGTTTTGTATCAGTAAATGGACCTGTCTCTGACTCTGTCAATGTTATTAGCATGTATGTTTGGTTTAAACGGCAGATCACCACGTTTTCCCATGAGTTAGGACACAAATTAGTAAATATTTATGTGAAGTTTGTATTAAAGAACTTGTTTTATCTACATGTACATTCTTTACTCACTACACTGGCATTACCAACCAAACTACTATGCCCACTTTTCTCTGCCTTAATGGTACGGTATTTGCCACAGTTATAACAGTTCTCAGTTAATTCAAGTGAAGCTTTGATCTTCATTTTGTTATCTTCCTTTCGTGATCCTCTTGGTTTTGGTCATAACAAAGAATGGGTTAAGGCTAAAATCAAAACAACCCATCATTTTGCTTCTAATGTCATTCGTTCAACGCAACCAAATTGGTCCAGTTAAAACATTTTGAAATCAGGACATGAGAAAAAGATTCTTATTTGTTACCAACTCGTATGAGATCATGATCAAAGAATCATTTTCCCCTCAAGACTGACGAAGTATTGAGAACCTGTATTCTTCTGTATCTTTGAGATCTTCCTCAAAATATCGGCAAAGGCGCCCTTGTCCTGAATTGGATACAACAAATGTTTAAACAAAACATATGGTTCTTCAAGAAGGATTTAGATTCAGAGTCCTAATAAAGAAGACGAACTATTACCTTTTTGGTTTTAAGTCTTGCCTTAAACCTGGAAACAAGGTCATGTGTAGTGACTTGCTTCTTCTCCATTAGTATAGTGCGGATTTCGTCTTCAGTCACAGGCCCGGTCGCGGCTGAGGATGAAGTTCGTTCTGCTTTCACAGATTTTGACAGTGTGTTGGTTTTGGGAACCAAGGTTGTTTTATCTTCCTTCACTGAGGATTTCGAATCCTGCTTAAAAAAGAAACCATGTTTGTTAGAAAGCAACTAACAAAGACAAGTGATCAACTCTTTTGCCCCAACAAGGTATAATACTGAATCTTGAAAGTGTGATTGCTACAGGTTTTAGACCCAGGGAGGAAGATGATGCAGAATGAAGTAGTTCCTGTATTAGGACAGAGTAATACAAGTACAGAGTAATACATGACGTGTTACAAACATATTTCTCAAAGGTAAACGAACTAGACTTGAAGTGATAGCTTAGGCCATGTGAGTTGGAGCTACTGTGATAATACATAGCTTGGGGAAGACCTACGAACAGGAAGAGAGTATGAGACAAAAGGACTAAGATACTGAAGAGCTGAAGCAGGTGAAACCGAGCTGAAGCAGAGGCTGAAGCAGTGCAGATGCTGAAGCACTTTTTGATAGGATTGGCTGTGGGCCTTGTCGCTCATGGGCTTGAAGGCCACGTGATGTAAAGAGTCATTAGGGTCTTGAGACATGAGTATTTATACCTAGAGGCGTAGACGAAAACACTTACGCGCCTAGGGTTTCATTGAGAGAGGCACACAGGTGTGTGTGGCGTCGTCCACCAAAGAATATCAGAAAAACAAGATATGTTTGTTGGTGTTACTGAGAGATCGTGATGATTCTCAGGTTATGATCCATGTTATAAAAAAGAGTGGTGTGGTATCCATATAGCAATTGTATGTTGTTTCTTTTTATAATGGATTTGTTCTGGACGTGGTCCCGGGGATGTAGGAAACGAACATCGTTAAAAAACTCCTTGTGTCAATTTACTTTATGCACATACTTCCTCGTTATCATTCGATCTTAGCCCAAACATGCACTTACAATTGGTATCAGAGCGCGACTCGATAGAGATCTGTTCTTATTTTCGGGTTAGGTCATGGATGTTGGTGTGGTTAGATCGGATTGAAGAACAAAGTTTGAGATTAGGATTCGTCAAAGTTGCTTGCTAACAAAGAAGAAGATTAAGCGTAGTTGGACCAGAAGTATGTTGGGCCTAGTATTGTGTTTTGTTTGGTATGTTCAGATGGGCTTATGGTCAAATCAAGCCCAAATCGTCACAAGGAAAAGGAGAAGATGATTAGCTTTTGAGCAGCACCTTTGAGACAGTGCGACAATGGAGAATAAAAACGACAAAATTTATGGTGGAGAAGCAATACCACAAATCAAAGCAAGAACCCATATATTTCTCAGTTAGATGTGGAACTTATCTGGTCTTGATCGATTTCTTATGGAGTTAATGGAAGAAGATCCATGGCAGAGTAGTTCGCCGGTGACAAAGATGGCGATGGAATTGGAAGAGGAATGCCTTGTCTTGGTCAAAGCCTTGGGAGCTTGAGGAAGAAAATTGATTCACGAGGATGTTACCCACTATATGATATGATTTTGAGTTTCTGAAATCATGAAGGAGTGAAGACATCACAAGCACATAAATGGATCATTCCAGACCTTAGAAAGAGAAGTCTTACGCTGCTGCTAATGCTGGTCGGAGATTCTCGAATTGCAAGATTTTTTTTTATCAAGATTGGTCACAAGAATACGAGAAGAAACTATGTCACCATGGAGAAGCCCTTGACAATAACAATTTCAGTTTATGGTTTTGGAAATTGACAGGTTTTTCAGCTTGCTCATTCATTATTCTCAAGCGTGAATCTACAGGAAATAAGGTTGATGATGGAGCAAGATAGAAACAAGTTCGAGGTTGACGTGTTGTGGAAGCTCTTCTACAAGAGGTTGTGAGTTCATCAGAGATTGTTGAAGACAATCACATTAACGAAGAGGGTTCATTCTAATGGTGAAGTTTGGGAGCATCACTGGAAACAGCAGAGGACTAACTAGGAAATGTTCTTAGCACCTTTACGAAGATAATGAAGCCAGTTTTTTCACAGGAGAAAGAAGATCTCAATTACGTTGAGAAATGCGCGAGTTATTGTCGAAACTAACTAAGTCTGCAGAAAATTCTGCATTTTGAATTCAGCAATTCAGTATCACAGGAGCCAACTTCGAGGTCATATTCCCGATGACTCAGGTATACATAGGCCATGATCAAGCTATTGTTGGAAACATCTCATTGCAAGGAAGTCACAGAAGCTGACATATTGAAAATCAAAGCTAAACTTCATCCGCAAATCTCTGTGAAAGTTGTCAATTTATCATCCATATCTGAAAATTTTCAGAATACATGGGTGCTGGAGCATGTTCATGAAACCATTTGGAAGGTCAAATGAAGTCCGATCCTTCTGAAATGTTGGGATTTTAATGGTGGCATGTTAAACTCCATAATCAACGGTGGGATTCAGAAGTGAATGGCTAGTTTGTGATTTATTTTGCTGTTTGGGGTTAAGGACTGTTTGGTATGATTGGAGTATGATTCTTTGATTGAGTCTTTGTTTGAGGCTGTCTGTCATGGATGTATCTTCGTCTTTCAAGTGGATGATGATTGTGAGGGCGCATGTGTGCTGTTTTGAAGATCATATCTGAAATTGTATGCAAGTCACCTAGGATGTGATCCATATGAATGTTAGTGAGTGTTCTGTGCTAAATCAGGAAGTTGTCTAAGTCTCAAGTTGATGTAGCTATCATGAGGAACATCATCAGAGAAACTGATTTGACTATCTTGTGTTGTGGAGGATGAAATTGACTAGATGTGAGTCTTTTGTGAAGATTGTCCTCTTTATCTTGTTGTTGCAAGGCTAAGCAAGTCATGAATTTGAGTTGTGTATCCAAGTCTATGAAAAGTTGAATTGAACCAGTTTTATCAAGGAAAAGTTATTGGGTTTGTGCTCACGCCCAATGAAGGTTCACAAGATCACTTGGAGATTCCTAAGAAGTAGGTCTCGAAGAAGAATATGGATGCAATGTTGAGCTTTGAAGAAGGTTTTTATTGGTTGATCATATCTGTTTATGAGAGCATCAACCATTGGAAAGGAAGATTCATAGTTGCTTCAAGTCTCCAAGTATCGATGGTATTTGAATCATATCATATTCGTCTTGTGAAGCTTTTTCTCAAGTTAAATCAAAGTAACAACTTAAAAGATATAGAGTTCACACTAAGTCTTGGAGAGAAAGACGACAATTCTGTGTGACCTATTTTAGAGCATCTTTTGGGTGGTCAAATGCGGTTGGATCAAACTAGTTTTTGGTGGTAAAGCTTCCTGACACTATTGTCTTCAGTTTCAATGGTGAGATCAAGATTTCAATGATTTTTCCAGGAGTTATTTCTCCTTTTCAGAGACACATCTGTGCAAAGTTTGGTGTATCCAGTGTGAAGAAAAGCTATGGTTGGATGAACTTGTTTTATTCTGAATCTCTCAGGACCAATTCTGATGTTTATGTGGTTCCATTGGTATGGTGTTTGTTGTTTGACATGGAAGAAGATGTGCAAAGGCTGTCTCTGTTAAACGTTCATTTGAGACTTCTCCATCAACTATGCTCCTAAGCAGGGAGAGTTTTGGTTTTCTGGTTGTTCGTGAGCTGATATTCTCAAGCGTCTAAGTTTCAAACTTAGTGAGTTTTATTTCCAGGGAGCAACAGTGGTGTGAATCTAAGTGGAACAAAGGCTTACAAAGGTTGTATGCAAATGCTCAAAGACAAGTTGATCAAAGCTATGTGTTGCCTTCTAGTTCTAGAAAGGCTAGTGTGTGTGTTACGGTTTGAGGCTGCAAACGGGTTTCAGAATTTCTACCACATTATAAAGGGACTAGTTTGTGCGTACGGCAAGCATAGATCTTGTTCCTATTGGCGTCAACAGTACCTTCTTGATGTTGGGACAGCTACTTCTGAATTCCATTCTTATGCGGTTCGTTGAAATCTGAATCTAGATGAGCACGTGTTTTACTCGACTGATGGTTTGATTACTGTTTAATGACGTTTTTTTTCTTAGCTATGGCACTACTTGGTGGCGGGAAGGTGTGTGAAGAGTTTGTCTTATAGACCATTTGGTTTTATCTTAGTTGTGCACTCATGAAAGGAGTGTTTATGTGGAAGTTGATTACTACATGATTGTAAGATGGTTATTCCTTGGTTTTTTATTGTGACTTGGTTGATGCACATCATGTTGCTTGAGGTGTACAACTTAAGCTAAAAAGAGAGAGATAAATTAAAGACGTGTGAGCCGTGTGAGTTAAACAATGTTGAGCTTCAATAAATTGGTTAGGATTCTCATGAACCTTAGAGATGAACCTCAGGATGATGTTGTTTGATTAAGGGAGAGCATTAAGATCAACAAGGATTAATGTTTAACTTGTCTTTCTCTGTGAGCCACAACTCAGTCATCAAGGGAGAGATTGTTAGTATTTGTTGTGATGTTACCGAGTTGTGCTGCTGGAACTGTTTATGTTCACTAAACCAGAATCACTAGTTCAGAACCGTAGCCTCTGCAGTGGCAGCTTAGACGGAGATTCCAAGATTATTATGAAGCTTGAAGATCATCAAAGTGTATGCGACTAAGTGAACATATGTTCTAAAACTCTGTAACAAAGGGAGAGATTGAAAGTGTGATTGCTACAGGTTTTAGACCCAATGAGGAAGATGATGCAGAATGAAGTAGTTCCTGTATTAGGACAGAGTAATACAAGTACAGAGTAATACATGACGTGTTACAGACATATTTCTCAAAGGTAAACGAACTAGACTTGAAGTGATGGCTTAGGCCATGTGAGTTAGAGCTACTGTGATAATACATAGCTTGGGGAAGACCTACGAACAGGAAGAGAGTATGAGACAAAAGGAATAAGATACTGAAGAGCTGAAGCAGGTGAAACCGAGCTGAAGCAGTGCAGATGCTGAAGCAGTTTTTGATAGGATTGGTTGTGGGCCTTGTCGCTCATGGGCTTGAAGGCCACGTGATGTAAAGAGTCATTAGGGTCTTGAGACATGAGTATTTATACCTAGAGGCGTAGACGAAAACACTTACGCGCCTAGGGTTTCATTGAGAGAGGCACACAGGTGTGTGTGGCGTCGTCCACCAAAGAAGATCAGAAAAACAAGATTTGTTTGTTGGTGTTACTGAGAGATCGTGATGATTCTCAGGTTATGATCCATGTTATAGAAAAGAGTGGTGTGATATCCATATAACAATTGTATGTTGCTTCTTTTTATAATGGATTTGTTCTGGACGTGGTCCCGGGGATGTAGGAAACGAACCTCGTTAAAAAACTCCTTGTGTCAATTTACTTTATGCACATACTTCCTCATTATCATTCGATCTTAGCCCAAACATGCACTTACAAATTTGTTACCAGTTAAGGCAGTAATCCTTCCAGAACCTCCTAAACTCATAGATTCAGCATTTTAAACACAAGCAAGTGTCTTACATTTTCTTATATAGTATAAAAGACAGACCTGCTTTACTTCTGGAGGAGCAGCTAGAAGATCTTTACGTTCCTCACGATAATTACCCAAGTCTATTCCATCATCATCGGTGAAAATCTCTTCATAGCTCCCAGTCATCCCCTAAATAAATAATCATTATTTACCAACAAACTCACAACAAGTTCTGTTCAATAGATAACAACAAAGATTACAACTAAACCCTTCTCAATGTCATCATCATCCATGTCATTGTCAAGATCACCACCCTTGGACCTTCTTCTTCATCATCATCATTGTTAAGCCCGAGTCTACTTTTCCGTGATGCCTCTTCATCTTCCTCCCCTCTGTCAGGTTTGAGTGGTGTGTATTTGATGATGGTGGTTGTATATATAGAGGAGTGTTCGGCAAATAGCGATGATGGAGCCATTAAAGCGATGGAGGGTCGTGGGTTTCTGGTGACGATTGTTGGGAATAGGATCACGTTTTGGGCTTCTGGGCTTAGTCTTTAATTATTTTGTTTCCCTTTTGTTTATAGAATCGATCAAGTCCCATCTTGCTGACTTGAGTAGTTGCAGTAAGCTAAATGGGTTTGCTTCTTGTTTTGCCTATGAGATTTCTGTAGAATTCATCTTTGATGCTTCACAATTGTCAATGAAGCAAAAAAGTAAAGTTTTTTAGTTGCATTCACATTTTTTGTTGTGCTTCTTGAGTTCTTTCTTACATAATAATGCATTAAAAAAGGGTTTGTTTCATACTAGAGTTTCCAAATTTGGACAACTCTTGAGCAAGCATGGCAATGATTCCCATCCAAACCAAATTTGGACAACGTTTGTTTCATAAGTAAACGTTAGTCTCTTGAGCATACAAGTTATCATAATATTATAAAATTCTCAATTATAATCAAGGCACAACTATACTAAAACAATTAACTGAATATCAAATATGACATGGTGATATTGTGTATCCGATTGCTCTTAAAAAGCAGTCTAGAACTACAATCAAAGGAAAAGAAACAGATCAATAATTTCTTAATTAGTGAATAGTCGTGACTGCTCTAGTACATATCCAGGGGGAGATTGAAGGTGTATGTTGAATGAGTTTTTAGAATTCATTAAGAGTTTATACAAGTGAAGATGCAACTGAGTTGAAGCAGTTTTCTGAAATGGTTTCTGAAGCAGTTACAAAGTGCTACAGAGCAGAAATGGATTGGACTTGAAGATATGGGCTTGGGCCGACGAATCTACAAGCTAAGTGACAAAAAATATACTTAGCTTGGAGAGGATTTAGGAAGAAAAAGATTTCCATTTATCATTAGCAAAAATTATGGTAAGATGGATATTGTAGAAGATTTGATATCTTTCAAAACTTGGAGAACAAGGCTAGGGTTAGCCATCAAATCCTATTGGGTATAAATAGGAGGTGAAAACGTGGCTGCACGTTAACACAAGAGATCATATGTCTTAGCAAGTGGATTTAAGGTTGTTCTAGCAAAAAGGAGATCTTATATCAAATGGGCTAAGGGGTAGTGAGTGGTTCACAATATCATGTGTGATTTGTGAACACGTGAGGCTAGGATTGAAGTTGGTGAGTGAACTTGTAAAAGCACTTGTCGTTTGATCTAGTATAAACGTTTGAGAGAAGAACCCCTTTGCAATTTTGTGTTCTGTATCTGTTGCAGTATTGTGTTTTGTATCTGTTGCAGGTCTGTGCTCGAATCTGTAGCATATTATGTTCGTCTGGTTGTAGCACAGTGGTGTACTCGTCTGCCTGTAGCTGTAGCTTAGCATCTGTCGCACCTGCTCTCTGTTACAGGTCACAATACTCTCTGTAGCAGGAGCTAATACATCTTCACTTACTCTGTCCAAGTCCAACATTGAGAAATTTCTGGTGGCGAACAAGATTTCAGAGAAAGAAACTATACCTAAAAGAGAGATGTCGTATCACCAATTCGTTTCAGTTGGCTTGAAAACTAACGTATTTATCTCCACAATTTGATTTGCGCCACATAACAAGGCTGAATTTTCCTGGTAATAAATTTCTTCCACCTATATCATTCATAACTAAACTTAAGTGTAAGCGCAAAAAATTTAAATTTAAGCATATATAGAACATTAGCAAAGGGAAAGATTCTACTACACAAATGGGTAACTACAAAATAGAGTGATATTTCGTTCTGTAATTCTAAAATGACCAACTAAAGTTTAAAGCTTTGCGTGACTGATAAAGGGTGCGTCTCGCTTACTGATATTCTCGAATAGATTGGTTCATTGATTTAAATGCTTATTCTCGTGGGATTCATTGTGTGCTATATCCATATACAGAGTTGCGAAGGAGCTTGCATTATGTCTAAAATGAGCGACAAGTTGCATGTTCCGGTTTGTTCTTGGTTCTACCATCAACGATTCTTCTTTCGCCTAAGGAACTTCATCACCATCTACATTCTGGCAATATTAAAAAACACACTAACGTCGAGCTATTAACGGTAAAAAAAGTACTACACCATTCATTACTATTGGAAATAGTTATATCAAATGACCAAGACAAGAAGACACGAATGTGATCTACAAGAGTGTTGTATTTTCATGAGATAACTCACTTATACCATTGACTATAGTAAACACCAAATGAACACGAGAAGACACGAATGTGATCTACAAGAGCGCTGTATTTTCATGAGGTAACACTTGTTTTATGTGCTTGACTGGTTACTGACTTAGCCATAGCATCGGATTGGATCTTTGCAACCTTTCTCAGCAGATTGTCTGAGACCCATGCGACCACCTTTTGCCAAGTATTGCTGGTGGTAACTTTCTGCTCTGTAGAACTTCGTGGCAGGAAGTATCTCTGTCACAATCTTCTTGTTCAAGATCTTCTCCTGTTTCTCCAACGTTTCACGAGCTATTCTCTCTTGCTCGTCCGTGTAGTAGTATATACCTGATCGATACTGCGTTCCCACATCATTCCCCTACTCATTCAAGAAACACACAAAAGTCACTATGAGGTGTAAAGGACCACAACAACAACAACATCCTCAAATGGTATTAGAAGCATATCGAAAATGGCAATATCACTTCCACAGAATCCAACATGACAAGCCAATTCTACTAAATCCGGATCATATAAAGTTCTCTATCAAAGGGCAATTACTAATTGGGAATCAAATTGAAATTGAGAAGCAATCAAGTCGGGAAAAAGCAGTGACCTGACGATTCAAGGTGGTGGGGTTATGACGATTCCAGAAGACATCAAGCAAGCTCTCAAAGCTACATTCTTTCGGATCATACTGAACCCGAACAACCTCGTTATGTCCAGTAGTTCCCGTACAAACATCCTCGTAACTCGGATTGTGTACAAGCCCATGACTATACCCAACCTCGGTCTTAGTAACACCAGGAACCCTCTGGTAAGCCAACTCCACTCCCCAAAAGCAACCAGCGCCGAACTGAGCGAACTGCTGACCTGGAGACGGAACATCATCGTCTGGTCCTTGTGCGATTGCAGCGGAAGAAGGATCTTGTTGGGGTCGAGACCCGAAACCGAGTCTGTTGAAGAGGTTGTTCATCGGAGGCTTGTAGATAGAGATGGGTCGTGAGGTTTGAGGAAAAGGGTTAATGGGTTTGGGTCTGGTTAGAGAGAGACCGCCTTTAGAGAGAGAACGGAGAGGTTTTGAGAGAGAAGCGGCGGAAATGAGCGGAGGAGAAGCGACCAAGGCAAGCATCGTCGAAGAGTGTGACGTGGGAGGAGATAGGACCCTGAAAGAGTTTTATAACATTTTTTGTTTCTTCAAGTAGGTTCTAATGGGCCTGTGTTAAAGCCCAATACTAAAACCTAACTAAGGAAGGTGCCGTTATGTCTACGCAAACCATGCTCATCTATATTTTATTTTTTTGCTAAAGAGTAAATATAGTGCTCATGCTCATCTATGCCTTATAAGGTTCCTTTCTTTTCTATCAAAATGTTTTCTAATCGAAGATCACGTAGACTCTACGTTTGATCTTATAAGGTTTGATTCTACTCCTATTCGACCACGATTATGATGTCTTCGTACTACTTTCGGTTAGGGTTTCATCGATAAAGATGATGGATTCGAGTTATTTCCGCTATGTATACATTCGTTGGAACTAGATTTCTCTTATTGGATTAGATCTTAAGATTTAATTGGTTCATGTCGAGAAGTGGCTAATATTCAAGAAAAAAGGGGCAATTTCCAAAAATGGCTAATAAGCCTAATATTCAAGTCAACTGAGCAAAGGAAAATGTCAACAGATAAAGATTAAAAATTAGAGGGTTTCTCTATTCCTGAGTGAGTTCGCTTGTGATCAGGCCCGGACTAGAGGAGAGGCAAGCTAGGCTATCGCCTAAGGCCACCAATTTTTTTTTGTCAATTTATGGGCCACATTTTTGTAAAAAATTTATTTAGGCCACATAATAAAAATATTTTGGGCCACAAATAAAAGATTTTTTAGAGCATAAATATAAAATATATATAATTTTATGAACTATTATGTTTTTATAAATTAATATTTTTTTATAAAAAAAATATAAACATTTTAAATTTTTTTTTACCTTGGGCCACATATTTTGTTGGACCGGCCCTGCTTGTGATAGGTTGAATATGATTGGATATCTAATTAAAACCTTAATACTATAAAATTAGTTAGCATCACTATGCTTGTTCGTTGCCTTGGTTTACGGACTTAGCCATTACAAAGGACCATTGTAATGGCGTTGACGATTATGATCGGAAACAAAGGAATCATTTCTTATTTCCATTGATTATTTAAAGTTTGCATTATTCTCAATAAGTTATTTGATAAGTTAATTGTTTGGTTAAACAAAATTGAACAGACCATGTTTGGGAATAATTTGTTTATGAAATAAGTGTTTCTTGATCTGTACTCTTGATTTCTCGAAACTGTTTTTCCTCATTAAAGAGCGAATGAGTCGTAAGAATGCAAAATAGATGAGAATACCAAATTGGAATGTAATGTAAGCTAAGCGAATGAGTCGTAGAAAGCAAAATATATATAAACGATCAAGCATATAAGATATGTGGAGCGATCAAGCATATACGATATGATCAAACTGGTTTTCATAGAGAAAATTAAGAAACTTAAAAGAAAACTACTAGTGCCATCAATCCAACCGGTAAAAACAAGCCTCGATATAGAAGTTCATATTTTGGAAAGTAACAAACAAGCACCATCAAAAAGAAAAAAATAGCAATCCCTCGCCATGGTGAAGATGATACTTGTGACGGATCACGTAGTGCGGATCTCTCTCTACTCAAAGGTGTCATCATCGTCATCAGGGAGTGGCTGACTTGCTGCCGCTGCGAGCTCTGCCTCATGCCTACACATATTTTCTAAACTGTAAGAAACCGAGCTGCAACATTTAGTAATGAAATAACGTAACACGAGTTTAGATAGCTTACTGTAACTGAGCAGCCATGTCAATCTGGACTTCTGGGGGAGCAAGTGCAGGTGATTCCACAAAGTGAAGGTTAGCATCCCTGAAACAAGCAATCAAAACTTTATCAGCTTTAACCATCTTTCGAGTTATTTCACATGTACAATTAAAGGTCGAATTGTTGTTTACCCAGCGAGTTTTCTAGCAAGGTACAAGAATGGCTTCTCGAAGTTGTAGTTGCTCTTAGCAGAGATCTCGTAATACTGGAGATTCTTCTTCCTGTGGAATGTTACCTGCTTGGCCTTCACTTGCCTGTTCTTCACATCAACTTTATTCCCACAAAGAACAATCGGGATGTTCTCACAGACCCTGCAAAGATCACGGTGCCATGTTGGAACATTCTTGTATGTCAGACGCGCTGTGACATCAAACATGATGACTGCACATTGTCCATGGATGCTGCGATTAAAAACAAACACACATTTATGTATCATTGCCAATGCTCTATAGCAAACAAACTATTTCCACCAGGAGAATCAAAATCAACAGTTGTATGACAAGAAATTACTCACTAGTATCCATCCCTAAGACCACCAAATTTCTCTTGTCCAGCAGTATCCCAACAGTAAAACCGGATCTTGCCACAGTTAGTGAAGAAATCTAAAGGGTGAACCTCAACACCAATGGTGGCTGCAAAAATACAAGAAACCATCAGAATCGATGTACTCATGGAATACAAAGGTTAACATGTCTACTGTAATAGAGGTTTCACGATACTTACGTTCATATTTCTTCTCAAACTCTCCAGTAAGATGTCTCTTCACGAATGTGGTTTTTCCTGTGCACATAATCAGAAGGTTAACAACATCACCAGAAGCATTCCACCATCACAGACAATCTCATAATTGAACTGTAAGATCTAGATTAGTTATACATACACAATTCAATCATCGATACTTAAACAAAATCAAGCTAAGTCGAAGCAGCAAATTCTAAAACCGTGTTTTCTAATGGGAATTGAGATGCAAGATCTACACTACTGATCAAAATTGAAGCATGGATTAGAAACAAAAAGCAAAAAGGTTACATCAATACTATCGAATTAGTAACAGCGACGCTAGACTAATCAAAGTCAAAAATCCTGATTATGAAATTGCACTAATCATCTGAAAAGTTGAAAGTGTGGATTGTACATTCTCATAATTGAACGGTAAGATCAAGATTACTTATACGAACACATCACAAACATAATACAAGCATCGATACGTAACAAAACCAAGCAGCAAATTCTAAAATCGTGTTTATGAAACTGAGCTAATCCTCTGAAGAACAAGACAAGTTAGGGTTACCTGTGCCTCCATCACCAACGATGACGAGCTTGAAGTTAGGGTAATCAACGGTTTGCTGGTTAGGTAAAGCCTGAGAAATAAGCAAAACAAAAAAAACGATGAAAAAATCGACGGATCAAGCGAGATCGAAGAAAGTGTAAACCCTAGAAATCGATACAGGATCTATAGAGGAAAGAGAGAAGCAAGAAGAGAATATTTTACCATTGATTGAAACGGAATTGAAACTGTGGAGATCGAAAATAAGCGAGGCGAAAAGTGTGTGAGAGAACAAGACGGCGACAGAGAGAGCGATGGGGTTTATATATAGAGTCTTGACCGCTTAGGATTGACGCAAATGTTAAAACCCGGTAATCCAGAACTGGATCCAGGTTATATCTGGATATTGATTCGGATCCTGGCCCAAATTACACTCTTGATCCATAGGCCCTTCTTATTGTTATTTTAAGCTTTACTTCTTCTTTTTTGCGAAACTAGGGGTTTTCCCACGCTACGCGTGGGTTTGGACTGTAATATTCGTTTTGAAATTTATTTATATAGTCTTTATGCATTAGTATAATTGATACTTCCTATGCTTATTTGGTTGAATGCACTCCACTCCACATGGAATTATTGAAAATGTAACAAATATTAAAAGCAAAATATACAATAGTTCTTACCGGTTGATCTTGTTTCGTGAAGACCAAATATCTCAGTTAAACCTTCTTTTACTGAGAAGGTTGGAAGCAAAACTTCTCAGGAAACTATAATTGGTCAGTGATTTTTACACTTGGAATTGTATTTGTTCAAATTCAGAATAAAATAATGTAGTAGTTAATAATATAAGCATTAATATAAATATTTTACGTTTTTTAAAACTAATGCTGATGTTTTTAATGTTAAATTTGTTCTATGGAACGACAAAAAAAAATTGTTCTATGGAATACGTTATATTAATGGTTATAATATCAAGTATTAGGTTTGTAGAAAATTGTAGTAGAACACTACGAATTATAGTTTTCCATGTGTTTAAAAAGCATGAACTCAACATACTAACAATCTTTTTAATGGCTTGTTCTTGAATCTTATAAAACGGGATGTTTTTGTATGCACTTGACTTCAATACTTCGAATTTGGTGCTTTATACTATAATATAATCAATTGCGAAAATATACTAATCAATTGCGAAAATATACCGTGACAAATCCGAGATATTTTGTTTACCTTGCTTTTCGTCGCCATGTATTATTCCTACCGAATGGGTCAGACTCATACATGATACATGCTTAGAATAAGTTTAAGTTGTTCTTACTTAACGGTTTCAAAGTTATGCTTGTTTCTTTGTGTAACAATCAAATCCAGAAATACTTATATAATTGACTCCAAAAAAAAAATACTTATATAATTTCTTTTGCTAACTTAAAGTACTCGTATAATTTCACTTCAAGGTAATCCACTACATTATCAACATGTCCTCATTCGATTACAACATCTAACCCATTATGGAATCGACTTTTGTACGAAATAAATATTACTACTCACTCTCCTCCACCTAATATGCAGCCGCATGAATCCTCATATCATCCTCTATTTTGTTTACACCCAAGACTAACTTTAAGCAAAACTAAGATTTTGATTTGTTTGTCCATTGTATGAATTATTGAATTCTCAACGTGTAAATAATGTGACCGAAAGTGTGTGTTTAGTAAATGGAGAATACTAAGTCCTCAATCTTTTTAAAAAACGAATCTTAAGAGACTGTCTTCACCTATTTTATCAATCTCATAACCTTGAGTAATGAAGCCTTAAGAGGGTAAAAGTGTAAACATCGGCAGTTTCATCCCCAATTTTTTAAAGCAATAAAATAGGCAATAATGTGTAAAAAAATAAGAGGTATTGGCTGCAAGTGAGGATATTTCTCTCTTTAATGAAAACTGTTGAGAATTCCATTTTTTGTTTTTTCATATTGTACTATTTATACTTTTGAATGTGTTTCTTGCTGACCAAAAGAAATTCATAGTGAAAAGAATATAAGTCATTTTCAATGCAGTGGAAAGTAGATACACATGTTTTGAATCTTTTGTAAACCTCTCTGCTTCTCGAATTTCTCTTACCATTGCACAATCTCTTCCCCATTCTCTTTCTTTCCTTGTCAACAAATTCTTCAACTACTTTCAGCATTCTTAAAAGACAAAATACATGCTTTAAGATATTGGTAAACATATGACTATTTCAAAAACAGATAAAAGATTCTGCAATTCCAAGCCAGAGTTCAAATCTACATTGATTCTCATCTTGAACATACGGTTAAATGAGATAAAGAGTTCAAATCTATATTGATTCTCATCTTGAACATACACCGAATCCGAAGTACAACCACAAAGATCAGAGAATGTAAGCAGCCCCTAAAACTATAGAAAATTCTCACGAAGAAATGATAGACCGAGAAACCTTGATATTGATGGTCTTGATCGCTAAGCGGTAAATGATCAAGATACTGCATTCTCATGTCCAATCTAACTCCTTTCTTTCATTCTGAAAAAAATGATGTAGTAGACATTTTATGGTTTTGACTGAAATCAATGTTTGTAAACCAAAACCCACCATCACAAGTCTCAATTCAAACAACCGTTCCATACCTCCGTGTAAGTTTTTGCTATCACTTCTTTGAAACAATACATATCCTCATATCTTTCATCAAGGAAGTCCTTGCCCTGCTTGTGAACTTTAGCAGTTAGCATTCTTGTAACCATGATCATTCTTAGCGTAGGATTAATCGAGGTCTCCATGATTGATGAAATCAAAATTACACGGTGCAAGTGGAAGTGAAATTATATTACAGTATTACCATTTGTAAATACAATCATAACACATAGAAATCTCGGGAAACTATGACGATAAATGTGTTTCCATTTAGTGGCGAGAGGAGTACTTAGCAAGGGAAAAAACAAAACCCAATCTAGATGACCTGAAAAATTGAAAACACATCACACATGTAATTGTTGCTCAAAGAAAGCCTCCTTTTTCTGTTTTGATTTGAAGACGCCAAAAGAAAAAATGATTAAACTCAAAAGCTGAAGAGGAATCAGGTTGATGGTCTTACCTCCGGAGGGACCGCGAGATCTTTTTTTCCCTTTGCTTGACACTTGAATAAAACTATGAATAAACATAAATAAGATGCAGGAAAATGGTGAATAGGCTAAAGCGACCTTGCGTAGGTTTTCCTCTGATGCTTCCTTCGCCGTGGAGTTTCCATTGTCACGTGTGGGAGGAATTTGCTATGCTGTGATATGTGAACTTGGTTTGGAGCTTTTATGGAGTGAGAGTTCGAGAAGATGGGCTACCTTCAAAGCATGTTAGATCTCAATATTACTGGAAGAACGGATGAAAGAGGAGAACGTGTGACCTAATTTAAAGGGATCATGCGATGTACGAAGCAACAGAGATATACTGCCGAAAGTTTGTAGAGAGATTAGGATGCCATCTCTAAGTAGGGTTGTGAATTGGGTTTGGTTTTATAAGCAACGGAGTGGGAGCCATGAATGAGAGGGTTAGTGGCCATTGAATTGCAGTGAGTGAGTGGACAATAAAAATGATGAATCGGTAACGGTGGTTAGTAAGATGAACCGTGAGTGATGAAGATAAGAAAGTGGTAACGGTGATTGACTTTTCTGAGTTTGGGAAGCGAAATCATTGTTAATTGCAAGGGAGAAAGACAACGATTGAGATTTATTGGAATAAAAATTGGGCTTCTGGGCTTGATTAAAACTTGGTTTGGGCCGTGGTGTACGAAGTAAAAGGTGGAAACTAATTCTATAACGCCAAAACGGCTAACGTGGCTGATTATGGGAGTAGCTAAATTTGCTGACGTGGCTAGCCTCAGTGTCTTCAATCTGTCGCTTTTAGTTAGTAGGATACCTTTAGAGGTTTACTTGAGCTGATCCGAAATGGATATGGGTCAGATGATGGTTCGGTTCGGTTCGGTTCGGTTCGGAGTGTGTTAGTGTGAGAAGCAAAATTGTCAAAAAGTAAGTTTGGGCATGAGGGTATTCGATTCGGTTTTGGGTTAAAATTGATGGATTCCGAATTTTTTGGGTAAAAAGATTTATGATTCACATACATATCAACGGAATGAGAACGGGTAAATAAACTGAAGAAATTAACGGTTATTATTTGGTTCGGTTATATAACACATGAAATCTTTAAATTGTACATGAAATTTTTAAATTGAATTCCAAATAATGAAAAATATCTTCAAAATTCGAATCTAATTACTCGAAATTCAAAACAATTAATGACGTTTTCCAAATGCTAGCAAATTGATTTAATCTTTAGGAGAAACGAAGTCGGGAGTTTACTCAAAATCTAATAAATATATTTTAGTTTTTTCGGGTTATCGAGTACTCGTTTTAGGGTAATAACTGAAATCGAACCAATACTTATGAAATGTTTATACAAAAGCCAATAGGTAAGGTTATCTGAAACTCAACTGAAAAACGAGTTTTCAATCCTAGTTTTTTGTCCAAGCCTACCAAGTAGATATTGAGTTTTGTAATCTTTTTTAGAGAGTTCGATTTGACTTTGTGGTTCAATTATCTATTTATGTATAGAATTCTATAATTTTCAAAAGAGCACTTGATTGGTTATAACTTATAAGTCACATAATGTTGGGAGATTGTTGATTAAGTTTGTAAATGCAAATATGCGTTTCAGATTAAACAAAATACAAAGAAAATTGGATTCCATGATTAAGCATGCATGTATCTTTTCAAAATCCACAAAGAAATAAAAAAGCAATCCAAAATTGAAATTTGAGGATATCAAACCCAAATATTTTAGTGATTTCAAGTCCAAGATTTTGTAAACATAAGGGATTTCATGCCAAAAACTTCGAATCGAAACTTAAAAATGATTGATCTTTGTATATGTTTTAGCCGGTATAGATATTTCAACATATTCGTGTATATCATTTATCCAGTCAGGATTAATATCCACATAAAGGTAATAAATTGAATAAAATACGTATTTTTAAAAAGTAGAGGTCGCGATTAACCGTAAGATGAACGACATACCAACATGGCCTACATCCAACGAACACATATTCGAGGATCGAGAGTTAAAGGATTAATTTAATGATTTTTTTCTTTAAACATAATTAATTAAATCGCACGCAGATGGCGTAAGAATGAGATTTGATTCCATGTGTATACGTTAGTCACGTAGACGTCGCAGAGATTTAAGTTAATTAAAAACAAAATACCGAGGCTATATTATATTATACGACGAAGCGAACCAAATATACAATAACTAAAATAACTCTACGTAAATAAATAATCGTAACGACAAAACAATATATAAAAACGAGAAAATGCTAATAAATAATCCGCCCGATATTTTCTCTTCCATATCCCTTTCAGTGCTGTGTCGTCGGAAACTCGCATTTCCCATATTCTACAAAACACGAAAAGAGCAAAACAAGTTAGTTTAAAACTTTAAATACGTCACAAGTTTAATCATAGTTTTGTATACGTAAACATCTACAAGTAGAAATATTTTCAGTAAAATAGCATATGTTGTTGAACTATCCCAACGTCCATAATTAATATCTAACCTGTCCCAACGATTTTCAGGAAAATTTATAAATAAGCTAAATACGTAAATATTAATATAATTTCGAAAGGGAAAAGATAGAGTACGTACTAGGAGGTTGCGAGACCACGTACGCTGCACCACCAAAATTACACGTGCCAACACCACGTGCGTTCTTCTGATAGTAACTGTTAAACGCGTAAGAAGCGTGAGCCTCTAACGACTCAGGATCGTAACACGTGGCACCTTTCTGAATCGGACGGCAATCAGCACCTCCTTCTCCGCAAGCGTAGTCTAGACCTTCCTGAAGCTTCTCCTTGGTCGTTTTCCCATTCGCCACACACCACGTCTGTCCCACGTGCGAAGACGACGGAGCTTTCACCGGAACTTTCTCCTTACTATCGTCCACCGGAGCTGACTTAGCCGAAAACGGAACGTCATACACTTTATTCTCGTTTGGGTAAAACAACCCGTAGTTTCTCTCCGAAGTGGGTCCCGTTTTCTGATTCTCGTTAAACAAAGCGAACAAATAAACGTCAAGTGGCTCCTTCGGTTTTAACGGCGTTCCGTTGCCGTTTAATACTCTCTTCACTAATCCACCGTTATACGCCGCCGCGTTATCCGAACCAGCACCGATCTCGTTCTCATCTCCGGCGGATGGCCATCCAGTCTCCGTCACCACAAGCTTAACGTCGTTAAATCCAACGGCGGACATAGCAGCGAAAACGGCGTCGATTTGTGCATCTAAGAGATTCTCATACTTCAATCCGTTACCGGAATCTACATTTCCGGCGTTCTCTTTAAACAAAGCGTAATCCAAAGAGATCTTATCGGCGTTAGCTGCGTAAGCGAAGAACGGATAAGCATTCACCATGAGATGCGACGACGTTTTACGAAGAAGATCTAGCATCGGTTTAATAACCGGTTCGATTAAATCCGGTTTAAACGAACCAGCCGACGGTGGATACGAGCTAGCTAAAGCGCTTAAAGCAATCGGAGACGAGATCTTGATAGATTTGTCGAGGTTGAATTTCACTAGAGAGCTTTGAACATTCTTCATCGCTGCGACGAGGTACGTCGTCGTGTTCCTTGGATCGACGAAGACTTCGTTACCGACGGCGATTGCTTCGATTTCAGTCGCTGGGATGTATTTTTTGATGTTGTCTTGTACCCATTTGTCGGTGTAGGTTTGATCTGCTGCGGCGGAGGCGAGGTATTCGTTGGGGAGTGAGACGACGACTTTGATGCTGGAGTTTGCTAGTGCGGTTAGTACGGATTGTTCAGTGTCGTATAGCTTGACGCGGTTGATTCCTTGTGATTTGAGTAGGGACACAACTTTCTCCGGTGCAGGAAGATTATCTGCTATTCGGCCGTAATTTACTCCGATCATACCTGAATCTGTTAAGAATAAACAAAGACAATCAGATTTAAACTCGAAATAAAGTCATGAAGAAGAAGAAGATGATGATGAGAGAGTAACCTGCGAATGTGAATGAGAAAGAGGAGAGTACTAAGAGCAGAGATAGAGCAAAGACAGCCATTGTTGCCGAGAGAGAGGAAGATAAATGTTTGTTTGTTTGTTTTTCCGGTGAAGCTGTTGTTTATATAGAGTATGGAGATTGGAGACGAGGGAGGTGGAGGGTGTGGGTGGGACCGACCTGAGATATTGGGGATGACTTTTTGTTTGTAACTGTAACATTTTGTGATGTTAAAATTTGTTGCAAGACTCGATGACGTGTGAAAGTGCTATTAATTGAGGTTATTTTATTTATTACAAATTTGACCGTTTCAATCGTACTGATTGGAGACTGTACCAAATGTATGTCAGATTGTGGCTACGTGCCAAATTTAGCATTCAATTTTTAAAAATAAAATTACTGCAACTAGTATATTTTTGGGGACTTTTATTAGAAAACGTTCTGTGAAATAATCAAAAAAGTTACTCGATAGATCGTCTTTAAACTTTAATCACGTTAGATCACATACACACCGGAACAACAGATGTATAATTCTATACGTTAACAGAGAGTTATAATAGACTGGGTCAGTAATATCCGAAAATGATTTTATTTATACATTAGAGCATTAATTGTTTTTTAATCAATAGAAAATTAATTAAGAGTGTTCATCACAAGAAAAATGAGTACTAGCTACAAATATTGAACTCTTGTGGTAAATAATATTACTGGTTGAACTATGTGATCGATATGGCAGCACTCCCTGATTTGAATGCTAAAACTGAGAAAAGAGATTTTAATTGGAGATTATGCATTTGAGTCCAAATTTTTTATATATACAGAATTAAAATAGATAAATAAATAACTAGATGTTAATATGAAATCTAAAAATAAGTTTATTGAGAGAAAAAATCCATTGTAGGTCTACATTTACACCTACTCACCTAAGACTTTACCTGAGGTAAACTGTTTCGCGACTACACAGCGTCAATAAAAACCATTACGACCGTTAAACTACACTCAGTCAATATGTTTACTGATTATTGGGCACCGAGTCAAATTAACCATATTAGTAATTTATGGTAATAAATAATTCGTATTAATAACTTGTTGAAAACAGCTTTATACTTATATCCGTTAAAGTTATAATCATATATGCAACATGTAAACCGGTCGGAGGAGTGTTAATATTAACTAATCGGTGATGTGATGCATTAACTTATGATCTATATAACTTCATACATATTTTGGTTAATACTATTTGGAATCTTTACTTAGAAAATCAATTCATGTAGATTGAAATAGGGCCTCTTGTCGTGAAATGAATAATATACAATGGGGCCATGTGCCATTGTCCTACCTGATCTTCTAAATTTGAACGTTAGAGCTCTGTTTTCCAACGTCTCTTTTTCCTACGTCAAGTCATTTTTACATAATTCCCAAATATTCCCTTCCTTTTTGCATGTATGGAGTCATTATTAAATTAGTAACTGTTTATAAATCGAGGACTAGTCTAGAGATTTACATGAACATGAAATCCTTTATAGACCATCGGTTTAATTGTCGCTATTATTTGGTTTAGCAACTTGTGCTAATGAACGCGTTTAAATGTGTACGTGGGTATAAAATGAAACTTGTAGGTTAGCAAATCAAACACCTCTAATAATTTTTAATACTATAATAATGAATCAAGCTAAATGGTCCATATATTTGGTGCCCTTCCAAGGAAAAACAAACAATATGTGTAGGGTTTAGTTGTACTAGACAAATTGAACTCTATATTGAAAGCTATAATTAACTGGTCCTATTAAAAACCAAGATTTTTGTGGAAAAAATTTACGATTATTTTCTTCGTATTACAAATTTATAATAATAAGATTTCTTTCTTCTCAACAGTCAATATCACCAATATTTATTGTGACAATCATAAATTCGAGATTAGTTTGATCTTCGGTGATTGAGACCTACATAACAATAACAAAGATAGACAGACATCATATGGTAATAGTACTTTGATACTTTCGATGATTATATCTACACATGTTGTGGTCGTTGTAACTTATCCGAATGCATAACAATTAACAAATATCTTGTTAGGATTATGAAAGCAACTCTGTGTTACATTATGGGATTAGTCGACATCGTACGATATGTTTCGCCTAGGCTCGAAGTCGGTGCGCGGAATTGAAAATGAAACACAATGTGTCAACGAAAATTGAAAACATTACAGAGAGGTGTCACCTTCTGATTGACTTATTTGTAACTATTAGTATGACCATTATTACTTTCTTACCAACCAAGCAAAATAATTCAATGCGGTAGGTTGCTTGAATGGTGTCCACCAAGTTTAGTTTTTAGATAGGAATGTTAGCCTTCTAGCTCCTTGACCTTTACGGTAAGATCGTATGTTATAAATAAATATCTATATTATAGTCTCGGGCCGAAATAATAGCCGTCACAAAACATAGTCGTATTACCATTCACACACTACGAAAATATCACAACTTAAAACGCACAACAAAATCGATTTTTTTAAAAGAACTTCTAAAAATCTAATAAAATTAAGGTTTCGAAATCACAAATATATTTTACAAAATTTTATTAAACTCTTCATAAATCTTATAATTGTGGTATTAGAAAAAGGTGATTAGAATATGGTCGTATACCCAAAATCCATAATTTCCTTTGCAAATTAAGAATATCACCGTCCCAAAAATGAGTTAAAACTATTTAATTTTCGATCAAATAGATCGAAATCGTGTTTACCGTCGAACTATTGCATGTATTCTTTGAAAGTAGGAGGCTAGAAATTTTAAAGCAAACAACGTACTAATGAAAATGTAAGTAGTTCTACTTGATGAAAAGGTTAATATATATCAATTATATCAAATTTTAATTTTATATTACATAATATAGTTGATGAGCAAATATTTAAAATGTAAGAAAATAAAAAAATAATAACACATACACATTTTCTCATTTTTTGTGATTATTTAGGAAGAAAATATCTAAATTTAACATTTTATGATAGAGTTAATGTACTAATTTTATTTATGTTACCTATTTTCGAAATATTTTATTAGTGTATGTAATTGTATTTTCTGAAATTTATGTTGTAATAAAAAGATTCAAGTTTATATTTTCGTAACTGAATCTTTATTTAGAAATTATCAAATATGTAAGAAAATTTATTTTTAAAAATAACTGATGTTTATCTATAAAATAGATTCAATTTCAAAGTATATAAAATATCAAATATGGTTGAAAACCTTATCATTCGTTTAAATTATTTTTATAATTTTTTAAAGATTTCAGCTTATTATTGATTTATTTACTCACAGTTAAAAAATGTACTCTATGACTATATTAACAGAGTTTTAATTTAGAATATAAATATACAGATATAACTACAGAAGTTATCAATTTTAATATATAATATCCGCATATTTAAAATAAAATATGGTATTTAAATTTGTCATTTTTGTATGAATAAAAATCAAGTTCAAAATTTATAAAACAGAGTCATAAATAGCCCCACATGTGAGCCCACCTTAATCTTTAAAACAAGCCCTTGTGTAATTGCTGATTAGAAATGACACCGTTTTGTGATAAGGATTCGATGCTCTCCCAACCGTTGGATGATAGGCGATCAAAAGATTATCAACCGTCCGATAGACACGACAAGAATCCGATGCGACCAAGAAGTATCCAATTCTTTGTCAAAAGTCAAACACTCATTCTGCAATCGAAGATGTCTGCTACTCAAGACGAAGACAAGAATTCCGGAGACGAAGTAGCTAGCATCATTCTCAAAGTCAAGAGCCAAGTTTTGTGACTCTGTCCTCTTTCTCTGTTTTTAGATTTCTTGTATGATTCTTTGCCCGTTTTGTTTTGGTTGCCAACAATTCCAGGTTTTGGGGATTTGTCTAGGTACTGAAATCCAGTGTTTGTAGAGTTGATTTCTGCTCTAGCCGTAACTTAGAGAATCGTGATGAAATTTGTTTGGAACTGTATTAGTAAGAAAAGGCAGTGGTTATGGAAGTCTCATGTAATCATTTTGTTTTTATGCATATTAGTATGAAAAGCTTTTCAGTTTTATGCATTTGTTTCACGAAACCGTCGCTATGCAAATACTAGTGATGTGGTTATTGTTGTTTCTTACAATTGTGAGGCATTTTCTGTCGTTGGTGCTTGAGTTAAAATACTTTACAGATTTTTTTAGACGAAAAACTTGATAATTACTCTTGTGAAAACTGTGATTATTTGAAGTAAGAATCATTAATTTTTTTCTTGATTCTCACAGTAAACACTCAGCTGAAAAGGCTGATGTACGCTTATTGCGACCGTCGAGGTTTAGAATTCAACGCATTCTGTTTCTTTTTCGATGGTCGTCGTCTCCCCCGTGGTGTAGAGACTCCAGAAGAGGTATAATCTCTCTGTCTCTCTCAAGCGTTTCCCTATTACAATCTTCCGTTTTTCAAATTGCATAATCTCCAATCTTACAGCTTGATATGAAAGATGGAGACGAGATCTATGCGTTGCGACCGATGAGTGGTGGTCTAAGAGCAGATCAACGTCAATGGGCTTATATGCTTTTTGATCATTCCCAGTTCAGATGAACGAGTTGTGAACTTATGATGAATAAAATATAAAATACATATTCATTCTCTTCATAATTGTAGTTAGATATTCGTTTTTGAATCTTGTTTATTTTGTTTGGAATGATAGTTTCAGCAAAATATTTTTGACTGTTTCATTTCATAACATGTTTTATCCCACAAATATGACATACATTTGCATCTATACTCTTAACTCTTATATTGAAGTTAATTATACCGGTTAAATGTGGTTAAACCGGTTATGAAATCATATATAGTCATACCAAAACATTGATTAAGGTCACCAGAATCTAATAACAACATTCTCATCTCTCTAATCTCGGTCGGTTAACGCTAATGGGCTCAGGCTTTATCGATAGAGTAACTAAGCCCACAAGGGGCCCATATATAGCTTCGTAAACCGACAGCGTTTTGAGATAAGGATTCGAGGTGTTCCCAACCGTCGGATGTATGCGATCTAAAAGAATATGAACCGTTGGATATAAACCACAGAATCCGATGCGACCAAGGAAGTGGTTTCAGTCTTTATATTCTCTCCGAGTCTCCCTCAAACCCTCATTCTCCAAATCCCGCGAATCTCTCTCTTAGGGCTTCGTTTTTCTCGCAGATCCGACTTTTTTTTTACTCATCGCCGACCAGAAGAAGATGTCTGCTACTCAGGAAGAAGACAAGAAGCCCGGAGAACAAGGTGGAGCTCACATCAATCTCAAAGTCAAGGGCCAGGTTTTGTTACTCTCTCTTCTCTTCCTTCTTGCAATTTTTTGACGATTCTTTGTCTGCTTGCGTTGAGTGTCTGTAATTACGGGTTTAAGTTCGTTTGTAGGGTTTGGGTCCTGTCTAGGTCTCGAAATCCTGTGTTGTAGATGTAGATTCGGGCTTTATCAGTAACATAGAGCTAAGTTTATAGGCATATGTGTACAGGAATCGTTATCAAAGTTTCTTGAACTGTATTAGTACACTGATAAATTGGTAAATCTTGGGTCTTTGTTGTTGTCAGTGCAGGGATGCTTGTCTAATCTACTTAAAATTGAAATTTCGATTTTTTTTTTTAAAGTTCTTTGAGTGTAGTGAATTATGTTTTGTTATAGATTGTAGCAATCAAGAACATGTTGGTACACACCAAATTCTTATGTGTGTGTATCATGGATGATGGAGATAGTGATAATCTGTTCATGTCTTTACTGGCTCTGTGTATGTAGTAGTTTTCAAATGATTGTAGTGTTGTGTTTATGGAAGTTTAATGAAAGCTTTTCTTAGGCATGTAAGTTTCAAAAGTTATTGACCCTTTTTGTATTGAGCATTTGTTGCTTCAAAGCTTTTTGTTGCTATGCGAATTGTGCTGTTATGATCTGTTTTCTTATTCTTATTTGAGTATCAGTTGTTCGTTGATAGCGGTTCGTTGGTTATGTTAATCTTCTGTTTGTCTTGATTTGTGGGTGATATTTAGGATGGAAACGAAGTCTTCTTTAGGATCAAGAGGAGCACTCAGCTGAAAAAGCTAATGAACGCTTACTGTGACCGTCAATCTGTGGATTTCAACTCAATCGCCTTCTTGTTTGACGGGCGTCGTCTCCGTGCTGAACAGACTCCAGATGAGGTATATATCTCACACTCTTTAGCTCTTCCCTCTTACAATATCATGCTATTCAAATTGTCCTAAACCCATAATCTCCATTTTTACAGCTTGATATGGAAGATGGAGATGAGATCGACGCAATGCTCCATCAGACCGGTGGTGGTGGTGCAAATGGCCTGAACCTGCTCTGCATTTAGTGGTCTCTCTATGGTTTTCAATTAAGACTGGTATAATTAAATGAACATATCATGAATCGGCTTTTAGGATAATTTGGCAGGCTTTGTTTTACTTTGACCAGACCAGTTTCTCTTTAGAAACTACTGTACTAGTCATTGTCTATGTGAAACGTTAAGTTATTGGATCCTATAATATTAATGGGCTTTCGTTTAATAGGCTTTTCAATATTTGTTTTTGTCGATTGAAGATGTAGCTTAAAACTAAAGTCAACATTATCCTAGTTTGGTCACCGACAATACTTGCTCCCCACGTTTGCTTGATTCCCAAGTTTCTCGCTTCTTTATAAGAAGTTTCTTCTCGTTTTACAATCTTTTACCGTTTTCTTTGAACCCTAATAATGGCTGTCTCTTCTTCTTCCTCTTCTGCGGCATGGTCGGATTTACTCCCAGAGCTTCTCAACGTTGTATTTCACGGGGTAAACTCTGCCGGAGATATCCTTAATTGCGCAACCGTATGTTCTACTTGGAGAGATTCTTCTTCCGCCGTGTATAGTCGCAAGTTCGTTCCTTTACTCTTCGTTTCCCACCTCTCCGCGGAAGAAAAATCTCAATTATCCGACCAAATTAGGCTTTTGTCTCCAGAGAATTTGGACTTCTCAGGGACGAATCATCAGAGATGGGTTTGCGGAGGCAGTCTAGGGTTCTTGATAACGGTCACTGTTTCTTTCCCCTTCGAGGTTCACCTACAAGACCCGTTTACTAAAACCGTCACTTCTCTTCCACCATTGATATCTTCCGAGGATGTTCAACGGTTGCTTCAATCCCAAGTCAATGTTTTTGAAACCCTGAAGAACTTTGTAAAGAAAGCAGTCTCTTCAACGAGTTTATTAGACCCTGATTGGGTTGTGCTCTTAATCTACGACACGGATGGAAAACTAGCGTTTTGCAGACGCGGAGATAAACAATGGACGGTTTTGGTGTCTGATCACGTTGCTTCTTCTGTTGAGGACATTGTGTTCTGCAATGGCGTCTTCTTTGCAATCGACAGAATCGGAGAGATATATCTCTGTGAGGTTGACTCTAACAATCCAAATCCAAAAGCTGTGCCTTTAGGCATCGCCTCGCCGTTTCTTAACGACCCTTGCAAGAAATACTTTGCAGAGTCCGATTACGGCAAACTATGGGTGGTTCTAAAGAAGCTAGAGCTTAACGACGATTATGATTTCGCAGTCTATTTCGAGATATATGAGTTCAATTCAGAGACGAAACAATGGACAATGGTGAGAAGTTTGAGAGGAAATGCTTTGTTCTTGAGCACTAAAGGTTGTATAGCGGTTTTAGCAGGTGAAACGAAATCTAGAGGGTTCATCAAAGACAATTCTATTTACTTTGTTGATGGAAACGATACGAATTTTGGATCCGGGTCGCTCAATCTGAGCGTTTTTGAATGGGAGAGCAAGCAAATCAGGAAGCTATACCAGCCAAAATCTTGGAATTGTAATATGTTTTGGGTCACACCTACAGATGTTCTTGGAGGATAATTGTCCTATGTATTTTTTGCACAGTTAAGGTATTTTTGTTAGATTTTGTTTATTCTTGTATACATTATGAAGTTTGTCATCAGTGATTCCGTAAGGGTTTTTGTATCAAACATTAAGTTATGAGACTATTTTAGCATCCATCTTTTGCTCAATATGTATTTTCATTACTCAAATTGAAAGCTAAACTTTTAGATTTTACCGATAACCAATTCACGAACAAATCTATTTGTCAAAACCTTAATCACCATTCTAACTAACCCATCTGGAACTAAAAGATAACCAAATTTACCCCTTCCAAATCTTGAAACAGTAGCCACAAAAGATGACCAAATCCATAGATTTAAGATGGAAAAAATGAAGAGCAATATCATACACAAGGATTCATTGTATACAAAAACATAAAGAGGTACTGATACCATCATTTTTTATGAAGCGTCTAGGACTAGTTACTTATAACCTCCTGGACATCTTACTGAGAACTTAAATCTAAGGCACCTACAACTTCCAACTGGATCTTATCGAAGTAACGGTAGAAGAGCTTACCATCATCTAGTGGAAGTACTCAAGACATGTTGGATGAATCTGTTGCAGGGATTGAATGACTGACAACAAGAGGCGGGCGCAAAGCTTTGTGGTTGGCTTCAGCTTCTTTGCGAGCTTTATACATCTCTTCTGTTTCAACAACAACCATTCTTTTAACCTGCGTAGAAAATCACACTTTTTTAAGTCTTAACATTTATCTTTGAGAGAGGAATATAACAAATGAGAACTGACAAAAACATAGCAAGAACCTGTTGAATCATTCCCCTAACGGAAGAAGTGTTTGAGTGCAAAACAGTACGATGACATCTTTTAAGTCCCATAGCTTCAAGAGTTCTCCTATGAAGCTTCCTGGTTCCTGGGAGACCTCTGACTAAGGTAATGTACAAGCTCTCGCTCCATTGAATTGGAACTTGTGCTTTAAAAGCTCTAAAACCACTCATCCTTTTTTTTGTTTCCTGTATAAACTATCTGTAACCATAGCAAATCAACACAAACATATTAACTCAATTTTCCCAAGAATCATAACCAAGTGGTGACAGAGATAAATCAATGAAGCAGCTTCAAGAATCTCAAACATGGTTAAGGAAACACAGATCTAAACCAAACACTGGTTCCCAATAAATACAAAAACACACCGTAGAAATGAAAGCATACAAAAGTGAATACAGTAACACAGAAGCATTTTCAACATAGAGAGATCAAAACCTAATCAATCAGATCGATCACTTCAAAGAGAGAATATGAATTGCATAACGCGAGACAGAGAGAAAGAGTTAGGTAACTTAGATTCGAGTGATGGAGAAAGAGAGAGACCTGGAAGAAACAGAGGAAAGAAGTCAGTGAAAGGATTCGTCAGACGGCGAAGAGAGAGATCGGAAAACGGGAAGCGATTGAGCTTCGTTAAGGGATAAGGGTTTTAGCGGATAAACGGCATCGTTTTGACATAGCTTAATGATTTTTGTGGGCTTTATATGAAGCCCATTAACTAATATTGCTAAATGCTAATAGCCCCCATTTCTCAGTAATGATTTTGCTGTGCAGTGCACAAGTTCGATGGTAGTGAAAATTGAGACTGGATTTGATTGGTTATATAATAGGGTTGATTACACGTAGACACTTTTTAGAAAGTAATAACTTTTATAGACACTTTTTGAGATTGAGACACTTTTTTATATTTTACTCCAAGTTTGTGACCAAATTATCTTTCTTTTTTTGTTTCACATTGTTTGGGGACCACATGTGTTGAATGTTTTTTCTCTTTAATAAAAAAATTAATTTTTCTTCTTTCTCATCTCCTTTTCTTTTTCATCAAAACATTAAATATGAGAAAAACATAATTCAATATTTACTCTCTTTCTTCTTCTTGCTTTTTTTATTTTCTCTTCCCTTTTTTTATTTGTTTTCTTATCAAATAATAATTTTAATGTTGAATTGAAAGAAAAACAAATATTCTTACTAGATCATGCATTTTTATATACTATTATGAATGATTCAATTTATATTAACTAAATTGGACAACGAAATCGAAACAAAATTGTTTGATTAATGGACAACTCATTGAAACGATTTGTAACCATGAAACTATGACCATGTATATCGTCCATATGGACGACATACCTTTTGAATCTAGCAACATGATTTTTATGTCCACGAACTCCAAACGTTGACTTATAATGCATTTACAAAGCAAAACAAAGTTTGATAAATAAAGTACAAAGTATCATCAATAGAGTTGCAAAATAAGAGAACTACCCATAAAACACTAACCATGAATTACTCATTACATTAACCACAACTTTAACCATAAATCATTAACCACAAAACTGTAACCATAAAATCACTTCTTGTCAACATCTCCTTTGTACCTTGATGACCACTATTAATGGTCAAGGGTTCTTAATATACTAAATTTACTCATATAACAAAATATTGCAATTCCTTACAAAAACACTACTCCTTCCGTTTCATAATATAAGTTATTTTGGCTAAAAGCACAAAATTTTAATTTTTTTTTTCATTTTTGTTAAATATATAATAAAAACAACTCAACCAATCTTATTATAGGAAGTCGACGAGAGCACGACACATAAGCAAAATTGTAATTCATGAGATCATGACACGTGTCTACTATTGATCGAGATGATGATATATGTTAAATATTAAAATTAACTAAGAAAAACTAAAATTAAAAATGGAAAATATACAAAATTATTGTTAAGTACCTAACCAAATATTAAAAGTTACAATTTCTAACAAAAAAAAATGGAAAACACACAGAATAATTGTTAGGCAACTAACTAAATTGTAAAAAAGACAATTGTTAATAGTTCAAATTAATTAGATAACAGTAAATATTTTAATAGTGTAAACTAATTAGATAAATAAATAAAATTTCTAATAGTTTAAAATAATTATAAAAAAATAATTAAAATCAAAAGAATATAAATCGTAAACAAAGGTAGAGAGACAATAAAAATAGAAAACAATAACTTAAAGAGAATATCAATAATAAAAAGTAAAATAAAAAATCGAAAGAATAATAAAAAATGATAAAATCAATAGAATATATAAACATAAAATAATTAGAAAGAGTATAGATATTTAAATTTAAAAGTTTAAGATATCCACAACTATGTCAAAGAACAAAAAAAACTTTAAACACACTTTTCAACATACTTAACTATAGAATATTACAAAAAATGAAATTTTTCTACTCAAGACAGTATTGGTCCTTTTTATGTTTCCAAAAAGAAAATTGTATGAAATAAAAATTATACAAGTTAAGAAGATAACAACAATATATTTACTATTAAAATAGTTTTATAGGTTTTATAAGATTATTAACATTACATTTTTTTAATTTAACTTTAAATTATTTGTAGGTTTTAACGATTTTATCGCATAACTATTATATATGCATTATGAATAAGAATATAGTTTTTTTATTTATTATTTGGATTGTATACCCTAAAAATAAATAAAATATATTCTTGAACAAATAACAAGAATTAATACATGAGAAAATTGGATTGTATATCCTAAAACTTGTTGAATATTGGAAAAGTATACCAAATTTTACAACACTAGAAAACTACCCTTAATATTGAACAAATTATCATATAAATATGTTGACAATTAAAAATTGTTTAGTGTAAATTATAAAACTAAGTTCAATTTATTAACAACTCATATTTGTTTTTTAAACAAAAAAAACTATATGTTTAATTAATCATAATTTTTGCAACTAAAATTATAATTAAGTAAGTCGATTTATTTTACACAGTTGATTTATATTTTTTTTCATTGATTTTTTATTCTATGGGTTTATTTAAACTATTGTCTTATTTTTTTATGTTCGTCGACTTAATTTTCAGTTTGGTCGACTTATTTTCAACTATGGATTTATATTTGTATTGGTTGATTTTTTTCTTTGTCGACTTATATAACCATTGACTTATTTTTTATGTTTGTCGACTTTTTTCTTTGTCGAGTTATATAACCATTGACTATTTTTTATGTTTGTGGACTTCATCATCAGATTCGTCGATTTATTTTCAACTATGGATTTGTATTTGTATTGGTTGACTTTTTCCTTTGTCGACTTATATAACCATTGACTTATTGTTTTTGTGTTCGTCGATTTAATTTTTAGATTCGTCGACTTCTTTTCCAATGTTGATTTTCTTTGTCGACTTATATAACCACTGACTTATTGTTTTTATGTTCGTCGACTTAATTTCTTGTATTCATCGATTTATTTTACACTATCGATTTATATTAAGGTTCGTTGACTTTTTATCTAATGGTAAAAATATCATTTCAAAGTAAAATTGGGGTAGTTTTTAAATGTTACGAAATTTTGTATATTTTTCAAATTTTCAAACAAATTTAGGGTACTTATCCAAATCTCCCTTAATACATTTCCATCATTGTTGTTATTAGGTTTACATAGATATAGAATGAGAGATATTCTACAAGTATTTGGATTCTACAACAGTGCACCTCAATTTAGGTTCGTACGCAGGAAAAATATGGTTCTAAACATCAGCGTCAAAGCAACAACTGAAGAGGACATTTTAAAGGCATTGAACCATGCATCAATCGTTCTGCAATCTTCGGATCTTGTATTGATTGGATTCACATGCTATGCTGATGTCTCCACTCTTCCAGGTCACTATATTTTCTATTGGGAACTCAAAGGCAAAAACATTAGTGACATTGTTGTAGTTGATAAAAAAGTATTGCTGGAATGTTGTTGTGTAATGGAGGAATCATTCAATACTCTGTATCGAGCGTTTAGGAGAAAATTTAACTCTATAGGAGCTCTAGAGATAAGGGTTGTGAAACAAGGAACATTTGATTCACTTATGGAGTTCTTCATATCCCAAGGTGCTTCTCCATCTCAGTACAAGACACCTGTTTGCATCAACTCTCCTATTATTTGAGCACTTCTTGAAGAGGAAGTTCTTGCTCGATTCTTCAGCGACAAATCTCCTCCTCTTTGAGCAGATATGGTCGATGTTGTTCCCGATGATCCACCAAAACAACCACATGACTGAAGAATAAATGAAGGGACAAAACTATTTGGTGAGATGGGTTTATTACGTTTAGGCAAAGTGTGTGATTTGTGTGTTACTTAAATTTTTTAAATCTTATGGTTATTAAATGAATAAAACATAAGTAATATTTAAAAAATATATGGTATGGGTGAATTTTACAATAGACGTGGCTCAGTTGTGAGAATTGAAAGAAGCTTTTCAAAATGTAGTGAGAATTGATAGTAGCTACACAATTGTTTTTGGCTCTTTTGATTAGATACAAAGTGAAGAGAACCAAACCAAATGCCTAGCAGATCTGAGCATGGATTCCAGCTCAACGTGATAAGATCATATTTTTGGTTACGAAAAACTTTAATCTTGTAGCTGATTGGCTATGTTACCAGCGTCGTCGTTAAATAGACACAATCGAAATTGATGTATTACAAATAGATCTTACTCGAATGAGAAGAAGACACAAATAGATCTTACAAAAAAAAAAAAAAAAAAAAAATTTACCCTTAGTGCCAGATTCAAGATTCGGTAGGGTTCGGGGTTTAGGGTTTAGTTTTGAATGTTAAATTTTTGGGTTTGGGTTAACTATCCTAAAATTAGGGTATAGTTTTAGGGGGTAGGGTTTGGGTTTGAGGTTTAGGGTTTAGTTTTGAATGTTAAATTTTTGGGTTTGGGTTAACTATCCCAAAATTAGAGTATAGTTTTAGGGGGTAGGGTTTGAGTTTGGGGTTTAGGGTTTAGTTTTGAATGTTAAATTTTTGGGTTTGGGTTAACTATCCCAAAATTAGGGTATAGTTTTAGGGGGTAGTGTTTGGGTTTGGGGTTTAGGATTTAGTTTTGAATGTTAAATTTTTGGGTTTGGTTTAACTATTCAAAAATTAAGGTGAGAAGGACAAAATCGTAAACTACCATGTGCATTGGCTACTCACCTTAATAAAATTATTACATAGCTAATACACTAATAAAATTAGCAAATATGGTTAGTTTGCAAAATGACCCAATACAAAATCGAGAACAACAATAATCGAAAAAAAACTCGGTAGAAATATTAATTTGCCAAGTGCCAACAATCATTTTCCTTCATGGTCTTTCAAGTTTTTGAATCATCGCCTTTCAAAAGTTCAGTATTTCTATATCTGTTTGTTGTGTATTTGTGACTATTATCTTTAATATATTTGATTCCGTGGTTTTTTTAGAAACTCTTCAAACGAACCGAATATTTTTTTATGTCAATGTACGTGTATGGACATACTCGAGAAACACGAGAACTTGTCATATCAGGAAACATGATAACATGATAGATCAACCACTCAAAATGAAGATAAACAAACAACTACAAAACACGTGAAAATATGGTTCGAGCTTGACTTCCACACGCAAGTTTTGAGAGCAACCGATTATTTTAATTTTATACTAGTTTTTTTGGTTCTTCAAAACAATTTTATATTTTTATCCAAGCTTAATTCCATTAGCAAAATGCATGTTGAAGAAATAGAACGTGAACGTAATTAAACAAGAAATATTAGTTATTAAATATTAATGTTTACTTCTCATAGCAAAATGCATGTTGATGAACGTGTACTCCGATTCTGTTTCCACTAATATTTTAACAGATTCATGCATTGTTGTGATCAGTATTACTGTTTTCTTTGTTTATGTTTGTCTCACTCTTTTAAAACTATTTTTAGATATATAGAAAACTATATTAAAAGAGAATAAAAGAAGGGATAGGAAAACAAATTCCACTTAATTATTTTTTCGATGGATCATTATTTTGGGTCATTGTGATCATGGTGACCCAAAATGATCCATCGATGGATCCATTGATAGATCATGGTGATCGATGGATCATTATTTTGGGTCTAACATTTGTTTTTGTCAAATTTTCCATTGAACCTAAAAACTGTTACAAAGAGACAAAATTTAATACATTCGCCTATTAATGGAAACAACTAGGTCCTTCCCCGGGGTACGCCCGGGTGTTGGTAGTGAATTGTTTAAAATTTATGTGGCGCTCGGGTTTTTCTTAATAATTTTTTATAATGATATTACGTCATATTTATAGAATCCATATCATAAGACAAATCTAAAATAACGATAAATTAAAATGTATTCCTATTTCTAATCCCAATTTTTAGATCTTCACTTTCTTAGATTTAAAAAAAAAAAATTTCGTAGTTATGACAAATTGTACTGCAACCACCGGTCCACGAATCTTTAGATTTTATTTTTACCAAACAAATATGTACATCAATTTACTTACTTTCGCTCATGAATTTGCAATCAATATTAAAGTTTAGTACAATTATAATCATTAAAATTGAAGATTGTTAATGTTACTAAGAATGTGGTGATCCGTCTAAGTTTAATTTTTATTCCTAACTTTTGTTTTCTAGGACTTCGAATAGAAAACATTGATTCCCTTAAAACTTGTATTATACCTTTGATGACCAAGATCAAGAACAATCAATACTATTTTATGTCTTTAGTTCGTCCACCATCTTGATAAGAACACGTATTTTTGTTCATAATAAACATTTATGTTTGTTTCCAAATATCTAAAACAATCGATCACCTCTCCCTTTCTCTCTCTCATTCTATTTATATTATTGACAGCAGAACTCTGGAGTAAAAGAAACTATCTTCATTCCTCATGTGGGCTTCATGTGCACTTCTCTTCTTCACTCTTCTTTTGCCTTCTAATGTAAACTCTTCCATGCGAATCACATATCAACGGCACATTGCGGTTGCTAATTTTGTAGACATTGGTAAATTACCTTGCTCACATTATATGTCGGGATCAAAACAATTACATCTATGGCGACGCACGGCTTAGTATATTACAGTGCACATTATATTTATGTAAGTAAATACTACCTCACAAATTTATGATCTCAATTTTGAGATTCTTTGTGTAATGTTTAGAGTAGGTTCTCATTAGAGTAGCTAAAGATAAGATTGTTCTTGTTACTATTGTTTCTCATAAAAACTCCATATGAGACATACACAGAGCAAACTAAGCGTGACGATGCTTTCCCAATCCATTTGTTTATGAAATTGTCTCCAAGTCATCAGTCCACTGCTTCATGCGACCATTTACCATAAACATGTGAATCCATTTGCTTACTCTCGCCTATTGGTTTGTAAGCAATGCTCAAGTTAATAAAATTATAAGCATTTGAATTGAAGATTTGTAATTTTGCTTAAGTTAACGACTTGGTAATTTTAGTATATAATAATAGTTTCATGCTTAGTTCTCGTACCTTATGTATTTGTCTGAATGCTCCTTGGCCTCAAAAGGAGGGACACCATAAAGAAACTCATAACAGAGAACTCCAAATATCGACACTCGCATCGTGTTCTATGCTTTCCACTGTAACTCCAAAAGCAGGAAAGTCATTTAGGTTGTCTCACAAGAGACTAATAGTGGAAACACACTTGATACTCGATAGCTTGCACTTACCCATCTCAGGTGGAAGGTAATCCAGAGTGCCACACATAGTCCTTCTGCGGTTGAATGTGTGTACTGACCATCTAAAGTCTGCAATCTTGAGCTCACCCTGATTGTATAATCATGGATACATAAGTATATAAGCTAACTTCAATCACATGGCCTTGAGGGAAAAAAGAGAAAACAAATTAGATTTGTTACCTGAGCACCAACCAGCAGATTTTCTGGCTTCTTATCTCCGTGTATTACATGATTTCCATGGCAATAGATGAGGACTCTCGCCAATGACGCAACATACTGCGACAATAAACTGTGTTATTCTCACAGAGACAAGTATGGTACGTAAAAAAATTTGATACGTAAAACACAACACCAGATCATAGAAATAACCATAGAGTCGAAGAATATTGGGATGGCGAAGATGAGACTGAATTTCTACTTCCCTGCGAAGCTGATGTTCAACTTGATATTGTTGAAGCTGGCTCTTAAAAAGAACCTTTAGAGCACTCGTTAAAAGACAAGTTTGTGTAACATAATTGTGAAGATACTTGTCCAATAACTCAAAGAAATTTGTCTAACGTAATTATGTGTAGCTAAATTGTGTATAACTTATTTTAGCCATTAGAGTTTGTGCTATGATTCGATCGAATTCTAAATCTAATCCAGCAAGACACCAGTTATTATCTGCAAATTTTTCTATCCTTAAATATAGCTATAAATCAACCTTTGATCCACATTTTCTCGCGAGCATGTCCCCTAGATCCTCAATGAAACTCTACGCGTGAAAAGCAACCAATAAACCAGCATTATCATCTAGCAAAAAAAAAAACAGAGCAAATAAATTTAAATTTAAAGAAAGTGGATACCTTGATATCGATCTTATCTGGATCTCGTACTTGTTCATGAAATTGATATTATAAGCTCGTAACTGGCATCATAGGCTCATCAACATCCGACATATATTGCTAGCTTACTCGCCAGCACTGGTTTTTTACCACCAACAAAAGCGTTGTGGCTGCAAGAAAAATGAATGTGTTTTACTGTAACTAATAAACCAAACGAAACAAAATTAAAAGAATTTAGAAGCTATATGTTGCAGACCTTCACTAATGAAACAATCGCAGAAGATTGAGTTACACTTTTTCTTTGGGCGAGAGCGTTGGAGTTTGGCGAGGCTATAGGTAGAGTAAGAATGAATGAGTGGTGTGCAGTGACCGAATTGGGTTCTTGATGTATATATATGAGGGAATGTGCGTGTCAGTCTTGGAGCCATTACTATTGCGTTTAATCTTCAATTGGAGACTTAAGAGTGAGAGAAGTGGAAGAGATTTGTAGTTTTTGATCTCATTTAAGATGGGAATTTAAGACAGAATTTGTGTTGTAGGGGAGGTGGATCGTGTTACGGTAAGTCGAGATAGATTTTCTGTAACGGAAAGGTTAGAAGAAGTCTAGAGGAATTAGGTTGTTGTAGAAGAAGAAGATGGAAGAAGAAAAAGTTTGGATCGGCTCAAATTAAATTTCAGAACTTAAAACTTGATAGTGGGCTTAATGTTATAAGAATTAGCCCAACCAAAAACATAAAACGTAGCTGACATGTCAATTCCATTGGTCACAAAAATTTTAAATTATTTGCTGACGTGTATGCTCTAAGAGCTCAGGAAATCTTCTCTTTTTATATAAAGGAGATATCAGATTGGTAAGACTTTCAAATGCTTTGGAATATGGAGTAAAAATAATAGAGTAGTTCTTCAACATTTTACTAAGAAAATCAAAACCAAATCAAATCTCAGACAACAAATCAAATGAGGAAACCGACTTGATCGGATAAGACGGCATAATTGCGACTCCACATTTCCCGGTTGGATCATCGATGTTACGTTGGAGCTTTGCGGATCCGCTTTCTCCCCAATCTGATCCCCATGAATTACGAATGATCCAGTAATCTTCACCATTTGATGAGGATCCATAACCAACAACTACCACACCATGGTCTACATATGTTCCACATGTTCCTGTAAACACACCCTAGGAATAACACAAAAACATTATAAAACTAAGTTTCAAGACAACCAAGAAGAATCAAAGATACTTTGTTTAAGTAAATATGGCTTTGCTGGAAAAATTACAGATTTGTAAAGCTTCAAAGCTTGGTTATACGCTTCCATGGAAACACTAACAGGTTGATGAGCAACAGCTTTCTTCAATGACTTCTCATCGTTTTGAGGAACATATTCGTAACCATCGATGGTAACAACACGAGTGCTGTTCTTCTGCAGAAATAAAACACATAAATATACCAAATTTGAGCTATAATCAAACTACAATATGTTTTTTTTTAAGATTTTATTGGCATTGCAAAAGATACCATCAGTGGCGGTATAAGGATAATCTTCATTTGTCTCAACACCACCATTGTTCATAATGAATTCAAAAGCATAGTTCATGACACCTCCATCACATCCAGCATTGACGAATCCTCTGTCACAGTCAGTGAGTTCTTATTCCGACAAAGTTAACAACTCTCCGGTAGTGATCTGGTTTATACCTTCTACTGCCCCAATCGCCGAAAACGCCCAACAACTTCCTGTTTATAAGAAATCTCAATCTTTCTTGTTATGCAAGAAACGACTATCCAAAGAAAATCGAAATCATACCACATTTTCCTTGTGCTTTGATTGGAACAACTGCTCCTTTCGCTCTCCAATCGACTTATCAGGCAAAAGATCTCCTTCTTTATACAAATATCTCTCCTCTTTCACTGAGTCTCTTCTAGTCCTCTCCATTTTTCTCCTCAAGTAAATACCTCGAAACTCCTCATTCGTCAGATCTGCGAACGGGGTTAAGCCGACTTGGTAACTCCTATTCGGAATGGAGTTGTGCTCTTCGATGAACTTCAAGTTGTCTTTGAAGATCTCGAACCGTTTCTCTTTCTCATTTAGAGTATCATAGATCTTCTGGTTCTCCACCAGCCACCGCTCGTACATCAGCCGCACCCCCGCCTCTGTGACGACGTCAAGAGACGAGGAAAGTAGTAATACCGAGAGGATCACGAGAGTTATGGTTATAATTCTGATTAAAGATGAAGTCATTGCTATTTTTTTTCTTTCTTTTGTTGTTGTTTCGGTGAGATCAAGGAGAGGGAGATGATTTAGTTGTGTATTGGAGATTTTGGGCATGTGACGTTACTTCCTCAGTTGTATAGAAATCCTTCTTTTTAGTGTACTAAAACAAAAAGAGTTCTAAAAAACATTCTAGGCGCATTAGGAGGTTTTATTAGCTTTTTAGAATATTTTTCCGCATAGCAAACACCATTGTCTCAAACAGAATATCGCGGTAAATGAAGAAACGAAAAGTGTACATTACACGAATCTAATAAAATTTTAAGATACATAATGAACAACCGAAAACAGCATACAAACATATAATTTCTTTTACACATTGGATAAATATAAACATCTCCTCACATAATTTACGTTACGTATATACATTTATTATATATGATCTCCATTTTGCTATGATAACTCAAACTCCTTTAAAAGTGTTGATAGGTAAACCATCATCATTTCCCGTTTTGCGGTAGTCTTTACCCTCTTCCTTCTTTTTAAACTCCTCTTTCACTTCCTCCGTTTCCGCCTCAGCATCAGAATCATCGGAGGCATTGGCCGCCGCAGCCACCCCGTCATAAGCCTTTTCCACCGTCTGGCTAGCCACACCTTGTCTTGTGAACTCCTCCGCCGTCGAAGAAGCTCTGCCCTCGTCCCTCCCTCCGCTCGCACTTCCTCTCTACATAAAGAAATATATTCGATATAGATTTTAAAGCTTTATACAGTATATTGCAAGATTTTTTTGTGAATTATAACCTAAATATATGCTAGTATCCACTAACGTAATGGCGCTACCACATTTGTAGGATGTTTGAGTATAGAAATTCGACTTTACTTATCCACAACAATTTGAAATCTAATAAGTCCCATTTTTCTACATTTGTTACTAAAAATTTCTATGGAATTCATTTCAAATACCACTACCATGAAAAATAAACAACATTGACTGAGACCAATAATGAAAACCTAATAAATTGAATAACTCTAGAATATAGTATTTCAGAAGAATGATTACAAATACCAACACATTGTTTTTTATATAAAAAAACAATTAAATGTTTTTGCTGTAAAAAAGATAAACAATAAAATGTTTTTATTGAATGATACTAGAACTATGTATAGTTTTTTTTTTTTTTGCTAAAAACTATATATAGTCTTTAGATCCTTTTTTTTGCTAAAAACTATGTACAGTCTTTAGATCATTTTTTCTATATTTTATTGCTTCATGATATAAAAAACACAGATAAGATAAAAGAGCATATAGATATACCTTAAGGTAAAGAGAGTAAAGAGATGATGCTCTTATATTAGATTTGGAGATTGATTTTGAGCTCACATAATTTCTCAACATTTCTCCTTCGACGTCTCTCACTTTTGAATTGTAGAAGATAGGACCATGCACATATCGAGTTTTCCTGATGAGTTATGAGTTGACATACGAAACTCACACATGCTTCATCAAGACCAAGAGACTTCACCAGGACACGTGTCTCCTACCTTCTAAGTGAACCACGTGTGACACTTGGATAGCCAATGAACCCTCATTTTCGCTATCTCCTTATGACACGTGTCTGCCAAATGTCTCCTACCGTCCTACGTGTGCTAGCTTCTTTTTTTTTTTTTTTTTGACGTACGTGTGCTAGCTTTATTTGAAGGGATATATAACTATATAACGCAAAAAAATTTAATAATTAAACTCCTAATGCAAATTACTGTGCTATGAACAGCTGCTGTGTATAATATGTATAAGGACAATTTTATCCTTACTGCCAGATTCAGTTTAGGGTTTAGGATTTATGATTTAGGGTTAAATTTTTGGGTTTAGGTTAACTATTCCAAAATTAGGGTATATTTTTAGGGGGTAGGGTTTGAGTTTGGGGTTTAGGGTTTAGTTTTGAATGTTAAATTCTTGGGTTTGGGTTAACTATTTCAAAATTAGGGTATAGTTTTAGGGGGTAGGGTTTGGGTTTGGGGTTTAGGGTTTAGTTTTTAATGTTAAATTTTTGGGTTTGAGTTAACTATTCCAAAATTAGGGTATAGTAGGGTTTGGGTTTGGGATTTAGGGTTTAGTTTTTAATGTTAAATTTTTGGGTTTGAGTTAACTATTCCAAAATTAGAGTATAGTTTTAGGAGGTAGGGTTTGGGTTTGGGGTTTAGGGTTTAGTTTTGAATGTTAAATTCTTGGGTTTTGGTTAACTATTCCAAAATTAGGGTATAATTTTAGGGGGTAGGGTTTGGGTTTGGGGTTTAGGGTTTAGTTTTGAATGTTAAATTTTTGGGTTTGAGTTAACTATTCCAAAATTAGGGTATAGTTTTAGGGGGTAGGGTTTGGGTTTGGGGTTTAGGGTTTAGTTTTGAATGTTAAATTTTTGAGTTTGGGTTAACTATTCCAAAATTAGGCTTTAGATGCACATGCTTTTCACGTGAGAAGGAGGAAATGGTAAACTATCATGTGCATTGGCTACTCACCTTAATAAAATTATTACATAGCTAATACACAAATAAAATTAGCAAATTGTGTTAGTTTGCAAATTGGCCCTTATTTGAATTATTTGAATATATATTTTTTTCTTCTTTTAATTAGATGATGATAATTCTTATTATATAAAGAGGAGTTCTTTAAAATTGTAATTCATGAGATGATGACATGTGTCTAATAGTAATCGAGATGATGATATGTGTTAAATTTTAAAATTAGTTAAAAAAATAAAATTAAAAATGGTAAACTAACAAAATAATTGTTAAATACCTAATCAAATTGTAAAAAGGAAAGTTCTTAAAACAATTAAAATAGAAAACAAAAATCTTATTATATAAAGTTTGATACGTCAAACATAATAATTAACAAGATCGTGACACATATTAACCGGTCGATGAGATTTTGACATGTGTTATTTTGGTTAAATTAAATAATATATATCCAAAAAAAATTAAGCCTATTTCTATTAGGTTTTGACACGTGTTATTTTATTTTAATTATACAAAATCACATGTTTGAAATTTTTCATAATCCTATCTAAAATAGGTTTACATTTTACTATTTTACAAATAAAGATATAATTAATATAAAATAGATAAATGTTTTGACATTCGGATTAATCGTCGTATGCAATACCTAGGTTTATTTAAACAATTTTTTTTACATTATATTAGAATATTCCCTTGAGAAAAATTACTTGATTTTTCTGCCTTATATGCTTCTATTTATAATAAAAAAATCTAATTGATAAATACAAATATCTAAATTTTTATCATATCATAAAAAATATCAACGGTATAATATTAGATAAGTTATATAAAAAAGTGTTTATCATCGTATTATAGTACGTCTTATTAGAAAGTGAGAGATGAATAGTTTTTGTTTTTAAATAATAAAAATTATTGGATTCTTGCAAAATGTGGGAATCATTTATGTAAAATAAATCATATTGAACTTTGTAGTTTAAGTTTGTAACTAAAAATAAGTTCAATTCGTTAAGGTTCTGGAAAAAGAAATATATATAAGAAACGGATTGTTCCGACCTAGTAGACGTCGTCAATCATCCAGAGGAGTGGCCGGCGTTTTCGATTTTTTCAGTCAAGCTCAAGTGCTTACAAGATCGTCTACCCAACTTCTGCTTATCCCATATCCCTCGAACTATTAATCTGAAGGCGGACTGTTTAGCACGCTCAGCGAGAACTCGTGATTTTATGTTTTCTTATGTAAACAACATTCTTCCGGTCTGGATTCCAAGATTGGAGAGTGTTTTCTAATTAATAGTTAGGTTGAAAAAAAAAAAAAAAAAAAAAACTACATAATCAAAATAAACCTCATTTAATAAGAAATAGGATTTTTTTTTAATTATTTGGAAATATGTAAAAGAATTAATTTAAAAAAATAATATAATAAAAAGAGTCGAACAATTTAATAATGGTGAGGTGTTTCTATCCATGGCTTTTAACATTTCGTGTTTTATGTTTTTTCACAGGTTATAAAATTAAAAATTTCAAACAAGATTATGAAAAATTAGAATACCAACATAGTAAAAATTAAATTACTTCATACATGAATAGAAATAAACTCATTATTTTTTAAAAGATGTGATTAAATTTAATTTGAAATCAAATTAGACAAAAAATCAAGATAAAAAAGTAAGTGTTAAATTTATTTAATATCAAGGTTTTCGATTTTGTTTAGTTTCATGTGTGATTTAATTTTTCTATTTTTCGTATTTGATTTTTCACTGGCTGCAAATTTTTTTTTTTAAATAAACTTACATATATGCGGGTCCTTTACCTAGTTATAAATAAGAGTTCTTCAAAATTGTAATTCATGAGATGATGACATGTGTTAAATTTTAAAATTAGTTAAAAAAAGTAAAATTAAAAAAGGTAAACTAACAAAATAAATGTTTGCATATTGATTTTTCTTTAGGGTGCATATGTATGTTTCTTTGCCATTGCAAAACTGTATTGTTTGAATCTACTCAATTTAGATGACATGGATAGCATATATGTTTCCCCTGATGATTTCCGTCAAATGAGAGAGCATATATGCTCAAACCCCTCACAAGTCACTATGCTAGTTTTGTCTCCATTTCATTGGAAGAGAAATTCTAAAATCATACAGTTGTTTTTATGAAGCACAGATATGAATGATAAATTATTTAATGTCAATTTCGTCAGAATTCAAAGGAAACAAACAAAACTTTCGATTTGAAATAAATTTGTTTTATATGCTTGTGTTTGTGTTTCAGATTTTTGGATTGAACGGTGAATAAATACCAGGATTCTCAAATCTTACTGAGTTGCATCTTCATAGTTTCAAAATATTATGATGAGAATCAATCACGTTGCAGGAGAAATCCGAAGCCCTTGTGACAGTGTGCGATGTGTATTTACACATCCACATAAGCGCTTCAAACACTTTATTAGCGGCGTGTCTAGTGGGGGGGAGAGGTACATGCCATGAATCTCTTTCAAAGAAGGGTCAACTTTACTAATCTTACCCAACAGAAAACTATGGTCTTTCCTGAACCGTGTGGAGGAGCTGTGACGATCATAAGCAGTGTTTTTTGCTGGAAATCAGTGGGAGCATCATAACGCATTGCCCTTTGCCAGCCCATGAGTAGCTCATTGGAGATTGGAAGTTCTATCAAAGAGGTGGGTCTCTTGTTCGTCATTACTGTGTCAATGCTTCACCTATAGTAAACATCAAAACTTTTTTATTCATTGACTACCAAACATATAACTCCACAAAAGGAAAGAAACTCAAAATCAAAGACAAACAAAACTGGAACTAGGTTTTTTTCATGGGTAAGAAAACCACAAAAGTAGAAGCTTTCTTATGGTCAATATCTTCAGATGAGAGAATAGACAAATGAATCAACTGTAGTCAAAGATAAAAAAAAAGGTAGAAAAACATATTTTTTTAACCTTTATATATAGGTTTTTTCTATAATTTTTTTGAAATTTATTTTGTATAAATAAGTAGATAATGTGCATGCTCGCATGTCTCATGAGGGAGGCATTAACTTGATGGTGCTCATGAAGCTTTACAAGGAACAATGTAAGGAAGAAGTCCTGCCAAACTTTTTTCCTGGCTCCAAAACCTACGAGAGGATACTTTGTCTTAAAAGACATTTCCAATTCCTTGAGAAGAAAGAGGACACTATTTGTGGAACCACTAGGGATGTTCAGGCTTCTCTAGAACCATGTATGATGATAAAAAATCCACAGTTTTAGTACTCGTTTTTAAGGTTAGGATATTAAAATCTCATACTTCTTGTCATAACGTGTTATCGGTAGTCACAAGGCTGATGTACCTCCAACTCAATTAAGTCATACTGATCTATCAGTGCCTCCAGGAGATGCTCCTAAGCGCTTCCCTCGTGAGTATAACTGGTTGATAACTGAGTGTATTTTGTCCTTTTCGATCATTTTTTTGAAGTTTTTGTGTATTTCAACAGCTTAAACAACTACCACCAACACACGATGTTTGGAATAAGCCAAGACCAACCAAGAAATAACATGAGGCCGTCTAGCAATAGTTTTTTGCATCTCTATACCTCTCTAGGAGACTTAGTGTTCCACGTTTGTACTTTCCAAGTTTCTTTGATGCTTACTGTTTCTATACGTTGGATCGGTCTTATATTATCTTTTGATGATCAATCTGAAACTACGTATTATACTTTAAATATTAAGCACTCATTAACAAATTTAAAATACATCTTCACCAAAGTCTAATTTTGATTGTCAAACTTTAAACCTCAAATTAAATACTCATAAACTATTAAAATCTCAAAATTTAAATTTTATATGTATATTATGATATCCTAAACTCTAAACTCAAGAAGTTGAAGTCTCTTTGCCTTGTTACGCTCTCTCATTTGACGGAAATCATCAGGGGAAACATATATGCTGTCCATTGCAAAACATATATGCTCTCACGCCTTTGGAGGAAGATCGTGTTAAGCTCCTTCCTTGTGAGTTTTATTCCTCTACTATTACCAATACTAGTTAAAATTTGCACCGCGCAACAACAAAATATAATGATCTCTTCTTTGTTTGCTTTGCAGATTTCTATCAACCATTTGAGGAAGATGAAGTTGAAAATAGTACTGTGGTCCAAATAATATTCCCCTCTGAGCCGCCAGTAAGATTTCTGCCATGCAGGTCTACATGAACTGGTTTGATTGTTTTATAATCCACCAAGCTTTAATATCCTGTTTGTGCCAGGTTGTATGTGAATTTGACTGGGAGTTTGACAAAATTGAGGTATGTGTAACCATGCATAAAACTTAATTACTTCTTCATTTGGTTCAAGAGAGAGTTATATCTTGGCACTGCTACTTTCTTGTGTGTTCGAAGTGAATTCATTGTATGCTGAATCTTGAGATGGTATTTTGTGCATCTATCTCAGGATTTTGTTGTTGAACTGGTTAAAGATGAAAAACTATCTGCAGAACAAAAGGATGAATTTAAAGTAAGTATTTGAGCTGTAACACAAATCGTCAGTCCTTGAGTATATCTCTAATTACCATTGCTCTTTTGCTTATAACTTTTTCTCAGGAATTTGTCAAAGAGTGTATTCGAGCAAAGAAAGCTAGTCGAGAGGTAAAACTTGGAACTGGACTGAGATCATATATGTGAGCTACATTCAGTTTTGCTAAATTATGTATCGTCGCAGGCAAGAGCTACTAGACTGAAAGCAATAGAAGAAATGAGCCAAGAGGAAAAGGAAGCCTTTCGAAACATCAAGTTCTACAAATTCTACCCTCAGACTTCACCAGACGTCCCAGGAATCACAAGGGTAAGAACAAAAACAAAAATCTGTAACTTGAAAAAAGGGTTTGATGAGTATAGATTGTTAAAAAAGTTCTGAATATGTGAATCATCTTTGTTCCGTACATTAACCGATACTACGGGAGAGCTCATCAAGTCCTTTGATAATGGAAGCTTCAGAACCAGATTAGCTTTTCTTGTCAGCTTTAAAAAAAAATTCTTAGAGCTTCTATAGTTGGAAAAAACCAAAATGTCTTGTATTTTCTTTTTATTAATGCGTTTGTATTGTCCTCCAACCAATATTTTGTTTTGTGGAAAAATGGATTTATAATCCTTAATGCTTGAAGTTTCTCATAATTATAGCATTCTCAAATTAGATGTCTGCATGTGATAAGTAGTAGATGAGCAATTTGTTCCCCAATTGTTGAAGAATCTACAAAACATAATTGAAGAACTTGCACTACTACTCTCTGCCAAGGGCTAATCCCAAAAGTCTCTCTTCCCTTTGTTTAATTCTTCATCTTCTCATAAGTTAATAGATACTAGTAAGTAGACCGTTTTAGCTCTCTATGTTACTCAAGTAATCTCCTTAGATTACTTAATGTTAGGTTTAGAATATGCATATATAGTTTGGAATAGCTCTGGTTAGGGTGTGAACTTGGCAACTGATTTGTTACCTTGACAATGGGAATATGACTTGAAAAGAAACCTCTATGATAATGGTTGATACTAAACTATGTTTTTTCTTCTCGTTAAGCGCAAAGGCAGATTTTTCTTATCATAATATTTTGATGTCACATAAGCTTCACAACTGGTTCAAATAGACGTTTCTGCTCAGCAGCAGAACGAGGCTGATATAGCTGCGGCTAAGGAAGAACACATGGAGTAAACCAATGTGTTGCTTTGGTTAGGTATAAACCAATTTTTCCTTTTTATAACAAAATTTGGGAAATATTGGAAATTTGGAATTGTTCCGTTTGGAATAGAGCCAAGTTGTTGATTAAAAAAAAAGGAATAGAGCCAAGTTATTTTCAAGCCCAAAGAGAATTTGCTGCTATATGATTTTTTTCTGCCCTAATGTGTGTAGCTTCAGTTCTAAGTCAAGGGAGTAGCCTCAACTTTAAGTCAAGGGAGTAGCCTCAACTTTAAGTCAAGAGAGTATAGCTTCAACTTTAAGTCAATCGTGCCCTATATATATCTCGCTGTCTCTCTTAACCGTTTACTACAAATTATATTGCCTTGTTTGTTTCATTCGCTCCCTCGTGCTTCAAAAAGATGGTAAAATCTTCTTCTCGTAGGATCAAATTACGTTTCTTGATCTAGGGTTTGCACATCATGAGTTTGTTTTACGTTTTCTCTATATATAAGATTCGTTTTGGGACGTCTTAATGTTTCAGGCTTTCTACAACCAGCAGCAAGTCGTGGATTATCCTAGCTTCAAGCTTGTCATAGTTGGTGATGGAGGCACTGGAAAAACCACGTTTGTCAAGAGACATCTAACCGGAGAATTTGAAAAGATATATAAACGTAAGTATATTAATATTAGATTATGGTCGTTAATGCAACAAACAATGTCTACTAATTAATTCTTCATGTCTCTATAACCAATCTCTCTAAATTTTGGAATTTGTAGCAACTATTGGCGTAGATGTTCATCCTTTAGATTTCTTCACAAACCATGGCAAGATCCGTTTTGATTGTTGGGATACTGCTGGACAAGAGAAACTTGGTGGTCTAAGAGATGGTTACTAGTAAGTTAATCTCCTACGATTTTACTTAATTTATTTTTGTATAATTAGCTAAAATAAGCTTAATTAGTTTTGATTTGGTTTTTTGCTTTGGATATAGCTAATAATTAACCCTCTTTTGTTTCTTGCAGCATCCATGGTCAATGTGCGATAATTATGTTTGATGTCACAGCACGGATCACATACAAGAACGTTCCGACATGGTACAATGATCTATGCAGGGTTTGTGAAAACATACCGATAGTTCTGTGTGGGAACAAAGTTGATGTGAAGAATAGACAAGTGAAGACGAAGCAAATCACATTCCACAGGAAGAAGAATTTGCAATACTATGAGATATCTGCAAAGAGCAATTACAATTTTGAGAAACCATTCTTGTATTTTGCTAGAAGACTTGCTGGTGACGCAAACCTTCACTTTGTGGAGTCACCAGCTCTTGCTCCACCTGAAGTGGACATTGACATTGCTCATCAACACATGTAAGTATATAAAAAAGCTTTATGTTATTAAGATGTTAATTCTGTATGTGATTTTTTTGCTTTGTTGATTAATCTGATTTGTGTGTATTTGTGCAGGAATGAGACTGAACTCATACACGCAGCAAAATCAACCACTCCCTGATGATGATGATGATGATGCTTTTTGATACAAATCTTTCAACCTAAGCTCGGAGATGTTTTTTTTTTTTTTTTTTGAATTAGGATACTTCTATGTCGCTTTGATATTACAATTAAAAATTTATTGGTGTTATTTCGAACCTAAAAAGATTTGCAGCTAGTTTTTGATTCCAATACAAAGAAGAAGAAAAAAAGATTGAAAATATAATGTTGTTTTGTTCTATATGTACGGGTTAAGAATCACTTGAGTGTTTTTTTAACTAAAAAACTGTTAAAAGTTAAAAATGATAGTTGTGGATGAGAAAATTTAGGTTTCTTTCTAGATTTTTTTTATAAAAATAAAACCGTTGTGGTAACTTTTTTTCTATTTTTAATTTATAATTTTGAATGATTTTCCACTTGTCAATCTCTCATTGCACAAATGACTCATGATTTAGTAGTAAATGATGTTCAACATATACGAACTTTGTAAACTAGAGAAAAAGACTAATCTATAGTTTGGGCCGTTCGAGGTAACCTTTATAGGTTAACATAGAAACGATAGCAGCTTAGATAGGTAACGAGCTTAATAAATGTACTTTTATAATATGGTATAAAGCTTACTGCTGAAAAATTTGTACAGCTTTCAGTTACCAACCGGACTCAAAATATAAACAAGTGACACGATAAACGGAAGCAAAAAAATTGAATCATCTAAAAAAAAAAAGTCAACGTTTTCCCGTTGACTAAATTCGTCTATAAAATAGTCAACGTTTTCCCGTTGACTAAAATCGTCCTCTTTGCGACTCTAGGGTTCTTCAACTATCGGTCTCTAACATCGCCGGGATGGAGTCGAACGGTGGAGATTCGTCGGAAATCGTCCGTGAATTGGAAGCGTTAAAGCTCAGTAAGGCGGAGTTAGAGCACCGGATTTCGACCCTCGAAGCTAAACTCCAGGAGACGACGGCGGCGGTCGAACGGTGCGACGCCGTATCTAACGGTTACTCTTCTTCATCGGCGCCGGTGATTGAATACGGGCTTGAACATGGGTTGTCTCCGGATCAGATTTATCGTTACAGTCGGCAATTGTTACTCCCTTCGTTTGGTATTGAAGGTACTTTGCAATGAATGGTTCTGGGCTTTGTAATGAAAACTCTCTAGCTACTGATGATTGAGCGGAAAGATGAAAACTTTGTATTTGGGTTTCTTTTGTTTTGATTCACTTAATTACATCTTTGAAGCATACATATATCAAGTATGAGAAATTTGACTGCATTTGTTTGAAATCTGAATTGCTTGTTTCCTCTGCTAGTGTCTTCCTCAAATTGATCCTTCGATTTTGTGTGAGTTTAGCGCAGTCAAGTCTCTTGAAGTCTTCTGTGTTAGTCATTGGAGCTGGAGGGTTGGGTTCACCTGCCTTATTGTATCTTGCTGCTTGTGGTGTTGGTATGGTTTCAGACTCTTATGATTGAATCTATCTTCGATGGAACTATATGTTCTTCCTTGATTATGATGATGTTCTGATCATCTTTATTATTGTATTCTCTTAGGTCGGTTGGGTATTATCGATCATGATGTCGTAGAACTCAACAATATGCACAGGCAGGTATGACTCGGACAATTCTGTTGTGGCAGCTCTTTCTTTTTATTGGCTCTTTCTGTGGTTGGGAGTTGAATGGAAGATACTCTTTTGCTTATTTATTTCTGTTTTGATTTGTTTATTCTCCAGATTATACACACTGAAGCATTTATTGGTCATCCCAAAGTGAAATCTGCTGCTGCTGCTTGTCGCTCGTAATTCAAACTCCCTCAGGATTAATATGCTTTGCTTTAGTATGAAATTGCTCACATGTCTAATCATTATGTGCCTTTAACTTTTAAATCCAGAGTAAACTCGACGATCAGAATCGATGAACATGTGGAAGCTCTTCGCACATCCAATGCTTTGGAAATCATCAGCCAGTATCCTTTATGTTAACAACATGCTATAGGAATTGGGAAGTCTTTTCAGTTCTTCTGTATCAATATTTGGCATCCTCTTGTGAAGTATTGAATGGTTATTGTTTCCATAACTGCATAAATTAGATATGATATCATAGTAGATGCAACTGACAATCCTCCAAGTCGTTACATGATCAGCGATTGTTGTGTACTGTTAGGAAAGGTGTAACATCTTCTGAATCTCTTTATTCCCATGTTTCTTCTTAATCATAGTCAGTTTTATAGATCCTGATATGGGGATATTACCCATCTCTCTAGTCATTTATTGTTCATAGGTATTGACTAGCGTTTTGTATGTAGCCTTTGGTATCGGGTGCTGCGCTTGGAATGGAGGGGCAGGTATACAATATGTCAATCGACTTATTGTGTTACTCTTTGTAGATGTTAAGCAGCACATTACACGCTTAAACTGTGATTCTGTTTTTTTTTTACAGCTTACTGTGTATAATCACAATGGAGGCCCGTGTTACCGTTGTCTATTTCCCACTCCTCCACCTACATCAGCGTGCCAAAGATGCTCTGATAGCGGAGTTCTTGGAGTAGGTACATGTTATGACAGAATTTGTTTTTCGTTTTTTCGCCATTTTCTACCAATTTCTTCGTTTTGAAAGGATATTTTCCTCTTTTCCCTCAGTTCCGGGGATCATTGGTTGTCTACAAGCGCTAGAGACGATTAAACTCGCGAGCATGGTGGGCGAACCACTCTCTGAACGGATGCTTCTTTTTGATGCTTTATCAGCAAGAGTCCGCATTGTAAAGATTCTCATCCCCTTTCTTTTTATGATTACATTCGATTGGATTTCCATCTGCATAAACTGATTGAGTATGGTTTTGTGAACAGGTCAAGATCAGAGGCAGATCAGCCCAGTGCACAGTTTGTGGGGACAATTCATCTTTCAATAAGCAGCAGTTTAAGAATTTTGATTATGAGGACTTCACCCAGTTTCCTTTAACTGCGGTATTGTTCTCTGTTTTTCTCTTTCATGTATCCAATATTTGTTTTCAGCAACATTCCCATATATCTTTACCTGAATCGGTTTGATCACAGGGCCCGTTGAACCTACTTCCCACAGAATCGAGAATTAGCAGCAAGGAGTTCAAAGAGATCCTTCAAAAGAAGGAACAACATGTTCTTCTTGATGTTCGACCTTCTCATCACTATAAGATTGTCTCTCTCCCGGATTCACTCAACATCCCTCTTGCAAATTTAGAGGCTCGGTTAAACGAGCTTACTTCAGCTGTGAAAGAAAAGGAAGATGGCCATGATAACACCAGATCTTGCTCGAGCATCTACATTGTTTGCAGACGTGGGAATGATTCGCAGAGAGCAGTTCAATATCTCCGTGAATCGGGTTTTGATTCAGCTAAGGATATAATCGGAGGACTGGAAGCTTGGGCAACTGATGTCAACCCCAACTTCCCCACCTACTAAATTGCACTAAGTTGGTAAAATCCATAGCTCAAAATGTTTGAAGTAGAAACATGTATTGTAGCTATTTTCCATGTAAGAACACCTTATCAAACCCATGTTGAAACCCTATCTGAATCACAATGTGAGAGTTTAGATGTTATGATACCTTGTAGTTTTGATTAAGATCATATGAAACAAAGAGTGAATGATTCAATTTTCATAGATGATACTAAAATTTTCCACTATTCAATGTACGATACACATGGCTAAGGGAAGTTTTTATTGACGAAACAAAGAGACCCAAGAACTTGGAAAATCAATCATGAGAAGCAAAGGAAGGTTCATAATTGCCTTATGTAAATGAAAAGTCTAAAAGCCTTTGGCAGATTGGTTTTTGAGGAAAGGTAAGAAAGAGAGATCAAAAGATTTGGACTGCTACAATTACTTCTTGTGGCTCTCGTTGTGATTCTCTTGGTCTGCTTCTGCCTCTTGCTCGTTAAACCTACGCTTGAACTTGGCAATCTGACCAATGCTTTGAGCCATTTGACGCTTAGCTCCAAAGTGATAGACTTTACCAACATGTTGGATTCTTGTCATCATAACGTGCATCAATCTACCGCTCTGTGTTACATAAGATATCCATTGCATCTGTGGGTGTATTCCTTTCTTCATTGTCAAACAACTCTACAAAACCAAAAACAACCATTTCTTCTTCAGTATTTGTTTAAATCAAGCCTCTAAAACATTCAATGAATCTCCAAATGAACAAAGCAATATACTACCATACACCAATGATTCATGAGCCAAGAAATGCCCCTATGTAAAAAGATGTAATTTTAAGGTGTTAGCAAAAGATGATTCCATAAACCAAATTTTGTTTCACCTAGCTATTCAGATCAATAATGTTTTACCACACAAAATTGGCTTAACGGGGATTCAACACCTCTACATTACAGCCACACACACATTAAGATACAAATCTCCATAGTGGTAAACTGCTGAGTTCTTATTGGCATTTTATCGAACACCTTCAATGCGTGTCCTTAACTCAGTAAAACAGATGCACAAACTCTACGGCTTTAAACCCAACAGAACCCAGAAAACAGAATTGGGGATTTATATAGTCGAGATCAGTGGTTTGGCCAAAAGGGAAAGAAAAACTTTTGAAAACCATTTAGAGCATGAAAATCAAAAGTTGAATCCATAGCAGTGAAATGAAGACGATGCGTAATAAGCTTAGAGACAGAGAGAGGTGAAGAAAGCGCTTACGCGAGTAAAGCTATAAGCTCAGAGATATGGAGTTGTATCTTAACCTTGGGAAGTTTCAAAGCTCCGGTGGTAATGGCAGAGGAAGGTGTCTGCTCCGATGAATCAGATTACTTAGGGTCTAAAGAAAAATGAAAAAATGCTCTAAGACCTTCTTAACGGTTTAGAGGGTCTCAAATAATAAATAAACAGTTCTGAAAACTGAAATTTATTAGGATTTTTTTTCAAAAATGTCATTTCTAACGAAATTCTTCAATTTTCCAAGTCTCAGTTTTCGACAACATGACGTAAATAAAAACATGAAATTATAAAAGTTTCCATAAAAAAAACTCTCTCTCTCTCTTAAAATTTCTCCTACTTCTCTCTAGAAAAACAAGAACAAAAGTTAGGTTCTCTTCTCCGACGACCGGCTTTGCCGGCGTCGCGACTTGTCTATATGTTTATAGTCTTTGTTCTTTGTTTCTTTTAGTTTCCGATCTAATCGGATTAGGTTTCCGAGCTTGCTTGGATGTTTCTTTCCGGCTTTGTCCGGATCTTTTGTTCCGGTTTACTCCGGATGTCGGCTTCCGTTAATCGGAAAAATAATACTAGCCTTCCTCTTTGTTAGTCTTAAGTTTAAAACCGTTTCCTCTTTCGTCCGATCATATTCACCGTTCATGACTTTCTTTTTTCTAATAGCATAAAGGGTAATTTTCAAAAATACCACTTTTTAAAAAAAAAATTCCAAAAATACCACTTTGAAGTTTTTTTCCAAAAATACCATATTTTTTCCTAAGTTCCAAAAATACCACTTTTTTAAAATTCATTTTTAACATTCAAAACTAAACCCTAAACCTCAAACCAAAACTCTACCCCCTAAAACTATACCCTAATTTTAAAATAGTTAACCCAAACCCAAATTTTTTAATTTCTAAACCTTAAAAATCAACTTTTAAAAAAGTGGTATTTTTGAAACTTTGGAAAAAAAATGGTATTTTTGGAAAAAAAACTTCAAGGTGGTATTTTTGGAAAAAAAACTTCAAAGGGTGGTATACGAGGGAATTTCTCTAACATAAATCGTAGCCTCCCACTTACGGGTTTAAGAATATGGACGCGTGTCTATTGTGAGGAAGAGAGTTGTGTTTTTGGGAATCTCGAGAGGGATTAGAGGCACATCTTGTGCGGCGTCTTGCCCGAGATCTGTTCACCTTCGTCGTGGTTCTCTTGTTTCAATTCCGGTAATTGGCTTTGGGGTTAAGATGATACGGCTATATGGAGTTGAGGAAGGTTTTGCAGTAGATTCATGATTTTGGCGAAGCTTCAATCTCTGCGGTGGCTATGGATGGAGATCTGCGGCTGCATACGGTGGTGGTCGATTTGCATCATATGGCTGCCACGTAGCACTAGATTCAAAGACACGTGTTCTAAAAATATTGTAATATTTTGTTTCGTGTTGGGCTTTCGTTAATTTCATGTTTTGCTGTAACTTGGCCTTTTAGGCTTTTAATGAAAATCTGTTGTCGACAAAAAAATAAAAACATGATAGAGCAACAAAACCGTAAACGTCAAACACAAGTATGCAAATCACTTAGAAAGTTTTATAGTTGTTGTAGTAAAGAAGAGAAAGAGAGAATTGTGTTGTGTATTATTCCATGAGAAGTACAGAGTATATAAAGGGATACAATACTAAGAGAGGAACTAGGGTTTAGGAGTACTCTAGAACATGAGCCTCTAATGGGCATCCACTAAATGAGTTTATAACACTCCCCCTTGGATGCCATTAGAGTAAAAATAATCCTAATACGCATAAAATGTTGCCTCATTAAAACCTTACCAGGAAAACCCAATTGGGACAAAACCATGGTTAAGGAAAAAGAGTGCAACGCGCTTTTACTCCCCCTGATGAGTGCATAACTTGAAATCTTCGTGATGCTGCAAACTTGTTTTTTTTTTGAAGGTAATAGTTTGAAGCGTCTTGAAAATAAGTCCACCAAAGTTTCGGTTGAACAACCTCTTGAACATGTACATCGCCATTCTTCTGCAACTCATCAGTCTTCTAGATGATTCATCTGGATCATTCTCTTTATTTATCTCAATATCATTAATGCATGATATTCTTTTGGGAGATTGATAGACTTTCAAAGATCATTATATTGATAACATTCCTCTATACGTGTCTATCATTTGCGTGTTCTTTGATGTCTCGTTAAAAACCTTTCATAGAAAAACCCTATGGGATAAAAACTATGATAAGGAAAAAAGACTACATCCACGCACATCATTATATTTCTCCCCCTCGGAAACATCTTCTTCAAGAGATGAATTCCGATCATATATGCTATCTCTTTTGAATTATTATAAGAATAGCATTAATGAACAAACTCATATGATATCTCATATCATTGGACTTCTGGTCCATAACATCACTTCCTTATAGAAGATCATATTTTGATATATTTGGACTTTAAGCCAAAATCTCATATATGTACAAGTCTCTAAACATTTCTCTTGTACATAATATTCATGCTCTTCTAAAAGCTATGATATTTGACTTTCCCTTTTGTCAAACACATATTTCAATCATGAAATAAATCACAGAATTGCTCTAATCTCATTTTATGTATGGTACTTCAAGACCAAATATATATGAGCATTTTTCTGTAATATCCTTCAAGGAACTTTGAACATAACATCTTTTTGCTAAATTAATTTGGGATAACTCTGCCGGAGTTTCGATGATTTTCAATTAAGAATCACTTTATCAAAAACTTTTGATAAGTCTACATGGGTAAACATGTACATGATTATACCCCATGTTACATCTTTCATTCGATCTAAAATTTCCCAGGAACATACTTAATCCTACAGGGATATATCCTTCATGGATTTTCATATAAATTTCATTATCCAATGGGTTGTATAAATAAGTTATGGACTATATCCATTAAATATAAATCAAGTCATTCTTTTTCTTGCCATATTGATAAAGAACTTGAAAGTAGTTGTATCCACCACAAGAGAGTAAATCTCTTCATAATAAGTTCAAGATCTTGTGAAATTTTCACTCTTTTTTCACATAAAGACTTGTTTATCTTCCACTGGTTTTACACTTCAGGTGTATGGACTACTGGTCCAAAATTCTCTACAAGAGATTATAATTATAAGTCTATTTCTTCCTTTCTATGATTGGCCAATCATTACTTTGTGTACACTTTTCAATAGACTTTTTTTTTTTGATCCTCTTTTTCATAATATCAACTACTTTCTCAATGCATGCAAAAATATTACGACGTCGATTTTGCTTTTCGATTCCATTTTATTTATGACATGACATAACTATTTGAGATCTCTTTATTCTCAGGTACCTGAATTTATGTCTATGTCATGTTTCTCTTCAGGAGATCATTCGTATATATAAGTGTTTCCTCAATCTAACCATTGTGAATTAAGCTCCTTTTCTTTTTGAGGATTCTTATATTTGGAACCAAATAGGTCTATCACGCTTCATGCGATCTTTAGACTCATTAGCAGTTTGATATTGTCCTTTTGGGACATCAATTATAATTGGAGCATTACAGCTGGTAAGTGACTTTATCACTTTATATGGGTCATAAAAGCATTTGGCAATCAATGCTATAAGCTCTGAAATGAATTATCCTTTGGACTTCTAATTTACATTTTTTTTTTTTTTGTCCGAGGATCAATGATAATTCATTGCAGCTTATTTTATTTTCCAGCTGTTTATTTTCTCCCCCTAATGTTGGAAAGACTGAATTATTACAGTCTACAAATCAGGCCTTATTTAAATCCTTCAAGGATGGCTCTAGATTATTAATATCAATGGAGATTTATATCCAACATATATTCCCATCTTTATTTAAGGATCCATTTTCAAAATTATGTGGTGGAGCAACTGGAATGTATATCGTACATCCAAGATCCTAGATGGAAAATAACTGGTTATGACCCAAAGCCAATTACAATAGGGGACAAATATTGATTATTTATTGGCATGATGCGAATTATGTATGAACATGTGCTACCATATGTTCAAAATTTATCCTAATTGATGTTGTAATCATCAAAGGCTCATGAATTCACTAGAGTTATTAAGATGCACGATGGGTGATCAGCCCTGCAACATCTCAACATTCTAGAAAATTCATAGATTCCAATTCTATTAGCCTCATGAAAACCATATATTAATTTATCTTATCAGCAAACATCACATGACAAATCATTACGAAGAATCTTCTAGTTCTTCAATGATTGTCTACATATATTACTTTTCGCATCACTATTGAATCGTAATGGTCTAACCGATTCATGCCAAATAAAAATATATTTCATAAACTTCTGATTTACTATATCTTTTCATCTCCATTCTACAAATCTTTGTGTAGTACAAAATACAAGTAGTTTCACAAAAATACTTTTGCTCTTGGGAAATACTAAGGTATTTACATTTCCTTTACTTGTTGTCTCAAGATGATTTTTTCTAAAAATCTCATAAATTTATGTTATGAAAGATTCGTATGAACATAGTCTTATGAATCTTCTGGATTCATGTGAACATAATCTTCTGGATGTTTCACTTATTATGGTATGTGAGATTCTTTAACTCTCCTCCTCGAGATGATAACACTGATTTTATCAATCTTAAATTGAATCCCTTTTTAGAATCAGTAACATATCCTGCTCGGGACATGTATTATACCTTAAATCCTTCTAACTTTTGAGAATCAATGCATAAATATACCAACTACATTCCCATATGCAATATTATCAATGTGCTCTTCTGGAGCATTTATATATATGCTCTGGTTGAGCATTCAATAAGCCATGTACTACCTTGTATTGTACTCTCAATAGATTCGTTCATTTTCAAAATGATTCACATATCTTTGACTTATAACCATCTCAATTTTCTCACTTCTGGTGAAAATATGAGTTCCCGATAGAGACTTTTCGATTTTGGATCTCGATCTTGACCATGACCACATTCATATCCACTTTCACATTATGACTCATTCCATAGCAATTTCTTCAACAAATACTAGTGGTATAGCCATTTTCTTCTTTAGTATATGATATGACATTCCCTTCATGGAATGGTGCTTAACAACAAAATACATCATATGTTCAATCTCAATGAGATAAGATATAAGTTCTGAAAAACTTCTTAAATCTCTTTTCACAAATTACTGTCCACACGACAACATTACTTGCATGAAATTAAGTTTAAGTATGTCTCTCTAAGAGATATCAAATTGCAAGTAATTCTGAACATAGGTGAATTATATTCACTTAAAGACTTCATGTCTTGTAGGTAATATCAACCAATCATTTTAGGCTTTAGGAAATATCACATTCTGGTGATCATACATTTTCTTTAAGAGTTGCTTTGAACAAAATCTTTATGGTCAAGCGGTTACCTTAGTGAACTTTCATAATCAAATAGTGAATAGTGATCATAATCTTCTGGATTTGTCACTTATGGTCTTTGTGAGATTCTCTAATTCTCACCCTCGAGATCATACTCAAACATTGATCATAATAAAGTAATAAACTATGTGATTTTAGATTCTCTTGTAAAGAAATAATCATGATTTTGATTTGATCAACACGCATATATGGATATGCTATCAAACGAATCATAAAATCAATTTATAAAAGATATGTTTAGCATAAATCAAAGTAATGCCTTAGATTACTTGTTATAATTATTGCTATAATTAAAGAGAGGAGACGTCGACTTACTTGAAAAAGTATTCGAAGATTTTATCGGAAAAAAAAATTCGGCCAAAATATTCACGTATACTTGTCAAAAGTGGTTCCTCCTCCACACATGAATGACACGAGCATCACTGGCAATCAACGAATTTCCAACAAAATTTATTAATTTCAGTTCAAAGAAGCATTAACAAGTGAATAATGAAAACAATATACACCAAAACATATGAATCAACACATGTATGAATACTAGGTAACATATGGAGCAAACAAAAAGAGAACTCGTGCTAATTAGGGTTTACTCAGCTAGTTAGAACTCGTGCTGATAACGTGTTGTAGTAAAGAAGAGAAAGAGAGAATTGTGTTGTGTATTATTCCATGAGAAGTACAGAGTATATAAAGGGATACAATACTAAGAGAGGAACTAGGGTTTAGGAGTACTCTAGAACATGGGCCTCTAATGGGCATCCACTAAATGAGTTTATAACAATAGTTTAGTTTTTGCTTATTTAAAAAAAAAAACATTTTAAAAGCCTCTTAGCTCTATATCACTGAAGGACAACAATGCACTCTTATGAAGACACCATCAATCGAACTCTGCTCTTCAACCTCTGCTTCTTCTTCTTCTTCATCTTCTTGAATACTAAAACCGATTGCTTCAAAGATCATAGTGTTAACTTCGTTGAATCTCTCCTCTGATAAAGAAACTTCAGCTAGTAGACTCAATGCATTCTCTTCTGAAGCTCCTTCGTAATCTTCTTTCCTCTTCAACACCATGTGTCCACTCATCTCCCAAACCGCTGGATTCACTTGCGTATCCAACAGCTTCGAGCTAACTTCTCCTAAAGCCTGTTTCTCTGTGTAACACTGCAAATACAAACAAAATCAAGACGAGGGATTCTCAACAGTAGATATATCGAGTCTTTTTTTGCTTATGTTTTGAAGATTTAACCTGAGGGAGAAGAAAGATTTGTTTTCCAGAATCTGAGATGAGAATGTTAAAAGGAATGTTGTTGTTCTGAAGACAAACGGATGCGTTTGCTACTGTATCAGAGAGGTCTTTCATGGAGTTTCCACCTTCAAATAGAAGACCTCTCACAGGATAATTCAAGAGTTTTGAGATTTTGACTCCGTTATCAGTGGTAGTGATCTTCGACGAAGGAGCTTTCTCGATTGGGAATTGCATTGCCAAGTAGTAAGCCTGTTCCAAGGAAAAATCACAGTTACATACAACGGTGAGGTACTCAGTTTGGTTTTCAGAATTCATAACTGAACTAAACCAATTATCTTAGGTTTGGTTAACGCTAACTACCATTTCGGTTCTAGTTTGGTAAGAATACATCAATCAGGTTGGTTATAAACCAATTTTGATTCAGCTTGGTTAAGATTTACCTGAAAGTGAAGATGGTTGATGGTAGCAAAAGCACCTAAACTGTTGTATCCAAGCCGGAAATAAGGATTAGCGGCTTCAGTCGCCATTTGAAGAGCAAGCAAAAGGCTATTGTGATCAATCCTTTGAGGCAAGCAATCAAGAACACGAGGAATCAGCAACACATGTCCATACTCAATCGGACTCACCTGTTTTATAAAACAATTGAAATTTCATGTTTAGATAATTCATTGGCAAAAGAGAAAGAGACCCCCTAAAAGAAACATCTCCTTACATTGATTGCAACAACGCTTGGAGAATTATCCGCATCTAGAGGCATATTTGGGAAGAACCGGATTTCGCAATCGTCGTTGCTGCTAGCTTCAAACTGGAAAAGCAACTCTTCTTGACCAACTTTAGTGAAATTGAATTTGTTTCCATCAAATGGTTGAAGAACTTTATCAACACAGAACTCTGTTGGTCTTTTCTTGAGATGACGACCTTCGTTTAGCTGCGCAATGAAACCATACTTCCCCGGTATAACCTATTATTCCCAATTTACCAGCAAACCATCAACAATGTGAAAACAGAAACTTCATTCTTAACCTCAAGTATAAACATCAACAATGTGAAAACAGAAACTTAATTCTTAAGCTCAAGTATAAACATCAACAATGTGAAACTGAAACTTGATTCTTCAGCTCAAGTAAACACCAAACAGATTTGGCATTAAAAGTAAATCAATCAACCATAAAGCAAAGAGACAATTTTACCTTGGTTTCGCAGGCGGTAACATCGTAGCGAAAAAGTCCTCTTTGAAACCGATCTTCCCACTAAAAAAACATACATTACTCAGACTTGTAATCAAGCAACATGAATCTATTAACGACTCAAGTTTTTTTAACTACATTACCTCTCCAAGAACTAGAGATTCAAGGAAATTCACCGGAGATTCTGTTTTCTCTCCAACATTTTTGCAAGTATACAAAGAAAGTCTGGCCCCTGAGAACAAACAGAGATCAGAGATTTGTAAACACAAATGATAAAGTTCAAATTTTTACAGCTCTAATAACATGTACCATTGATGCAACACTTGTTCAGACAATTCCGACCACATCGTCCTTCTTCTTTCTGGTAATTAGACACTACAGTCGGAACCCTCTTGATCTTCAACAACATTCTCGAAAGAAAGAGCAAAAAACCTAAAGAAACCTAAGCGAAAAAGGAAAAGAGATGAAGAATTTGGGAGGAACCACCACCACCACCACCACCGGCGAGGAAGAGGAGATCGGAAGGACTGCCGCCTTCAGACGGCAGAGCTCCACGTCCTCCGTGTGGCAAAGGATTAGTAATTGCGATTAAACAACCCTTTCTTTGGACATGAATGCTCAAACGCCGTGAATATATCCCGTGTATAGCCGTGATGAAGTTCTCTGTTACCACAACTCCAAGAAGAAGAAAGGTTGAGAATTTCACAAAAAGGATGGATTTTTCGATGTGGGTTTCATCAGTTTTGAAATGTAGAGATGGTAGATGGATGAGTGTACCAGAAAGTAGAGTAGCTTGTGAAGATTCACGTGTTGTGTTTGTGTGAGAGAGCAGATTTGAGGTCGTTGTGATTGGAACGTGTGGGTTTTGTGAGGTCTTTTAAAATCTCTTCTTTGTGGGTTTTTTTACCCGATTCTCACTTTGTTGACCCGCCGAGTCGTATACAGATTACTAGTCAATCTAATTGACTTTTACCCTAACTTCATCTATATTTTGCCTTTGGATTCCCAATTTCAATACCAGACCTACGTGTTAATGTTGTCTTCTAGCTTGTGGATAATTAAGCATATCTTATGGGGGTTCTAATTGGAGAAACTTATCGCTTTTGTATACCGACTTCAACATGTTTTTGTGGTTATAGACATATCTTGCTTTGGCAAAAAAAAAGACAATGTGTATATTTATTATCTAATTCGATGTTATTAAAATTTTAGCTTATATTTAACTAAACAATTTCGAGTATAAAAAAGAAATATTGCTAAAAGAAATATAAAATTTTTATTTCTAAAAATTTATACTGATCGATCTCATACCTCTTCGAAGCTTCTTCTCGCCCATGTTTTATTTTTCGACTTCTTCAGTTTAGGATTAGATTATAGTAAAAAAAAAATGGATTTCTATTATGTTAAATTAATTAGAGTTACAAAGGTTGGAAATATTGAATAAATTTTTGCCGATTGACTATAGAAATATTGAAACCGAGAAGTCTTATGATTATTTAGACGAGAAAAAAGAAACATTATTGAAGTTTTTTTCAAAAGGAAAACAGAAAAAATAAAACTCTAAAAATGTAAAAATGTTTTTGGTAAGAGGAAGACAAAAAGATGAAACATAAGTTTTTTTTCTTAAGACGAGGAAAAAAATACAAACTAAAATGACAACGCATAAAACATTACTAAAAGAAAGAAAAAACAAAAACGCAATGGAAAATCATACAATTGTTTTTATGTACTTTTGCTGCATATAAATGAATGGTAAATTATTTACTGTCAATCTCGTCTGAATTGAAAGGAAACGAACAAAACTTTCTATTTGAAATAAATTTGTTTTATATGTTTGTGTTTGTGTTTCAGGTTTTCACTATGCTCACTGCTAGAATTAAAGAACATAGTCACAATTTTTTGTTACAACAATTATTTGTAACAATTTTTAGCTACGGTTCGATACATATATTTATTTTTTAATTTATAACAAATTTGTCACTTTTGGTAACTATTTTGCGACAAAATAGCAACTAATTTTCAGTAGTAACTAAATTGCTTCAATAAATTAACAAAAGCCACGTATTGTTTCAATCGTAGCTATATTGTTACAACAAAAAAGTTTGTAGCAATGTTGGGGTAAAAATGTAAACTTTAAATTAAATTATTAAGTTTGTTTTTGAAAATCAGACCTAAAAATTGTTTTCCTCTGTGTTCTCCGCCGCAGCAAATCGAGAGATCGTTTCTGATTCTGGTGATAACTCCGGTCGATGAGAAAAAATGAGATCAAAGAGACTCGGTGGTGATGATGATAACAGTGATGTTCTCCCTTGTCCGATTACATGGAGGTCAAGATCATCACCAACAGAAGTTGAATCTCAACGGTCCGTTAAGAATCTAAAGCCGTTGATGAAAACTCAGGCGAATCGCATCCTCTAATCCTATCGATTAATTCTTCCAAAGTAAGTTTCTTTGTTAGATTAGTTTTGATTTCGCATCCTCGCGGTTCGATTCAATATATCGCAAGCTTCATTGTTTATTCATTATCAGTGATGGGTAGTTTCTTTAAATCGAATCATGCTCTCAATTTACTAACTTCTTCATTTTGTTTTGATTTCAAATCGAAGCTTTACGTGTAGCGCGTATGATGGAGACTAAGAGCCCAACAAATGTTTGTCTCTGAGAATCGGGAAGCTCTCCAAGGGAGTAACTGTTGGGTCTGCGTTACCTGGGTGACAATGGGATCATAGTTACATTTAAAGTGCCTAAGTTGCTCTTTAGGATCATAGTTATCAAAGGTGAATTAGCTTTTTAAGTTTTGAAACCAACTCCTTGAAGTTTCTAGTTTCAGATATTTTGTTAAGCTTAACCGGAGATGGAAAGAGTACCAAGGTCTACAAAATTGATTATTTCACCGCTGGTGATCTTACTGGAGTTGACAGAGAAAGGTTAGTGTTTTCTGTTTTTGAGTTGACAGAGAAATTGATTAGATTGTACAATGCATTCTTGATATTTCTAAGATTTGTCTAAGTTTGTAGTAATAAACATGTAGAGCTTAGTGAGGACTGATATATGTCCATTTTACTTCTAAAATTGATTAGTTCTATACGAGTGTGTGTATTAAGGAGAAAATGAGAAAGAGTTTAGTGACTTGGACTTGTTGTGGACTGTAATCTGCTAGAGACTCAGGGTGTAGTAAAAGATGTTCTGGAATTAAATGAAAAAATTGTGAGCAGTGACTACCTAGTGTTGTGGAATTGTGGAAATCAGAATTGCAAAAACTGTGCTCTTGCTTTCCAATGCAAGGTTCAGTATATTACCTTGTCTTTTATATTCACTATGAAGCGTAATCCCTTCTCTTAGTTAGTTAAATTTCTTCCAAAAACACATGGTAGTTTGGAGGATACTAACTTGTGTAGTTCCAAATGCCTGGGTAGTGGGGTAGGATATATATAACATATGTACTTGGATTCGTTTGTGGCTTTTTGCAATTGTCCTTTTCTGTGGAGACAGAACTAAACATGTAGTTAAGAGCTGGTTCTATTGGTTTCTTTCTCCAAATCAATTGATGCTCTTCTTCCGAAACTAAATCCTACAAATCGACATATTACCCCATCTTAATGGCCTCACGTTACCTCTTAATGGCTTCTGAACAGCTATTGTTGGAGATATTACCCCATCTGATGGGGTGCCTAAGGAAGAAAAGAACAGGAGAGACGGCGGCGGCTTTAAAGGAGATGTGCAAAGTTCTGGGTGGAGGCCTCAGAGGTAAAATATCAGCATATGCTACTGTCATCTTCTAATGGTTTGGTTTCCAAAACACTAATTCTAAGGTCAAATGTCAACTTGCAGCTGAGGAGATCACAGAACTTTGGCTGGAGTATGAGAACAATGTTTCTTTGGAGGGAAATCTTGTAAAAGACTTTGATAAGGTAATTATGGTTTTGAGTTTTCAACCATCGATGGCTTTGATTCATGTTGGATGTTGATAGTTACTACTTACAACTTACTTGCACAACACATGTATACACTCACACTTGCCTTTATTTTTTCTAAGGTTGAGATAATTCTCCAAGCACTAGAATATGAATCAGGTGACTCCCAATCTTTAACTTTTTAATCACTTGTGCTTGTTCACTTGTGTAGTTTATGTTTTATTTCTGTTTTTGTAATGTTATAAAGTTTTTATGATTTTATTATTGTATTTCAGTTATTATCATTATAAATTGTAATAAACAATTTTTTTTTGATAAAAAATTACAGATTAGTCACAGAGCCTAGGGGTGGGCAAATTACCCGTAACCGAATTACCGAACCGAACCCGACTCAAATTACCCGATCCAAACCCGACCCGAATTTATAAAATACCCGGTCGGGTTCTATGTTTCTAAACCCGAAAACCCGAATCCGAACCCGGACCGAACCGATAACCGAACGGGTATCCGAACTAATACAAATATAAATTAAACCAAAGATAATTGGATGTAACGTTAGGTATGTTCATGTATTTTAAATAATTTCTATAACTTTTGGTTCATTTGAATAGTATGGATTATATTCGGATAAAAATAACTAAATTATCAACACTATTTGAATTTTTAAAATTTTGTTTTTGATATTTTCTCGGGTATTTTTGGATAATTCATGTAAAAACTAATAAAACCGAATTTCTTTTTCGTTATCTATGTTCATTTGAATTTTTGTTTTGAAGTTTTTGATCAATTTGAGTTCTGTTCAAATTCATATTTGAAGTATATTTTTAAATAGATTGCACATCGGATATAACCGAACCCGAACCGAACCCGAAGTCATTTTATCCGAACCCGACCCGAATTTATAAAATACCCGATAGGGTACTAAATCCCATTACCGAAGTACCCGAAAAACCGAAATACCCGACCCGAACCCGATCGAATATCCGAATGCCCAGCCCTAACAGAGCCTTTTAGTGGCACTTTATATCAAATTATCACTAACTACTAGGGCCTTCTCCGCCCTACGGGCGGATTTTGTAATGAATTGTTTAAATTTTATGAGGCGCTATTTTTTATGAGTTTTTTTATTTGCAATGATTGTTTAAATTATTTGGCTGTCTTATTAATTTCGTAAGTTATGTTTTTTGGTAAGATGATTGTAAACATTGCTATATTTTGTTAATTGTGAGTTTTGGCGTAGGCAAGATTTTTTTAAAAATTATACAAACATGTGTTTTATCTCATTCATTTGAAAATTAAATCGAGTTTTCATCTGCTTAGTATCAGCACCTTTGACATTAGAAATTTTGAAACGTGAGACCAAAAAATGCCCCACTTTCAACAAACTCCGAACAGAAATTCCAGAAATTTAGTATAGGAAATTGGGTGAGGACAACTGAAAGAATTGCATAAGGAATTAGAGGGCGAGAACAACACGGTAAATGAAGCTTTTAGATACTATCTTCAGAAGTTCCATAACAGAATTCTTCGGGTTTTTTAATCATAAGTTAATCCCAAAAAGGTAAATGTGAATACTGCATTGAACGCCTTTATATTTTGACGGACACATGCAGATTCTTTAAGTAATTGGTCATAAAAATAAGGTATCTCTTTCATCTTCGGTAGTGATACCCATCCCTTGAGAACAAAGTGAGAAACTCAATTTGGTTATGTCCTTTGCTTTTGTAGCGGTGTCGGGTTGCCACTTTTAGAGCATCACAGTACCAACAATGGACCATTACATATTCAGAAAGAAGGGTATGCAGGCGCTTACCTATTGATCGTTACTTAATTGTCAGATTGTAATGTGAATAAAGTAACAAATCTATGATTAAATTTAGGAAAGACGAGAAGTATGTTCATGTGATGGAATTTTCAAAAAATTAATAGTTTGATATAACCTCGACATGGAATGTAACAATTTGAATTGGATGGAAAACAAACATGTTGATTGTGCATTGTACTCTGCAAATCATTCGGTCTCTGCCGCTGTGCTTTGAAAAGTATAGCATTCAATTTTGTATGGTAATTTTATTTGTGTGGTAAGCTTCCTATGGGTGTGTGGGGGTATATATAATATATGTGTGTAATTGGTGCTGAGTAATTTGATATTCATTTTGAAATTTAGATTTAATTGGCGTCTACATGTGTATGAATCAAACATATGTCTGAGCTCATTCATTTCAAAATCAATTAGAGTTTTAAATTTTAGACCCGTTTTAATTTGTAACTAAGATATATTAAATCCTGATTTAAAACAAAATATATGGGTAAACATATAATCTTTTTTTTGCTAAATAAATAAAAGTATAATTACATCATGCGTTTCAATAATAACATAATAAGTATAGAAACAGTGAATAAATGTCTTTATATTAACGTTGCCTAACCATTCATATATAGACTCACTATATTTCATTATATAGACTCATATATAACATTTTTTGTAACGGTAAGATGTATGTGTCAAAGGTGAAAAGCGGAGAAGATATATTGGGAGATTTTCTCCTGTTTTGAATGTAAGAGTTAGAGATTGGATAATTGATTATATGTTTAGTGGGAGAGTATTATACGATTAATTTGACATGTCGTTAAATTTGCTTTTTTAATTTCGGCAGGAAGAATGTTAAAGTGATGGCTTTTTATTAGACATGTAGAATTTGTAAGTGGCTTAACCTTTGATTCGTAATGGACTTTTTGTAAGAATGTTTCTAATGAAACTGGTAAAAAGTTTGATTGGACACCACAAAATAAAAGAGCATTGTTGAGGAGTTAAAAATATATACTATTTGTTGTTGTTTTTGTCATTTACTCCCAAAGAATACATGAGAATATTCATATATGGCATTTGCACGGAATCTACTTGAAAGTTGGATAAACAATAAAAGCAAAATTATCAATCTTTACACAAACTGTTGAAATGTATTTGTGCTTTACCAAGCTTCATTGGTCAATGTGAAGTTTCCTCTTTTCATGTAAGCCAGAGAAGAAAATTAGCTAATTTGGTATTTTGTTTTTAAAAAGAATCATCTTGTATGTAGAGAGTCTGATTTTTAGAAGATCCCAAGTTCATATTTGTTCCTATTCTTCTTTTTCTTAAACTAATTTGTCTAAATGAGTTTTGTTTTTAGTAAGGTGTCTTAATGATTATGCATATTTGTTCTCATAACATGTTTGCGTGGTTTTGTCTAACATAGATTCATTTTGCTTCACTTTACTTGCTCTATTTTTTTCCCCCATTTTTTGCTCTGTTTTACTTTGATTTTAAATTTATGTAGAGATTCTTACTACTGTAAAGTGCAAAGGAATGTTTTTTTCCTTACTTTACTTGGTTTTTACCCTAACCAATTATGAGGGTTTCTTGACATTACTCTACCCCTCTTCCAAGTGTTTCCTACTTTTTAAAAACCAACACCGGATCTTGATCAGTTCATTATAAGGAAATAATTTTTCTAAAAAGTAGGAAACAACACCGGTTCATTTTATTAGAATTGATCATGTTTTTATGTGTTGGCATCATGATGGAGAACCAAAAATATGCCAAATGATATAAAAAATATGCCAAATGATGGATCTAAAAAGTAGGAAACAACACCAGAATTGATCATGTTTTTATGTGTTGACATCATGTTGGAGAACATCTTCCAAGGCCATAACAGATTGGTATTAATCAGTCCCTCACTAATATTAAATAATACCCACAATCCATGTATATAACCATCTCCATGTCATAACTTTATTATTAGTATACAATTAGCAACAAATAGACACCATAACATCACTTTAACCAGTTGATACTCATCACCGATTATGCTAGACAAATAACAACAGAGCATAAGTTACCTATCAAAAAGTTTCAAGGAACTACAATATCAAGGAGGGTAAGCTTCAAGCATGTAAACCTCTTGATGTAAACTCTTGATGGTAGCAACTGAATAGAGAAGCCTGCATAAGGACTCAACATGAAGCCGTTTGAACATTTACGTTAGCTACAAGTTCCCCATTGATTTCAACTCCCATATCAAAAAAGTTGCCAAGGGTACTCATTACACCTGAAATCACCATTAACATGTATGAACACATAAATAGCAAACATATGCCGAACGATATCAAACACATTAAAACCAAAAATATGCCAAATGATATGAAAATGAAATCAAACCACCCAAAAACATGTATGTGATTTTGATCATCAACTTCTTAAATAGGAATGATAGAACAATTCATAACAGATATAAGTGATAATAATGGGTCCGAGCAGACGACAATCATTCTAGCATGAGCACAAAGATGGAATGCATTGTTGTGCGGGTGACCCAACTTGGTGCTAATTCTTGTTCCAGCAAATAATAGAGAACAATTTTTGAGTCATTTCAATAACCTCAAGAGAGGGAAACAAACCCTCAAGATTTGTATATTTCGTAAGCCCATTCGTGACCTATTGCGAGCAAGTTACTTTTGATAGCAAACAATGCTGTGAAAATGAACTGAATCAATGACAATTAGCATTGGAGTGAAAATTGAGTGGCAATTTAGTTTTAGAAAATCATATAAAGATATTTAAGAATGAGAAATCACCTTGTTTCGATTTGTAAACTGTTGCACTATCCCAAAGAAAGACAAGATCGTTGAATCAGTTTACTTGGTGGCTTAACGCATAAGACCTTGTTCAAAATTTTGGATCATCCATGGGATTGATCATGTAAGTGCTGGTGTCTTCTTCCTTGTTCAAAGCAGCTGCAAATATAACCGATAAATCAAACCAAAAAAGAATAAAGAAACAACTTTGGAGAGTTTAGATATAGGAATCCAATTAGCCTCAGATCCAATTAACCTTTGTTGGTGTAGACCGGACATAACTCATGATCAGATGAGTAAAAATCAGATTGAGAGTAAAAATCAGATTGAGAGTAAGAAAAGAGATTATATGAAGAGAAAAAATCAGATGCAGAATTTTAAAGATTGAGAGTAAAAATATGTATATGTTCAATGGTACCTGTAACCAAAGGTCTAATGTGTTTGGGTACCCTCGGATTCCAGCAATCTTGCAGCCTCGATACCTTTCCGATGAGAAGATTGTGGTATTGTTGAGTTGGGCTGGTGGTATTAAGCAATCGATAGCAGAGTTCAGCGAGGAGGAACATGGAATTGAACATGTTTAAGGTATGAGTATATGAAAGAGAGGAGAGGAATGCATGACCTTTTTGCCGAGGAGGATGAGGAATATGCCGGCTGGTGCACGGTTGTTGATGGTGTTGGACGAATTCGTCGAATCGAAGGAGGCGGCTGAGTAAGCGGTGAGTGGAGCGGCCTGGCCTTAATTCGTCGAATGTAACATAGTTAAGAGGGGTTCAAATCAGAGACTCGGTGTGACCTATTGATTGCCAAGCAAAGTTTGAGTGAGATTTTGGGGATTTTAAGTAAGATTATAATATAATGTAAGTGTGTGCGTTTTACTTTGGAACGTACCAGTGGAATTTGGAAAGCATTGTAATGAGGGGAGATGAGAAGTTTTTTTGGATTATAGTAGTGCACTTAAGAGTTTCATTGATGACAAGGTCAAGGAAAACGCTCGGTTTGTAAAGAAGTCGAGGAAGAAGATGAGATAAGGTTATAGCGTGGGCTTTTATTTTCGAGGCCCAATAAAAGTGATAGACATTTGCTGACATGGCAAATTCATTGGAAGGAAAATTCAGAATTTTGATGATGTGGACACCCTAAGAAAGCAGGAATTATTCCCCTTTTATATAAAGGAGACTAAGGGTTTCTTCAGGCTACGCCCGGATTTTGTGATGAATTGTGAAACTTTAATCTGTATTTGAAAGTTTTTCTTAATTGTTTTTTTATAGGACCGATAATCAAATTTAGTTTGTTTAATTGATTTTCAATCGTTATGTGTAAATTTGTTGAATGGATTTTTTTTGGCTTCGTTATAATTTTTTTCTGTGAACAAACTGTGAATTAAAATATGGCACCATAATTAGTGGCCAAAAATCTTAAACGTGAAGAATGGGCCAAATAATCCGTCTTTAAAAATTAAGAAAATGTTTACGGTAAGTGAAGCCTAAGTAAAGGAGAAAACTCACAGATTTTTAAAAAAAGTTCAGATTGACAAAATAAAGAGAGAGTCAGAGAGAATTGAACCTTGGCTACAACGTGTTTGGAGTGTAGTATAAATCTAATTATAGTGAGAGTAGTACTACATGACATTTTTTCGGGAGAGAAATGATCGGAAGTGATTGGCCACAAATCATGAAGAATCCAATTTTATATACACATCAACAATTATAAATCCAAATGCTACACAAAAATCTTACTATAAACCCTGTAAAAATAAATCTAAACTTTAGTGTCCTAAAGCTTCATCTTCTTCTACATATTCACACAATGTACTAAACTTATCCACCTCCTTCATGAGTTTAAGATCTGATCAATCCGAATTTGACGAATGATCTCAACTTGAAAACGCCAAAGAGAAACCCCGTTGGAGATTCTTGAGAACTCAGTTTTAAGTCTGTGTTTCTGCCTTTTACTTGAAGTATTGTCTAGCCAATCACTTGTCTAATGGACTCCATAGTCTTAGCATCAACTTCATAATCAGAAGCATCTCTCACATAGAATGTGTTGAGAGCTTTGTTTCCTTTTCTTTTCACTTCTGCAACAAAATCATTATGCCACCATAGTAATCACAATTAAAGAACAAACATATTGAAAGAGGTAATGCTAGGTTTGAGAGAGCGAACTGTCCGGAGAGGATCATTTAGTTGAGTTCAAATTGTTGTAACTCATTTAAATTAAGAGGTTGTAATTCCTCCCAAAGATGATTTATACAGCCGAAGAAAGAAACATATATACAAATATTGATGATATGTATTATATACAAACAAAATATATATATATATGTACGCACCTTTTTTGATATTGAAGGTTCTCATATCTATGCTTCAGTTTCAGAAGTTCATTGTAACTGTTCTGAACTTTCAAAAAAACCATTTTACTTAAAGATCTTTCTTGTGATATGATATAGACGTACCATAAAAAATAAGCATTATATGTATGCGTGTTTCCATGGAGCTCGCCTAACATGTAAGCCCTTGACTTCTATATATATATATATATATATATACCATGTTTGGAAGAAAGATGACAGAGACCTCTTCTATTGGGATATGATGACATGAAACGTAAAGAAGTGGTATGTGAGACTTTGACATCCAAGCCGGGTACTATGGAAAGTTGGAAACACTCTTTTGAATCTTTGGTTGTCAACATGCACTTTAGATGGGAAAACATATAATTATTGACACGCACAAACAATAGACATATTTTCTCTTTAATATCTACAAAATATATATATATGTAAACATTGATTTCACATTCTGAAGTTTTGAGGATTCACCTTAAGCCTACGTGTAGAGGTCTGATTGACTAATTCCACTTAATGCAAACCTTAGTCATGCGGATAAAGAAGTATATGCACCCCTTTGTGACCATAGATTCATGGGCCAGAGAACTCAACCTCCCGTCTTGACCTCTCAAGACATTTAGGTTCTGAGCATGAAGATTTAAGTATAAGTGAAACCTCAACGGTACACGAATGATGTTAAATTTTTTGAAGCCTCAAGATGCACACAGTTATAGAAACCTGAGTTTTGAGTCCAAGACGCAAGATTAGAAAAGAAGTATGTTACCTTAGGTAAGGGAAGCATCTGTGATGCCTTTGTGAAGATTTAGCGATATAAAAAGCACCTGTAGAAAGCATGACATCTTACTCAATGAATGAAATAATAGCTTATACAGGTTTTAAAACACATTAGGTTTATTAAACTTTTTAAATGTGAAGCAAACTATAGATCTTTGGAGGTTTTTAAGAGTATGCACCATGTTCGGGGTAGTTTGATAAGCTCTGAATAAATGGCTGCAACATAATACAATTGAAAGATAAGGCTAAAATTGGGACCAATACAACGTTTCAGTACCATCAACATTTTTTATGGGCTCTATCACATAAATTCACGTTTCCTCCCTATAATCAACTTCAGTGAACGATTCTCCATCTAGAGGATCCAGAAGCCCCTGTAACACATAACAATTCTAACCATAATTCAAGGAAAATATGAAATTAAGTTTTGAGGAAGAAACCAAACCTCTCGCCTAGAGTGTTCTTGAAGAGTAAAGAGTGCAATATCATCACTCTCGTCCCCATCGTTGGAAACATTCGTTGAATTGATGAAATCCACGAAGCGCCATCCCCACGAAGTTGTTGTTGTTGTTTTCCTTCAACCATCGATACACAAATCAACATAACCCGAACCGATGGACGTTTCATTATGTGTGAACAAATTTCGACAACTTAGCACCTGGGCTGCCTACGCTGATACTGGCCTCTTTGAATGGAGGAGTTCGAATACCAATTCGTTGTTGAGTAAGCCTTATTGAACGTCGTTGAAGAAGACATAACGTTGAACATTGTTGATCTCGGCCATAGTTGTTTATAGTGAAGGGGCAGTGAGAAAGGTTTGAGTACTGTGATATCGAGCAGCGCGGTTCTATATATAGAGGAGTGGCTTGCGATGGCGGTAAAAGAGCCGTAAAGGCCATGGAGGGTCGTGCTTTTGGCGTTAGGGGAGTTGAGAGAACGAATTGAATGCTCAGAAAGTGAAGAGTGTTGATGGTGATGATTCTTCGTAACGGTATAGCAGAAAAGAGAAGATCAAGATAGTGAATCGTGTTTCTGAATTAGGGTTTGTGATGTAGGTAGGCGGAAAGGCGGACATGCATAGAAGAGGAGATGGTTTGTTTTAGTTTTTGTCTTGGATCACGATCTGATTTCAAAAGGCTTTATTTGGGCTGTAGTTTGGGCCAGAAATTCGGAATTAATATACATAAATTATTATAGAGATTCTTTGAGTTAAAAAAATAGCAAATAATTAATTAGTGACGTGGCCAATTGATTGGCTTAGAAAATTCAGCTTTTGGCTGATGTGGATGGCCTTAGAAGCCTCTATTTCTTCCTCTTTTATATAAAGGATTTTAACTTGAAATGAGTTTATTAATGCTAACATTTATTTTTACAACAGAAACATGATTTGCCTACAAAGTTTTGTTGTTTGGGTTTTTTTCGATGAAGGGCTTTTCGCAAACCGACTCTCACTTTAACTCATAGATCAAACTACAAGACTTTGGAGCTCAGATTTTGTATAAATTATAAACAATTTATATATATTTCAATCATTTATATTTGTATATAATTGATGAATGTTTTTTTTGCTTCGTTATTATTTGATAATGAATTTTTTGTTTTACTGATGGTTGTTTGGTAATCTAACGAAGCTTAGATTAATTATTTTACTTAAATTTGTGTTAGTATCATTTATTTTTCTAAATATTTTTTTGTCAACTATACATTAATTTATATTTGTTTCGTACACAGTAATTAAATACTTTTGTATCATATAAACACCATAATTAAATATTTTTCTAATTAATACTTTTTGGGGTTTATTTTTTGGAGAAAATGTTGCACATTTTTTTTCTCATATGTTTCTATCATTTTATCTGATTTTTTTGTACCATTTCTATGTTTTTTTATTTTTGAAGGTACCATTTGTATCTCTAATTTGTATATTATATGAAATCATTTATAAAAACACGATAAAATGACATTTAACATACATTATCATTAATGCACACTAATGAATATACCATTATACCATCATACATTAAAGTGACATTTAACATACATTTTCATTTCAAATGTGTCGTAATACCATCTTGTTTTACGACCCGATAAATATGGTGACAAATCCTTTGTACTTTGTTATACATTGATAAGATGAAAGTAATATGGTGATAAATTATTATTTTTACGTAGATGGAAAGCTATAGATTATTGTGTTTGGTCGATATACATTTTCTTGTGCAAAAGAACAAATTTTTTGAACTTTCAGATATGTTATGCTATTAAACTCGGTAGATAAACAAAATATTTATCAAAATAAACTCCCCAAGTATATAAACTCCCCATTTCTTTGCGTACGCGCGAGTTGCTTTTATATATATGTTTTAATGTATTGAAAGGCATACAACATTGTAGATAGTTCATAGCATTTGGTAAAAGTTCTATTTTTTTTCGTAAAAAAGTATTAGTTTGATATTCGTCCACAAAACCAAAAGTGTTTCTTCTTCGTTCAATTACCTAATACATGAGGGGTTTTTTTTCACTCAAACTTATTCACGAATTCCTTTGTTGCCTTATATATCTTGTTACCAAATTCGAAGCGATTGAACGTATTCCCCGTGTACATTTCTTACCTTTGAAGCATATGAAACTCTTGCAACAAAGGCCACTCCATCTAATACTTTTATTACTATAAAATAAGTGATCTAAGGCGAGGACGTTCATCGAATTGTTGCTCCCTAAAGATATAATTTCATGTTTGCCAATTTTTTATCAAAACAAATAAAACCAAATGTACATGGACAATACGCACATAAAGATTCAAAATTAGCAAGGTAAAGATCTTAAGAGAGTTTTGAGTTTTGACGCATACATACCAAATATTTGGACTTTATGCCAAGGAAAGTATCCACAGTTTCAATTCAAAACAAAAAAGTATCCTCAGTTTTTATGACGTCCAATATTCAAATTTGATTTTAACACGTTTACTTTTTAGTATTCTTCAACATTGCGGGAGCAAATAGAAGGATAATTGGACGAATTTATATGCATATTCTTGAAATAGATTTGTGGTGATTCTTTTTCCTCTTAGTTTGTTTACATCCTTCCCATTATACACGACTTTTCATTCGCTTTGTTCTATTTTTATGTTTCATAAAATCTTTCATAGAGGTAAAAGTAAAGTAAAACTATTTCAAGGAATTAGTTATTGCTGGAATGTGGAAAGACCTCATCCTTCATGTTTTCTTTGGATTTATGACTATCGCTAACAACATAACATTATTATAGAGCTTGAAGGCATGATAATTTGGTACCATGCGCCCGATCTTTCCAAGTAGAATTATTACCAAAAAATTACCACGTTTACAGCGATTGACTATGGACATGCTTAAAAATTCAGTAACGAAATCGAGTTGGCAGATTTTGTACACCTCTAAGCAATAATTTTACTTCTTAAATTGAAAATTCTTGATCAGACATGTATGAATTTCTTCTTTTCATCGCTAGAGCAATATAAGTTATCCAACCATAAGTATATTTTTTTAGTTTCTTGGTTTCTTCGAAATTCGGTCTTCCTTTGCACAAAATGCCATATTTCTTCGGAATCAAGAGGCTTATCGTACAAAGTAACGCTACTAAGATTTTTACCTAATATCATGATTCAATAGCTTATCCAAGCACAATAGCTGTAACCTGTAAAAAAAAAAGTTTTTTTATCCAAGAATGAGGCAGATCACGAAGTGTAGAATCGTCAATACCTCTAAAGTGAAAATCATGTTGGAGTTTTTTTTGAAATGTGATTTGTAGTGTGCAAATGTGTTCTACATTCCAAATATATATAAAAAAATCATCTTAGTACACAACACAATCTTTCTCCTATATCCAGTTACCTTTGAAATACTGATATATCTAAAACCATCTATAAACTTTGTGTATCTAAAAACGTTACAAATACAACAGGTGATGGACTCACATTGAAATTTTAGCATTGCTAATGATCTTGCACCTCCTTTGCTTTCAAAAAGGAACTGAGTTTTGGCCATCAATAAACTTTGAACTCCAACTTAGAGAATTGTATTAAAAATGATGTTTTTATAATGCTTTAAATTATAAATTTCAGAAGCCTTTCACTAAATATGCAAACCATAATTCTTTGTGAAAACTGATGATCCTAATTGATATTGACACAACGGTTAGGATGCAAGCTATAGAAATTCATAATGAAAAGAGGATTAGTCGATTGAGCATGGAAGTTGAGAGCAATTACTTTTGTTGGATTCTCCAACACATAGGAACATGGTAGTGAAGATTGTATACATTCCATTGCTTCTAATCTAAAATACACACATGAAATAATTACATCAGAAAATTAGAGGAGAATATGAACGTGATGGGACTATTGGAAAACGTGGAAACAAATGGTTACCAGAGCAGAAGTTCGACGTGTTTCCTTCTTCTCCAACTACTTTTGTGCATCATTCCTTCTTCTTCTTTTTTCTTTTGTTTCTTTTAACACCACTATTTTTTCTTAAAATTAACTGATCATCGCAACTATTTTTGGTCTCAAAATATGAGAAGAAGAATATGCATCCAGAAAATAATAACAACAGTAAACAACACCTTGAAGTTGAACCAAAAAAATTCTAGAGAATGAAATGGAAAAGCAATTTTTTTACCTGGAGGTGATGATTGGGTTCCTGTATAAAAGCACGTGAGGGTCTCCATTTGGTGTGCAACAAAACTTGCTGATGTGCAATATTTCCTTCCTTTATCTTATTTGTAGTTGAACAAAGATATTTCCATAACATTATACAGAACTAAATGAGTTGAGAGGTTAGAGAAACAAACATTACAATTGCATCTTTGCTTCAGTTCCAGTATGTCCAACCTGAACCAGCTACGTGAATAAGTATATCTAAAAAGAGAAACAATTACTTGTAAGTTGTAATAGGGATATATAAGAGCTACATGTGCTTCAACCAAGAATAAAATTGTTACAAACCATGCAGTGTCTCTCGGAGCTCTTTTAGTTGCACATTTTGCTTTTGAGAATTCTTTGTTTCTACACTTTGATCGTTTCTATAGTGATTTTTCCCACCCTGACTTTGAAATGAAGTAAATGTTTTCCAATTTTTTTTGCCCATCACTTCAACTCTAACCTGTAAACATCAAAATCTAGAAATAATATACATATAGTGTGAGGATCTCTAATAATCAAGGGATACCCAAAATCAAACCCCACATAAGATTCACTCCCTAATTGATCAACCAGAGTTTGAAGACTAAGAACAGATATGCACGAACCTGATGGTATTGTCAGTGTGGAGGCGAATCCAGTGAGGAATGGGCGTGTTCTGACTCATTTTCTTCCCCAGCTTCTTCTTTATCATGAACGACTTGTGTGACGGCTACACATATAACAAAGATCAAACTCTAGTAAGATTTTTCACTCAGGAAGATAGGAAGATAAAGTTCGAGGAAAGAGGATTTACCATCTTGAAGCCCTGTGATCTGCTTCCAGGATAGAGCCGAAACAAAGAAAAACCCTAAATCTGAAAGAAAGAAAAATCAGCTATGAGTGATGAAAATACGTTTAGGAGTAGTTCAAATCCCATAAGGTAAAAGTGTTTGGGTGAATCGCTGAGCAAAGAGAGCTCGATACCATTTATTAGTTTCTATATGATGTGGTTGTAGGTTGGAGGAGGGTTATATAACTTGCGGAGTGGAAGGCCATGGAAGAGTGGGAAGTCGCCATTAAAGACATTGAATGGCGATGAGTCTGATTGAAATAAAGATGAGGAAGTGGTGAAGACGTAACATTTGTGGAGTTTATGAAGGCTGGGAAGAGGAATCGTAAGAGGTTGATAACGTACTGTTTGGTTTTGTTCTAGGGTTTGGAACGGCAGGACCTCGTGGTGGTGAGCGATGGAAGACGAAGGGGAGAATTAAGTTTGACGCTTGAGTTTTTAAGGTTTGTTTTATATTGGGCCTTCTGATGTTAGTATACTTTTTATGGGCCAACACTTTCGTCTAAATAATTAGGGTCCTATGTATATTAATATGAGAACTATCGGAATTTCTGTTCACAATAACTTGAGTAAGTTGTATATGGTGACGTGGCAAAATAATAGGCTGAGAAAATTCAGCTTTTGGCCCATGTGACATGCTTTAGAAGCCTCTATTTCTTCCCCTTTTATATAAAGTAGATTTGTGGCTATTTTGTAGCAAACTTGTTAGAGCTTAATTGTTGCTAATTCAATTCAAATTGCAACAACATATTTATGTGGCAATTTGTAGCAATTTTGCTACTATTAGCTACAAAATCTGTATTAGCAACAGCCAATTACTCAGCAAAATATTTTGTGGAATAGTTGTAGCAAATTAAATTTTGCTACAAATTTTACATCATTGTTACAAAAAAAATGGTGACTATGTTCTTTAATTCTAGTAGTGGCTCAACCCCAAAAGTTTGTTGGAAATTAGATGCGTGGTTTCAACCAGGCCCGGTGATGAGGTAGTGCATGGTGTGCAAATGCACTATGTCCCAAAATTTTGGTCAACTTTTCCTTGCAAAAAAGCCTTAAATATTTATATGTTTTTTAAAAAATACCCTTAATTCAAAAATTTGCAAAAGAAAACGCTACTATATTTTTGAAAACAAATTTTTTGGCACAAGATCCATGAAACTATTGAGCCGGGCCTGGTTTCAACCGGGGTTGCAGGAGAAATAGATGCCCTTGTGGTAGTGTACGATGTGTATTTACACAGCCGCCTAAGCGCTTCAAACACTTGATTAGCGGCGTGTCTAGTGGGGCAGAGGCACATGCCTTCAATCTCTTTCAAGGAAGGATCAACTTTACTAATTATACCCACTAGAAAAACCATGGTCTTTCCTGAACCGTGTGGAGCTTCAAAGAAGAAACGCTCCTGAGGAGCAGCTGTGACGATCATAAGCAGTGCTTTTTGCTGGAAATCAGTGGGAGCATCATAACGCATTGCCCTTTGCAAGCCCTTGAGTAGCTCATTGGAGATTGGAACATCTCTCAAACAGGTGGGTCTCTTGTTCATCATTACTCTGTCCATGCTTCACCTATTGTAAACATCAAAGCTTTTTTATTCATTGACTATTAAACATATAACTCCACAAAAGGAAAGAAACTCAAAATCAAAGACAAACAAAACTGGAACTGGGGTTCTTTAATGGGTAAGAAACCCACAAAAGTAGAAGCTTTCTTATGGTCAACATCTTTAGATGAGAGAATAGACAAATGAATCAACTCAAGTCAAAGATTAAAAAAAGTAGAAAAACATATTTTTTTACCTTTATATATAGGGGTTTTCTATAATTTACTTTGTATAAAAAAGTAGATAATGTGCATGCTCGCATGTGTAACGCCCGTTAGGTTGTTTCAGCATGTCTCATGAGAGAGGCATTAACTTGATGGTGCTCAGGAAGCTTTACAAGGAACAATGTCATGAAGAAGTCCTGCCCAACTTTTTTCTTGACTCCAAAACCTACGAGGGGATACCGATCTTCCCACTAAAAAACATAAAGATTGATACATTGCTCAAACTTCTAATCCAGCAACATGAATCAATCAACGAACTGAAACTTTTTTTAATTACACCTCTCCAAGAACTAGAGATTCGAGGAAATTTACAGGAGATTCTGTTTTCTCTTCGACGGATTTATCCACATTCTTGCAGATCTACAAAGGAATTATGGCCCCTGAAAACAACAAAGGTCAGTGATTTGTAAAACAAACAATGAAATCAAATTCAATAAGTTTCTCCGTAAAAATTGGTCTCTAAAATTTACACTTTTCTAAAACGAGAAGTCCATTTTTCCGATTAGGTTTGGCTTGAAGCGAACTTTTATTTTCATCGCCATAATCAAATGTATATGGTGTCTTTATTATAAATCATTTAATATATATATATATATATTAATATATACAGTAAAAACTCCATAAAGTAATACTCGATAAAATAATAAACTCGATAAAATAATAAATTTTGCCGGTCCTAAGTCGGGTCAGTGCAAAATATGACACAATTCAATAAAATAATAAGATAATAACTTTTTTCAAATCTCTATGTAAATATATAGTCCTAATAATATCATAAAGTAATATTCTATCATATAAAAAATCCAAAACATAGCTAAGAAGAAAAACAAACTTGAAAGGTGTAATTATAATTTTTTTTCAAAAATACAATATGGAAAACAAAAGAAAAAGAATGGAAAACATACAATTTTTTTGTAAAAACTAATGTCAAATAAGAAGCTTTAAAGAAAACTTCATATTTTATATAAATTGTTTTAAAAGATTTATAAGTATTTTTACAAGGAAATCTTATAAAGTAATAACTCTCTAAAGTAATAAATTTTGGTGGTCCCAACATTATTACTTTATAGAGTTTTTACTGTATGTAAGGCCAGTTTCCAAAAATACCACTTTTTAAAGTTTTTTCCAAAAATACCACCTTGAAGTTTTTTTCCCAAAAATACCACATTTTTTTCTAAAGTTCTAAAAATACCACTTTTTTTTAAATTCATTTTTAACATTCAAAACTAAACCCCAAACCCAAACCCTACCCCCTAAAACTATACCCTAATTTTGGAATAGTTAACCCAAACCCCAAAAAAATTAAATTCTAAACCTTAAAAGTTAACTTTTTAAAAAGTGGTATTTTTGGAACTTTGGAAAAAATGTGGTATTTTTGAAAAAAAAACTTCAAGGTGGTATTTTGGAAAAAAAACTTCAAATGGTAGTATATGAGGGAATTCCTCTATATGTAATGTGTACAAAGAAACAAGAAATTACCAAAACAAATTCAAACTTGGTGTGTACAATTTAAATTCTATCTTATTAGTTTTTAAAAATCATCACCTTTTTAACATTAACTCGTTGTGTTTTATAATTCAATTTGTATTTGTTTCCAATTCGATTTAGAGAATGCTAACGTCTATTGACGTTATGTTTGTATATGTAATGTAACTCGATTGAACAAGTTCGACCGTTAGAAAGATGAGTAAGACCTTGAATCAAAAGATAGTTTATAATTTATTGGGACGGCAAAAAGTTGTCTTCTCGATTATTCTTTGATGCTCAAGTCAGATGGAAACACAGGATTAGACGTAAAAAGGTGGAAGAACAGATATTTAAGTAGGTAATGTTGTAAACTGGTTTGAAAGGTTCCAGTAGAATCTGATATATTTAAAGATGTAAGCGCATTCTCTTATTTCTGAAATTTCTCCCTTTAGTTGGAACTTGGAACTTTGAAGGAGAATTTATAGATATATAAGTCGGATATCAATCGGGGTAGGGCTTTTTCGGGTTGACTCGACCCATCCGTACATAACCAACTCTACAAAATAGATTATGACTTATGACAATCCTTGGTTGGCTTCAGGCCTCCTCAGTTCGGCTCACGCCTTCTCACTTGTGCAAAGTGGAAATATTAGATGACATGCATTGTGGATAGGTTCGGGAAATTAATGTCGCATGGAGTCATGGTTGGGCTGTCTCAAATGAATCAGTAAGGCATGTTTTGGGCCTCCGGAAATCCTCTCCCAACAATATCTACCCAGTGAAATTAACCAGTACAAAGAAAATTATTTTTAAAAAATTATACTTTTTCGAAAAGAATTTTAAATCAAAATACTCTACTAAAAATGGTGGAGGAGTGGATAAAATTAAAATGTTCCTTTAACTTTGATCATTCCATTCATCTTTATCTCATTTATTCTTCGTGCGTTTACCAATTGGAACCTATGTTTGCTAGTGAATCTGGAAGACTAGCAGCGATGAGGAAAGATATTTTATTTTATGTTATACGTATAAAAACATTATTCATGATATTATTTTTTGAGTGTAGTTTTACACTCTTATATAAACTTATTGAAAACACCAAATAGTACTGGAAACGAGGATGTTCCATTTTATTCGTAGATATCAAAATAGAAAAATAACCTCTTTTTATATACTCCTCAAAACATTATGGGAATCCAAAAATACACACGACACCTTAATTACTTAGTAATTAATTAGTTGGACCGACCTTTTTTTAATTAGCGTCCATGTAAATAAATCTTCCGTATAACTTTGTTTTTTTTTACGTAGGCGTGAATGAATGATTGATTCATCACGCGTAGTTACAGAGACCGTAGACGCAGAAGTTGGGGCGAACGCAAGGAGGTTTACACTTAGGGCAAGCATTGTTACACTTACCGCAATGGCGTTTATCGTAAGCCACGTAAACGCACTCATCACGACAACACGTTTGTCCGAACTTGCATTTGTTCTTACACGCACCGCAGTTATTGTCGTCGCTCGATACATCCATACATTTGTTGTTGCAACAAGCCATTGTTGAGTTTGCCCCGGTGCTGTAAGCGCTGCTGCTACAGATCTCTGGTTCCTTGTTGCAATGGTCTGCTGCGTTTGGGTTACGTGCTTTTGGCCCTTGACCTTGGTTGACTTTTTCAGTCAAGAACCGACTCTGTCTGATCTTAACCGTTCCTGGTGGTGTAACGTCCTTGAAAGGATCTTGGAGAGCAAATGTTGTGGTGGTGGTGGTGTTTTTGGTTGTGGTGGTGGTCACGATGGTTATTGTGATTGCGGTTGTTAATGCAATTGTCACGAGTAGCTTCATGAATTGGGCCATTTCTCTTGATCTCTTTGTATGTGTTAACTTCTGAGTTAGAGTGAAATATTTTCCTTTTTGGTTTGTTGTTTATGTGAAGGTAGAGAGAGGAAGAGATTTGGAGGGAGAGAGAGAGAGTTTGTGTTGTGAGGAATTGAGGAGAGGGTGGACTTAGGGTTTATAGTTGTGATCGAGAGAGGAGTTGACGCGTGAAATGTGGTGAAAAAGGTTAAGGAAGGTTTCAAGCGATCGAGCTTTTTCTTGGGGAGAGGGGTTTTACTTTTTATAATTTATCATTTCACTAATATATAATAGAATAGAATTATATGCATGTATATGCACATGCTTATTTGCTTACGTTGGGGGTATACTGTATTCTCATACATACGCGTTCACAATATAAAGTTATAAACAAGGTGACGTAGAGAGTAAAAGAAAACCCTATAATATTTTAAAAAGAGATGGTGGTACTAGAATTATACATTGTATACATGTGTATCTAGTTTTATATCATTTGCAAACATTGAATGACAAAACATTCGATGTTTTCACATATATTTTTCAGATACTAGCTAGTCGAGAGGTTTTGGTTCCAAATTTTCCGGATATGTTTTAGAAGAACTATATTACTTGTAATATGCTATGAAATGCTTCGAAACCAAAATCATTGTCGCCTAGTAGAACTGATTTTTGGTGAATCATTTGAATTCCTCGTAAATTATCTCGGAATAATAGCCAGTCGGCCATTTGAACAATATTGGTATGAGCATTACATCCATAATAACTGAACGTTTTTGACGAAATTCATATATTCGATGCTAAAACTTAAAAAAAAAACAAATATATATATATTATTGCTACTGATATCATGTCATGATTTCTTTTACTTCTATAGAGTTTTAATTAGCCTTTATTTTCCTTATTACTTTCATAATGGTTTTCTGATGTTATCACTTAGAAAACAAAAACTTTAAAATGAAAATGTCAACATACAAAAGTAGGAATGGGATGGGTAAAATAAACATTATAAGTAACTATGACTGAATCCATCGCCTCGCGTTCATGGGCCGGTCTGAGACGATTGAGGCGAATTGCAAGGAGAAGCAAAGGCGTCCATTTTTATATATTACTTTGATTGCTTATTCAAATTCCATTTGTCGTGAAAACCACACGAACCACTGATTTATATTTCTAAATTAAACAAATTGAATCTATACTGCTATAGATCCTCTAATAGACACTTGCTTTAACTTAAATTCTAAAATTCGACCCTGGCCTCATACGCCCAATTAACCACAACTATCCAAATATATAATACAATGAAAGGCCATTTTTACATTGTTATTTGTTAAGTGTTAACAATAAAATATTAAAACAAAGATTGACGAAAACTTGGAAAATATAATTTTTTATGTGAGAAACATGAGCGAGTTTTAAAAGATTACCACACCCTTGTTCAAATCAATCAAGTGGTATATATGATGTCATATGAGTAATAAGTGATTTAATGACTAAGTAGGCTAACAAAAAAAGATGTAAAGAAAGTAATTATCGATACAAAAATCTCTCTTTTTTTTTCTTTTTTTTTTTTTGAAATGAATGTTAAATTTAATTCACCAAAAAAACCAGTTTTTTACATCAAAATGCAATCTTGTTTAAAACGGAAAACAAAATATGAGCTGAGGTTGAAACTTGGCCAAGCATTATCTAAGCGCAAACCATGAGCTAAGGCTATCATCGTAAGCCTTGTCCCCTATAATCTGTATGGAACTTAATCGATTTCGCATATCCATGTCAATGTTTCTGATCATGGTTGAGGAAGGGGTCGGTTGTGTCCCATGTCTACGACCATTCCGCTCCCTCCATATATGATAGACCGAGAGTTGAAATAAATATCTTAGCAAAAAGAGCTTGATACAAAAATCTCTCTTACTGAAAATATGAGCCTTTTCACATAAAGATCTTAAGTCAGAATTCAGATTAGATAAGTATGATGTTACTAGGTTAAGACTTAGCATTTTGGAATAATCAGATTACGACATGCAACGATTAAATATACGCAGAGTGGAAATGGATTCATGTTGTCCTTTAATATGATAATGACCCTTAAGCTGATATTACTTGGTTTGCTAAGTAAATGTTTTGGCATTTACTATACATTTGAAATTTATTTAGTTTTTGAAACAATTCTCTTTTTAATTTTTTTTTTTTTTTTTTTGAAACAACTCTGTTGATCATTATATCGTTGAAAGCTCAATTGGCGAAAAGTTTTCCTCTAAAAACAAGAATTGACGGTCTATTTCCCACGAAAACTATTTTAGCTATAAATGCAATGCAAACTCAAGTCTCTTTATATATATATCTTTGAAATAAAGTTCAAATATATCTCTATGGAATAAAAGTTCGAAACCTATAATATTACCAATGGTTCGAATGATGCATTCATTAGGTTCGAACTCATAATCCGCGTCCAAGCCCGACAAGGGAGTCCTTCGGCAGTGGAAGATCAATGCATTATTTAGGTTCGAACTCGGAATTCCAGTCCAATTTTTTTTTTTTTTTGGCTAACCCCATGGTAAGTTACCCTAATATAAATGCAAACCGAGGATTATCGAGAAATATCGTGAATAAACCGAACTACATAACCGGTCAAAGACGTTCATAATTAGATTCAGTGTTTGTTTATAGTCAGGTGCAAGGAAGTTTGGAAAGAGGTCAACGGTTTGGTCCAATTTGTTAAACGATGTACAAACTTTACGTCACAAATGTCAACACCATTCCCTAGTACCCCATTGGTGATTTTCTGACCTATACGGCAATCTACTATTTCTCTACGATATCTTTCTGTTGCAGTAACCATTAAGCCACGCGCAATCTCCTTTTACATTAGTAATATAATATGGTATCTATTGATTTATACTCACTCATTCGTAATTAGTATTGTTGCTAGAGATCGTATATGTTATTGAAAATCGTGAAATGAATGTGTGATCTAGGTTTTGTTCAAACAAGAAATTTTACTAGTTGGCTTGTTTGTTTTGTACATGAGAATAACATCTCTAAACAGCACAAACTTTTTCAATTAAATTTGTTACACATGAATATATTTTTCTATAGTTTTTTTATTTGGGAAGTTTGTCTAGTAAACTCATGTAGACAGAAGTTCAGGTTAAGTATTTTTTTTGGTTAAAATTTTAGGCTGTTTAGATAAAATGAATACGGTTTTTTTTTACTAAAAGGTAAATATCATTAATAATAAAAGTAGATTTACAAAGATTGCAATGTAAGAGCTACATCACCTTGGCAAAAAAAGAGGAAAAAACAAGATAATATAGTATGGCTCAATATGCAGTACACTATCTTAGCCAAATTTGCAGCAGGTTGTGAAACTTCTTCTAGTCTCTTTGCAGAAAAGGCATTCCGAACATCCCTTTCAATCCCTTTGAAGATCATCCCCGGAGAAATGGTTATGTTGTTGTGTAAAACGAATATGATTTAAAAACTTATGATAGTTTGAAACTCTTAAATGAAATGTCTTTGTTTTTTTGCTTGAATTACCCGAAGGTTCTGGCCAAAACTCGTAATTTTACAAACCCAAAACTATAACATGTAATATTAGTTTCGTCCCAAATGTCATTCGAGCCAATGACATCCAACCTTTATCTGAAATCTTTACCATTTGAGTTATTGAATCTTGATAAATGTCTTTCATTTTATTTTTGGGAAATTGGCATGAATATTATGTTTTTGGGCAATAATTAGGAATCTAACAGCCACAAAAAAATAATTAGCTTTATAACATTCAGATGAAACAAAATGACTATATTACCCTTATTTTTTATTTGGAAAAAAATTAAAAAAACATTAATTAAAATTACTAAAATAAACAAAACCCTAATTCATTATTCTCTTTTTTTTCACGCCTCCTTTTTTCCTTCCTCCTCTTCTTCCTTCTCTTTACACGAGACTTTTTCTTCTCTCTTTCTTCTTCCTCTTCTCTTTCTTCTTCCATAGTTATTTATTCTTCTTCTTTAATTTACTTTTTTATTCTTCTATTATTGTTTTCTTCTTTTTTACATAAACACCATAATCGATCTCGTTTTTTTCTGTGATCCACAAAATCAATCTTATATCATTACCATGAATCTCAAATCTCAAATCAAGGATTAAAATGATGATTTTTATCATTCGTTAACCTCTCCATTATCGTTTTCTCTCTTGGTACAACTGAGCCGCGTTATTGTCGAAAATCAGGTAACTATGTTTCTGAAAATAACTAACTATGTATGTTATTTTTGTTATACAAACCATAAATAGGTAACTACGATCTTGATAATAGTTAGCTATGTATGTTATTCTTTTTCATCATGCAAATTATAATAGACAACTACATGTTGAACATATAGTTAACTAGTTTTGTTTAAATAAATAGTCACTATTACATTTTTATGTAGTTAACTATGTTATGAAATCCGTAAATATACAACTATGCTATAAAATAGTCAACTATGTTTTTAAAATTATAATTATTTTCTGAAAAATAGTTAATTATCTTTTCGAATCAGTAGAAAATTTTAGATAGCTACAAAATACAGGGAGATAGTTAACTATCTTCTCGTATTAATAGACTAGTTAACTGTTTATAACATATTTTAAATTAGTTAACTATATTAACGTAGTTAACTGTTATAGTGAACTATATATTAAAATAGTTAGCTGTTATAGTGAACTATATATTAAAATAGTTAGCTGTTATAAATATGTTCTTTCGACTGTTTTTCTGATCCAATTTTATTTTGTTTGCAGGCTAATTTATAGATCTACTATTTAAGGCCAATTTTCAAGAGATCAAGAATATAATATTTTTATGGATTTTAATTGTTTTTAAGTATAATAATTATCTCATTTAATATGGGCAAATTTGTCCACTATTTTATTCTCTCAGCTACCCACCTAATTTTATTTCAAAGGGTGTTGGATACCTAATTTTGTACCAAAAACCTATTATTCACCTAATTAACCCTTTATTTTTTTGATAAAGGATAAATATTATTAATAATGAAAAGTATATTTTACAAAAAGTATAATCTAAACATTAGAGCATCCTTAATGGTTATCCTTTTCAAGGATCTTAACTCATTTTTTAATATTAATTTTAACTGAAAAAATATTTGACACTCACGTATTATTTTTGGTGTCTAATGGTGACACTTTAACACTCATCTTTTTATGTCTGAGAATCCATTCTAATTGAACAACAACAAAAAAGAATGATGTGTATGCATGGTCTGCAATATCAACTAGATCCTCAACCTGCAGAAGAATGATGTTCTGATTTAGACACAAAGAATCAAAGTCAGAAGCTATCAATGGAATGGTTCAAAAGTTCTTTGTGTTTTATCACCTGTGGTGGCGAGGTAAAATGTTTCTGGATTTTGTTTAAATCTTGTTCATGCCAACCTAATACCTGAAACCAAAAGTGGAACAATATCAGATGAGAATACCAATATGGATACATAATGTCACTATTGCAGTCGATGTCAAGAAGTCCTTGTCCTGAAACCATTATTTCTTCATAACTTTAAGCCGAGGATCCTCATCCATATCATGGCTAGTCTAAACACACCAAGTTTTGTCAAAAGAACCCTAAAGAATCAGATACTAAAGCAGCAACAATATGAACAAAACACTCTTTTAAGATGAGCAGACTAGGAAGGATTTACTCACTCGGTAACCATAGTAGTTTCTGTAATTTCCACAAGGAAAAACCTCTTGGCTTTTCTTCTTCTTGCTCGGATTACCTTGTCCTTGTCCTTGTTGCTGTTTCTGCTTCTCTTCATTAGACCACTTCCTCATAATCTCTTCTCTTTTGTCCAATGAGAGCTCAAAGAATTTAAGGACGAAAGGCTAATTCTTATCAAAACCAAAGAGAGCCACAAAGCAACCAAGTTCCAAATCTGAATGATAAGATGATCAATATGATTCTCAAAAGCTTCCCTGCTTCTCTTCTTCCGTTTTTCACTATCATATCCGCTACCTACACAAATCCGTTTCAAAAACATTATCTAGTTGCCTTAATAGGAGCAAGAAAGATGTTGATTTTTTAGATAATAACTATTTCTGAAATGGACTAATTCAATACTAAAAACTAGGGATAGAAAAGAGAGAGAACCTCGTCAGGGGATAGCCATGGTTGTAACCTTCCTCTCACTGATTATGGCTTCTCTAATTCAGCTATGATACAAATACATGTCACAATCTAGCCAAAGTTTTCAATAGAAACTTCAATAACATTTCTATGGAATCAATGATACAAACCAAAATAATCATCACAGAGATACGGTAATTAATCAACTCTCTCCTATTGAATCATTAACAAAAGACACAAATTAAAATCTCGATGATGATCAACAACAACAACAATACTCAATTGGAAAAAGCGAGTGGAGAATTTTTCAAAATTGACCTTAGAGAGATCACCGACGTTGAGACAAATACCATCAAGAGCACCACGTTTCTCTATACACGTGTTATCAAATTTGATCGCCGCCACGTAACCGCCGGGACCGCCGCCGGGACCGCCGCCGATGACGACGCAATCGTTCTCATCAGATACTGAAGACGCCACGCCACGGGAATGAGAAAAGGAGAATCTGAGAGCTTGAGTGGAAGAGTGGGCTACGTTCTCATCAGACCCCGACGACGCCATCGGTATTGTTGTTGCTTCTTGGAGAGAGAGACTTGGCATTACAGCTTGACACGTATCCAGAAGACACCGTTTTTTAGCTTCAGTCTGCAGAACTTTTTTATTAAGTTGCAGGAATACATTACTCAATTTTAATTAAAGACACTCAATATAATTCACCATTAAAGATGCTCTTACAAGACCTTGCCAAAAAAAAGAATAAAAAACAAGGAATTGCATGATTTGGTTGTGACAACCTGAAACGGTTACGAGCCGAAGTAAGCTACGAGTTCGAATTATCTAATCCACAAGCAGCCTAACTCACCAAAACGGAGGTTTGTGGCGTCTTCATGCGATGATGTTTCTTACCTCTCTATCCAGGGCCGGCCCAACATCCAGAGCTGTCGAAAGCCCAAAGAAATTTTTTTTTATCCAAAATAAAGTTAAAACATAGAAAAACCAAAAACAACAGCTTCGAGGCTCGAATCTAGTACATGTAACTCTAAAATCCCGTCAATACCACTACACTACATCAATGTTTTGACAATTTAGATGCCCTAAAATTAATATACATATTTTGGCGCCTAAAGCCATTATTTCATGGACTTTAATCCAGGGCTGACCCTGTCTCTATCAATGTCTTTGAAAATAACTTGAGGAGGGATGGAAATGTTGTTGTGAATAACATTGTTTCTTTGCTTCCAGATATGGAAGACCACCAAGTGAGCCACAATTTTCCCTAGCATGGAAGGAACTATGGATAAGCTTAATTTTAGCCAGGACAAGAGTTCAGTCCAAGTGTGAAATAGGTGAGTGCGAGGTTGGAGTCTATCCAGGACTAGTCTCCAAATCTCAATCACAGCCCATGAGCAAATGATCCCTTGTTTCATCATTCGTGGAACATAGGCAACATGCCGGCGAGATTATCATACCCCAAGCCGCCAATCTAGTCCTCGTTGGGAGTTTATTATAGTTTGCATTCGACATAGTAAATGAGTGCTTGGAAACGACGCCTTGAAACCAAATCAGCTCTGCCCATTGTTTAAGTTTTGTTTTAAATCTCAAGTCTTCCCAAGTGGTAACTGCTGCGTAGACTGTGGAGCTTGTTCCCTCTGTGCACCATTCATGGTAGTCGTTACCTAAAGTCGTACAGGGGACATGGATTGTAGTCATGGTAGTCCTTACCTATGTATTTTATTTTTGTTGCAGAGAAAGCAGTTTTACAAAACAAAATATGCACTCTTAGGTTGGTTTACAATGGTCTATATATGCATTAAAGTTAGGGGTGTTAATGTTAACCGATCCTACCCGATTCGATCCAAACCAAAATTGAGATAATCGATCCTAAAACCAACCCATTTTTTAATATTTGGTTAAAGAGAATTTACTTTTCCTATATTCGGAAAACCAAAAACCGAAATCAAACCGGAAAAAGTTGATCTAAACCAAATTTCACTAAAATCCAAATAGAAATCGAAATCGAATCCAAACGAAATCATCAAAAATAAAATGTTTTTTGTTTGAGGTATATTATTGCTTATAAACCGAAAACCCGGTCTGAACCGAACCAAAACCCGAAGTGAACACCCTTTTTTTGGTTCCGAAAGTTAGTACTTAGTACATCAATGGGCAAGTATCTGGTCCCTAAGTCCGGTTTTAGTCCCACGCAGCAAAATTTGAGTCTACAGTTTAAAGTCCGGCCCCGCCCGAACAAAGCTATATGATTAGTTCGACTTCGGCCTTTTTGCAAGTCAGGAAGGAATGCACGTCGTTTTTACAGCAAGAAAACTACATATTGTGCGTTTTCTTTCTTCTCAAACGATAATCAAAAGGGACTTTAACCTCATTTAACCTTCCAACTAAATTCTAATTCCAAACTGATCTCCTATTTAAATTTTGATTTATTTTTAAATAAAAATAAAGGAAAAGACAAAAATATCCTTAATGATACAAGGAAAAAGACATGACGGACAAGCGGAAGAGGACACGAGGATACGACTTTTCCCCAAATCAAACCCTAGAATTTCCCAATTCCTTTCGCTTTCGAATCCAAGAGAAAGAGAGTCTTGTTCTCTTCCGCCGTGTTCTAATCGTATTCGAGCAGTCGCCGCCGCCGTAACCCTCTACATCGTCGTTGTTTTCGCGAAACCTCCTTCTCCGTGTCTCTTATTTGTGCGAGTCGAACTGTTTTGAGTCTCTTAGTTTTCCGGCACAATCGTCGTCGTCGTCATCAACTTCTCCATCTCCACGTCTTTTCTTGGTAAAACTTTTCCTCAGTTACATGTTTTAATTTTCAGAAAAATGATTTTGATTTCAAATGGATTTTTGGTTTTGAGTTTTGATTTGTATTATGATTTTGATTTATAACGGAAATATGTCGGATTTCATTCAAATTGGAGATGTATTGGTTTAAAATTGAACAAATTGGAAAATTAGGATTTTTAGTAAAACCAATTTGGGGTTTAAATGTGTTTTGGGTCCGGTTGTGATTTGAAGTTTTTGTGGTATTAGTTGTACTAGGATTTTGATTTGCAAAGGAGATGTGTTGAATTTAGAATTTGGGTTCGGGTTTGAGTAAAACAAGAATTTGGAGAGTATAGTAACTAATTTCATTTGTTTTGTTGCGTATTTTGCAGAGATGGACCATTCAGAGGCTGGAAGTAGTAGATATGGTCCTAGATATGCTATGAGCAGTGGGTCTAAATCTGAAAAAGAGGCCCGTGAGAATACGGAAGCTACCGCATCGCCATTGAAGGTATGTATTCGATCGACATTTGCTATCGAAAATGATATTAATTGTTAACAGTTATATGAATTGTCATGAAAAAGATAACCAATACTAATGAATTAAGTGGTAGTTATGTGGACGCTGCTTAATACGACTAAAACTACTGAATACTACTGAATTTAACTGTTAGGAATTAGGAAAAAGGTCATGGAATCAAATCGAACTGATACTACTGAGTTTAAGTGTTAGTAATTAAGATGACTGACATTTTATTTGGATTGCAGGAAATTGAGGATTTAGATAACCTCCCTATGAGGCCTGATAAGTTTTTCTTCAAACCGAGCGAGTATGGCACTGTATGCAAGACCCAAACTAGGTGCGATGTGAACACTTTCGTGGACATCGTAAAGGATCTTAAACCAGAGTATGAGTGGTTGATGAGACATCCTCAGTGGCAGCACATATTCCACCTGTTTCCAGAACTAAATCATAGGCTACAAGGATTGTGGTTGTTGTTGGTTCGATCTGTGGAGATAGATAGGAAGACGGCTCTCTGGTTTGTGGTGAATGGCGTCCATGTGCGCTATTCTATGAGAGAGCACGCTCTCCTCTGTGGGTTTGACTGCCATGGTTACCCAGATGGATTAAAACCAGACATGAACTTGCGCAAGTTTGAAAGTAAGTTGAGGCATGATTTGTTTGGGAAGAAGACATGTGTGAATGTCGATGACGTGAAGGAGAAGCTGTTGAAAATAAAGTATTGTAATGATCGCCTGAAGTTGGTGATAGTATTTTTCTTAAGCTTGGTACTCGCATGCAAGGCGAACGTATCTTCAAATATAGAGAAATTCGTGTGGAGGATGGTTGAGAGACCGAGTTTGTGCGTATCTTTTCCTTGGGGGAGAATGACATTTGAGAGGTCTGTGAGTGCTTTTTACCATGCGGTGGAGAGTATGAAAGGTTATGCTAAAGATAGATGGTGCACTCCTGGATTCGTAATTCCTTTGGAGGTAATAGTTTATGTCTTTAGTTATGGTTTAATATTTATAAACCATGTGTACTGACTCTATATCTGTTTATGTAGATTATGGCTTTTGAGTGTATATCAAAGCTGAAGAAGGAATTTAGGAAAACTGTTGAAGGTTATGAACATAATTGTCCAAGAATGTGCAAGAGGAAGTACTCAGGTAACGGTATGAAAGGATGGGCAGTGGAAGAGCTTTATGATAGTCTCGGCTCTCATAAGGTATGAATGAATATAATTATTTCTTATAGATCATTTTCTCTAATATTACTTGTCTAAATTGTACTTCTTTGAATTTTCAGGAAATTGAAAGCATTTTGGAAATAGAACACAAAGTCGAAGAAGAAACTTTAAGGCTCATGGTAGAGCAGGAAGAAGGTATTGGAGGCTTGGACGTGATCCAAGACGCTTGGAATATGCATCTGGAAGCGAATAAGAAGATATGTTGGAAAGAGTTGTATGATATGGATGTGGCATCCCGATCCATAAAGCCAGTGAGTATATACCAGTTGAGGACTTACATCCTGAAAAGAATCCAGCGTTGCTTAAGTTTCTGAAAACGTTTGAAGATAGGCTGAAGCTTGATATTGAGTGGGGAGTTTGAAACAAAGGAGTACTTAAAGAGGAAGAACAAGAAGTTAAGCTGAACAACAAACTCATAATGACAGACCTCCGTCTCTCCATTTAATCGGATGATAGCTTGTATTGCATGCACACATGGGTACTTGTCTATATCAAAACACTTGCAGGTACAATTTTTCTCGCTCAAATTAACTATATAAGTCTTCCCATCAAGGCCAATCACAGCGTACTCATGGGTCGAGCTGTTTAGCTCTTGCTATATAACTTCCTTCCAATCGGTACATTACTCTCTATCACGTAGTACATTACTCTCTATAACTTCCTTCCTTCCAATTGTGACTCATGTATTCCTTTTGATGCCTTCCGATTGGTGTTGAACCATTCAGCTATTTTTTCAAGGATCATATCAATCATTGGTAACAACGTGTACTTCCTAGCTTCTTTAAAAACGTCATTGACTGATTTTACACTATTGGTCGTTACTATGTTGTACCTATCCTAGAAAATGACATCTTACCCAATTTTCCACATTAGGAACCTTTTTATCAAGATACACGGCTGCAGCTGGATACCTTACCCTGAAAGCACAATAAAGTCTTAAGAACTCGTCCTCTGTATAAGCCGTAGCGCATTTCATGAACTGCTTTGCCACCGTTTTTTTCTTGGCACAAGAAACACTTCCTTTCACATTCTGAGACAAATGGTATATACAATACCCATGTTGAGAAAATGGGAACACCACAACAACTGACTTGAGGAGGGATTGATTTCTATCAGATATAAAAACCAATTTACGAAACTCCGGATCTTTATCTTCAACCATGGTAGGAGTTATCGCTTCTTTCAATTGGTTCATAAACCACATCCAACTATCTTCTTTCTCACCATCAGCTACACCGAAAGCAATTGGATAATGGTGATAATTAGGATCTTGAGCCATCGCAACAATTAGAATACCACCATATGAATGCTTAAGGTGGGTAGCATCCACGATGATGACTTTTCTCATGGCCCTAAACCCTTCAATACAAGCTCCTAACGCAAAGAACAAATACTTAAACCCCATGTCAGGCTCCCATTCCACTGATGATATTGTTCTATCGTTCATCTTCTTTAGCATATACATATAAGACTTCAAATTCAAATAACTCTCATCTGGACTACCCTACACAACATTAGCAGCTAGTTCTTTTCCTCTCCAAGCAGTGGTGTAAGATACATCAACACTAGCTTTCATTTTAGTCATCTTTATCAACTGTTTCGGTTTTGGAGTCTCAAAAGTACCAGGATACTCTTGCTGTAAAATAGAAGAAATTATGGACGTTGTCCCTTTCCTTCTTTTTATCATTGTACTTGCATCAGCTTTAGAACACGTATGCATCTTCTCGTGAGTTGTAACCACCCAACTCTCTGAATCTCGGTCCAGTCTAGCTCGTAAATACCATTTGCAACCCTTTTTCCGATCCCTACATCTGAGCACATATCTGTTTGGGGCTGACTTATTTACTTCATACTCAAAACAATTCTGATGTGAAGCTATTTGAACAAAATCTTTCACTTCCTGTCTACTTCGAAATTCTTGACCCTTAGCGATATCTATACCATCTTCCCATGGAATACCTACAGCCCCAACTTCTTCCACAACATCTTCTTGCTCATAGTCTTCATGAGGACCGAAATTATCATCGTTATGATACTCTATGTAATATGTGATCAAGACACAGTCATATTCAGTTAAACCAGTTATATCTAACAAAGAGAACACACAGAATAAATCAAATAGTCATACCAGTTACTCCAAGCGATTGATGGTTTGTGTAAAGAGTCATCAAACCATTCTCTTCAGCAACATCACTTTCTCGAACCTCTTCCATTGTCACTTGCATATCTCTCTGAGTTTGATCCACATCTTCGACGACTTCCACATGTAAAAGATTTATTTAACCATCTCCATTCACTTGCATTAGATAACTATAAACATCATCATCGTTTGAGATAGATGATGGTTTCGTAACCTTTAAAATCATCGGGAAGAAACTGAGTCTCAAACGAGTTGGATCTATCATAATCTTTTGACCAATTCGTTCTACCAACACCGAATAAGTCACCTCCTCCGGTGCGGTCCGTATTGGTAAAATGATAGTTTGATCTTGTCCTAAGATCCATCTAGTGAAATCACCTTCCTTTGAATAATATCCTCCATAATCAAAACATATGATTGTGCACTTCATTTTTCCTACAAAAGAATAAGGAAAAAACATATATCGTTAATATATACTCCCTCTGTATTTAAAAGATTAATGTTTTGGATTTTTTCTTTGTTATTGAAAGATTGATTTTCTACCTTTCAATTAATGTTTTTTTGTCTTACCAAGTAAATTAATGGCAGCTATTTGGGAAAAATAAATTAAAGTGGTCAAAGAGCAGTTATTACACTTGTGTAGATTTGGCCAAAAGTACTTTATATACACGTACTATTGTGACCACCAAACTCACCATTTAACATATCATCTTCTTCTTTTTTGTTACTAGTTACTTAAAAATAAAAATAAATAATAAAACAACAATGATAATTCTATACAAACACAAATAATTAGCGTTGATAGAAAAAACAAATAGTTAACATTTCTTTTTACAACAAACAATAGTTATAGATTAAATTACTCATGAAATACCTGAATTCATAAAAAAAGAGTTTTCAGGTCCTTCATGAAATAGAATATCTGCATCATTCTCCAACATAGTAGATTCTCTTGATGGACCTGTATTCAGATCGAATAAAACTTCTTCTCTTTCATTATTTTCGGGTGGTAAATTTAGATCAAAATTATGAAAAGCCATTGATGAGTTATGCTAAATTAGTAAATTGTGTAAATATGTATTACTAATGTATATAGAAAAATAGTGGAACGTTTCATTTTTGTTTTGGCTCCATTTGAAAATTATTTTGGTTAGTAACGAAATAGTGGGTCCAAGTTTAAATTTTTTAAGATTTTAAATGTCTCTCGAGTCTTGAGTAACAAAATTTTAAGTTTGGCTCCATTTTTAATTTTTGTTGTTCAATTAAGAAGATCATACGTGCATTGCTTTTCAATTTTGGCTCTATGACTCTTGAGTATGCATGACTTTTCAGTTAATTAGAAAGAGAAAATGGTGCACATGATGTTAATATAGTAATTGGAACATCAAAAAGTAAGTAAAGGTAAAAGTATAAATGATTAATAAGCACAATAGTTATTGTGTTTTAATATGTGTGTAAAACCCAAAACATCAATCTTTTAAATACAGAGGGAGTAGTTATGTTTCCGTAAGATTAGTCGTACCAGTCATTTCAGTCGTACCAATCATATCAGTCGTACCAATCATATCAGTCGTATCTGTAGTATCAGTTACACTAAAACTATAAAACACCAATGTAACGGATCTAACTGTCTAAAACTCTAAAACATCAGTAACCCTAAACTCTGAAATTGAAAAATACGTAAATATCATACCTTTGTTATGCATATCTAACTGTCTAACGAAGAACAGAGTGTGTTTTTACTCCTCATTGTAATACCCTATGCATTGCCTTTTTTTGTTAACGAAGATGGAGAACCAAAGAATAATGACGACGACGAGCGAGATAGAGGAAGAAGACCGGCGACGATGTGAGGGGGAGTAATCGAACGATTCAGAGGAGGAAGCTTCATGATCCGAAGCTTTCTCTGTTTTTCGTTGTTGTTCTTTACCACTAATTGAGAGAAAAGAAAGGAAGAGAATGAAGACGAGATGAAACGACAAACATAGACGTACGAGGAAGAGAGTAAGAGCTGAATAATCGATTTTGGAGCTTCCTCTGTTTCCTTAACCGTAACAGAGAGAGAAAGGAGGAAAGGGAAAGCTACGTGGAGAGTGTAAATAGGTTACGCTTAATTTAGGTTGTTTGGTAATTGAATTCGAATTTAATTAGAGGAAGAGATGAATAATCAATGTTTTGTTCTTGCTCTGTTTTGTTTTTAAACGCAGCCGAGGGAGAGAAAGTAAGAAGAGGAAGGCCACGTGTTAGCCTTAGGTTAGATAGGTTTGGTTGTTAGGGTTATTTAATTAGATATTTAATTAGGTTTTGATTGTTATATTAATAGATATAAAGGGATAAAGATGAAATAATAGTTTTTGGGGGTTAGTTAGAATTAAAAGGGGTTAATTAGAATAGTTTTTGATAGCGGAGGGTTAAATGAGGTTAAAGTCCAATCAAAAGCTCGATAAAACGACGTCACTTTAACGACCAGATTTTAAAAAAAAAAATCGTCACGAATCTAATCTCCTTGGGGGTCCAAAAACATCCGATTACAGAGAGACCCTAGAAGCTCCTCTTCCCAAATCTCCATTGGCAAAATCAAGAATCATTAATGGATCTGGAGATTGTTGGTCGTCACGCTCTCTTCTTCGACGACGATCCCATGGCAACCTTTGTCAACTCTCCGACGGCGCTCGTTGACTGGAACAGCCTCCTTATTGACCGGTACGATGTTCGTCACCTCCTCTCTTCTCCTCCTCCGCCTCGTCTCAAGCGTCGTCGTCCGATTTCAGACGATCGTGACTTGGAATCGGAGCTCGATCACGAGCGTTATTTTGATTTACTGGCGGAATCTCCTTCGCCGTCGCTTGATGAGAACGGTAAGGATTTGGAACCTCGTAGTAATCTCTCGTTTTCGTTTTTAGTTTGTTTAGTTGGTTAAGAGATTCGAACTAGCTATGTTAGAGATAAAACGTTGTAGATGATGATTTGTTTGCCATCTAGATTGGATTTGTTTTACCATTCCTGAGTGTGGGTATAAAATCTGAATTGGAGAATGGCTGAATGTACTTTTACACTGAGCTCTAGCTTCATAGATACACTTCCTTATAGCATGTTAGCTCGTTGTGTGTGGATCTAAATCCTAGGCTGCAAATTGATGTTTGATGTTTCTACTGGTTACCTTAAACAAATTGCTGCATGGAGTTAAGTTACTGAAAAGGTTATAACATGAAACCAATTGAACTCTGGTTGAGGGACTACTTATTTCTCACTATATTCTAGTTTTCTTTTGTTCCCTCTTTTCTTCTGTTTCTTTACTGTCAACTAATTTTCATAATGTTGATCATATTTAGTTTCACTTTTGTATCCCAGATAAAAATGATGTTTCAGCAAATACAAATGCTGATGGTTTTCGTGCTGTCCCCTTTTCATACGGAAGCACCAGTGATTTCAGTGACCAGACAAATGCTGATATGGAATCTGGGTTTCATCCGCCTTTCCCCGTGCCTGATTGTTTACTTCAAAACCTGGTAAGTTACTATGATGCTAGACTGTTCCCTTTAGAAGTATGCCATTTTTGCTCACTTATTGGGTACTAAACTGATATGGCCATGTAAACATCTGAAAAGTGCATATGTTATTCTAAGGACTACCATGTCTAAGTTTCAGATGCTCGGAGAAGAGATGGAGTTGTCTAAGGTTGCCATTCACCGGCACCTTGTTTCCTTTTGCTGCCATGACAAGGGGCGGTGCAGGTGGGATTAAGATGATAGAAATTCATGACTTACCAAGAACCTAAAAAATACGTGCGCATCAGAAGATGCATTTCTATACTGTTCTGATATTTGCAATTTATGGTTCTCAATACTTATGTGAGATTTCATTATGTATATACATGTGTGTTGCCAAAGGTTCATCCCTTTGAAGCCAGGCATCATGAGACTTCGCATTACTAATTGTTTTTCTTGGCCATTTTTTCTCCCTTCTTGCAGCCTCCAACTGAGAAATTACATCAGATCATCGCAAGAACTTCAAGTTTTGTAAGCAAACATGGTGGGCAATCTGAAATTGTCTTGAGAGTCAAACAAGGAGGCAACCCAACATTTGGGTTCTTGATGCCAGACCATCATCTTCACCCTTACTTTAGGTTTCTTGTTGAACATCAAGAGCTTTTGATAGGAAAGTCTTGTGTAGAGGATAAAAAAGAAGAAGGCGAGAAGGATGGTGGAGCTTTATCCTTGCTTGGTTCCGTTTATGGGACTGTAGAAGATGAAGATACTATAGAAGAGTCTTCTGCAAAGGATTCTAAAACAAACGAGTCAGCTGAAGGCGATGACGGTGTTATGGTAGCTGATTCCAGTGTCCCTGATGGGTCGAAAAGAACTGCAAGGATTGCCACAGAGAGAGATGTAGCCTCTAAGAGTTCTCTTAAGTCAAATGATAAAGCATCTTTGGTAAGGAAATATCCCTCTGTCAGCTCAGTAAATGTTGTAGAGAGGAAGCAGATCAATGCAGAAGATCATGATACAGAAAAACTCTTGACTTCTGATAAGTTGCAATCCTCTGCAATGCCTGCTCAACCCAAGCTTGAACCGCAGATTGTGGAGCCGCCTATTGAGATGAAAAAGGCGATTGATAAGATAGTAGACTTCATCCAAAAGAACGGGAAAGAACTTGAGCCTACTCTTGCTGCACAGGATGTTAAATACGGGATGTTTCCATTCTTACACCCAGCTAGCTTATACCATGCTTACTATCGGAAGGTTCTCCAAGAAGCTGAAGAGGTAATTCTATTTCAAGCTACTAAATGTTCCTGCTGCAGATTTGGTGTGCTTTCATGTGCTTTAAAACCTTGTGACTTTAACTTTTGCTAATAATATTCACCTTGGGTGATTTCATATGCAGTTAAAATCATCTGACAAAGGAGACATTACCAAAATGAAAGAAATGAAGCTAGAGAAGATGAGCACTGCTGTAAAAGACCACGAACCTGCTTTTGGGAGTGTCTTACCAGATGATTTTGCCAAGAAAGAGAAACTAAAAATGGTTAGTGACAAACCAAAGATTGAGTCACACAAGGAACCATTCAAGCCCGTCGAACCGCAGATGAGGATCACTGTAGATGTGAATACCGCTGCTGCTATTCTTCAAGCTGCCAGAAGAGGCATAAGGAATCCCCAGTTAGGAATTCTATCAGGCAAACCCTTGGATGAGACTTCTTTTAGCCTTGGAAATGATGGAAGTAATACTTCATCCAAATCTACGGGTCAACTGATTTCTGGCTCGGCTGTTGCTAGTGAAGCTGATTCTTCGGAAGCAGGCTTGTCTAAGGAGCAGAAGTTGAAGGCAGAAAGATTAAAACGTGCGAAAATGTTTGTGGCCATGATAAAACCCGGTGCCCAGCCAGCGCAACAAGCTGAACCATTGCGAAGCTTATCGGTTGAACCGTTGGACTCTAGGATTTCTGGATTAGGTTCCAATGCTGCCAAAGAAAGAGAAGGTAGCTCAATTCCATTTGAAGCTGAAACAAAACAAGCAGATGATGGTAACATTGAAAGACGATCAAAGAGGAATTACCGTTCCAAATCAGAGAGAGATGAACATTATAAGATGGACGAAGAAGAAGAAGAAGAGGATGAAGAGAGCAGCATGGAGGATGTTACAGAAGAAACCAAGACTGAGAAGAAGCATTCAAGTAGAAACCAGCATGATAAGCATAAGCATAAGACACGACATTCTTCCAAGGACAGATATTCTCGGGACAAGCACAAGCATGAGAGCTCCTCAGACGATGATTATCACAGTCGTTCGCGTCATAGGCACGAACACAGAAAATCTTCAGATAGGCATGAGCTATATAATTCTTCTGACAATGAGCGTGAGCACCGACACAGATCTAATAAGCATACTAAAGATGTTGATTATTCAAAGGACAAGCGTAGCCATCATCACAGATCCAGGACGCATCTTGATTCATCTGATGATGACCATCACCGTCACCACCGACACAGATCCAGTAGACGCAAGCGCGAGGACTCTTCAGATGTTGAGCATGGCCATCGACACAGGTCTAGTAAACGTATGAAGAAAGATAAGAACACAGAGGAAGAGGAGACTATTTCAAAGTCAGATCAGTCCGATCTTAAAGCTGCTTCTGAAGATAACAACATCCCGTACTCGCAAAACGAACCAACTCAAGTTTCGGATGAGCTAAGAGCCAAAATCCGTGCCATGTTAGCTGATACCTTGTAAGTTCATTTTAATTCGATGATTCTCAGTAAGACTATTACTAGTTCCACTTTGGTATCTACTAGTATCGGGTTGATAGGGTCTGATAGATTATCGGGTTTGCTCGGATTTCAGGTGAAATGGTCGGTGAGTATCTAAAGCATAAAGATCGTAAAAGTGAAGCTTTTTTGTGTCTATTGAGATGCTTGGAAGTAGGGATGAAGTTAAGAGTGAGTATCACTTTTGTTGACGTAAGAAAGAAACTCTAGAAATTGTTGTCAATGTCATAGTGCATTACTTGAAGCATTTCCTTATTGGACGGACCTTACTTAGCATCTCTTCTCAATCGGAAAAGCAATACTAGCGAATCTCTCTTTTAAAAAACGTTTGTATTTTATCTTCTCCAAACTTCATTGGTTAATGCCATGTTGGAGGTACCCTACCCTTTTCTTTTTCTATTGTAAACTCTTTTTGTATTTATTTACTGAAAATCCCAACCCATAGTTCTCATCTTCTTTCTAGTGCTAAAGAATCTTTGAATTAAGCGTTCACTTTCAAATTGGAAACAAAAATGTCAAAAATATACTGGATGGTTTGTTCGGATCCGTTAGTGCAAGTGGTGTTTCATCTCTGCATAGCATGCAAAAAGTTGAGAAATCTAGTGGATCTATATAGAGAGAAAAAAACAGATGTGTTTGTAATAGGCTGAAACACATAACACTTGAAAAACTAATCATTTTTTGCTAAATTTTTACAATAATCGTGCATAATGCTAGTCTACCGTTCGGTTAATAATATAACTACCCTATTAAAAAATATTCCCTCCGTTATTTAAATATTGATGTTCTAGAAAAAAAATTTGTTTTGAAAAGATTGATTTTTTACATTTTCTATGCAATAATAATTATAAATTGTAGATTTCAAGACATATTAATTGATTTTATTGGATTGTTATTGGGTCAAACTTATGGAAAATTGTTTAGTACAAAAACCAATACATTTCTAGTCAAACTTTAATTTGTTTTCTTAATATGTGTGAAAACTCTAGAAAATCAATCTTTAAAGAACGGAGGGAGTACTATTTTTGGTATCTATACTATTATAAGAAACGAGTTAAGAGTGACGACGACATTTGCAATAATCGTTTGTTTTGATATAGGCATATAGCTCTCTTATGACTATTCCTAATACTTTGAAATTTCTCTTTAAATATTTTTCTTTTTTACGTTTCCGAAGAAATTGCAACGGAAAAAACATGTAACGACCTAATAATAGAAGTTGGAATTAGCAGAGATGTAAGAGAATAATAAATGAAAAAAGACAAAGGAACGTCTTTATTCAAGAAACCTTACTAAAAACGCTATGTAATAAAACGCATTGCGTGATTTTACTTGTCACACTTTTCACTTCACGCTTTCAAAACCTTTTCTTTAGATCCCAATCACATGTCTTAAGCCGCGTTTGTTTTAGCCGTCCATTCCCCAAAAGCCAAAAAAAACATAAACAAAACAAAAATCCCAATTATTAGATTCAAATATTTAATTTCAATCTAGAAACTTGAATAAATAAATAAATAAAACGATCTGAATCCAACTGTATTCTCTAAGCAAAGTAGAGATGCGAATAAATTTTCCCAACACCTTCTTCTTTCTTTTTAAAACCATATTTTTCCTTTTACATAGAATCTTCTTACATAACCCAGCTTGCATTCCAATTAAAGACACTTCACATAATAAAGCTCCACATTCACATTTCAGTGTTTTCACACCATTCAACTTTACAGCGGCAATTAAATGGATTCCGGTGGAACAAATTAATGTGGTCGATGCAGTAAGTTAAGAATAAGTATAGTCAATGTGGTCACTACATAACCAATTGTGCATTTAAATATCAAATATATAAACAGTTAATCAAATTGATAAGAAAATAACTATACTCAATTAGTTAAATAAAGACTTTATTATTATTGCGCAAATTCTAGACAGAAAAGTAGCATTTGGAGTAAGGAAACACTCTCTAACTAGCACGTTGATTTGTGTAGACAAGTGCTAAATTTTTGTAGTTGTATGTTATGTCATCATGAGATATTTGATATTAGACATGATCATTTATCGATCAAATCCAGCTATCTACAATACATGCGATCATGATGAATAGTTATGTAGACGACCCTTTTTCGTAACATATGAGAATGAGACAATATTACCCATAAATCATAATACATTGCAGCACGACAAACGAATGACTTTAAATGGACCATACTAGAATTTACGATAGGTTTTGCATATATACTTTGCATAAAACTTTACATTCTATAGACATTACATCCAGGCATTGATCAACTAATAGACTAAAATAAGTTAAAAAAAAAAAAAAACTAATAGACTAAAAAAAATTCAAACAAAAAATAGTAATAGACCAAATGGCCTCCATTAAATATGTGCTAATCTAGATAAATAATTTTGACAAATAAAATTGAAAATGACTCCTTGTTAATTAATAGTTAGGAACAAATTATTGTATCATTTGAGTTGTAATTTTATAATTAGGAATCAAAATGTAGTAGAAATTGAGCCAAGGATAAACGCCCCCAGCAACTAACCCTTTAACTAAAAACATTTTTAAACATAATATTAATCCCACGCTAATCCCACACTTAGCTTGTGCTTCCTCCACGTGGCGTCATCTTTAATTCTTTTTCCTTTGCTTTTTTGTTATCTCCTAATTGGTGGATTGAAGTTACGGCGCCGTCCACTCTGGCGTCATGCCGTCAAAGCTGTCATCGTCCAATCTTCTACCGCCACGTGTCTAGATTCACACTTGACGCATTCCCAAGTTGCTCTGCCACACAAAATGTTTGAGAAATAAATTAAAGTGACACAAAAAGTAAGAGCTCTACCAAATTTTTATCATGTATGTATTACATAGTACATTTATGATAAAGCAAATGTGGCTCGATCAAACAGTTTAAGCATGTTTAATATCTTATTAGGTCTAAATTTAAAGTACGACATTATACTCGAAAATAAATTACGTATATGTTCTGAATTCGCCATAAATACTATTTAACGAATATTGTTTGGAAAATACTAAAATGTTAATATAAAAGACGCAAAATATAATCAATTAAGCAAAAAAAATGTCATAATTCAGTTGAAATGGAGTGTTTGTTTTTCTTTTTTGGTCAGAAATCTTAAACAAGGATCTTATTATTATTTTTGATACTTTCATAGTACCATACTTATCAAACTTACAAGCCATTAGTTCTTATCACAAACTTTACACAATTACACAAGTAGAAAAATAATGTTTATATGATTATATCTAATGGTATATCCGATGGATACTTTGATTGAAATTTTGATGGGGGATTATCCAATTATCATATATTTTTCAATTTGGACGTTTATGCTTGAATTATGTGTATACCAACCGAAAACAGCTTAACATTTCTGCATTACTTTTATTTGACGTAAAAATAAATAAGTCATGTTTTCTTACCAATTGAGTAAATGTAATAAAAACATTTACAAAGACTTTTAATACTCAATATTATCTTTAAAGAATCCCTTGTATGATATTACTAGCTTGTTCTATAAATGTTTATGGTTTATATCTTTAAAGAATCCCTTGTATGAATATATATAATGCATGCTAATATATTCAAGAACATGATTAAGTCATGGTTCTTTAATTTTGAATGGAAGAAGAACTTAATGATGAATCAAGTCATATTTTACTTTAAATCTTTTTTTAACGACTCGCATTTTGAATTCGAACTTAAACGGCTGTATTAGATCTAAGATAACAATAATCTAAAAATTAAAATAAAGTGGAAGATAAGGTAAAGTTTTGGTGCTTAATTATTGGAGGATAGAATAAAAATTAAAAACAATGACATCTCTCTATTCAGACTTTGAATTAAGACACCAAAACCCCATGCCAAAGTCATATACATACATTACACACACATAGTTATGTTGTGTGACTCTATATATATAAAGAATCACATCATAAGTCTTTTGCTTCAACATTTTAAATCTCTCTCAACAAGTTTTATTCTTCTCTCTATCTCTTCTTCTTGCTCTGTTTTCAATGGAGGTTAAAAATTGGATTAGAGGACCAATCATAGGTCGAGGCTCAACCGCGACTGTGTCACTAGCAATCACAAATTCCGGTGAGTTCTTCGCCGTTAAATCCGCGGAGTTTTCATCATCGACGTTTCTACAAAGAGAAGCATCAATACTGTCCAAGTTGAGCTCTCCTTACATAGTCAAGTACATTGGTTCTGGTTTAACAACAGAGAACGATACATCAATGTATAACATCTTAATGGAATACGTTTCCGGCGGGAGTATTCACGATTTGATCAAAAACTCCGGCGGGAAGTTACCGGAGACGGCGATAAGATCCTACACGTGTCAGATATTAAAAGGTTTGATGTATCTACACGATCGAGGAATCGTTCATTGCGATATAAAGAGCCAGAATGTTATGATTGGTGGAGAAGAAACCGCAAAGATCGCAGATTTGGGTTGTGCTAAAGAAGTGGAGGAGAATGTGAATTTGGAATTTTCCGGTACACCGGCGTTTATGTCACCGGAAGTAGCGCGTGGTGAAGAACAGAGTTTTGCAGCTGATGTATGGGCTTTAGGGTGTTTGGTGATAGAGATGGTTACTGGGTTAAGTCCTTGGCCGGAGTTAAACGACGTCGTTGCTGCGATTTATAAGATTGGTTTCTCCGGTGAGTCGCCGGAGATTCCTGAGTGTTTATCGGAGAAAGGTAAAGACTTTTTGAGGAAATGCTTGAGAAAGGATCCGAAACAGAGATGGGTTGTTAAAGAATTGCTTCAACATCCGTTTCTTGATGAGGAGGAAGAAGAAGAATCTCGTAATTGTTTGAATTCTTCTTCTCCTAGTACTGTGTTGGATCAAGGCTTTTGGGATTTATGTGAAACCTCGAAGAGTCGGTTAATTCAAGAAGATCAAGAAGACCCATTTGCAAATTCTTTAACTTTTTGTATTTCTTTACCGTTTGATCGGATCAAGAAACTCGCCGGAGATGAGAATTCCGGTGAACCGGAGTGGGTTACGACGGAGGATGGTGGTTGGATTGAAGTTAGGGAAAACGACGTCGGAGAAGAAGATGAGAATTGCGTTGAAGCAACGTCATTGGAGGAGGAAGAAGAAGTTGGAGGATTTGAGAATTGGATCTTGGATCAAGAAGACACCTTATACTTGGAATATTCTTCCACTGATTACGACATTAATTATCATTTTTACTATAATAGTAACTTCTTTGAAGAGGATAATATAATTCTATATTATGATCATTTTGTAATCAAAAACGATAATGTTCGTGATGATGATAATAATAATATGAACCATTTCTTTAGCCACCTTACGAGTTCTTTTTTAGATTCCTTATCACAATCGATTCGATACCGTTTCCTGACAATTACACCGAAAATTATAGTGGCAAATGTTTAGACATTAGAGAAATAATGTTGTGTATATTTTTAGTTTATTCTAAGGTTTGGTTTGACGATGGTAATTGCTGACAAAAAGTAGACGATTATGTCGTTAATTATGACTTGTCATCGCTTATTGACTACTACTTGCATAATTTGGTTTCACATTTAGCTCTCCGATCCTTAACATAATCAAATGCATTCTATTTAAAACAATCTCAAGTAGATTTGATCATTTCATATGACTAAGACTACACTATATATTTTAGAGATTAACATGTATGGTGGTAGTATATTTTTTAGAGATTTCTTCATGTATGGTGGTAGCATATTTTTGTTTTTCTAGACACACAAAGAATGTTTCACAGAACGTATGTGATAAAAATGATAAAAAAAAAAATACTTGTTTTTAAGAATGGATGACTAGATGATGAATTCAATCTATCAAAAATTATAATCTTGAGTTAAAAGGTTAACATTTATGGACAACTATCTGATTTATATTTAGAATACATACAAAATAACGATTTAAGAAAAGAAAATAAGTGACTTAAACGATATATATATATATATATATATAAGTATATGAAAAAAGAGATGAAAAATGTCAAAGTATCTATTAGGTATTAGACGACATGTAAACTCCTACTAACTAGTGTAACTTCGAAGGTTCTATAAAGGATTATATGTTAATTTACTTGTAATCTTGAGGTAGTTAAACTTTGAAAGGTGGTAGTAGGGGAAAGTCGTCGTCGGTTGATACATGTTTTTGGTATGGAAGTTAAGTACGGAAACAACTCTGCATCATGATATTGACTTTATACGAAGTCCAATTATTTTAGTTTGGTCTAACATTTATCTATTATTTTCCCTTTGTTTTAATATTCTTTTTGTGCTTAGCAAAACCACAAACGAGTTTCAATCAAATGTGAAAGCATAAGACTTTTTGGGGTCTATAACCAAAGTTGGCGTTTACTTTCTACTCACGAAGCAAAGTTTGGTATTTCTTGACCAAGTTCATTCACGTTGACTTTCATCTCATCTCAATTCTCTAGGTCGATGCCTTTTCATCAATAATTCTATAAACTAAAAAAAAAAAACTTGAAGTCGTCCCTAATTCATTTCTCGTTCTTTCTTATATTCATTTATACGTTTGGAAAAAGTAGTTTGTTGTTTTATGACGAGTCTTTTAGTTAAACAAGGTATCGTTTTGAAATCAATGTTTTTTTTATCTACTTAAACAAATATATAATTATATGGGATACCCAAATTTCGATTGAACTCGTTGATGTGATTTCAAATCAGATTGGGAGTCTAAGAGTTTTAAAATATGGATACCTAGATTTAAGTATATATTGAAAGTTCGACATACATTCTAATTTATCATCTTGAATTTGAAAATGAATGATATCTTAATCACACGTAATCATACACTTGATGCCTAACTAAATGAATGATATCTTAATCAACACCGTATAAGCAAATAGACATCCTAAAGAAAAGTAGGTTTAAGTGTCCCACTTAATGCCCAAAAAGGTTGATGGTAAATCAGTGATAAATGATGATGACTCTATATCGATGTCAAAATGACCTCATGAATCAAAGTCAAACCATCATATCTTATATAATAAAAGTTGTAATGTTGATACTTGTCCATTTCTTAATTAACCATCTAATATTTACTTTAGTTTTGATATTTGACCACTAAAGTTTATCAATTCTGTATTAGTTCTTTAAAGTAAAAGTGTTATATCAATATTAATTTAGAGCGTTTTATGCAATAACCACATGTAAAATATTTTATGCAAATAATCATTAAACATTAATACAGATAATGTTGTATACGTAGAAGCTATATAATTAGATCATATAAGAATCAAACTTTGTAAAGGAAAAATGTGATTAGTCAATTTCATAAGCAATTAACAATTTCACTAACTTTTACAAATATGTTGCTTTATTTTTGCTAAACATATATTTATATTTTGTTTTATTTTTGCATAATTTTTATATTAACTTCAAATCCGCGCAACGCGTGGAGGATCCTCTAGTTTATATATAATAAAAAAGAATAAAAAATGTATTAAGTGATCTAGGGAGAATTTCAAATGAACTAAAAAAATAAATGATCCAACATTAGCGAAGTTGTTTTCGAGGAGAATCGATTTATTTCAACTACGGTATTCACATCAACGTTGTAAACTGTTCATTATTTTAGAAATTCTAGTAATTTTACCATTTCTTTTCAGTTTGTTTGGGCAATATGGAATTGCAATGACAACAACTTCAACGAAGAAATCATTTACTACTAAATCACAAGTCACTTGAACAATCAAAAATTGACATGTGGCATTTTCTTCAAAAATTAAAAAGAAAGTGATCGTGGGTATTTTAAATGACTAAAAAAAAATACATGAGAAAAGTTTAACGCGAAAAAAACTTCTTATTAACTGATTTTCATTATTTTCTTACCAAATATAAAAACAAAATCTTCAAAAAATCCCTAAATTTTCTAACATTAAGCCACTATCGGGTAATCTTCCTCTAAAGATTTAACAAACAGTGAACATTCATCTTAACTTGCATTTCAGAAATTATAAATCCTTAAATTCTCTCTTCAATGACTTTCTTCACTTCTATCATAATGGTAACGAAATTCCACCTCTTCGAAAGGAATTTATTTCTACGAATTAAAACAAAAGAGATTGGAAAGTTGAAGGTTAAAGGTTAGTGAGATCAAAAATGCTCAAACTTTTTAATGATCAAATCCTAATTTGCATTATCACGAATTTATTTTTCTGGCTTTTTTCGTTATCTACTTAGATTTTTTGTTTATTTTGGCTCTTCTAGATATAAGCAACAAGTTTAAGGAATACAATAAGAAGAAAAAGAAAGGAATATGTGGTGAAACGAGAAGGCAACGAACATGTCTAAGAAGCGAGAAGGATCACATGTGTCGATCAAGACTAAGGCTTAGGTTGGTCTTCAATTTATGTTCGTAGATAGTTTTACTGAATATGTAGTTTCTCTCAAAAATAAAAAATGTGGAAACAAATATAGAATTGAAAATGACAAAAAGTAAAAGTATTCAATAAACGAATATACATGAGAGGAGGAGAGGAGAAGAATGTGATGAGCGATTCAAGAAAATATATAGGAAAAGTTTGTGTTTTTAATTCATGTTGTGATCTAAAGTAATTTTTCATGTTAAATTGTAGTTTAATAGATTTAAATAACTTTAATTTATTTTCACCAAAAAATAGTTTAATTTAAATTAGCAAACATATACTAATGTGGAAACATCTAAAAACCAATAACATTAGTACTAACCGTGCGTAGCACGGGGGTTAATACTAGTATCCCGTAACTTTGAAGACTCGTATAATTTCAAATTCATCAAAAACAATTATCACACGAGTGCCAATATTTTTCACAGAAAATTTTAGAGCCAATTCGAATGAATCATATAGAACTGAAGGGTTGACTTTAGAAAAAGTGGAAGTGTTGTCGTTGGCACATACACTCACTTCACCATAAATCTTCTTTACTCACTTAAAATATATTTGCTATCTTTCATGTATTCCACTTGGATTGCATTAGTGGTTTGTATATAGGACCTTAAACCCTTATCCATTTCAACTTCTAATCCCTTTGTTCATGTTATTATATGAACAAAAGGTAATACTTCCAAAAGAGAATGACAAATTTTCTTTCTATCGACACCTATATATAATTGATATTTTTTTAATGGTTGTTATGTTTAACACTTTAACTTATATGCATGTATTCAGTTTACACGCAAGGTTCCATAGAACCGTTATCGGCTGAAGTGTGTTTGGTTTAACGGAATATCCTAATATTCATGGTTATATGCTTTTGTGTCTAGTTCTCTTTTCCCCTTATCAACAATATGTGTTTTTCGAATTTAAATCGGATTGTGATATAATAATGATACTAATACAATTCAATAAACTGAGAAACCAAACTAGATTGGAGGTTGCATTTTTGTTTATATATTTATTTTGTTTTTCATGATCAATCGGTCATAATTCATCTTGATGTTATATTTACTATATTAATTTACCAACAATTTGACTAGTTAGAGCCATCGCCTAAATAGATTATTTAACTTAAATTTACATTATTAACGTCCACAGAAGCATCTCATTTATAAATTAAGAATCTTGTCAGAAGTATGTTACCTCCTCCAACTATCAATTATAAAAACATCCCATACACCACTACCACTTATTATCACCAAAAACCTTTGAATAATTGAAAAAATCAAACTGAAACAAAAAAACTACTAAAGGAATACTGGGCTAACCTAAAGCCTAGGCTCTTTTACAGGCCTTTTAAGAAAAGACATTTCTGGTTTTCAAAATCTTTGATGGTTTATAGGTGTTGACTGTTGAGGCACACATCATAGAATGTCTTCGTACCACTAACTGTAGGAGATGCTCTTAGATATTTTACAGATGGTGAAGGTAAGGTTAGATGTTAATTTGCTTGTTATAGAGGAACACTCTGGTTCTTATTCTTTCCAAAAAAATTCACATGAATTTTTATCAAAAAAATAATATTTCACATGACCAATCTTGGCTTGTTTTCAGGTATTGTTCTAGCTTGGAAGTTGCTTCCGAGTATTTCTGATCCGGTGCTGATAAGATCTCGATAGGAAGTTTAGCAGCTATCTAGGATCTAGGGTTTATGGAAATCAAGTAAGTTAATTAGTCAGTTCATTACAAATGACTTTTTTTCCCATAAAACATATGTGAACACAAAAAGAAACTTTCACTTAATTGGTTTTTAGTGTTTTGATTTTCAGGCGGCGGTTTTGAGTATTGATCCGTACGTCTAGAGTTTATACAAGGTCTCAAGAGTAACTAAACCAGGTACGTATGACCCATCTCTTCACCTTCTCAATCTTTATTCTGCTTTGTTCATTGTTATCTACAAAAATTGTAACTAAATTACGTATTATTTTTTGTCTATATTCCAACTAATCAATATCAAAGGTATATCTTTTTTTTTTTGGTCGGAATCAAAGGTTATCTTATATATATTGAGTAAAGATAAAAAAACATCCGCTAATAAGAGTAATTGAGATTCATATTTAAGTTTAATTATGTATTTTTTTTAACGATAATTATGACTTTATATATGAATTCCTAAATCTAAACCAAAAAGAAGAAGAATATATATACACACAGAAACAAAAATCTAGAGTCTATCTCGGTTTCAAGCATGATGACAATGACAATGACAACGATCACCGATGTTGGTTGCCTTCGTGTGATCATAAAAGAGACTCAAACTTTCGACATTAAAAAACATTGGTTTCCTAGATCTTTATTTACTCCCGTTTCAAAATCTTCTGTCTAGAGCTTAACATGCCAAGAAGATCTAAAGATTGTTTATAAGGATAGTGTAAGAGAGAGGCGTAAAGTCGCACTCAAAGTGATTGATGATCAAAACCACTTTGTGGATCACGCTTATCCAATCGATTTTCTTGGGCCAGAAGAAACATATCGCCAAAGATTGAAAAAAGAGGTGTTTTCAGGAATGCTTTTTGATGATGTTTTCGAGGAGTTGATCCGCAGAATCTCTGAACACATCGAGATGATCCGCGATGACCAAGGACGAGGATTTTTTAGGGTTGAAATTTGTGTAAGAAAGATCAAGAAGTACACGGTCATGTCGGCTACTAACAAGTGCAATTGCGAGGCGCAAAAGGAGACTGATTGTGCGATATGTCTTCAGGAACTCTCGAGTGGTGGGAGTGGTATAAAGTTAGAGTGTTGTCATGTTTTCCATAGAGATTGTGTGATGGTTTGGCTTAAGAAGCATCAGTCGTCTTGCCCTTTATGCCGTCGCCCTATAAGATTCGGCTTCGAAAAGATTCGAATATTGAGACAATGAATGATTTTAGCATCATTGTTTATAGGATTGTTTCGAACAATTATGTCATTTGGTCATCGTTTGTTTTATATTATCATATTTGTCTATCATGAATGTCACAATGTAATTATTGGCAAACAAATATAAAAAATCTTAGCCGATATTTCCATAACTGCATCACTTGTGTGATGAACTGATGATATACATTTTTTGGAGTTGAGGATTATTTTCATATAGATACATCAAAAAAATGTCACAATTAAAGTTTATGACCAGACAGGTCCAAAACCTAGTATATCTTATGGATTTCTCCTTTGCATCACATCAAGAACAATCTCAATGGAATGAAAAAACTCTTCCCAAATAAAAATCAGTGGCATTATTTAAAGTCAAAACTGTAACATTTTGTTCAAACAGTATACGAATAAAAAACTGAATACACCGATGCTTTCCCCGCCCGGCAAAAACCCTTGGAACTATTAAGAAACTCCGAAGAAAGTATGTTTTTTTCCCCATCAAAGCATCATTTGCAGACTGCAAGATCTGTAATGGTTACCTGAAAGGAAACTGGTAAAGACGAAGAGACTTATGATCTCTTCATATGTCGAGAAGAAGCCTCTGGGGATCTTCCACAACATCCTTGATACGGCGCAAGAAATACACAGCCTCTCTCCCATCAATTAGCCTATGATCATAGGTCAGCGCGACGTACATCATTGGCCTTGGTACTACGCTTCCTCCCACAACCATTGGACGTTGCACAATCGAATGCATTCCAAGAATAGCAGACTAACAAAGAAAGTTTTATTGCATTAGCAAGAGAAAAAAATATTGTTCCTTTGTCTGGTAATTAGTACAGTGAGGATCGAACCGAACCTGAGGAGGGTTGATGATAGGAGTGCTTATGAGACTTCCATAGACACCACCATTGGATACTGTGAATGATCCTCCAGCCATCTCGTCGATTGATATGGTTCCTTCATTAGCCTTCTTAGCAAGCGAATTTATCGTTTTCTCTATGTCAGCAAAGTTCATTTGGTCAGCACCTCTTATGACTGGAACCACAAGACCCTGGATATCGAAAGAAGAGAATCAATCACTACTGCATCAAAAGCCTAAAATCATATTATAAATCAATGTTTGGATTTTCTATCAAGAGAATTGCAGAAACAAACCTTAGAGGTACCAACAGCAATACTGATATCAACATAGTCTCTGTAAATGATATCATCTCCATCAATAACTGCATTTACTACAGGTTGCTGCTGGAGGGCACTAACAGCAGCCTGAAACAGATAGGTAAAGAAAATTACTTTATCCGTAGAGTTCTGATATGTTAATTAGTTCAGAAAACTGTTAAAAGTTTTTCAAGCTTACTTTAATGAAACCAGACATAAGTCCCAACTTCACTCCATGCTTCTCAAAAAATGCATCCTTGTATTGAGATCGGAGCTTCATCAGATTAGTCCTACACGAGAAAGGAAAATTATGTTGGTGAACTAGAAGTTGAATAATAATTAGTGCACAGAGAGGATTGCATAATGATAAGAGACATTAACATGCAGCTTTTAGCTGTGACTCACATATCAACTTCATTGAAAGTTGTCAGCAGCGCAAAAGTGTTCTGAGAGTCCTTCAACCTAGTTGCCACACGTTTGCGAAGTCTTGTCATAGGAACCTGCAATGTTGTTGAGATGCCATATCATCAAATCACGTGAAAGTAAATAGCTTTTCTCCCATAGGCCATAGGGAAAACAAACAAAACATTATATAAGTAAAGACTAAATGACAATGTTTGCTTACCCGTCTTTCCCTATCCTTAGGAGGAAGCTGCGGTTCTTTAGCTGACTGTTTAGATGGTGGTGGCGGTGATGGTGCCTTGGGTTTCTCCGCAACTTTAGTACTTTCAACTTTGGGCTTTTCAGCAGGAGCAGAAGGCTTGGGAGCAGGTTTCTCTGGTATCTTTTCTGAGGGGGCAACATGAGAATCAGCAGACATTGAAATGATAGCTACCTTGTTTCCCGGTTCTACAGTATCTCCTTCCTTGACTAGAAACTGCATAAACGTAAAAAAAGTAATTAAGTATACGAGCACAGGAGAAAAGCAACAGGAACAATAAACGACACAAATATTTTACCTCTTTGATCACACCACTTGCTGGGCTAGCAATATCTATTGTCACCTAAAGCACAGAGATGAATCAAACATTAGTATTAGGAAAGCTACACGAGAAACCAGCCAACCATCTATTGGAAACAGAAAAAGAAATATGGGGATAATAAATCAAGTAATTGTTTGATACCTTGTCTGTTTCAATTTGTGCAATAGGCTCATCAGCTTCTACTCTATCACCAGGTTCTGCAAGAACATAATTAGAAGCAGCGACAATAGAAATATTAGGGACATAAATGCAATGGAAAGAAACAGAAAAGAAGACAATGCAAAGAAAACCATACTCTTCAGAAAGTTGGCAAGGGTTCCATCAGTGATTGATTCACCCATGTGAGGCACAATAGCTTCCACGACATCCCCTTTAACAACATATGCAAGAAAGTGTGTCATAACGTGTACAGATACATGTCTCTGTATTCTGTAACACTACAGAGACAAACCCAATTAAGCCACACGTTTCATAAAAGTCTGAACCAGAATGAAATTAATATTGTAGGTTAGGTGAGATGCATCATCTATCTATATACTGGTGGTGCAAGGGTCACTTGGCTAAGCCACTGGGATTCCAAAACATGAGTAAAGGAATATTATGAGTTAGAGCAATCATACCACCATCAGATGAAAAAGGCCTGACCCATCTTTGCAGGGTTGTGCCTTGGTAACGGTTGAGAACAGTCCTACACACATGAATATAAAACTGTATGAGATTCGAGTCTTAAATTCTACACATGAACAAAAACACTGAGCCTCCTAACCTTGAGCACTCTGAACACCCTGCAAAGGAGAAATAAGAGAACAAGTGTCAAATAAAAGAACCACAACTAGCAAAAATAAAAAAAACAAGGTTTGTAAGATATACCTGGACAAGAACGATGATGGAAGCTACGAGCATGGCTTCCACGAGGCACCAACGTCTGCACAATTCAAATGAAACTTAAATAGCTTGTTCAGGGAAGAAACATAAGGATCACGAATCTTCCATAAGTTAAAAACATCCTAAGAGGATGAGTTCATGCATAGAGATGAATCAAATGAAATGACCCTGAATCCAGAAAACAAACCTCTGTTGCTGAAACAGAGTGAAAGCTTTGTGTAGACGCAGCAACACGAGAAGATTGCAGTGATTTCCCCAATCCCTGAAAGAGAGATCAAGTAAAATTATCATATTCGGTAAAATCAAATCGAAACAGCTACGAATTAAACCAAAGAAGGAAGACTAACCGAAACAGAAGAGCCTCTACTGGAAGCTCTCCTTATCACAGTACGCAACATCATCGCACACGAATCTCTGTTTCGTTTCACAAATCAAATCAACAGATGTCGGTGAGATTCAACACTCGTGATCGTAACACAAGAACAAGGAAAAATCACCGGCCAAATCGAAAAAAAAAACAAAAACACAATCAGAAACCCAAATCATGCCAAAGCCATTTCTCGAACTTTCAAACCTCAGATTCGTTGTATTTCCGTTCACAATTTCACGGGAAATCCAAAAGAAACACACAAAAATGAATCAAAACAAGAGAGGAATCGAAATCGAACCGAAGAGAGGAAGAGAGAACCTTGAGCGCCGAATGAGAAAGTTAGGGTTTGGAGGATTCAAGGATGAGAGAGAGAAGACTGGGGAAAAGCATATGACTTTTCTCAGCTTTGAGCAAGTCACAAGAATATGGCAATTTCACACGTGTCAATTTTCCTTTTCTTGACCAAATAAATATATCGCCATAAATGAATTTTAGATTCACAGAGAGAACGATCGAAACGCCGCCGTTTAAGAAACAGTACCCATGGGCATAGTATCCTATATTAACCAAACGAAATATTTTATTAGAACGCCGCCGTTTACTAGCTGAATGCAACAAGCTTTTTCACTTGCACATCTTATTCATTTCTATTTTCATCAAATTTATTTTTCTCAGAGAAATGTTGTAAATGATATAAATTTACAGTTACCAACCAATTAATTAACTTAACAGCCTAAAACCCAGAAAATAAAATTTGAGCAATGACTCAAAATCAGATGAAGCAACCAAAAAATAAGGATTAAGTCATTCAGACAAGAGTCCCATTTTCAGGTCTAGGAGGTCTCTTTGCAAACAGAGACGACTTGCCATCAAATAGGCTAGAGAACGATTGGCGCGGGCTAGGTTCTGTACTCTTCTGTTCAGTTTCTGATGGTACTCTTTTCTGGTTTCTTTCTTTACCACGGAAGATGAAACCGAGCCGCTTGAACCTTCGTTTTGTTTCACTTCCGCTTGATGGTGAGTCCTCTGTTTGTTTCATTGATCTCAAGACTTGTTCTGGCCGTAATAACATTGTTTCCACGGTTTCATAGACCTATAAACCAAAGAAAACCAGTCCAAGTCTTTAGTTTTCTCTATTGGTTTAATAAATCAAATGGGATTAGAATGTATGATTAGTAATCACGATGTTCATATTTACAGGGTCCTACTTGTCATATGTTAAGCATTCTTAACTACTCTATTAAGCGATAGCTGCATCAATTTTTGAGATTTTCCAAGCATGTAATAATGAAACCTTTTTGAATCTGTTCATAGATATAGTAAGTACCTGGCAAAGATCATCAAGTTTATCGGTCCATGCGCCTCCCTGACAAATGGCAACTACATAATCCTTGCATTCGAAGAAAAGCTTGGACAAGTCATCGTTCGTTGCTATTAGTGGCTCCAGCATCACAAATCCCATAGCAAGCTGAAATTTTAAAGCCAACCCAATCGTCAAACTGTTTACAACTAATATTTTAACTGGATAATCCATTAACATCTATTCAACGCAGTTTAATTCTTAATTTTCCTGGAGATCAAAGAACCAGGTTCTAAGAAAATACTCAGATGTGAAATTAAGGTTTCCAGTGTTTACAAACTGCAGCTTATTTAGGGCCTATACATAGTAACTACAGAATCTTCTTCTACACAGGGCAGTGTAGGGCCCTTACTTATAAACAAAACATAAAAGAAAGATACTATTTGATCTGATGGGGGAAAAACTTACTAGTGAAACAAATAGCTGCTCGAAAAGTTCGGCAGCTGGAATGTCTTCCAAAGAATTCAAGATTCCTTCCCTGTTATAAGTTTAATGAACAACAGGCAAGATCTCCATGAGTGATCAGATACAGAATCCACTATGTCTAAGATGAAATGCCATTGACACTTACACAGCCAAGTCTTCATCAAAGAGAGGTGCTTGTTTAACGGCAGGTAGTGGTTTAGCTGTTTCCCACAGCTCACGCCATAAGTTACCTAATAATATACAAAAGTTGTGACGAAAGTTGAGCTAGAGGAGTCCAGTTACGGTTTAACAACAGAAATATTGAGTCACAGGTAAAGCATGAGCGAAAGAAAAACAAGAGAAAAGCTCGCACCTTCTTTTTGCATCCGGGTACTTAGTTGACCTCGTAGGGGCGAAGAGTCATCTCCAGAAGAGTTATCATTTTCAGTCCAGTCTGGAGGCGAATGCCATCTCACAAAATCTTCCAAAATACACCCAGGATTTGCTGCCTAGCATAGAAGTAGAGATAGAATCAATTTCAGATCAGCTACAAGCACTAATATTCCAACATCAGTAAAGATTATTCACTTTTATCTAATCACCTTAAAGGCCTGCATGTCAGACAAGAGTTGAGAACATCCAGCTCCCATGCTAAACCATAAGAAAGACAACAATCCAATCTATCAAGATAATTGGATATCTGAAAAATGTCTGGAATATTAATGAATGAATAGATGATATTTATAAAGCCAGATAATAAATGCCTACTATTTCCCATCTAGTCATTGTTCCAGGTCTTTTAAAAATCAACTCAGGATACAGAAGTAGATTGATTAAGTTTCACAACCTGTAAACAGAATATCGTTCTGCCATATGATTTTTATGTAAAGCTACATATAAGCGATTGCACTAACCTCCCTGTTCGAAGTACTAGTTCCTCTGTTTCTCTGATAAGATCTTCCGTCAACAGCGGACCATCCTACATGCATATATATAAACACTATGACTTAAGACTTAAGAGATGGGGAAGGTAACTACAGTTTTATCAGCTATGACGAAAGCTACGAACCTGTGTTGTTGGGGCATACACAGGTTCACCAGTTTCCAACATTGTTAAGTTCTCAACTTGGTGATGAGCACCTAGGCGGAGTATGAGTTCTGCGGTGTTACTTTTAGCATACAAGAGAGAAACTGGAGAACCCATTGCTTCTGTAACGCCTGACTCTTCATTGACTGCACTGGCTTGCCTCACTACAGCATCTAATTCTTCCGAAGCAGCTAAGTAGTGCGCTTTCCTAGCAAGACAGCAGTTTATAACCTGTAACCATTGGTGTAGTAGGCAACTTTTTAAATCTGGATTCTCATCTAGAGGTATCCATGGTATGTGCTTCTCTTCATTCCAAAATCTCCTTAACTGCACATGCAGATAATTTGAGAGAGGTTACCGAAAGAGTTACAATACGTCAAATTTTGTTGCAGTGACTTATCAAAGGAACGTTCACAATTAGAGTGAACTATCCACTAATAAGAATTCATATGCTAATCACAGAGTGAAGAAGGAACTAAAATGAAGAAGGATACTTAAGGCCAAAGATTTGCAACACAATAACTTACTTCATCAACAACCCTGCACCAGAACAAAGCCATTCTCTTTGTTGTTGTAAAACTTCCAATTACTTCAGCTAGCTTAACAACAAAGCTACCAGGGGGAGCAGCATGAATATCTTTTGCAAAGGAAGCTCTGTTGTTAGGAGACTCCAAATCAGATACAATCATTCTGCTGAGGAAGTTACCATCTGTAAATAACTTGCCAAAATTACAAACAGTGGGAGAATAAATAGCAGTAACTGGAATATAGTTAGACGAAGAAAACTTTCCCTGTGTAAGGGCAAAACCTACCAACATTAAACAAGGAATTTACTAAAGAAACAAGTTTTTCCTCATCTCCTGAATCAAAACCAAGCTTATCTTCTTTTTCACCAAGAACCAGCAATTTCACCGCAGAGAGGCTCAAGGCCCCCCTCTCCCTCACTGGTGATGAACTTCCAGACGATGCAACAAAGTCTTTCACAGTCTTAGACTTTTTTCCAGCTCTGACAAAGAAAGAACCCAGAAGGACATAATGAGAAGGAAGAGCAGAACATTGCAAAATGCTTTAGCCAGGGAGTACATAAATTGGTAAGCACATTTCTTCAGCTTCATGGATTATTTACAACTTCATGAAACACATGAAAAAGAAAATGGAAAGATCAAAACTGTTAATACTTATGTATCAAGACTCACTCGATAGCTGCAGCTAGCTGCTTCACAATGGATGCCGAAGGAATGCTGCTAACATCAACAGCATTTAGAGATTCTACCAAGGATCTGACATCAGATGCCTAGAAATTGACGTTAAAAGTAAACATAATCATTTAACACGGAGAAGCAAACGAAATCTTGACTACAGGAAAACATCCGGTAGCAGCATAAGTGATCTGAACCATTAAATACCTTAGCTTCTTGATCTTGCTTAGCTTTGAGAATGAATAAATTTTCGTCATAAAAAGGGGCAGCCATGGCTGTATCCTCAACTTTCTCTTGATCTTCGACTTCTTTCTTCCCAATTCTTAAGTTCTTCAGTTTATTTTGCCACTCTTGCTTTTTTCTAATATGTGCAGTTCTCCATCCCTGAGACTTCACTTCCTCCTCCTCCTGTGTCCAGCAGTTCCAATTAGCAGAAAACTATAAAAATGTACCTATGCACAACACTCACATAGCACTCCACTTCATCATCAAATGCACAATAAAGTGACTAGCTTACTACTTTTCAATCCCAATCTCAAAATTCATTTACATGTCAAATCACTCGAAATGTATATAATCTTCACAACAATGACATTCATTTTCCCCAAAATTTTCTTACAAATTCAGAATCGTTTTCTGTGCAATGAACATACCTTAGAGTCGTTCTCGTTCCTCGCTGATTGCTTCTCCGCTTCTTCAACGATTCAAATACACAAAAAAACACTCAAGTAAAATCAGATAAACATTCACCAACAAGAATACCGAAATAGAATTGAATTTGACTCCAGAACGAAGAAATAGAATTGAATTTGACACGAGAGAGAACCCAAAAATAGAATTTGGTTTAATCAAAAGAGAATTAAACAGAAGAAAACGGAATTAAAATCAGAGGTTAAACGATAAGCTTCTAATACATCAGTCAAATTTTAGTAAATGGTGAAATTAAAGTAATATTGAAGCGGAAGCTCCGGGAAGAGAGAGAGAGAGAGGTACCTCGATCGGATTTGAGATCAGTGAAGACGCGCTCCGCTTTAGCAGCGGCGGAATTGAAGGCGGTTCTAGCTTTCGTGACAAAAGACGGCGACGCCGTCTCCATTATCGTGCGCAACTTTGTCAACGACACGGCATTGAAAGATTGAGGAAAATGAGAAGACGAAGAAGAGATCAACGAGATTCTAAGGAGAAACAGCGAATTTCACCAAGACAAAATTGTAAATATTTAAATATTTTTTTGTAGATTTAGTAATAGAGTTTATGGTAACATAATTTAATATGGAGAAATTGACCAATCCAGATCGTTGCCTAGAGTAAAGCCACTTTGATACTTTTAAGTTTTAACCTTTTCTTGTATGATTGGATATCGAATTCAAATTATTCTATAGTAGATACTTTTCCTAATGAATCAGATGATTTCTCCCTTACATGATTATAAATTTTTTAGTTGTATTCTTGTCAAAATCTTCATTTCTTTCTAATGTTTTTCAATTATTATCTTATTTGTTGATAAATACATTTTGTAATGTTGAAATGGACCAAACTTATTTCAGTAGAAATTCAACATTCTGGTAAAGTTGTAGTGTAAGTTTGTTTTAGGGTGTCAACGGTAAAGTTAAATATATTGTTTTCAAGGTCTCTTGTTGGTGTTTTGTTTCTATGACTTTTTTTTGGTAGGTCCAATTTGGTTCTTCTGTTTTTGTTTTCATAAGGACTTAATATTGGAGATATTGTTAAGCATTACTTACGTTTTAAACTGTTTGTCTTTAGTTTTATAAAATCGTGAAATATGCTAGATTGAAAAGAAGAGAATAACTTTTTACTTTTCATGAATTCTTCTAGTATTGTAAAATTTGGTCAATTTGTCGGTATATACATCATCTTCACTAATTCACGACATTTTTTCCAAAAACATGATCTTCGCTTAACAAAGACTAAATCTTTAAAGACTTTGAAATTTAATTGGAAGCAAATTTATGTCAAACAAAATCTTAACAAATATTGTTCTCAAACAAAATCCGGTCCAAAATAGTACATATAATGATTATTGAATGGTATATCTGCTTAAAGATGGACCAAATAATGTAGGTATTTAGGAACCTTTAATTGTTTTATTAAGTTTATCAATTTTTTTTTATGTATATTGTCTAGGACGTTATTTTCCAGAGTTCAAATGAATCAAAATAGTCGAAAAATTGTTGTTTTCTATAACCACAATAAATATATACTTGGATTTGTAATTTCAAGTTTATAATCATCCAGATTAATTCGTACGATTGCGATAAAAAAAATGATTGTTTAAGGTGATAAATTAAACATTGACGAGCAATCATCAAATTGCGGGGATAGCTCAGTTGGGAGAGCGTCAGACTGAAGATCTGAAGGTCGCGTGTTCGATCCACGCTCACCGCATTCTTTTATTATTGTTTTTTGTTTTTATTCATATTATGTATTTTATGACTACTATTATACAAACTAATAGTCAAGAAAACCATTTTCCCATTTTTTTTGTTTTTCTTCCTTTCTTATATACGTTCTGTTTCATTTTAAGTGATGTTTTAACTTTTTTATACTTTTAAATGATATTTCGAATTTTTATATAAAAATTTAAAAAATTAGGTACCAAATTTTTTTTTGTATGGCACATACAAAGAAATGATCCGAGATTTTTTTATGGCACATACAAAAAAATGATCAGGTCCATTTACGACCTTGAGTAAATGGAATATTTGATTCACACTCCCTCTTTCAAGTTTGATGTATACGCAGACAAGCTTGATGTCATTGAGCACATTGTCCAAGGCTACTATCCGCCGCAATAATATCGGTATTTGGCTTCGGTGCAACATCTTAAGAAGAACAAATCGGATAGGAGAATCAAAATGCATCAAACCAAGGAGGTAAGTAGAAATACGTTTCTACTAAACGTCTAAATGATATCTGTTATAAACCCATTTAGTGGATGTCCATTAGAGGCCCATGTTCTAGAATATCCCTAAACCCTAGTTCCTCTCCAAGTATTGTATCCCTATATATACTCTATACTTCTCATGGAATAATACACAACACAATTCTCTCTTTCTCTTCTTTACTACAACACGTTATCAGCACGAGTCCTAACCGTTTGAGCGTGAAACCCTAATTAGTTGAGTAAACCCTAGCCACTAAATAAAACCCTAGCCACGCACTAAAATACCTAGTTAAGATTGTCTTGTTTTTAGACGACGTCTTCCTCTCCGATCCGTTTTTCCTAGAGCTAATGACAACGATGACATTCGTGTCGTTTGTGTGGAGGTTCTTATATAGGACATGAACCAATTTAGCAGTGATGAGCAAGTATTTAAAGGTTATTTGGTCGAATTCTTTTTGAGAACGTCTCAAATACTTCAAATGATCATATATCGTGAGATTTAATTCTTGATGGATGAACCTGAAGTTTCATCATCTCAAGAGAGATAACTAAAGAATCTCACATAGACCATAAGTGACATATCCAGAAGATTATGTTCACTGCTTGACCATAGAGATTTAGTCAGAGCAATTCTTAAAGGAAAGGTATGATCACCAGAATGTGATATTTCCTAAAGCCTAAAATGATTGGTTGATATTGCCTACAGGACTTGAAGTCTTTAAGTGAATATAATTCACCTATGTTCAGATTTACTTGCAATTTGATATCTCTTAGAGAGACATACTTAAATTTAATTTCATGCAAGTAATGTTGTCGTGTGGACAGCAATTTGTGAAAAGAGATTTAAGGAGTTTTTCAGAACTTATATCTTATCTCATTGAGACTGAACATATGCTGTATTTGTTGTTAAGCACCATTCCATGAAGCGAATGTGATATCATATACTAAAGAAGAAAATGGCAATACCACTAGTATTTGTTGAAGAAATTGCTATGGAACGAGTCATAATGTGAAAGTGGATATGAATGTGGTCATGGTCAAGATCGAGATCCAGAATCGAAAAGTCTCTATCGGGAACTCATATTTTCACCAGAAGTGAGAAAATTGAGATGGTTATAAGTCAAAGATATGTGAATCATTTTGAAAATGAACGAATCTATTGAGAGTACAATACAAGGTAGTACATGGCTTATTGAATGCTCAACCAGAGCATATATATAAATGCTCCAGAAGAGCACATTGATAATATTGCATATGGGAATGTAGTTGGTATATTTATGCATTGATTCTCATAAGTCTCAAAAGTTAGAAGGATTTAAGGTATAATACATGTCCCGAGCAGGATATGTTATTGATTCTAAAAAGGGATTCAATTTAAGATTGATAAAATCAGTGTTATCATCTCGAGGAGGAGAGTTAAAGAATCCCACATACCATAATAAGTGAAACATCCAGAAGATTATGTTCACATGAATCCAGAAGATCCATAAGACTATGTTCATACGAATCTTTCATAACATAAATTTATGAGATTTTTAGAAAAAATCATCTTGAGACAACAAGTAAAGGAAATATAAATACCTTAGTATTTCCCAAGAGCAAAAGTATTTTTGTGAAACTACTTGTATTTTGTACTACACAAAGATTTGTAGAATGGAGATGAAAAGATATAGTAAATCAGAAGTTTATGAAATATATTTTTATTTGGCATGAATCGGTTAGACCATTACGATTCAATAGTGATGCGAAAAGTAATATATGTAGACAATCATTGAAGAACTAGAAGATTCTTCGTAATGATTTGTCATGTGATGTTTGCTGATAAGATAAATTAATATATGGTTTTCATGAGGCTAATAGAATTGGAATCTATGAATTTTCTAGAATGTTGAGATGTTGCAGGGCTGATCACCCATCGTGCATCTTAATAACTCTAGTGAATTCATGAGCCTTTGATGATTACAACATCAATTAGGATAAATGTTGAACATATGGTAGCACATGTTCATACATAATTCACATCATGCCAATAAATAATCAATATTTGTCCCCTATTATAATTGGTTTTGGGTCATAACCAGTTATTTTCCATCTAGGATCTTGGATGTACGATATACATTCCAGTTGCTCCACCACATAATTTTGAAGATGGATCCTTAAATAAAGATGGGAATATATGTTGGATATAAATCTCCATTGATATTAATAATCTAGAGCCATCCTTGAAGGATTTAAATAAGGCCTGATTTGTAGACTGTAATAAGTCAGTCTTTCCAACATTAGGGGGAGAAAATAAACAGCTGGAAAATAAAATAAGCTGCAATGAATTATCATTGATCCTCGGACGAAAAAATGTAAATTAGAAGTCCAAAGAATAATTCATTTCAGAGCTTATAGCGTTGATTGCCAAATGCTTTTATGACCCATATAAAGTGATAAAGTCACTTACCAGCTGTAATGCTCCAATTATAATTGATGTCCCAAAAGGACAATATCAAACTGCTAATGAGTCTAAAGATCGCATGAAGTGTGATAGACCTATTTGGTTCCAAATATAAGAATCCTCAAAAAGAAAAGGAGCTTAATTCACAATGGTTAGATTGAGGAAACACTTATATATACGAATGATCTCCTGAAGAGAAACATGACATATACATAAATTCAGGTACCTGAGAATAAAGAGATCTCAAATAGTTATGTCATGTCATAAATAAAATGGAATCGAAAAGCAAAATCGACGTCGTAATATTTTTGCATGCATTGAGAAAGCAGTTGATATTATGAAAAAGAGGATCAAGAAAGTCTATTGAAAAGTGTACACAAAGTAATGATTGGCCAATCATAGAAAAAAGAAATAGACTTATAATTATAATCTCTTGTAGAGAATTTTGGACTAGTAGTCTATGCACCTGAAGTGTAAAATCAGTGGAAGATAAACAAGTCTTTATGTGAAAGAATAGTGAAAATTTCACAGGATCTTGAACTTTAGCTTATTAAGAGGTTTACTCTCATATGGTGGATGCAACTACTTTCAAGTTCATTATCAGTTTGGCAAGAAAAGGAAAGGCTTGATTTATAGTTTATATCTTATTGATATGTCCCACTAGATAATGAAATTTATATGAAAATCCTAGAAGGATATATCCATGGAGGATTAATGATTTCAAAAGTTTATTATCGAAAACTTTAGGTATTCGATCGAATCAAATATGTTACATGGGGTATAACCTGAAAGTGAATTTCATAAGGTTAATCAATGTACCCATGTATATATCAAAATGTTATGGATCGAATGGATCCTTAATTTGAAGATCATCGAAACTCTGGCAGAGTTTATCATAAGTAGTACGATGATGATAATATATGATAAAATATCACTAGATAGTGATATTTACATGAAAGTCCCAGAAGGATTTAATTGCTAGAAGCAAATTCATTTTTGGATTTTAACAATTTATACATTGTTAAAGAGATTTGCTAAATGATTTGTATAATGTATGTTGATGATTTGAACATCATTAGAACTCCTGAAGAGATCTATATACAATGAAAATCTGAAGAAAGGATTTGGAAAGATAAAATTATCTTCAGATGTCCCAAATTAATCATCTAGCGAAAAGATGTTATGTTCAAAGATCCTTAAAGGATATTACAGAAAAATGCTCATATATATTTGGTCTTGAAGTACTATACATAAAATGAGATTAGAGCAATTCAATGATTTATTTCATGATTGAAATATGTATTTGACATAAAGGAAAGTCAAATATAATAGCTTTTACAAGAAGAGCATGAATATTATGTACAAGAAAAATGTTTAGAAAATTGTACATATATGAAATTTAGGCCTTAAGTCCAAATAGATCAAAATATGATCTTCTATAAGGAAAGGATGTTATGGACCAGAAGTCCAATGATATGAGATATCATATGAGTTTGTTCATTAATGTTATTCTTATAATAATTCAAAAGAGATAGCATATATGATCGGAATTCATCTCTTGAAGAAGATGTTTCCGAGGGGGAGAAATATAATGATGTGCGTGGATGTACTCTTTTTCCCTTATCATAGTTTTTATCCCATTGGGTTTTTCTATGAAAGGTTTTTAACGAGACATCAAAGAACACGCAAATGATAGACACGTGTAGAGGAATGTTATCATTATAATGATATATGAAAGTCTAGAAATCTCTCATAAGCATGTCATCCATGAAAGGTATCTAGAGAAACCAAGAGAATGATCCAGATGAATCATCTAGAAGACCGATGAGTTGCAGAAGAATGGCGCTGTACATGTTCAAGAGGTTGTTCAAGCGAAACTTTGGTGGACTTACTTTCAAGACACTTCCAACTATTACCTTCAAGAAACAAGTTTGGAGCATCACGAAGATTTCAAGTTATGCACTCATCAGGGGGAGTAAATACGCGTTGCACTCTTTTTCCTTAACCATGGTTTTGTCCTAATTGGGTTTTCCTGGTAAGGTTTTAATGAGGCAACATCTTATGCGTATTAGGATTATTTTTACTCTAATGGCATCCAAGGGGGAGTGTTATAAACCCATTTAGTGGATGTCCATTAGAGGCCCATGTTCTAGAATATCCCTAAACCCTAGTTCCTCTCCAAGTATTGTATCCCTATATATACTCTATACTTCTCATGGAATAATACACAACACAATTCTCTCTTTCATTTCTTTACTACAACAATATCCGCATTGTAACTATTTTCAGTAACAAAGTAGAGCATTATTTCACTATTGAGAATAGGACGAAGACATGGTGGACTATACTTAGTACTATCTCACATTTTTTTATAATTTATTTCATACTCTTGTTAATTGCGTTTAGTTATCCAAAATCGTAGTTAAAAATTTATGTTTACCCAAATTCTACCCGATTAAAAATCACATAATGAAATTGAGACTCTCAAAATAGAATTGGGAAAGAAAAATAATTGTGACTCGATTCTTCGTAGAGGGTCAAGAGACTAAACAATGAAAATTAATTATCTAGATTCAAAGTTTAGTCTTGTTTTTGTTTTTTCTGTCGTTAATATCTAGATTCTGGTTTGGTTGGTAATTTGATGTAAAGGGTATACCGCTTTGTAGTTACCAATCCCAAAAACGGTTCCAAAAACTTCACCAAAAGTATTATATTTAGCTTTCTTTATACCTTTTTTTCTTATATCTACTACTTCTTATATCTTTGCATTATTCTGCTTATCATTCTAACTTATAGTTGAAAAACTTGTACTGTTTTAGAATACCAATTAGACATTTTATTTGCTTTTGCCAATTTCATGACTTTTGTTAGATACCCACCCTGAGTCAAAATTCTGCCTAGGCTTTGTTGTTAAGACCTTGCGGTGTTTGAGATTTAATTCCTCTTGTTCTCTTGCTACAAATATTTAACTGGAATTGCCCATGTGAATCACGATTGTGTCTCATCTTTGGTTCTTGTTGGTCTTAGAAATCTTCGTTTATGTTATTTGTCAATCTTCGGTAGCTAATTAATTTTGTCTCATTTAGCTTTAAAATACTTGACTTCGTTTATCCATTTTGATGTAATATTCCTCTTGTATTACTGTATTAGTAATTCTTACTGGCATCGGTTTTTGGATCCTTGACTATCTAAAATATACTAAAGCATAAAACCAACTGGTTCATTTATCTTCCTCTTTGACTCTATGTTACTTGAATGCTAATTAAGGTTGTTTCATCATCTCAAGGACCTTATACGATTTTTCTCACACAATCGACACAAATTAGCTGTGACTTAGTAACCCATGAATGAACGTCTTTGTAGTTTAGAAAAAAAAAAAAAGTAATGTCTATGTAGTTTGTTTCACACTTTATGAGTTTGTATTTTGTTACACATTTGATTGGAAACCAATTGAGCAATTATGTCTTTCTAATTTGTTTCACATTGATTGGCAATTTTGACTTATTCCTTTGCCTCATTATGTCTTGGCTTATCACAAATTCAATTACAAAGGTTCTCATGCCATTGTGATGCTTACGATGAAATCAATCACTGAGAAACAAGTCACTTGCCATGTCGTGCTGTTTGCAGTTTCCTGCAAATGTATCACAATTTACTGCAAATTCAGTATTAAGATAGAATTTCGGCAAACACAAACTTTAAACGCGATTTAGGATAACGAAATGCAATTAACATAATTTTATTAATAAATACGTATACTTGATCACAAATCAAGTCTCCAAAATCCATTTTATTGACACTTTGTGTTTAGAATTATTTTGTTCATTAAAAGAATCCAATGTACATGGTTACATATATATACACAAGTGAAGAGTAGAAAGACTAAGCTAAAGAAGATTTAATCCTACTAACCAATTCACTAACAACTTGTAACAAACTATATGTAAGTTTTATATAGCTTAATATATTTTTCTATTTGATGACCTAATCTTTCGAAAACGAAGCCATATGGATCACGAAGAGACCAATTGAGTGAGAGTTAAAGGAGAAGAGTAACGTGAATCAGCAGTAAACATAAGATCGACGATGGTTCGAGCAGCAGCTTCCGTGGGATGACCAAAGCGATCCCAGAAGAGATATTTGGTCCTGTCCGAACATAACTTTGACGTAGGAAGACAAGCAAAGTCTGCGTTTAAATGCCCACGTCCACAACACGCTGATTTCACGTCGGCAAAACCTGAAATCAAAAATGTTAGACCATTATTATCGGAAAACTTCAATATAACTATTTAAATTTTTTATTTAGTTTAGTTATTTATTTAATGTTGAATCAATTATGTTGATACATGTGGCAGTTGAGTCTTTTGAAACGGATCTAGAATTTTTTTCTGAGAGACGACTCAACCAAAAGTTTCTTTTAATTTTTTTTTTTATCAATAAGGTATCCGTGATAATGATGTTCTTAGATACTTTTGTTCGATATTATTTGCCAATATGTTACTCTCTTTTTTTTGTTACTCTGATTTGGTACGTGGATTATGTGTTCCCTCATTTTAAAAACCTGGATCACTCCCCGGTTAACAAAAAAAAAAAAATCGGTTGCTTAGCATTTGCATTACTTTTTTCGTCTATATCTAGTATTCAATAAATGTAGATTTTTAGAAGTTCATTATTAAAGAAGTTCCTTTCTTTGTTAATATATGAGAAAAGAAGATAACAAATATCAAATACGTTTTTAAATAAAGTAACAGGAAAATCTTCTTTCCAGTTATAGATTTTATGTGAAATTCAATATTACATAGATTATTAGAACTTTTAATTTTTTTATAAAATAATTAAACAAAACAAGACATAATCGAAAGAAAACAAAGTTTGATCATTCTAAATTGAAAATAATTTGTATATGTTCTTCTACACTATTTTGAAACATTTACTAACAAAAAGTTTTTTTTATCAATATGAACAGTTTAGTTGATTTTGTTCGATTATATATCCCAGTTTTTATTAGTGGTGATACTAGAATTTAATATCCAAATTAAAATATAGATATCGTAGACGTACCGTAACGGGCAGGGTTGGAGATTATGTCCTCTACGGACTTGAACTTATCAAAATACGTGTAAGTGATTGAGCTTTGCAACTCTTCTTTGAGTTGTTGCAACATCTTTACTAGAGCTTCGTTGTACACAGAGGACCACATGTTTGCCTCTTCATCGCATTTATTTATCGTCGATTTCTTCTCTCTTTCTCCCGGTATGCAACCAATCTGTGCTACTCCGACTACTAGGAATCTTCGTGCTCCAGTATTGTGAACTCTCTGTTTTTTTTCAGTTTCTCAACTAATAAATTTATTCAATCTCTAGAAATTTATACATGTAACCAATAACACAAGTGATATAATTCTTTTTGTTTACCTTCAATTGCTCCTTGAGTTTATCGGCCATTGATAGTGTATATTGTCGAAGATTAGTCTTTTTTCGAAGTTTGAATGATCCAAAATAGTCAAAAAGATCGTTGCTGCCTATGACCACAACGAATAGAGATTTGGATAAGTGAGTTGGTGCTTCGAATGACCCAAGCTGTCTCGTGATTTCTTCATGAATAGAGAGCCAATTGTTCACTTGGTGTGATAACGGAATTGACTGCTTCTGAAAATGACAATCTAAACAGTTAACAATCAAATACCAAATTGTGGGATAGCTCAATTGGGAGAGTGTCATAACTCATAATGAAGATCCGTAGGTTTATCCACGCTGACCATTTTTTTTTAAAAAGCTCTTTCTTATTTAAACTATTATAAAATTTATTCCCGAAAATATAATGAAAATATTTGTGCTTAATTTTGCATCCAACTTTCGGTTCGAATTAAAAACTGGCCATCGAATATATTTAATAATTTATTTATTTTAGTTTAATTATTTTGTTTTTAATAAATTATAGAATATAATGTATATTGAACTTACTAATGTTTGATCGGAACCGTTGAAGATTCCAGCTCCGCCAGAAGCAAAATTCACACTTCTGATGAATACGTTCTTGTGCCTTTTTAGTAAGCTTTTTAGGGACATGTACGAAACTGGTAACGGTAAACCAAATTTCTCGGCTGATCAATAAAAAAAGTTTAATAATTTCCAAAAAAAATACCACATCCTATAAGAAAATTTGTACAACTAACTATAAGTAACTTTTTCTTGAGAACTTTAAAACTAATTCTCAAAAAATAATACTACTCTTAAAAAATAAATTCGGATCATAGCAACATTTTCGAATAGTTTGACAACTAATTGTTACAACTAAGGCCTGTTCGTTTGGCAGCCGCAGCGGCTTGCGGCTGCGTCATGCGGTAAAATGTTGTTCGTTTGCCTGCCGCAGGTACCTGCGGCTGCGTCATGCGGCCAGACGCTGCGTCTTGCGTCAGGAATTTTTGGCCGCAGCTAAATTCAGCGTCTGCGTTTAAAAATTAGCGTCACGGCTAAAATTTCAGCCGCAACGGCAGCGACAGACAAACGAACAGCGATTAAACGCTGCGTCTGGCCGCATGACGCAGCCGCAAGTCAAACGAACAACAATCGCAGCCGCAAGCCGCATGACGCAGCCGCAAGCCGCAGCCGCATGCGGCAGGCAAACGAACAGGTCTTATGTCTAAAATGTGTCTTGTTACTAATTTTTATCAACTATGTCTAAAATGTGTTTTGTCACTAATTTTTTCAACGTCTAAACATTTTTTTAAAATATAATTATGAGTAAAACTATATATAATTGTAATGTTTTTTAAAACAATGAATTGTAATAGCTAGCACGTCACGCTATCTAAATAAAAACCAATCATGGCTTGCCATAATAATAACAACACCAACACTAATAAATTTCATTCGACACCGGAGATAACATTAACTAGTAAAACAAAATAAACTCACCGATAGCATCTGCGGCGTTCTTGCCGTTAGAGAATCTTCCGGTGGGTTTTTTGCCAGGAAAATCGACGCCGTGACGTGGATAATTAGCTTTTGCTATTGAGATTGGTAAGTAATTATTGTTTCCGGCATCAACTAACGAATCTCCGAATACGTATAATCCCGGAATAGAAAGTACTATTCCATTTGCTGCTTCTAAACCGGGAAATGAATCAAACCAGAGCGAGCCGAGACAGAGAAGGAACACCGTGAGGAACGGTATGTTTTTCGCCGGCATTTTATTTATTTATTTTGGTGATCTGAAAAGGTGGACCAATGATACATTGAATAAATTTTTGTCATATAAAGGAGCAGTCATAGCTGAATCCTCAACTTTCTCTTGATCTTCGACTTTTTTCTTCCCAATTCTTAAGTTCTTTAGTTTTTTTTGCCACTCTTGTGTTTTTTTAATATGTGCAGTTCTCCATCCTTGAGGCTTCACTTCGTCAAAACGTAATAGAATTTGATATAATCAAAACGAAGAAAAGAGAATTAAACAGAAGAAAACGGAACAAAAATCAGAGGTTTAGCGATAAGCGTTTATACATCAGTCAAATTTTAGTAAATGGAAATTTAAAAGTAATATTGAGAAGCGGAAGCTCCGGGACGAGAGAGAGAGAAACGTGCCTGCGGTAGGTCCAATTCCAAACTATCAACTATTTTTTTCATAAGGACTTAGCATTGCATTTCTGATGACTGATGAGTAACTCAACGTTGGTATCAACTAGGGATGCTGTGATGGCTGATCAACCGGTTTACTCCTTATCAAACCACTTTTATTTTATTTTATTAATATCTTTTATAAATCAAAACAATTTAGAAACTCAAACTATAGTTGTAACAGAGTTTACATATATAGTTCATATCATGCGGATATTGTCAAGCATTATGTGTTGAACCTGTTAGTTTTTTTGTTTGTTACAAGAACGTGAAATATGCTAGATAAAAAAAAAAATCTTCGGAAAATTTTCCAAATGTATTGTAAAACTCGGCCACTTCGTCGGATTTATTATATTCTTAATATCTCTAAAACATATGATTAGTAATTTTATTTATAGTGGCTAAAAGATTTCAACTTTGAGTACGTGCTGATGTTTCGCATTACTACACATGATTGATTATTTATTTGTTTATTAACAATACGGTTTATCGTGTTTAAATTTAGATGGTATATAACAAGCGAAATTTTTTGAAATTGCCATTTTAGATGAAATTTCTTTCCAAATATGCCATTAATGAATTGCTCTTTCAAAATCTGCCACAATGTCAATTTCAATTTTGATTTGGTCTGAGTGAAAGACGATTTTGTCCTTCTCATATTTTCTCTTTTTTGTTAATATTATCCACCGTCGTCTTAATATTGTCCTCTGGCCACTGTTTATGTCACCATCTTGTCCTCCGGCCACTGTTTTCATCACCATATAATCCTCCGGCCACCGTCTGTGTCATCAATTTGTCCTTCAGCCACTGTCTCTGTCACTCTCTTGTCCACCAAGTCGCCATATTGCCCATTGCCGTCTTTATCTTGTCCTCCGGTCACCGTCTCCGTCGCCATCTTGTCCTCCGACCAACGTCTCCGTCGCTATCTTGTCCTCCGACCAACGTCTCCGTCGTCATCTTGTCCTCCGACCATCATCTCCGTCATCATCTTGTCCTCCGACCATCGTATCCGTCGCTATCATGTCCGTCGCCATTCTCCGTCGTTATGTTGTCCACCATCGTCATCATCTTGTCCACCGTTGCCGTCAACATTCTTCATCATCCACCATTTTTTTCCGATCACGAGATAAAGAAAAAGAAGAAGAGGAAGAAAGAGAGAAAAAAAGATAAGAAAGAGAAAGATAAATAAGGAGTGGAAGAGAAGATAAGAGCAAAAATTGTAATTTCTCTCAATAAAAGACAAAATTAATTCAAATTATGACATTTTTTGAAAAAATTCAAATGAATGACAGATTTTGAAACAAAATTAGATTAAATGGCACATTGGATAATTTTCCCATATAAGAACAATACTTTTACAAACCAGCCACTATCACATATTATTATTATTTATTTATTTTGAATCACCATATGGGGTTCTAGGTCGTACCCCATATATTTTTGTTTTACAAACTGAACAATAAATTTCTTTAACCAGCTATTTACATATTTTTGAATAGTATAATTCGTGTAGTACAAATGTTTAAAGCGAGAGTGATTAGTGTAGTTAACCATTCACTTTCTGTCTAGTGACCTTACACCATGATCCTAGCATATCAAGGTGTGGTCCGCGTGGATCTACTTCGAACAAGTGATATCATAAAAGAAGATACTCGTTATTTATCCAAACAAATATAATCTTAACAAATAAATAAATATATATATATATATTTTTTTTAGTTTATTGATTTTATTTTGTGTATATCTATAATTTTTTTTTTGCAGAGTTCAAACGAATCAAAATAATCAAAAACATTATTGTTTTCAATATGAATATTTACTTGGATATGTAATTTCGAGTTTATGATGGTCCAAGTTGATTCATGAGCTTTATTCATGTAGCAATAAAATTTTGAACAACATTTTTCTTTCATTAAACAAACTAAACGATTACATCCAATCTTGAATACAAAGCCTCTTTTGCGACAGAATTCGTAATAGAGTTATCGTTCCTCGAAATGTAAGTAAAAGAGATAGCATCAAAGCGACTAGATAATCTAGTTATATCAGCTAGAGTACCATGAAGAACAAAGATGCTTGAGCCGGAGTTGATAGCTCGTATAAGGGTTAAGAATCGGATTCAACCACTAAGTTCCTTATATTTTTAGCTGTAGCATAAGTCAAAGCGGCTCGGATTGCCATTTCTTCCGCTAACAGAGGTAGCCTACAAACTCATGAGTTTGAGAGTATTTAAGTATCGGTCCAGCCGTGGAGTCATAAAACACCATCGTAGTCCCGCTTTCTTTGATCCCTCATGCCAAGTAGCATCTGTTTGACATGTAAGACCCCCGTTCTCTTTGTTTATATGTGTTTCTACAGAGATGATTCTACCCGGGACCTCGCTGGCTCGTTTGGTTTTATTTACTTGGCCATTTTGCCATTCCTTGACATCAACAATGGCCTTGGACACCAACTCCCAAGCTGAGCAATCAATCTTATTAAAGATCTTCTTGTTTCTTGCATTCAAAAAATTCCAGACTATCCATAGAGCTAGTAATCATTTGCATACTCCTACAGGTGGTAGACATTCCAGCTTTCGTACCTTCTGCCATATTTGATCAAAGCCCTCTTCATCATGGGCTCGAGGTTGAGTAGAGAGGAGTGATGCTTCCCATACCTACTTGGCAAACTCACAAGTAAAAGCAGGTGTGATACCGTTTCACTTTCACCACATCTAGGGCAAAGCAGGTTTGAGCCCTGAATCCTATCATTCAGATTTTGTCCTACTGGAAGTGCACCACAAGTTGCCTTCCAAAGAAAGGTCTTTATCTGTGGTGCAGTGGCAAGTGTCCAAATATCATCACTCCAGTTGAGGAAACTTACAATGTGTTGTTGGTGTAGAGCTTCTTGAGCTACATAGTAGCCGGATTTTGTAGAGTAAACCCCTGATTTCTCTCGCAACCATCACTACAAGAAAACAGATCATTAGCGACGCCGAAAAGCGTCACAAAAGCGTCACAACAGAGTGATTAGCCACTAATTTGTGACATAATTCCGGCGTCGCAAAATCTTCGTCGCTAATTTTTAGCGTTGCGAAAGCGTGGGAAATTAGCGACGCATTTATGACACTTAGAAGTTGTCGTAAATTTGTGACTACTTTGTGACGCTTTTAGGTAGTCGCGAATTAGCGACCAATCAGTGACACATGACGGGTGTCTCAAAGTTGCGACGTTTTTGAGACTCATCAGTTGTGGCTAATTAGCGACGAATGAGTGACATCTTTATTTACGACGGCTTAGTGACTGATTTTTCAGTCGTTAAATGGCGACTATTTTGTAACGATTACGTCGTCGTACATATGCGACGCATCTGAGACTACTTTTGTTGTCGGGAACGACTGTGTATAGTCACTAAAGAGTGAGTAAGGAGTCACAAATTAGCGACGGTTTAGCAACTCTTAGAACCAGGAGTGACTAAAGAGTCACTAAAGTGTCACTAAAGTGTCACTAATTAGCCACAACTTTGTCTCTCTTTAACTATTGTTGGTCAGTTATGTGTTGCAAATTTGCTACTAAACTGGAAGTGAAGAACAACCTAAATCTGTGCTAACAAATTCCAAACCAGAACCAAATTAAAAAGTAAAGCTGAAATTGTAGAAAGAAACATCACATAAAGGTTTGCATTACATAAGACACAAAAAGCAAAGTAGATAATTATAGATAACATTACATAGGCCGTTAATTAAACATTAGAAAAAGTTAAGTAAGTTCATTGTTTAGAGAAGGTAGAGAGTTTGAGAAACAAAAGAAAGAAACCTTTCAAGTGTTGGTATCATCATTTGCAGCGTCGAGGTATGCAGCGATTCGCGGATCATCTTTCTTCAAAAAGGAGAGGAGCTTCTCCATTTCAGAGACCCGTGACTGACTTTGTCTTAGCTCAAGCAGTTTAGCGTCACGTCGCCTATTCTCCTCATCACGCTTTTGGTTCTCCTCATCTCGCTTCTTGTTCTCCTCATCACGTCGCCTAATCTCCTCATCGTATTCATCTATCTTCTGACGAGCAGATTTCATCTCTTCCTGGAGCTCTTATAGGTTAACCGCAGCAGAAGATGAGGTTGCATATTGTACCTTCCTTTTCCCTTTGTTGAAGGTCTGAGACAAACCACCAATGCCAAAAGGGTTGCCTTTTTGATCGAACTCAGTACACTGCAACAACAATCATAAATCCTCATTCTCAAAAGAAATAAATACACCAATAGAAAAAGAAAGCAGGAGAGAAAACCAGGAGAGAAAGGATTGCTAACCTTAAGGAAAAGCTGATTCTTCTCGTCAACGGTGAGGTTGTGGTGAGTGGAAAGGTCAGAGGCTAAGTCAGGGTCTTCTGCTCCAGCGCCTGGGTCTTGTTCCAGAACCTCTGCCAGTCGCCTCTCATACGCATCAGAGATTTGCTTCGCTTTTAGATCGACAAACGTTCCATCCGCCGCTGTATGCGTCCTGACAAAGACTTCTCCAAATGAGACAGGTCTCCCTAGTTCTTGCTCCTGTAGAAATAGAAGTGAGCAAAAAGGTAATTAATTAAGTACAGAATACAAAAAGATTAAAGTATTACCATTTGTTGCTCCACAGTCAAGTGAGATGTTTGGCCAGAGACGTGTTTGTAGATCCCAAGTCCACCACGAGTAGAGGTACGGGAGTTTGAAGCAGTGTTACTCTTAGTGATTGCCTCAGGATTTTTCCAATAGTTGCACATATGTGCCCAAAGCTTGGTACCAATCCAAATTGGCCTAACACCCTTCCTCCTAACCTGACTCACTATTCCTCGCATCCGTTTCGTAGCAATCCTGTTGAAGTTAGCTCTAACAAGCTCTGTGATCCCTATATCCCAGTTGTATTTCCGCTACACAGTAGAAAACCTCAGTTAAAATTTGAATAAAACATGTAAAAAAACTGAAAACAGAGAGAAGGAAGAGAGTGAAACATTACCGCAAACGTTCGGAAATATAGTTCTTGTTTAACTATTGGAGTGACACTCCAGCTGTAGTATGGGCCATCGAACTTGCGACGAAAGATCCCAGCAATGCAACGGGTCAATATTCCATTGTTCCGAGTAAACCTAGCACATCACACAAACATACACACTTACACAAAGGCAAATACAATGGTTCAAGAGAAATACAAAGTAGTTAGCTAAACCAGTTAGCTAAACCAGAAGAGAAATACAAAGAAAACTTACCAGAAGCTATCTCGGATAGGAACCTCACTGAGGAGGGGTAGTCGTTGTCTTCCTGGAAGAGCCAAGACGTTTTCCAAGAGTTGTTCGTCGTCTAGCCCTTCTGGTTCATGATAACCATCGAATTCTTCAGCTTGGTTTGGTTCACCATCTCCGAAATCATCCGCATCTTCCTCTTCTTCCTCATCTTCCTCATCTTCATTCTCAAACTCTTCTTCTATGTGGCGAGACTGAGAGGATTGGTGTCGTGGTTGCTCATGCAGGTTGAGGTTAGAGAGGTGGTCACCGGATGTAGCTCGAGACGTTAGTTGAGCAAACGGAAGCCTATTAATCGTATCTCCGAACTGATGAGGAACAGACTTGGTTCGAGAAACAGAGACGGTTGCCTGAGAGTCATGAGATTTACTCACGACGGGTGGAGAACGACCAGTGGGGTTGGAGGAATAAGAAGAACCACCACCGGTTGACCTAACTCGCTGCGGTGGTGTTTGACCGCTCTATCTGACAGGAACCTCTCCGGCGATGTCTATCTCTGGTTGACTTGTAGTTGTAGCATCTTCAATAACCGCTGCAAGCGTATCAAGACCGCCGCCTCTACCTTTACCCTCTCGCCTACTGACAGGTTGTGGTGCACGTGATGTTGAAGCATCACCACCGGTTCGTTTCACACCACCAGGAGCTACTTTGGTGCGTTTAGTGAGAGCACCACTAGGACCACTGGGTCCGCTCACACCACCAGTACGACCGACGGTTGGTTTCACACGACAACCTGAACCGACAGTTTGTTTACCGCGGCCTCGCCCTTGTGTACCTCCACGACCTCGCCCGTGAGAACCTCCGCGACCTCCTCTACTCGTAACAACCATTTCGATTCGTCGAATCGAGAGAAAGAGAGACAGGATATAGAGAGAAAGAGATGAAGAACAGAGATTAGAGAAAGGTTTGTTTAGGGTTTCCTGATGGAACCGATTAGGTTTTCTGATGGAATGGACAGAGAATCGAGAGAGAAAAAGAGATGACAAATGATCGAGAGAGGGAGAGATGACGAACCGACGCAGAATCGATTAAGATTCTGTTCGATTCGACAGAGAATCGAGAGAAAAACAGACTGTATGTTTGATAGAGAGAGATGAAGAACAGAGATTAGAGAAAGGTTTGTTTAGGGTTTTCTGATGGAATCGTTTAGGTTTTCTGATGGATTCGACAGAGAATAGAGAAAAAAAGAGATGACAAATGATCGAGAGAGAGAGATGACGAACCGACGCAGAATCGAGTCGACAGAGAATCGAGAGAAAAACAGGCTGTATGTTTGAGAGAGAGAGATGAAGAATCGAGGAAAAAGAGTAGAGAAACAGAGATGACAAATGATCGAGAGAGAGATCGATTCGACAGAGAATCGCCGGAAAATTCGAGAGACGGAGAGAGCGAGAGAGAGAAAGAGTCGATTTGGGGATTAGGGTTTCTAATTTGGGGATTTTTTGTTTAAATATCTCCGTCTGGAGTCACTAAAGCGTCGCTAATATTTTGTTTGTGGGCCAGACTAGCCCGCGTAAAAGGCCCAAATTTTCCCGGGTTCTAACCAAATTTTTTTTCGTTTGGAGCCAAAAATGCGTGGCTAAGTAGTCACTTATTTGTGACGCTTTTATGACACATTTGCGACGAAAAAGACCCATACCCTAAACCCTAAACATTTTTTACTTATAGATTGATCTTTTCGAATTTCTAATTGAAGTTCTGATGTATTCTTATCTATTTAATTAACTTTTTAGCATGATATTAGTACTAATAAATTTTATCTAAAGAAAATCACACACTTTACCTAAATTTTCATTAAAACTCCTTATGACTTTACCTACAATCACACAATTCCACTTGACTATGTAATTTCTCTATTTTCAGACTTGTTATGACTTTTGTGTTTTACGAAAATATAAATATAGGGTAATATACTGTATGTAATTCAACAATGTTGTATAATTTTGCAAAATTCTTAGAAGTAGTTTGAAAAGCGTCACTAATGTGTCACTTATTTGTGACGCTTTTATGACACATTTGCGACGAAAAAGACCCATACCCTAAACCCTAAACATTTTTTACTTATAGATTGATCTTTTCGAATTTCTAATTGAAGTTCTGATGTATTCTTATCTATTTAATTAACTTTTTAGCATGATATTAATACTAATAAATTTTATCTAAAGAAAATCACACACTTTACCTAAAATTTCATTAAAACTCCTTATGACTTTACCTACAATCAAACTTTTCCACTTGACTATGTAATTTCTTTATTTTCAGACTTGTTATGACTATTGTGTGTTACGAAAATGTAAATATAGGATAATATACTGTATGTAATTCAACAATGTTGTATAATTTTGCAAAATTCTAAGAAGTAGTTGGAAAGGCGTCCCTAAAGTGTCACTCTTTTGCGACGCAAGCGTGACGAATGTGTAACACATTTTTTAATCTGACAACCGATAATCTCAAACTCTAAAGAGTCACATAGTCGTTGCAAATGAGCGACACATTTGCAACTACTTAGTGACAACTCTAAAAAGGAAAAATAAAAAATTGTGGTTACACCTGGGCTCGAACTCGGGTCTGCAGGGTGTAAATGAGATACGAAACCATTGGGCCACTGAAGGCATTCGTTTGTTTATCAGAATAAAAGGTATATAGCACGTGATACAATTAACATTTTCGTGACACTTTAAAAAAAATGTTGTTGTACCTGGGGTCGAACTCGGGTCTACCGGAAGTTTAAGAGAGATGCGAAACCACTGGACCATTGAAGGCATTCGTTTCCTTACCAGAGTAAGAAATATATATATACACGCTCACGAACATTTTAAAAAAATGTGGTTGTACTGATGCTCGAACTCGGGTGTATAGGAAGTACTAATAAGATGCGATACCGTTGGGCCACTGAAGGCATCTGTTTGATTCTCTGACTAACAAATATATATACACGCTCCCGAATTTTAAATTCTAACAATTTTTTTTCCACACAATTACAACATACATTACTACTATATCTAAATTGTGATTTAAATTTCTTCATCTTCGTTCTCGTCTACGTCTTCTTCTGAAGATGATAAATTACATCGAAATTCATCCATTGGATCGCAATCAGCAATTTCAAAATCGATGTACTCAATTGGATGATTTCCATCAACTAGACCATCAACGTTGATGTCTTCGACCGTCTCCGTTACTGCATCATCCTCAGTTTGTTGCAAAATCACAAGCTCATCATTAATGTACGATTCAACGATCGATCCAGCTGGATATCTTTTGTTCTTCGCTTTGCCTTTCAAATGTTTAAAAAACCTTTCAAACGGGTACATCCACCTATATTGCACAGGACCACCAAGCTCGGCTTCGTATGGCAAGTGTATGGGTAGGTGCTCCATCACATCAAAAAAAGAAGGCGGAAAGATTTTTTCCAAGTTACAAAGTATCATCACAATGTTCTCCTTCAAAAGTAGGACACGACTTATATCCAACGACCTGCTGCTTAGATCACGGAAAAATGCTCCAATTCCTACAAATAATCGATGTATATATAAGTATTATTTAAAAAGCTAAATAATAACATGATGAAATGACAATTTTTATATATATCTATATACCTGATAATGCTTGGTGCACTTTTGGAGGGAGCAGTTCTGCAAATACAAACGGAAGTAAGCGTTCCATAAAGACATGGCAGTCGTGACTTTTCATTCCAGAAAATTTTCCTCCACTAATATCTGCACAGCTTGCTAAGTCAGCTACGTACCCATCTGGAAATTTAACCTCATTTTTCACCCATTGTAGTAAGACATCTTTTGCTTTTGAACTCAATCTCCAAATTGGGAATGGGGCATTGCCATGATCATCAACATGCAATTCTTTCCGGGCACACAATTTTTCAAGATCTAGTCGTGCTTTGACAGTGTCTTTTGATCTATCTTTAACATTCATAAGGGTATACATGATGTTATCGAAAAAATTCTTCTCGATGTGCATCACATCAAGACAGTGTCGTAGATCAAGGTCACACCAGTACGGTAGCTCCAAAAAAATGCTTTCTTTATGCCAGTTATGCCAATCTCCATAGCCGACCGGTTTGATATGATGTCCATTTCCACCACAATCAGATGTTCTTGGCGCCTTCGCATACCGGATACGGCGGAGAACCTGTTCTCCAGTTAAAAATGTTGGTGGGTCCTCGTTCATTACCGTCTTCCCCTTCAAAAAGTTAACTTTGTTCTTCCGTAAAGGATGTTGTACAGGCAAAAATCTTCGGTGACAGTCAAACCAACAAGTCTTCCTCCCAGCCTTCAATTGAAATGCATTTGTGTCATCCATACAAACCGGACATGATAATTTCCCATGCGTCGTCCATCCTGATAACATCCCATATGCCGGAAAATCACTTATCGTCCACAACAAAACAACTTTAAGGTTGAAGTTTTGCTTCAATGACACATCATACGCCTCAACTCCGTTACACCATAACTCTTTTAACTCTTCAATCAGGGGTTGGAGGAAAACATCTAGACTGGCTCTTGGATGATTTGGTCCCGAGTTCAAAACGGTAAGAAACAAATACTCTCTTCCCATGCACATACCCGGGGGTAAATTATAGGGTGTCAGGATTATAGGCCATAACGAGTGGTTTTTTGACATTCCAAATGGGTTGAAACCGTCTGTACATAATCCCAGATAAACATTTCGCGTTTCCTCCGCAAAACTTGGATACTTTTGATTGAAATTTTTCCACTCTGCCGCATCTGATGGATGACACATTACTCCGTGTTCTGACTCATGCTCAGCATGCCACCTCATCGATGATGCCGTCTTTGTTGATTGGTACATCCTCTTTAGTCTGTCAGCGATTGGTAGATACCACATCTTGCTGTACGGTATTTTTTTCCGTCCTTGACTTTCCTTGTATCTTGGTTTTCCACAAAACCTACAATGCTCCAACACCGAATCTTCTTTCCAGAAGAGCATACAATTATCTATGCATACATCAAATGTATGATACGGCAGGCCTAGTTTTCGCATTAACTTTTCCGTCTCGTAGTATGAACCAGTCGCCTTATTAGGCTGTGGTAAATACTCTGTAAATGTTTTTGCCCATGAATCTATGCAATTTTCAGATGAATTGTGGTCTGCCTTGTTGTTCATGAACCTAGCAGCTAATGATAATTGTGAATGACCTTCTTGGCAACCATCATATAATGGGGTGTTTGCAGCTTCTAACAAGTCGTAGAATTGTTTCGCCTCATGGGTAGGTTCTTCATAAACATGATCATTTCCACTATGACCATGTTCATCATGATGATAATCATTTAATGGCGTAGAACCATGAAATGCATCATGCACCATTCCAGCGTAAACATCCTCACCACTATAATTAATTGGTTCATTACCACTAATAAAATCATCATTTACGTAATTGCTACTAGTAGGTCCTGCCCCAACTACATTATAATCTTCCCCATGTTCGGTCCACACATAATAATCTTCCATAAACCCATTTTGATGCAAATGATTTGAAACTTTTCTAATAGGTTTCACACTACCCCCATTTTTACATTTCGCACAAGGACAATAAGTCTTACCGTTGCTGCTGATAGCCAACTCCTGGATACTTGCGAAATTCACAAACTCCTTCACTCCTTCCAAAAATTCGGTCGAGATATTATACGTCTGCGGATCGATCCTTCTGTACATCCAATCTCTAGATGAATTCCACATGATTTTTTTCTTGAAAATTTGTTTTTTTTTTTTAAGAATTTTTTTTTTTGGTTTGATCGGACTGAATGAGGAACATACCAACCGATGCACTCATATATATAGGTAAATATTTGCCACTACTTTGCAACGTAATTTCGGAGTCACAAATTTGTGACGCCATTGTCACTCTTTTGTGACTCTTGTCTCACTCTTTTGCGACGTATTTGTGATAACCTATATAAGTAGGTGGGCAAGCTAACGCCCTTATTTTTCACGTGTCACCTACTTTATTTTCTTGCCGACATGGTTACCGACATAGCTGGAGTGACTCCTTTCCCACGCTTTTGCCACGCCCCGAATTCGTCACAAAAGCGTCACAGATTAGTGACTAGTTTGCGACATATATTAGTGACTATTGTTGGTGTCACACGGGTGTTGCAAATTTGCGACGCGCGTTATGTTAGTCACAGAAACGTCATTAATGTGCGACTACTCTGCAACATGTTTGAGTAGTCGCAAATTAGTGACGTTTCTGTGACTATTGTTTTAGCTGTCGCTAATGAGTAGCAAACGCGTTGCAAAGTAGTCGCAAAATTTGTGACGACAAAATCAGTCACAAATAGGCGTCACTAATTACCTGTTTTCTTGTAGTGCATATCCTCTTGTCCTTTGCACCTTGAATACTAGGTTTTATCATTCTTACTTCCTGTTCTACCAGAGGTAGTATCTCCTTGATCTTAACTGGATCCCAATCCATAGTTTCTACGTTCATTAGATCATCCACCATCATTTCTGATTCACCTTCACAAGCAGGTCCAAAGGGAGCTGTTGGGTTGGGCTTGAGCCAATTGTCTTTCCAAACCAATATGGAGGTTCCATTACCAACTGCCCATCCCATACTCTTTTTTAACAGGTCTCACCCAATTAAGATACTTCTCCAGCCATGAGAGGCCGAGTTTGGGCAAGAGACTTGTAGAAATTTTGTCTTATGACAATATTTACCCAACAAGACCCTTGCTAGCAGGCTTGAGGGTTCCATCAACAATCTCCAACTCAGCTTTGTTAGTAGGGCCTCATTGAAACATGTTACATCTCTAAACCCCAAACCTCCTTTCTTCTTGTGTTGAGTAAACTTTTCCCAAGATGTCCAACACATCTTCTTTTGATCTATCTTTGAATCCTACCAAAATCGTGTCAGCGCTGATTGGATTCGTTTACATAGTGAGCCTGGTATGACTGATAAAACACTTTTTAATAACACTATCTTCCCAGCTCCAAAAAGAAACCTAGAGGACCAGCTAATTTAACTCTCATTGCAAAATTTAAACTTAAATTATAAGTAAAATTTTGTAAAACAATACAAGGTCCAAGTTCGTTCAAAAATTTCTTTTAAAATCAAGAGTTCGACGTAAATGCATCAACTACATGTCTAAAATACACTCTGGTATCTAGCTTTCAAAAAATTATGCTTGAGTAAGATTTTTTTTTTAGCAACACTTAACTTCTATTAGCCTTAAAGGCAACCATTTCAAGATCGTACAAAGCATTTTTTGCGAGCGAGTCAGCTAAAATATTTGCTGCTCGAGGAATAAACATAAAACAGATAGACTCGAATCTCGTTGCAAGAAATGAGATATCATGGACAATTCCATGAAGTTTGTGAAACTTTAGAACCTAAGTGTATAGCTCTAATCATTTGTTAGGAGTCAGATCACATTCATATTCATATTCAGTGATGCAAGCATGCCGAGTTAAACTCTTTTTTCCAAGCCGCATCAGTCATACATTCATATTCAGTGATGGACTCAGATTCATGGGAAGTCACCAATCTTGCATGAGGCTTGGTTTTACGCTCCTTGCCCTGCAACGATTCTTTCGTACTATGGTTTGCCTTGGTGACAATGTCCATAACATTGTAGGGTATCTTGTTTTGTATGAATTAAATCAGATAAAGGAACATTCAAAACGTAGCTTCCCTCTCATGAACAAGATCATAAACTGTTTGAACTGTTTCCTCTCATGACTCCGCAAGTGGTATTCTAGGATCAACTAAGCATGAAAAAGAGTTCTACACCATGCACCAAAACGATCGATCTTATGAATACCAAGAAAAAGGGAAGTCATAAGAATAGTTTGCTTTTTGTTTTTAAGGAAACACTTGTTCGTCTAACCCTGAACCGGCATTGCCGAGTAAGATCAAATCAGTTTTACAGGAATACCATGATGTGTTTCCAGAGGATAACCCTATATGTTTGGTCACCAGCAATGCCCTGATCCAAGAAGAACCCCCAGATCCAACTCAACTTGCACTTGCCATAATGAATATAAGCATCGAACACACCAAGGATCTTATTCAGGTAAGTATTTCTTTATCTTGTATTGTTTATCATTATTTAAGGGCTGTGAAAATGAGTTTATTCTATCTAGAAATCATTGAAATTTCTTTAGTTATAATCAAAGATTGTTCAGAACTAAACTCTTGTCTTAAAACGCAAGTAAAATCTAAACATGACAAGGATAACGCTTTAGTCGAAATGAGATATGTTTACTTGTTTATAGTGACTCCATGACTGTGATAACACACTTTTTCTTTGCCAAAGGTGTTGGCCACATTGCAGGAACGAAAGAGGAGCCACCAAATTAGAAGTTCTCTCGTGAAATTTATTTGTGGGAGAAAGAAAGTCCAAGCTCATCCCAAGGATTGATGGTCCTTTCAAGATCATTAAGAAGATCAACACCATCGCCTACCCACTTGATCTCGAAGGTAAGTATACCGTGAGTCCACACTCTAAGGTTTTTAACTTGGTTCCTTTTGTGGAAGATAAAGTAAACTTGAGGACAAATCTTTTTCAACTGGGGGAGGATGATGTGATCATGGATCTCCAAGCACTTAGAGCAAAGATCATACAAGGATCATGATGAGATCAGGGACAACTTAGAGCAAGGAGCTAAGGAACCACATAGACCACTTGTAGCCGAGGAAGCGCTGGAAGCCGAGGATGATCTTTTGGAAGCTAAAGTCTTTACATGTACTGTCAACACTCTCTTATGGTGCACTGAAAGCAACTTTGAGCTGAACACTTGTCCAACTCCACTGGTTGCGATCCAAGTGGCTTAAGGGTCGGTGATGAGAGGTGTGTCACTCGCACTCTTTTTTCCCTTGGCTTGGTTTTGTCCCAATGATTTTTCCAATCAAGGTTTTTAATGAGGCAAGGTTCACATACTTAACCGCTAGCCTCATCATCGGCATTGCTATAAATAATACGAACCGGAGTTACCCGCATCCAGTTATAATCAAAACCGAGTCAACTAATTTTAATTTCGTTTTTGTCTTTCAAACTTCTAGTCAAAACTATTTATTGCTTTTAATTTTCCGTGTAATCAAGGGGAAGCTTCAAGATTGTTTCAACGCTTCTTCCTCCTATATATCTCGATTCTTCATCAAATAAAATCATCAAACATTTTAATCAAATCTCTTATAAATATTTTTGGTCCGAGAAGCCTAAAAACCTTTTTATCTTGAGAATTTTTTAGTGTGTAATATCTAAGTAATCGCAAGTTCTTGTAGTCTAAATGATCAACATCTCTCTTGGAAGTATTCATTGATCCATTGTCACTCCATCATCGATCCATCTTCATAGATTCATCATCAAGTTCGTTCATCTTTCCGCTGCACCATTCGAATCTGTTCATCTTCTGCATCATCTTCACGGATCCATCTTATCTATCGCTTAAACCTCATGAAGTGTGTTCCTCGGGCGTAGACTCATTACCATGACTCTATCAGCGAGGAACCGTATATTATTCGCTGGCATCTTTCAATATTTTCAAAGGTCTGAGATTTGAGATTTTTGAAGTTGTAAGAGAAGTGCATAACTTGGTGTGGTTTATATAGAGAGAGGAGACATATTTACTATGTTGTTAGTATAACGAATTAAAAAAGTATAATTAAGATTGATTATCTATATAAATGAAGAAGATAATGGAGTAAGACCACCTCCATCAGTTGTTTTTTATTAGATATCTTAAAATTAAAGATTTTTTTAAAAAAATGAGGAGGTAAGGAGAAAAAAGAGAAAACGGTTCTCGAATAAAAACTTTAAAAAACGGTTCTAAGTTTTAGTTTACACTTGTTTTTTACCTACAATTTTTTTTTTCATCTGGTCGATTAATATTAAGAACACAAATTACACAAAGATGATAGCCGATAGGGTAAAACCCCTCTGTTGCCACGATAACACGGAAAAAAAATACATCGGTAAAATACTAAGCACAAACAAGGGAAGCAAAGACCGAAAGTAAAACCGGAGAGTAGAGTCCAAAACAAGTAAAGTTCAAGAGATAACACACATTTGAAAACTGAAAAGAGAACTCTTATGGCTAACGGATCAACAATCTCCATCTGGTGGAATGAGAGAAACATAACCACCAAACACACTGGTAGCGAATGAATAGAGTCTTAATTGGCATAGGCGAGGTAAGGTCGGGCAGAAGAAGGACACCAGCACGAAGAAACATTTCCAAACGCACCCGAATGGCTTCGAATGATATTCAGCCCAATACTCGATGGCAAGCTGCTGATGTACATCGCCGTTGAAGCCTTATTCTAAAAGTACGAAGAGAATTTGAAAGCAAAACTCCTGGGCGAGTGAAATAAAGCTCGAGAGCTTCTTAATCCATATATAATCAAGCCAACACAACTCAAGACCACCAAGCTGAACCAATCAATCACCACAAGAGAACCGAGTAGACAAAGGGGATAAACTCCAACAAGGGATTAAGGCAAAAGCCAACAATCAACAATCCATGACCTAAGCTCAACCAACTCCAAAGCAAAAGACCAGAAAGGAAACACGAAACCGAAACAAAACAAACACAAACCTCTTCGCTTGGGGGCATGTGGAGGAGACTCACAAATTAAGAAGGAAAGAGCATGAAGATGAACTCGAAAGTCACAACCGCAATTCTTATCTTACTGCCAGAACAGAAGAACCAAACCGCCGAACATTGAACCCGTAAGGAGACGTCGAAATCTCCAAACCTGTGAGCTTCTAGATCGAACCATCTCTCCATCATCACAAATACATAATTCGATGAAAGACTAGCCACCAGATCTAACAAAAACCCTAGCAAGAGAAAGATGATGATGCCAGATAACTCAACCCCCAAATCTCTTCGCTGTCTTTAAACAAAATCATCGGGAAGGAGAGGAACCCTAAGCCATCTCCAACTGGTAGAGCCCACCTCGAGATCCAGAAGCCGAAAGGCTACTCTTTGCAAGGTTTTTGTGGATGTGAAAGTCACGTGTACATTGTGATTAGTTAATACCTAAATAACTTTAAACTATTTACTCCATCAATCCGTAAATCATCCTTCTACACACCTTTGAAGCATATTTGATTTTAAGTTTCCATTAGATTTCTTTTCTAAAAGTAATGATATAGCACTTTTCATAATCTCTTGTTTTCTAATTTTTTTTTCACGGACTTCCTCTTCATTGAAAAATTTGGCTCAATAACACACAAAAAAATTTATAATTTAAAATCTAACCATTTACCCTAATTTTTGTGAACTAGATTAAGCAACATAAGCTAGTTTTGGTTACTTGATTGATTATTAATTTTTTGTTGGCTATTCTTGCAATTTGCCCTTCTCCATTCCATATATTTGTTCTTTCTTAATTGTTTAAACATTGAGCAGTAAACTATTTTAATGTATAAAAAAAAACTGAGAGAAAGACTAGTAAATTAATAAATAATTTATTTCATTGCTAAAAATTTAGTACGTATACTTGATTACAAATCAAGTCTCCAAACTCTATTTCTCTATTTGATGATCTAATCTTTTGAAAACAAAGCCGTATTGGTCACGAAGAAACCAATTGAGTAAGAGTTAAAGGAGATGAGTATTGTGATTCATCAGTAAGCATAAGATCGACGATGGTTCGAGCAGCAGTTTCCGTGGGATGACCGTAGCGATCCCAGAAGAGATATTTGGTTCGGTCTAGACATAATTTTGACGTAGGAAAACAAGGAAAGTCCGCGTTTAAATCCCCACGTCCACAACAAGCTGATGTCACGTCGTCAAAACCTGAAATATCAGAAATGTTAGATACTTTCGCTTGATCTTGTTTGCTAATGTGTTGCTTTGTTTTTTTCTTCTTTCTAATATCAACACTTTTAGTTGGTACGTGGATCATATGTGTCCCCTCATTTTAAAATTGTGATCCCACTTTGGAAATTTTGGTTGCTTGGCATTATACATGTAGATTCTTTAAGGGAAATTAAGCCAGATGGCCATGAAAGACAAAATATTTCAAAATCTAACCAAAACTTTTTTTTCTATGTGGCCAAATTCTACCCATTAAGGGTTTCTGTTACTTTTTCGATTTTTTTTTTATGGTTATTTGACAAATTGACCCCTTTTAAAATTTGTTATTAAAGAAATTCCTTTCTCTTTTCATCCTTTATGAAAAAAATGTGGTAGTATGAAAAAAGAAGATGGTAAAAAATATCAAATGTGTTTTTAAATAAAGTAACTGGGAATTCTTCTTCCAGTTATAGATATATGTGAAATTCAACATTAGGCTGATCATTTTAAGGGCCTCATTTTAAACAGAAAATAATTTGTATGTGTTCTTTTATTTTTATATTTACTAACAACAGTTTTTTTAATCAATATGAACAGTTTAGTTTGGTTTGATTTCGTTCGATTATTAACCCCTTGTTTTTATTATTGGTGATAACAAAATTTAATGTCCAAAATATACATATTGTAGACATACCGTAACGGGCAGGGTTGGAGATTATGTCATGTATGGACTTGAAGTTATCAAAATAAGTGTATGTCATTGAGCTTTGCAACTCTTGTTTGAGTTGTTGCAACATCTTTACTAGAGCTTCGTTGTACAAAGAGCACCACATATTTGCTTCTTTGTCGCATTCATGTATCGTTGAGTTCTTCTGTCTATTTCCCGGTGTGCAACCAATCTGTGCTACTCCGAGTACTAGGAATCTTCGTGCTCCAGTATCATGAACTCTCTGTTATTACAATTTCTTAATTAGTAAACTTATGTAGTTTCTAGTAATTTATACATGTAACCAATAACACAAGTCATAGATGTTCAATTCTTTTGTTTACCTTCAGTTGCTCTTTGAGTTTATCGGCCATTGATTGTGTATATTGCTGCGGATTATTCTTTTGTCGAAGTTTGGATGATCCAAAATAGTCGAAAAGATCGTTGCTTCCTATGACCACAAAGAATAGAGACTTGGATAGGTGGGTTTGTGCTTCCGATGGTCTAAGCTGAGTCGTGATTTCTTCATGAATAGAGAGCCAATGGTTCACTTGGTGGGATAAGGGAATAGATTGCTTCTGCAAATTAGATTATAAACAGTTAACAATCTATAACAAATTGCGGGGATAGCTCAGTTGGGAGAGCGTCAGACTGAAGATCTGAAGGTCGCGTGTTCGATCCACGCTCACCGCATTTTTTGGGATTTCTATTTTTCTGAAACTTTTCTTAATAGTAAAGGAGATATGTTGTGCTTAAATCTTGCACCCAACTTATCGAATATATTCTCTGTTTTATTCCTTTTTAAAAATAATTAATTTAATAAATCATAGAATACAATGTATATACACTATATAGAACTTACAAAAGTTTCGTCGGAACCGTTGAAGATTCCAGCTCCTCCAGAAGCAAAATTCACACCGGTCACGGAGGCTGATTCTCTCTTTTTCTTTTTTAGTAAGCCTTTTAACGAGAGATATGGGGGCGGTAACGGTAAACCAAATTTCTCAGCTGATCAATAAAAACAAAATTAAATTAATTTCCAAAAAGATGTTACTCTTCTGTTAAAACTTTGAAATTTTGTATAACTAACTATAAGTACGTGTAACTTTCCTTCTCAGTAACGAAAAAGACCATTAAAACTGATTTCCAAAAAACAATACTACTCTCGAAACATAAGTTTGGATCATATCAACAATTTCGAATATTAAATTTTGACAACTAATTGTTACAACTATGTCTACAATGTGTTTTATTGTTAAATTTTTTTTGTTAAAGTTTATTACAAATTTTTCATCGTCTAACAATTTTTTATATAATTGTAATGGCTAGCACGTCACCGTATTACCAAACAAATCATGGCTTGCTATAACGACACCAACACTAATAAATTTCGTTTCATACCAGAAAAAAAGAACATTAAATAGTAAAAAACAAAACTTACCGATAGCATCGGCGGCGTTTTTGCCGTTACAGAATCTTCCGGTAGGTTTTCCGCCGGGAAAATCGACGCCGTTACGTGGATAATTAGCTTTTGCTAGTGAAATTGCTAAGTGATTATTGTTTCCAGCATCAACTAACGAATCTCCAAACACGTATAGTCCCGGAATGGAAGCCAACTTTCCAGTTGCTGCTTCTAAACCGGGAAATGAACCAAACCGGAGCAAACCAAGAAAGAGGAGGAACACGGTAAGGAACGGTATGTTTTTCGCCGGCATCTTTTTTTAGTATTGTGTTTTCCGGCGAACTCTTTTGTTTGGTTTAATTACTCTCTTGGAGTTGCAAGAGAGATGTGAAACTTAGTGTGGTTTATATAGAGAGAGAGAGGAGAAATATGAATTAGAAAAATAAAAATAAAGTTTGATAATGTGAAAAGAAGAAATCTTAATCTTAATAATGGAGAAGCAGCAGCTTCTTTTCTTGTCATTATCAGACAGATCAGATCACTCCATTCTATATTTTCTGGACTGTTATGGAAATTTCATTTTGTTATAAGTTCTTTATATTTGACCCATTTTATACTTCATGTGTGTGTAAACATTATGTTTTTTTTTTTTGCTAAACCGAAAACATTATGGTCGACGCATGTTACACTTTTTTTTTTTAGTCAAGATGTAATTTTATCTGATATTTTTAAGTGAAATTGATATACTAATTGTATTTCTACATGACTTCATGCGAAAGTTATGGCAATTTCATTATACTACAGTTAATTGCACCAAAAAAATTCAGTTTGAGCCATATTATATTTATGTATAAGTTTCATCATTGTATGATATTGGTTTTTCTATATATTGCTCTAAATTTTTCCGTCTACATTTAATTGTACTGAAAATTGAATCTCTTTATATTTTTATATAAATTTTATCTTTTATTATATTGGTTTTCTACATATAGCTCTAATTATATTTTGTTTTATGGTGTTATTAGTATAAATTAGTAGGCTACAAGCTCCAGTCATTTTTATCATATATTCTTGAAACTGTATTTTGAAAGTGAAACTGAGATACTGTTATATTTCTTTACAATTTGTGGTGTTTTTTATTTGGGTTAGATACAGAAAATTCAAAATTTTGAGTTCGATTAAGTCATCAAATAATATCTTACATGCATCCAACAAAAAATGTAAACTATTCTCAGTGTAATTTACTACTATAATCTACATTACATAAATAGTAATTAGTTTATAACAAAATCTAAATAATTAGTTTTTATCATGCGAAATTATCATCATGTGGTCACATAATAAAAGTTGAGGTTTTCGATGATTTTTGTAAAAGAGATTGGGTTTGATCCGATTTGTAGTCATCGTGAGATACATGATCATTCTCACTTATATTTCTTTTGCCTAACTAGTCAAACAATTATAGAATTTATTTCCATCCCAAGCCATATAATATTATAATAATATTTATTTTGGATGTTTTTTCTTGCACTAAAGTTGTGATGTGCACCACTAAAACTTCCATCGGATATTTTGGCCCGCCCATACAATTCTGATTCCTGACTTCTCCATTATCAATAATATATAAACTATACTCTATCATTATTTTATGTAACTTATTGTTGGTGTGTTGATTGAATGATAGTGATACGTGTCAAACAAACATAATCGACGAGGGACGCGTTTAACTAATAATTACGTAAGAGTAAAACTATGATCGAGGCCAAGAAAAATCTGTCTAACCCATTTAAGTTTGGTCGGTCATAAAGGATTTAGGTGATTGGATTAGTAATAAACTTTAGAATTTAGATCTCTAGAGCTAGGTTTATACTCGTTTTTTATTTGTCAGATAAGTAAAGCAAAGAGTACTTATGATAATTGATGTGTCACTTCATGAAACGATTTAAAAAGTCATTTTTTCTATAACGCGCTTATCCTCTAAGCATGTATAATTATGCTGTATTTGTTTTTGCACTGAATTTTGAAAAGTTATTTTAGAAACTCAAACTATCGTAGCATTTTTTAGTTGAAAAAAATACGTTATTTTCGTTCCATGATATCTTATTATATATATGATTTGGTTTTTCATGTGACAAGTGACAACTATATAGTTTATAGAAAGAAAAATACAGATTTATTCGAAAATAACCGAATCCCTATACCGTCCCACACGCCTTCCACTTTTTTAAAGTTCAACCTTTTTCTCCAACCTTATTTTTCGTTTGTTCACTTGATTTCAATAATTTTACAAAACTCGTTTGAATATCAAGAGATATCCATTGTTTGAAAATTTTGCTACAAATTCTAGTAGATAAATGTACAAACACACACAATCATGAGTACTCAGTTATTGAGCAGTTGACCAAATGATTAGATACTTCTGCACCACAAATGAAAAAATCATAAAGAAAAACCAGAAATGAAAACTACTCCCTCTGTTCTTAAAAGATAAAGTTTTTACAAAAAAAATTTGTTCCAAAAAGATAAAGTTTTTACTGTTTTCTATGCATTTTTACAGATTCCAAAACAAATAGTGAAATACTATTGGTTAAACTTTATTAGAAACTGTAAATCGTAGAAATTAATGCGTTTTCTTAATAAGTGTGCATAACCTTAAACATCTATTATTTTGGAACGGAGGGAGTATATAATAAACAAGTTATTGCAAAATGTTAGACTGTCGATTATGAAACAGTCTAACATTTTGCAATAACTTGTTTATTATATACTCCCTCCGTTCCAAAATAATAGACTGTTTCATAATCGACGTAAGCTTTAGAAAACCAGGATAATGGCCTCCATTTTGATATTCCTCACTAATGTAATAGTGTCCATGGTGATTTCCTTGCCAAATGAGCAGAAGCACAAAGCTCACTCTTTTTCCATGTTTGTAACTCGGTTTCGAATTGGCTTCTTCGCAAGATAAACTATTCTAACATAATAATTAATATTCTAAATTATTACGTTTATAAAATTTATATCTTTGAAAGTGAACAAGACACAATTATATATATATATTTTTTAAGTAGTATCGTAAAAGTAGTATTTTTCAGAAAACAAAATCCTAATTAATATAGTAAATCATTATTGGATCGTTATAATAGATTATACTATTAAAGGCATATGTACCAAGTATATATCAAAACGAGTTGTTTTTTGTTTTTTACATCAAAACGAGTTAGTTTCCATGATTTGGGGTGTAGTGGGAACGTGAGATCGTTATCGCGGTGTTCCGTAATATCTAGAGAGATTTTCAAAAATGTCAAAAATATAAAATATGTTCTAAAAATACTTTTTATATGTTTATATAGTATCTAAAAAAATTGTTGCTACTTATAAAATCTATTACGCGCTTAATTTCTTTGTTAAATTTTGTATTGATGAGAGTTTTCTTGAATAATGCAAAGCTTTCAAATTGTTTCATTTAAAAAAAATACCATTGTACCTATAACTAAAGCGACCCTTTTTTTGCCGTCAATTCTTTCTAGTAGATTAGAGAAAATAATTCAACAATCAATGCAATTACCTCTGGTAAGATCAGTTATCCTATATGAATTTGTATGTCATTCGTGGGATGGTATGAATATGAACCAAGCTATATTAATATGAAGATCAAGTATAATCAGAAAGAAAGCCACTTCATATATTGCAATTTCAGATTTCGTTTATTGACTCAAATGGCCATTGACTCACAAGTCACTACGCAATAGTCTTTCTAATGCTGATATCCCTGTTCTAATGCGACTTTGCTTCTTAACATAATTATACAATTCTATAGAACTACAGAATGAAGCTAAAATACAGGTCCATGTTTCTATATAATAAATAAAAACAAAATTATTGTTTATATATTACATTCGTTGGTCTTGTTTTTTTTCTCCCAAACATTAATTTGTCGAATGTAAAAAAAATAAAAAATACTATTAACATACGTTAAGCATGTAAAATAATGATTTTGATTGGTAACAATCTTAATAATTTTACAGTCAATTTACCGTTTATAATATTTTAGATTATATTAACCACAAAGACGATACCAAAAGTTTTACGAAAAATGGTACACTCAGTTTTATTTATACATATTTTCTTAAATTATTTTGTATTATACTGTAACAACTTATAGATCTAACTTATAACGAAAAAACTTATACTATTCTGGGTTACCAATCGGACCCGATATATATTACATTAATAATTCATTTATCTTGTTTTTTTCTCTTAACATTCATTCGTCTAGTTTATTCCCTCTGTTGCATATTAGTTGTCATTCTAGCTTTATTTTTTTTGTTTCATTTTACTTGTCGTTCTGTATTTCCAATGCAGATTTATTATTATTTTTCTATCTTTTACCCTCAACTTTCAGTTTAATAATTACTTCTATCAAACAAAATAATGTATTAATTAGAGGTAAAATAGAAAATTTAATTGTTTTATTAATTTGTGTGAAAAGACCTAGAATGACAAGTAATTTGCAACGGAGGGAGTATGTTCTAAAAGATAAGACTTTAAATTTTTTTTTTTTCAAACTATGAAATCATCAAGTCTGTTTTCTTATTGTATCGCATGTGGTCATTGACAGTTTGCCACCGTGTCACACAAGGCTAATCCCACCCCACTATGCAGAAGTGCAGATATTACGAGAAAGACCATAAATTAATTGGCTTGCATTCACATCAATAAAAACAACAGAAACAGCAATGGTTCATACTACGGCTGCATTTCGATGAGATTATGATATGATTATGATTATGATTTTATCTTACTTTTCTCGGTATCGAATGGAGAAACACCGTTCCATACCGAATAATAACAAAAAAAAAAATATTTATATGTATATATTTTGTTATTGCACATCACACCAATATCATCATTTGAAACAATTGAAAAATAACAATGCAACGAAGAAAGTTCATTTACAAGACAAGAGGATGTAGATGTTTTAGAAAGTTTTTTTATATTACAAATAAATATCAGCAAGTTCGACAAAAAGCAATTATTTTTTATATGTTTAAAATCTATTCTTTGTTTGTCGGTTTTTACTTATTACTTATAAAAAATTTGGTCAACCCTATAGCACAGGAGTTTCCATCATTATTGCACTTTAAATATGTTTGTTCTTTTGATTGACACGAGTAGTTTTTCGTATGAATTGTTTCGTATAGTCGAGAATGATACTGTAAATAAGTATATATCTCCAGTCCTCCACAAGTCCACTTTGACCGAATCATTTTTCTAAATTTCTGTAACTAATATCCTACTAGCTAGAGGATTTTACTATTTAGAGCTGGTTATAGTTTCCACTTTCCAGTACTGATTATCTTTTCGTTTACAGTACACGCTATATCAAATGAGGATGTTACTATTTAGTGCTGGTTACAGCTTCCAGTACTGATTTATTTGACTATCTAGAGCTGGTTATAGCTTCCAGTGGTGATTTCCCTTTGTTTTGACTATAGGCTACTGCAGCTAAATTACACTCTATATCGAATCAGTTTTCCTGTACAATAGCAGTTAATTATTTAGTTTGTGTTTAATCTCAGTTTTAATGAAATGATCATTTTCTTAAAAAATGGTTTGCAACCAAATCATAGCCGGTTACGATTTCAGGTTGATATTGGTACGTCCTAGAAAAATGTAGAGGATTTGCAAAAAACCAAATTTTATTTATTTTGTTTCGAACTCATTTGATTTAATTTTCGTTCGGGTATAAATAACATCAAACCACTTATATTTTGGTATAGTTTGTGTACGGTAAACAAGAATGGACACTTAAAACCATAAACTAATTCATAATACTACACTGCACGTTTGTGGCCTTATCGAGTAAAAGATTAATTTACACAATTACCAATGATCGTGTTGGAGTCTGTGCAACCAGATACTGTATCATACAACCAATTATTACGTCTATATATGTACACACAAATCTGCTAACAGCTACCGCTTACCTGTAATCTTAGTTCTCTCTCCGTTCTTTAAGAATAGATATTTAAGGTTATGCACACTTATTAAGATAATGCATTGATTTCTACGAAATACAGTTTTTTAATAAAGTTTAATCAATAGTGTTTCAATATTTGTCTTGAAGTTTGTAAAAGTATATAAAAAACAGTAAAAACTCTATCTTTTTGGAACAAATTTTTTATCTTTTAAAACAGAAGGATAAATCTAGATTAATTTAGTAGAACAGCCACGGAATTACATTAGTGAATCAAAATAATAATTAACGGATCAATATATATTATAAATAAATCTGAATACAGATAAGGTGGATAGGGTGGTAGTGATACCTTGGGAAGTAGATTCACCATAAAATGTGGGATTGTCGAGTTGTCGCATTTGATCAGTTTTGATTCCACCAGCCATATTTTTCTTACAAAAGTCGGACTAACTTAATTTGGAATCAAAAAAGATTTTGAGTGATCCTGAGTGATTGTTCAGTTTCGGTTGGAGAAATGAGGAGGGACATCTTGAGTGATCATATGGATCAAGTCCATTTGTGCTCCAGTTGCAACAACTAGGCATGCTCGGCTTTGATGAGGATTGGCAGTCAGTTGGATCGCCAAACTACCCTTTCAATCCAGAAACCTTTTACGAGATTCCTTCGCGTTTGATGACTTGTCAAAGAGGTGTTTTCTCTCTGGATGTTCCAACAAGAACTTTGTTCAGAGGAACTGTTAATGAATAACACTAATATATATTATGGGAATCATTTTCATGTCTAAAAAAAAACTTAATTCAGAATCTCAGAAGTCAAACAGATAACACCACTGAAAAACAAATGTTATTAACCACAATCAAAACTAACAGCTGTAAAGAGAGTAAGCCAACTATAACATTCAATCCATGTAACAAGTCCAACGTGAGAGCAAAAACCGGTCAAACTGGTCAACAATGATTATAATTCTTTTATGCTTTTTTTTTTACAAGTATGTACTTCTAAATTTTTTACCGCTTAATCGATTCATCAAAATTTAGAAATAAGAAAAGATAAACGATACGATCCAACTAAGACCAAAAATCCAATTTTTGTTGTTGGAGAAATAGCAACCTTAAATCCCAAGCAAAAAGGGTATGCGTGAATAACACGCGCGCGACGGTTTTTCTCTCTAGCCTTTGTCGAAGAGCCACCGCCGCTTAGGCTTCTCCCACCGGAATGAAGCACATCAACTCTCCTCCTTCGACTAGGGTGAAGAAGAAGACTGTCTGCCCCCTCACCGGCGTGTTTCTTCACCGGAAAATCCAACTCCTCCCTCTCTCCCCTCTACTTCACCCTCCCCTCTCATCCCACAACATCGCCCCTCCCTCACTCGTTGTCAAGCTCCCCCACCGCAGAGAGAGATCGAAAAGCTTCACAGATCTGCACGACACCGGATCTGATGGAAACCACCAATCTTTCGCACCCCTCCACCGAACCCGAGCTTCCGTCGTCTCCGTAAACCACTGTCAATCGACGATGGTAGATGCAGCTCGTCTTCGTTTGTGGATCCCCCCGACGATCTCAACCCCTCCAGAACCACCGGTACCACCAGACCCACCGCCGTTGATAAACGTTTTGTGTCTGTTTCCTCCTCCACCTCACAAGTCCCTGAATCTGACTTCACAACCACACCACCGTCGTCTCATCCGCACCACCGATATACCGCTTAATCCCCGCCTCCACCACACATGTTTCCGAACCACGGCTGACCATTGGCTGCCTCCAGTCGACGTCGACTCTCAGGTCACCGGAAATATGACGAGACAAACTCAATGGGCCTCTAAGCCCATTATGAGTTTAATGAGACTTGTCTCTTCTCTGCCAATGGACCATGAAATCTTGATGGTGGGCCTCTTGGCCCAATATGAGAATTGGGTTTATTTTCTGTGTGCAACACTCCAACCTCCATATTTGATCCGATGGCCACAACCCTCCCCCGAGGAGCTAATCGACCACTCAAGCAATTACTCTAACGGTTCTGTCTCTGAGCACTCGGACATCTACCAACTTCCACCAAACGCCACCATCAGTCACCGGATTATACCACTTGGCCTTACCTTCCGGCTAGTCGAACTTGACAAGGTTTTTTATTTGTATGCTAATGCTAAATTTAGGCAATTATCGCCTTTTGTTCGTGATGTTGTCTACGGAGCTACATATATTCCACAACTATCTTTGCCGGTCAACAATCACCTATCATCAGAGACGGCACCTCACACTCGATCTCCAACCAACGTCGGTACAAAAATTGACTATCTACCGCTCGCTCGAGCTTTCGTTTTAGGGTTTCGCGTAGAATTTTCTCTTGGGGTTTTCTACGATGTCGAGCTAGCCTCGCCCCTTAGCATACCTATCCTTTCTTTTATTGCTATGATGTTGTTATTTGCATCGCCGACGAACATGCGCATGATATGAAATTGTTGTAGTCTTCCATCTTCAAATTAATATAAGTATTTTGACCCAAAAAAATAATAATCCCAAGCAGAAACGTGCAACACAAAATTCAAATCTGGAAGCAAAAACTGATATCCTTAGGCAAATCAAAGCAACCAAAAATATAGGAAATACATGGACATAGAGAAGCAAAACCATATACGAGAGTCACCCAAAACGTCGCCACAGCCTCGCACAAAATCCGTCGTTTACCAAAGCACAACTTCATACACTGCCTCTTCAAAGCATATGCCGAGAAACACAAAGAAGGACAAGACAAAAATAAAAGTCATAGTTTTCAATTACCTAAATAACATTTCTTTTTTTAATATATGAATATTAGTATTATTAAGTTTAGTGGATTTTTCTTTTGGGGTATATGTATTTTCTTAAATTAGACGAATTTCTTATCGCCACATGTAACTAGTTTAGATGAATCTCTGAGCATCATTTATGTAATTAGTCTATTTAACTGGTATATAGGATATTTTGGGTGTGATATACAATACAATGATCCATGTAACTGAAGGGATTAGATCACATGTTTCCACTCTTCATCTAAACGGTATGATCACACCAGAAATGGTGAATCAAGTTGTAAACGAAGTTCGTTTATAAGTAAACGAATATACGAGAAGATAAGACATGATGTCTAAGTTTCCATATCAGAAATTCGACCATGTATGAACCTTCATTATTTGAGCGCAAGCTTCAGTTATTTAAATATGAACTTTCATTGATGATTACTTTGATAATGAAGATGAAAATGCTATTAAAAAAACAAGTAGCTCATGATGTCTTGTTTATTGTTTTCACAAGAACACTCTTTTTAAAAATGGTATTTTGACCACTTACTTAATTTTTTTCTTTTATTAAACTTGCTTCATATTACACATTTAGAAGAAAATAATTGAAACACTTATACCATAGAGAGGAGAACGATTAAATAAACACTTGAGATGCATTAACTTTTTAAAATCAACATCTCAGGCAAAACGTAGAGCTCGCTGGTTTGAATCACGTTTATGATAAAACTAATATTATATGATGTGATTTCGGACATGAGATTACCAGCTTTGCCCCAAAACTTCGTGATGATTATAATAAAAAAAGTGAAACAATATATTATGGATGGGCTAACCTTCATATACAAATTATATGGTTGTTAAAAAGGGCTAGGATTAAAATAGGGTCGTGCTTATATTATACAGAGCTGGGCCGAACCATAACCAACCGATTCTTTGGTTCCATCTTTGTATTTGAATTCGGTTCTCACGTATAATTCTGGTTAGTTCACGTTCTTGCAACAAGATTCCACATTTTGCTCCAATAATATTTTCTCATACTCATCTTGACATGCTTGATCGATAATCAAATGAGAATGCAAGGTTTATGTTTTTTTTAGAGCAAGCCCACGTGAATACAAGAGCAGAAAACATTTAAGAGATTTTTCAAGACACTGCATTAATTTAGACACTAACTGAGAGAGTATATTTATCAAGATAATTAAAGAACATTTGAGTGGCAAAATCATCTAAACAAAATGGAGTCTTAAACCTTACCGAATATATTACATGAGTCAATTGTTGCACAACTCCAATAATTCTACCATTTTAAGTTACCTTTCAGAGTATGCAGAGATTGCAGCAAGAGATTCACTAGATCAACTTATTTCTGAGACACTTGCACGTGATGTGATAATTTACAAGTACCATCCTCAAATCACATGGACTTTCCTCTCCAAATCGGGTACCTTCTTTGCCAAACTAATGACTCGGACTCAAAACTGTACCCTTACTCCTCATTCATTATCTCTCTCCGAACAAGCTCAATAAGTAGATGCTAATTGATATGCGTTTTCCGGTAGAGCCAGCTGATTTGAGAATCATCGTTTGCCATCAACTTCTTAACAAGGGATATAATTAATCAATCGGTCACATTATTGTCAAAATCAACGTTTCATTAATCTTTTTTTACTTCTAACCTCTTGGGGAAATTAAATAATCTAGAAGAAAAATACTATATGAGATAGTAACAGGTCTCCATAAATTAGAATTTAATTATATATTCATACCATTTTAGCAATTTGTCTATGAATTTTCATACATACAGGAGAATAGTTTGTAGTTTTAACCCAAAAAAGAAGAAGTTTGTAGTAAAAGTGGTTAGGCTGTACATTTTGTCAAAAAGGATGGGACCAAAAAGATGACACTTTTGAAATGGGTGGTGTCGCATTACATTTGTGTTCGCAAATTCGCATGACCTTCAAGTTGCACATTCTCTTAACTCTTAAGCTATAATTAAATTTTCACAAAACAATTTCTTATATAACATAATTCTTTTATATAAGTTTATAAAAATAATCACTTATTCTATTTTGGCATTTTATTTTCATATATTGCTATATACAATTGCTATATTTTGCTTAGATATACATGCACATTCGTCAATTAACTCTAGGAGTTACATTGTAAACTGTAAAAATTAATTTATGGTCAGAACAAAAATACAGATACAATACTTTATACAGTTTCCGACATCACTTAAAGAAGCATAATCAGAAACATTAATGAAAAATTCAAATTTTGTACTTCAATACAGTATAGTGTTTCATTTAAAACGTGTTTCTACATTTTTTGGTAATTTCAAAGACAACTACATGATCCGAGTCGTTTTATTTTAATTAGCAAATTCACTCTTTAGCTTTTGAATAAGAAACTCTAAATAAATTCATTATCATTATTTTTTTAGTATAAAAAAAACTTTGAAATTCGAAATAGCTGCCAGAGAAAAATCAACAAACCTTATTAACAAAAAATTGCAGCAATTATATCAACTTACTAAGCAATAAATTGCGCCTTGCGCATGACAACAATATAAAAAAATTATTAGTTTAAAAGTTGTAAATTGAGTTATTACATTTAAGAGACGACTAATTTTTTTTATTAATGAACATAAATTTTGATATATTATACATATAACATTCAATGAAATACAACTAAATAAACCAACCCAATCAATATTTAATAGACATGTAAATTATTCATAATATTGAATAATATTAAGCAAACAGAATATAAATCATCTAGATGAAATTGCATGGTTTTTTGTTTAAAACAATAAGATGAAACTTTTTTTTATTTATTTTATTTTGCTAAGAATGTAAATATTTCATATAATGAAATGTTTTGGTTTACAAAATACATCATAAACCTAAGGAATGAACCTATGGCAAAAAAAATTAAAAACACAGGAGCATAAATCAAAACCGATTCCAATCCGACACACACAAGCACTAAGGCTCGTGGAGTTAGTCGAAGAGATGACGATGCACACTTGTTCCATCCGAAACCGAAAGCAGAGAAGAAGGATCGAAGCAGCCGCTAGCAAAGAGTGACACAACCTGCAAATTAGAAGCCTTTCCGTGAAGGACCAAGAAAGAGTTGTCAACGGAATAAAACGCAAGTCCTCGTTCACAACCCTCAATGCGAGTGCAACTTGGTCCACAAAACCATGAGCTTGACCCAAGCAAGAGACCTCCCTAACCAAAGAAATGAACCCTTGCAAGCTCACCCTATCAAAAACGTTGGCTAGTACAGAGCTGAATGAGACCACAGACACAACAAGGGAACACACTTTGGCTTTACTAACTCCTCTAGAACACAGAATCACCGCAACATACTAACGCAAATCTACTCAAACCACAACTAGCAACAACAACCTCTTCAAGACACAAGTGACACCAAGCCCTAAACAAACCGAACACGGCTAGATATACGGGAAAGATTCACATAGAGATGATCAAAAGCTATCACCGGCAACAAGACCAAGCCAAAGGAAACAAAACCGCAAGGACAGGAGTGAAAAACTGAGGTGTTAACAAGACATCTTTTCACACTCGTGACGCCACATCGAAAGCAAACTATAAGGCCCTGCAACTGCCCAGCAACAAAACCCATAGTAGGAGCAACGAAATCAACAAGCCTAAATGTCAAGAGGAGAAACCTCAAAAAACACACAACTGAAACATTGATATGAAACCAAGTCTTAAAGGGAAGAGAGAGAGATGGAGGCTCCAGCAAGGAGAACGAAAACGTCACCACTAGAAATCTTGCAATCATCGACCTTTAGAACACAACCACCAACTTACCGGCAAGGGCAAAAACTAATCACAACAAAGCCACCGACAGTGATAAGCCTAACCACTGTAGGGGTCAAAACTCCCCTTTTGAATCAACGAGGTAAAAACGACTAAGTATGGAAAACCAGCCGTTCAATGATTAAACCAGGCGAACCGTGCGGTAGACCATCAAGTTGACCATCCGTAAATTGAACCGGTAAACCGGTCAGCCGCGGTTTACCAGATATATTTTGATGAGCCGATTTAAGAGTCTTAAGAAGTGGGCCGACCCAGCGACGACTGTCATCAGGATAAGCCCATGACGAAAGCCCAGCACGCTTGGCGAAACTTGGAGATGAGGGAAGATATTGGAGAATATATGGAGATCTAAGAGAATAAGGAATGTTTCCTTATTCTCTAGGGCTAACCTTAAACCGACTTAGACTAGTATAAATACTCTTGTACATCCCCCTTTAGAGGGGATCCACATTTTTACTCAAAAACAGCTTGTAATCACTTGGTAAACAAATCAATAAAAACTCTCTTGAGATCTTCGCTTAGTGTTTCTCATCTCAGAACTTTCAAACCTCAAAGCTTGTCTGACTATTTCAACTGTGCAGGTTTCGCCCACCACAGTTTGGCGCTAGAAGGAGGGGATTGAAAGCTTCTTACTCCGAAGAACCACCTCGAAGAGATCCAGACACGATGACTGACGAACGACGTACCGCTGATCCGAAAGACGCCGGGCTAAGAGATCTAGAGGACGGCGAGATCCAGACCGACAGAAGTGTCCGCGAGGATCAAATTGCCCACGACGATCCGCCGCCAGCAGCTCCAGCTCGCGTTAGTCCATCCGGCGAGAAGTCGAAAGAAGCCCCGAGGGCAACCTCGCTTCTTCCTGAGCTCCTACAGAAGATGAGCGCGACGCTAGACGCCTTGCTTGAGAGTGCCGATCGACAGAACAAAACCAATGGGACGATAACTGAAGAGCTCAGATCCATTGGAGCAGACGTCCGCACACGAGCCCTCGAGCCAGGTCTGTTCAGGAAACCAGCGCCACGGCTTGACCCATTGGCGCTTAACTTCACAACACCAGTAGGGTCGTCAAATTGACCTCGGCAGCAACATCCATCGGCCGATGCGAAGGACGGACGATCTGTTCTCTTAGCTCAGGCCCGCCGTGAGAAGGCCAAAATTGGTGACGAACCAATAGAAGTTGACCACGACGAGGACCTCGCCAGACAAGTCGTGCCTGATACTGAACTTACTGAGCCAGAGAGGGCTCGGCAAGCAGCGGCCAGAGGAAGGAACACCTACCATCGGCAGGCGGCTTCACTAGAGTTCCCTGTCATCGACGACGATAGCCTCGCTGGGCAAGACGTTGACAACGCCGAGCTCCTAGAGGTAGAAGCAGCGCGACAAGCAGCTGTGAGAGCAAAGCGCGTAGACCGACAAAAGACGACCCAAAAGTCGACAAACTCTGAACGCGCTAGACGCATTTCAGAAGAGGAAGAAAATGTCGAATGGGTCGAGCTGACGGAGGCCGCCGAAGAAAAGCTCACTGACCGTCCAGCAGGACGAGCTGCGGTCCGAGCCCAGCAGGACGAGATGGCCGAGTTTCTAGCCTCGTTAAGCAAGACCACTGCCGAGTTGAAAACTATCCGCTCTCAAATGTATCGTGCCACTAGCAAGGCACAAGAACTCGACCTAATCCTTGAACAAGCTCAACACACTCCTTTCTCGGCGCGCATCACCAAAGCATGGATATCGGACCCAGGCAAGATTATAATTCCAAGCTACGACGGAACCAAGGATCCGGCTGACCACCTCAACGAATTCAATGTTCAGATGACCAGAGCAAATTTCAACGAGCAAGAGATGGACGTTGGACAATGTCTACTGTTCGTAGAAAATCTCAAGGGGCCAGCTCTCCAATGGTTTAAGGGGCTGGAAAGAAATTCCATTGATACCTTCAAACAGCTATCAGAGGCTTTCCTCAAGCATTACTCCATCTTCATTGAAACTTAAACTTCTGGCGCTGATTTATGGTCCATGAACCAAGGACCGACTGAGCCTCTCAAGACTTTCATTGAACGCTTCAAATTGATATTATCGCAAGTAAAAGGCATATATGACTCGGACGCACTCCGCGCACTGAAGAAGGCCATATGGCATGAGTCTGACTTCTGGAAGGAGATGTCTCTCAACGAGCCCTCGGCTATCCAGGATGCTCTGCACCGAGCGACAAATTTTGCTAAAAGCGAAGAGGAAGCAAAAAAACTCGCAAAGAAATATAGGAAGTCTAAGCAAAGTAGCAACAACGACCACCAACCAAGCCAATCGCGAAAGACCCAAAGTGGAAATTTCGTCCAACACGAAGGAAGTTTCAAAGGAGACCACAACTATCAGGTGGATTCGCCCAGCTACGGCCGAGGAACACCTGGCTACGGCCGGGGAAGAGGCCGCGGTCGCGGCCGAGGAAGAGATTTTCCCAACGCATGGACCGGTAATTCGACTTACGATGGATCCCTATACTGCGACATTCATCGCACCCACGGACACTCGACAGTGAAATGCCGATCCCTCGGCTCGGCCCTTACTCAGAAATTGCTAGACGGCAAACTTAAAGAAAATCTTAATCTAAAAGATTTCGAAATCGAAAGAGAAGATCCTGCGCCAGCGCCTGAACCTGCACCTGCCAACGAAGAGCCGCCTAAACGCGGCAGACAAAACGACAACACGACTCAGGGCGGCCCAAGAAGGAAATGCCTCATGATAATGGGAGGATCGCACTACTGCTCAGATACAGTCTCCTCGATTAAAGCATTTCAACGCCGAGCCGAATCTAGCGTCAACTGGTCCGCCCCATCTAAGTTCCCGAATGACACAATAACATTCGAAGAAAGAGAAACAACTGGGATAGATAAACCACACGATGATCCACTTGTCATCGAAATCGCGATCAGCAACATTGACGTATCCCGAGTCTTGATTGACACGGGAAGTACCTTTGATGTCATTTTCAAATATACACTGAAACAAATGGACATCAACTTCGACGAAATCCAACCACTACCAAAACCCTTAACTGGTTTTTCGGGAGAGACAACAATGACACTTGGAATAATCAGTTTGCCTGTCGAAGCTGGAGGGATCATCAAAGTAGTAGAATTTTCAATGGCAGATCACCCAGCCATCTACAATGTCATCTTGGGAACTCCTTGTCCCAACGCAATGCGCGCCGTGGCATCCACGTACCATCTATGCGTGAAGTTTCCAACGAAACAGGGCATCAAGATAATTTGGGGAAGCCAGAAGGAATCTCGCGTATGCACTCTGACAGAGCACAAAATTCGGAACCCGGTGACCGACCCGATCTCGAAAGCTGAACGAAATAAGTTGAAGAAGAATAGATATCTAATCAAAGAGATATCCGAAAAGTTGTAGCACTTACAGATCGAGGAGGACCGCGAACTAAGAGCGGTACCTACCTGTGAACCTGTCGTGTCAGTTTGTATCGACAACGAGAAACCAGAACGATGCGTCGAGATCGGCGCTTATCTGAACCAAAAAATCAAGGAGAGATTAGTCACATTTCTGAAGCAGAATATAAGCACTTTCGCTTGGGCATCCGACGACATGCCCGACATCGACATGGCTTGCCATGAGTTGAACGTCGATCCGTCATTCAAACCGGTGAAGCAGAAGCGAAGGAAAATTGGACCCGAAAGAGCAAAGGCGGTTAACGACGAAGTCGAGAGACTCTTGAAAGTGGGATCGATAATGGAAGTTAAATACCCCGAATGGCTGGCAAATCCAGTCGTGGTCAAGAAGAAGAATGGAAAATGGTGAACTTGTGTAGATTTCACGGATTTAAACAAGGCCTGCCCCAAGGATAGCTTCCCCCTCCCACACATCGATCGGCTCGTCGAGGCAACATCAGGCAATAAACTCATGTCTTTCATGGACGCTTTTTCTGGCTACAACCAGATTCTAATGAACCCGGCTGACCGCGAGAAGACGGCGTTTATAACGGATCTTGGCATATACTGTTATAAAGTCATGCCTTTTGGCCTAAAGAATGCCGGAGCCACCTATCAACGCTTAGTCAATAAAATGTTTGCTGACCAGCTCGGCAAAACCATGGAGGTTTATATAGATGATATGCTGGTCAAGTCATTAGAAGAGGGAGACCATGTAGCCCACCTGGAAGACTGTTTCAAATGCCTGAACCAAAATAATATGAAGTTGAATCCTACCAAGTGTAGGTTCGGAGTGACATCTGGTGAATTCCTTGGGTACCTTGTTACCCACCGTGGTATCAAGGCAAATCTAAAACAGATCGACGCACTCATTCAGATGCCCTCGCCGAAGTCAAAAAGAGAAGTGCAACGACTCACCGGGCGAGTAGCCGCACTTAACAGATTCATCTCACGGTCCACCGATAAATGCCTCCCGTTCTATGACACACTACGAAAGAATAGAAAGTTCGAATGGACAGAGAAGTGTGAAGACGCCTTTCGACAACTAAAAGAGTACCTCGCTAGCCCTCTAGTACTCGCAAAGCCAGTCCATGGTGAGCCATTATTCTTGTACACAGCAGTTTCTGAAACGGCTGTCAGCGGATCAGGGAAGAACGAGGTGAGCAGAAGCCTATCTTCTACATCAGCAAGTCGCTGACAGAAGCCGAGACTAGGTACCCGGTGATGGAGAAACTCGCCTTATCTGTCCTTACGGCTGCCAGAAAGCTAAGACCGTACTTTCAATCACATCCAATAGTGGTTCTTAGCACCTTCCCACTGCGATCAGTGCTGCATAGCCCAAGTCAATCTGGTCGATTGGCCAAGTAGGCGATAGAGCTGAGAGAGTACGACATCGACTACCGAGGCCGCACTAGCGAAAAATCACAAGTACTGGCCGACTTCCTGATAGAGCTGCCAGACGAAATCAAAGAACTCGAAATCCCTAGCCTTCCTTGGCTACTTCACGTAGACGGAGCGTCATCCAAGAGCGGCTCAGGCGTGGGAATACGTTTGACATCGCCAACAGAAGAAGTACTCGAACAGTCCTTCCGCCTAGGATTCAACGCCTCCAACAATGAAGCAGAATATGAAGCACTCCTGGCAGGAATGAAACTTGCAAAAGGTCTAGAAATCGAAAAAATTTCAGTGTTTTGCGACTCACAGCTCGTCGCTAACCAGTTCAACGGCGAGTACGCTACTAAGGATGAACGGATGGAAGCTTATCTTAAAATCGCAAAGGATTTAGCAGCTCATTTCAAGGAATGCACGGTAACCCGCATCCCTCGAGAAGAAAACACTGATGCAGATGCACTCGCAGCTGTCGCGTCCAAAACAGACGAAGATGTTCGAAGGATCATCCCCGTTGAGTTCATCAAAAAACCAAGTATCCATCTTCACAGCTCAACCAACGTGATCACCCGCTCTCAGGCGGCAAAGAGAACAACACAAAACGAATCGGCAGAGTCGCATCACCCTGAAACCGCCAAACAAATTCGTCCAAGAAAGAAGGATCGAAGCGCACCAACAGAAACGGCTCCTCCGGAACTCACTGAGTCAGCCACTCCTCACAAATTTGCGACAATCCCACACGAACTTACCAAGCCGGCTCGCCCCACCTACCTCGCACCAGAGACAGTTCAGCCCGAACTCCTCGAGATAACTAGCAATGAATCTGAGTTACTATCTCCTCCCGAAGTAGTGCAGACGACTAACCATGAACATAACGAGGTAGCTAGTCCCGAATTTCCCATTCCCGAAGGCGGAATCCTACCTAAGCTGACCGACCAAACCCACTACGAAACAAAGGAAGCAACCCCTTCCAAGCAAGTCGAGGCAGATAGCCCAATACCGATGGAGACGATTCTTTTTGACCCATGCAAGACAGCAAGTCCTGTTCCAACAGAGCAAGCTCATCCTCAAGCTGAAGAAGCAACCCGTTGTCCGCCTTCAGCGATAATCCCTTATAAGCCTGGCAGCACGTCCAGTACTGAATCGGTGGCAACAAAAGAGACCGATCAGCCAGCCCCTAACGGAGAAGAAGCCACAACTGAAGGTGAAGCAAGTGATGAAGAATACAGCTGCGACAAGCCGTGGATGGACCAAATCCGAGGATACATAGCGGACGGCGAGTTCCCCAAAGACAAATGGGCGGCTCGTAAACTTAGAGCACATGCGGCTCGCTACGTTCTCCTCGATGGAAATATCTTCAAGTGGCGACTGTCCGGACCTTTGCTCGTTTGCGTAGAAGGAAAAGACGCCAGGCGAGTAATGGAAGAAGTTCACAGCGGCTCTTGCGGTAACCACTCCGGAGGCCGAGCACTAGCAATCAGAATTAAGCGCCACAGTTACTTCTGGCCAACCATGGTCCAAGACTGTGAGAAGTTCTCCTCTCGCTGCGAAAAGTTTCAACGGCATGCGCCAATGATTCATCAGCCTACCGAGCTCCTGTCATCCATAACATCACCTTATCCATTCATGCGCTGGGCTATGGACATCGTCGGACCTCTCCATCCCTCACGGCAGAAGCGCTATCTCTTGGTTTTGACAGATTACTTCTCCAAGTGGGTCGAGGCAGAGTCATACTCCAGCATCAAAGACAAATAGGTTGAGAAGTTCATCTGGAAGAACATCATCTGCCGGCATGGCGTGCCGTACGAGATTGTCACCGACAATGGCACACAATTCATCTCTTCCAAATTTGACCTCTTTTGTGATAAGTGGAAAATACGCCTGAACAAGTCCACGCCATGTTGTCCTCAAGGAAACGGGCAAGCTGAAGCAACTAACAAAACTTTTATTGCAGGACTTAAGAAACGGCTGGACGAGAAAAAAGGACGATGGGCAGACGAACTCGAAGGTGTCTTATGGTCCCATCGCACCACCCCATGACGAGCAACGGGCGAAACTCCATTCGCTCTCGTATATGGAACAGAGTGCGTCATTCCTCCAGAAATACATTTTCCCGGAGTCCGTCGCAGACTCCTCCCAGAGCAGGAAGGACTCAACCATCTGCTACTCCTTGACGAGCTAGACCTAATCAACGAGCGACGCGACCAAGCATTGCTTAACATCACCCATTACCAGCTGGCCGCATCAAAATATTACAACTCCAAAGTCCGCACCAGGCGATTCCATGAAGGTGACTTAGTCTTACGAGAAGTATTCCAGAACACAGCCGAACGGAACGCCGGTAAGCTTGGAGCGCATTGGGAAGGACCTTACGTAATCACCAATGTAGTCCGACCAGGCGTTTATGAACTCGCCAACATGGAAGGACGAGCCATTCCGCGGTCATGGAACGCTCGACATTTAAAGAAGTACTATCATTAAGTTACCCTTCCACCACTAAGGCGTACTATCATTCATCTACATTCCAGTTACTTAGCATGAACTACGAGCGACTTGATCCCTGCAAATGGTACGTAGGCAGTCCATTTTCGGATGGGTTCAGTTGCCCCCCTCCCAAAGGGGGGGGGGAGTGGGTACATATACTCGTATACTCCCATTTTTTGTAACAAGCTTTTTCTCTAAAGAAAAACAATTTGTTCAAATCTCATTTACATCCTCTGCGGATCGATCAACTTAACGTTACAGACATCTTGTCATTACAAACGTTGCTACTGGCCATAGCAACTAACTTATACATATTATTCAGATCTGACTATTACAATTCTCATAAACTTCACAGCGCGCTATACAAATAAAGATGTCCATTTCGAGCGGAGTCGTTCACGGGAACGTCTCCGTAACCCGAAATGTCCATCCAAAGCCCGACTATCTAAACGTCGGTTAAAACATGTTTGTTTTAGAGCAAGTGTGTTCATGAGGAATCCATTTGTAAACTAAGGCAAACATCGGAAAACCCAGTAAAACAAATCACTGGTCTAAACATTACATATTTACCAACCACTCGACAAACCTAGACAGCCGCAAAAAGATGTTTTGTAAACGGGACGCCGTCTACGAAAAATAGAAACCTTGAACATCCAAGAGAACATTAAGACAATTATCAAAGCATAAAAACAAAAATGTTTTGCATTTTTTTTCTAAGCATTGAAGATGACGACCCATCACCTCCAAGAAACGGTTCGCGTCGTCTCAATCAAACTTACATTCTTTCGAACAAATCTCTCCATCAATGGAATCACATCATCCTTTCATTATCGGATCGCCAAGACGAACCGACACTATCTCTTTCAAAACGGCTCGTCACAGCACGACCTTAGCCATTCTAGCGAATCACGACTCGCCACTATCATGGTCACCACGACTCGCCACTACCATAGCCACCGTGGTTCGCCATAATCTCTTGAACGGCTTGGCGCTAACATGAAAATCCTCACGGCTAGACACCAAAATCAAATTTCACGGGTAGGCGTCATAATCTCTTGACCAGTTACGGATCGTCGACATCTCCCATGTACGGGTCGGCTTAAACTTCTTCTCATAATTGATTACGCCAAGAGCAAATGCGCGAAGGGCTCATCAAATTTTTACTAAGTATGGGATAAGACAAGCTACAACGCCTAGTTATGACATGTCGAAACGTGAAGGAAATCCGCATAACTTCTTTTCGTCACGGCTAGTCATAATATACATTCCTTCAATGATCGTCATGCTACCAAAGCTTTCACGAGTCGCCATCAAGTTTTTCATCATAAGATCTGCATCATGCCTCACTTGGTTTGACTTGGCGTTTCTCACGGTTGCTCACAACGGCTAGTCAAATATCCTCTTTCACGGATCGGCAACCCACATCCTCCTCTCGGATCGGCATCTTTGCACCAAAATGGTTTATGACTCGTCATTGGCGAGCCATTGATATATCACAATTGGCTCGGCATATCACTCAACAATGGCTCGACATCTTTTCACAGAAAGGGTTTACGGCTCGTCATTAGTTTATCATCACGGAAATCGACGTTCCCACCAAATACTCTAAGGGCCGATAAGTCTTCACCACGGCTAGTCAAAAGTTCTTTACCAAGAACCGATGTATATTCCCTTTCATAATCGATCTTGCCAAGTTAAGAAAAGCTATATGGGATCGGCATATGAACGGCACAACATCAACATATTACAATGGATCGTCATGGAATTTACGTAATGACAACAATATTCACTTACATGGGCGCCACTAATGGACTTGTTCACTTGGTTAAATCAAAATCTTTCATATTGGCTTACCTTCAAGTGCAAGCAACGAATCGGCATCGTCTTCCTATTCTCCATGAATTCACCATCACCATCTCGAAGTACCATGGCTCATCATTTCCCATTGTCATGTCTTGGCAATATCGATAATACTACACCCTCACCGCCATGACTCGTCGTGAAAAGCATCGCTCTATCAATAACGGCTTGTCATAAATATCAAACGGGTCGGCGTTAACGCATCATTGCAGCTCGTCATAGCACCTTTTCATCAACGGCTCATCATTATGGCCATCCACGGCTCGGCATCATCATGGCTCGTCATGAATGCAAGCAACGACAACGGCTCGGCACGCCAACGGATCACCGCATCTTTGCACATACGGTTCGACGCCAAGCTTATAAAACAGGTCATCAAATAGGTCTGATTCAGATCGTCCCTATCACGGCTCGTCGTCCAAATCAGTCCACCGCGGCTCGTCATCAAATAAAGACGAGACAAAGTAACAAGACCAAACGTCGTTGTATCTTGAATGTTCGACGAATTTCAGCGTGAAGAAAAATCATCGGACAAATATTAACGCATGGGCCTTAATAATTCAACATGTCGATGGGCTTAAACCCATATATTGCTATCAGCTCTTACTCAAGGCTCGTCACTAACACCATTCATGGGTCGTCATCATTTTCACACGACTAGCTGTCGTCTCAAACAACGGATCGACATTGGTGCATTATCAAAGTTCATGGGTTTTACGTAATAACCCCATTACGTCTACTTGCATGGGCAATCACAAATTAATATTTGTGATAATGGGCCTTGTTGTACATAAAATCTATCTCCTTATCAAAGACATGAACGTATGATTCGTTTGCCATCCGCAGATCGTCACGCCATCCTAAATAACGATTCGACATCAATGTCTTACCACGGTTCGACGTCACTTGAGTTTAGCAGCTTAGCGTTTTCTCACTTAGTCTTTGGCTCGTTGATTTTAACCACATCGATCACATTACCTCGACATTGTTATAACAAACAATGTTGAGCTGGGGGACTAACTGTAGGGGTCAAAACTCCCCTTTTGAATCAACGAGCTAAAAACGACTAAGTATGGAAAACCAGCCGTTCAATGATTAAACCAGGCGAACCGTGCGGTAGACCATCAAGTTGACCATCCGTAAATTGAACCGGTAAACCGGCCAGCCGCGGTTTACCAGATATATTTTGATGAGCCGATTTAAGAGTCTTAAGAAGTGGGCCGACCCAGCGACGACTGTCATCAGGATAAGCCCATGACGAAAGCCCAACACGCTTGGCGAAACTTGGAGGTGAGGGAAGATATTGGAGAATATATGGAGATCTAAGAGAATAAGGAATGTTCCCTTATTCTCTAGGGCTAACCTTAAACCGACTTAGACTAGTATAAATACTCTTGTACATCCCCCTTTAGAAGGGATCCGCATTTTTACTCAGAAACAGCTTGTAATCACTTGGCAAACAAATCAATAAAAACTCTCTTGAGATATTCGCTTAGTGTTCCTCATCTCAGAACTTTCACACCTCAAAGCTTGTCTGACTATTTCAACTGTGCAGGTTTCGCCCACCACAACCACCAGAAGAAGAAAGTGGGACGGCGGATACACCAAACAAGCCTGGATGAACGGGTTTCGAAGGAGGAGGAGATATCACCATCAGCGAGCAGACGTCGCTCCACCGCTGCGATGACATCTCCCTCACCGGAAACACGAAGGAGGAGAGAGGGATCTACAACGTAGATCTACGCTGGTCGACGAGTGTCAGACGGTTTACGGGTGACAACTGAACTCCGGAGAAGACGAATCGCCATCGACCAGCGAACGAAGACTGCCGGAGAACACCCAAAAACCATGACGCGGCCACCACACGCAGCGAATCTCCGACCTCTCGCCGAAAGAGACAGACCAAATTGAGCCGATTCAGAGAGTTTAACCGCTGGAGAAATTAACAACAAGCACTAGGAAAAGAAGCCCTCTCACGGACCGGTCGAAACCGGTGACCGGAGAGGCGAAACAGAGAGATCGGAGGGTGGTTGTTCGGCTGCTATTTGTGGTGAGAAATCGTCGCGCGTGAGATCCATACGCACGATTCCAAAAAAGGTGGGATTTCCAATAAGATGAAACTGCATGATCTTAAAATAGTTCTTCCTATTTTCCCATTGATAAGAAACAAAAATTACCCATGAAAAGTTTTGGTCACGCTCGTTAGCTTTTGTTTATTGTATATTCTGCATTTTTGTTGCATTTTAGCATTTTTCTTGTTTTATTTGATAAGTTTCTGCATTATTTGAATTATCTCTTAAAATAATTTATTTTCTTTGTCGGTATGATGGTATCTCTTTTGTTTATATGTTGAGTGTTGGCTAATAAAAAAAAACTATCATACTATTTTTTATTTCGATGGAACTTTGTTGGAGTTTAGTAACAAAAACAAATAACATAGTTCGGAAAACCAAGTCCAAAACTTTTTTCTACGTGTCCTAATCTATTGAAAAAACTCAAGAACCAATTGTTATCAACCTGGAAACCGTGTCCCTTCTGATGAAGCTTTGCACCGATTTTTGGATAAATCGTTTATTCAATTAGTAGACATTCCAAAAGAAAAAAAACGATTTTTACTTATAGTCAATGTTTTACCAATTATAAAGATTGTGAGTGGACACGATCATACTAATTTGTCTAATAATTAAAAAATCATTAATACCCAAATATTTTCAATATATTCCGACTAACAAAATCATTAATTTGTCTAACAAAATATTCCGACTTGGTCTTTGCATCAGTTTTAACGAACAAAAAAGAGATATTTTAAAGTTTTAAAATGAAAAAGCAGACCTCCTCGCGAAGAATGCTCGTCTCCGCAAATCAGTTTTTTCTTATGTTAGCACTTCTGTTCCTTCTTGGTTCAATAATGCAACTGTATTCTTGTAATCATTAGGGCTGAGTGCGTCCGTGACAAAAAAAAAAAAAAGAAGTTTCAACTCATATTTAAAATCAAGAGGATAAACTTTTTCAGTTTTTTAGCAAGTAAAATATTATTTACTAATATTGCCTTAATTTAGTATTTAGATTGATATTCTTCATAGAATAAAATTTTCTTAAAATCTAAGTTAAACAATTTTAAAAGTGTATTCGTTATTCGTCATCCATCGGTGTATCAAACTATCAAACTGTTAAAGTAAACAATTTTAAAACACGTACTATTTAAGGAATGATCAACTTGAACCATGACACCATAGAGGCATGTAGGTAATTGTAAGGACTCCAAACAGAAGTTGGAGGTAGATAAATATTAAATAGTTGATCTTTAAAACATATTTAAAACATTGATTAGCAATTATATTTAGTCGATTTTTAAATCAAATTTTTAACATTGATTATGAACTATATCATTCAAGAATAACATACCCGATAACACAATGGATCTGTTGCGCTTGTAAATTAACATGTTTGATATGTAAAGGAAAAAAATAAAAGAATCATAGCAAATTAGCAAAGAAGACAATGCAATGAGGTATACAATCAGCATATTAAGACACTAAAAATAATGAATAGCTATTACGTACAATGATTCTGGGACAATTTTAAAAAGGAAGATAATGAAATATTAGATGGCTATGTATATATAATTAGTAAATTTAAGGTTTTATTTTTTGGAAAAAGAAAATTTCGAATTTTGCCAAAAGAATGTTAAGAAACACGTGACTATTAATATAGATTAGAAAGTTTTAATATAGATAGGAAATTTGCCAAAATATATATGTATATATATATGAATTTTAAAATATTTATAGTGTAATTTGAAATATTTATAGTTAGTTTTCTTAGAAGGAAACATTAATAAGTATATATGTATATGAATAAGAAGTTTGCCAAAATATATATATATATATATATGATTTTCGAAACAGAATTTGAAAAAGTAGGAAACTTAATATGAATAGAAAATTTCAAATTTGGCCACTAAAATGTTAAGAAATACGTGACTTTTAATATAGATTAGGAAGTTTTAATATAGATAAGCAATTTGCCAAAATATATATATGTATATACAAATTTCAAAATATTTATAGTATAATTTCGAAATATTTATAATGAGTTTTCAGCAAGGGTATTTTCGGAAGATTGAATCATCAAATCGCGGTGGAGTCGCCACATATGAAAACTCACTTCCCATTTATAAGAATAGATTTCTGAGACACTTGCACCATCGAGTTCAGATGTTCGAGGTGTATGTTCGGATATGGCATATGGTTCGTTCCATACTTTGATTTATGTCTAATTAAGTTGTACGGACCACGAAAACAAAAATCACATCAAAATGCCTATGCTTTCCTCATATGATCCTACCTTAGATGTTAGTTCCAACTTTAAGGTTTCAGAGATGCGTGTGACTCAAAATTGTGATCGAAGCTATACTACTTTGTCATCACATTTTTTTTGTAGGAAATACATATTTGGAGACTCTTTACCGGATAATTCTTTGAATGGTGATGTGATAATTTACAAGTACCGTCCTCAAATTACATGGACTTTCCTCTCCAAATCTGGTACCTTCTTTTCCAAACTAATGACTCCGACTCAAAACATGTACCCTTACTCCTCATTCATTATCTCTCTCCGAACAAGCTCAATAAGTAGATACTAATTGATATGCATTTTAAGGTAGAGCCAGCTGATTTGAGAATCATTGTTTGCCATCAACTTCTTAACAAGGGACATAATCAATCGGTCACATATACTAGCATTATTTTCAAAATCAACGTTTCATTAATATATTTTTACTTCTAACCTCTTAGGGAAATTAAGTAATCTAGAAGAAAAATACTGTATGAGACAGTAACAGGTGTCCATAAATTAGATTTTTTTTTATATATTCATACCATGTCACCACACCAGAAATGGTGAATCAAGTTGTAAGCGAAGTAATCAAACGTATAAGTAAACGAATATATAGAATATAAGACATGATGTCTAAGTTTCCATATCAGAAATTCGAACCAGGTATGAACTTTCATTATTTGAGCGTAAGCTTCAGTTATTTAAATATGAACTTTCATTGATGATTACTTTGATAATAAAGATGAAGATGCTATTAAAAAAGCAAGTAGCTCATGAATCGGAGATTCAAGCATATGATGTCTTGTTTTTTGTTTTCACAAGAACAAACCTCTTTTTAAAAATGGTAGTTTGACCACTTACTTAATTTTCTTCTTTTGTTTCACTTGCTTAATATTACACATCTAGAAGAAAAAAATTGAAATTACACTTACACCATAGAGAGGAGAACGATTATATAAACACTTGAGATGCATTAACTTTTTAAAACGAAGATTTCAGGTAAAGTGTAGAGGTCACTGGCTTGAATGACGCTTAAGATGAAACTAATATTATATAATGTGATTTTGGACATGAAATTACCAGCTTTGCCCCAAAACTTCCTCATAATTTTTTAAAAAAGTGAAACAATATATTATGGATGGGCTAACCATTCATATACAAATTATAGGGTTAAAAAGGGACTAGGATTAAAATAGGGTCGGGCGTATATAATACAGAGCTGGGTCGAACCATAGGCAACCGATTCTTGTTGGTTCAATCTTTGTATTTGAATTCGGTTCTCGCGTATAATTCACAAGTCTGGTTAGTTCACGTTCTTGTGCCAAGATTCCACATTTTGCTCCAATAATTTTTTCTCATACTCATCTTGACACGCTTGATCGATAATCAAACGAGAATGCAAGGATTATGTTTTCTTGTTTTCTTCAGAGCAGACCCACATGAATACAAGAGAAAGGAACATTTGAGAGTCTTTTCAAGACACTGCATTAATTTAGACACTAATTGAGAGAATATATTTAAAAAGTTAAAGAACATTTGAGTGGAAAAATCATCTAAGCAAAATGGAGTCTTAAACCTTACCGAATATATTACATGAGTCAATTGTTGCACAATTCGGATCCTTCTACTATTTTTTTTTTGATAATTCGGGTGATCCGGTTCAACGGACACCATGAGTTCCGAGTCAGGTCGTGGGGACGTTTACTCCCTAGTTGATTTTCGAGTCAACATGCTATGAGATCCGACTAATCCTGTGGCCCGGAAAGACCATGTGAATGCTTCAGTGGCCAAGTAGAAATGACTAGATAATTCCGCACTTAAGGAGAATTGATCCCTGTCCTGGACCAACACGGCAACTCCTCTTCAAGTGGAAATAATTCTACCATTTTAAGTTACCTTTCAGAGTATGTTATAATTCAGAGAGGCACAACAACGAAGGAATTTCTGTATCTTATTACCAAGGTTTTGTACAAGCTTATATACTCAAATACATATGACCTACTTTCCTAAGACAAGAGATCACAATAACTATAAGGGGAAAGTAAAGTAATGATAGATCACACAATTAACGGGATTGACATCCCTAACACCCCCCCTCAAGTTGGAGCATGAAGATCCGTAATGCCCAACTTGTCGATGAAAAACTCAAACTCTTTTCTTCCTAATGCCTTAGTCATAATGTCTGCCAGTTGAGTCTTTGTTGGGACATAAGAAGGAGTTATATTACCAGATAAGATCTCATCGCGTACAAAGTGACAATCGCACTCAATATGCTTTGTCCGCTCGTGAAATACTGGATTTGTGCCTATGTAGATTGCTGATTTACTGTCACAGAACATACGCATCAGTTCTTTATGTTGTACTCCCAAATCAGCTAATAATCGTTTAAGCCAAATGAGTTCTTGAGCGAGATATGACATTGCGCGGTACTCTGCCTCTGCCGAAGATCGACTAACAGTTTTCTGTTTCTCTGTTTTCCAAGAGACCGGAGATGTTCCCAGTTGCACAAAGTAACCCGTTATTGAACGACGAGTTAAAGGACAGCTTGCCCAGTCTGAATCGCACCATCCATATAAACGTAAGTCTGGATCAGATTGAAGCAAGATTCCTTGCCCGGGACTGTTTTTCAAATAACGCACAACCCTACATGCTGCTAGCCAATGTTCTTCTCTTGGTGTCTGCATGAACTGAGCAAGTGTATGGACGGCGTAGGAGATGTCAGGACGTGTTACCTTCAAGTATATGAGACGACCAATGAGCTTGCGGTAAGGAAGAGGATCAGTGAGAAGCGGTGTTTCCGATAAAGCCAAACGGTGGTTCTGATTCATTGGAAAATCTGCTGGTTTTGCACCCAATAAGCCCGTCTCTGCAATGATGCCCAAAGTGTATTTCCTCTGACACAAGTAGAAACCACTGTGGTTTCGGGCAACCTCAATGCCCAAAAAATACTTGAGTAATCCTAGATCTTTCATATGAAAACAAGAAGAGAGATAGTCTTTGAATTGAGCAATCACTTCCGGTGAATTTCCAGCAATTATCAAGTCGTCAACATAGACTAGGACTCTCAATTCTGTCCCTGGTTTCACTAATGTGAACAACGAATAATCTGACTTAGACTCAGTAAAACCATAAGAGAGAAGAGCAGATGACAACTTCGCAAACCAACATCTTGGTGACTGTTTTAAGCCGTAGAGAGATTTGTGAAGGAGACATACTTGATTTGGTTTAGAAGACTTGAAACCCGGTGGTAGTTTCATGTACACTTCTTCTTCTAAATCTCCATGTAAAAATGCGTTGTGAACATCCATTTGGTGGACTTCATAACCGCGTCCTGCTGCGACCCGAAGAAACATCCTTACAGTGTCCATTTTTGCAACTGGAGCGAAGGTTTCTCCATAGTCTTCCCCTTCGACTTGCCGATTACCCTCAGCAACTAATCTGGCTTTGTGACGTTCAAGAGTTCCGTCAGCTCTATATTTCAGTTTGTAAACCCAATGACTTCCAATGGCTTTCTTCCCAGCCGGTAAGGTCACAATCGAATAGGTCTTATTCATATTATGAGCTTCGATTTCACCAGACATAGCGCATCTCCAACGCTCGTCTTGAACAGCTTGTTTATAACTCGTAGGTTCTACGGCTGATAAAATGGCAGCTTGAAAAGCTTTATGTGCGGTAGAGAATCGATCACTGTTGACATATGAAGTAATCGGATACCGAGATATCAGATGAGATTGAAGACTCGATGTGCTTACAGTGTTTGTGATGTAGTTCTTGAGATTCACGGATTTGATTTTTGTTCGTTTTCCTCGACCCAAGATTTGAGGCTCAGGCTCCGATGGGTCTTCAACAATCTTTGTGACAGGTTCTGGCGGTGGAGATGGTGAGTGATGAATTTCTGGCGATGGTGGTGGCGTCGCTGGACCTGAATCAAAATTGGTGTTTGATGGAGTTGCTTCATTATTCACGATGGCAGGAGACCCTTTTGATGAGCCAACAATAATATTGTCTTCTGGTTGGGCCAAATTCTCTTCTTGTTGGGCCACATTAAATAAAGAGGAAGTGGGCTTGGTCAAAGGATTTGTTGGGCTATCTAATTCCATTATTGTTGAAAGAGTGGAAAAAGGAGCCCATAAGTCTTGTTCTTGTTCTTCATCGTGAAGAGAATTTGGAGTTGCAGAGAATGGAAATTCTGTCTCATAAAAGACAACATCTCTTGAAACAAAAAAAACTTTTGTTTCCAGATCAAACAACCGCCAACCTTTTTGACCATGAGTATATCCAATGAAGATGCATCGACGAGATTTTGAAGCAAATTTATCACCGTTTTGGTGTTGATTGTGTGCATAACACAACGAACCAAACACTCGGAGGTGAGTAACTGGAGGTTCTGTTCCATGGATGACCTGATAGGGTGTCTTTCCTTTCAAGACCAAAGATGGAGTTCGATTTATTAAATATCCAGCAGTAAGTATGCATTCTCCCCAAAACTCTATGGGTAGATTTGCTTGAAAGCGAAGTGCGCGAGCAACATTCAAGATGTGCCTATGCTTCCTCTCGACCCGGCCGTTTTGATTAGGAGTACCAACGCATGAAGTTTCATGATGTATCCCTTTCTCTCGAAACTGATTCCTTAGGCACATAAACTCCGTACCATTGTCGCTTCCGTACCGTTTTAACCATTGTTTTAAATTGTCTTTCGACCATAGCAATGAAGCTCATCAAGTGCGACTGAGTTTCTCTCTTGCTATTCATCAGATAAATCCAAACACTACGAGAGTAGTCATCAACAATTGTTAAGAAATATCTTGCTCCCGAAAACGAAGGTGTTCGGTATGGTCCCCACACGTCGCAATGGATTAAATCAAAAACCTTGATGCTTTTATTTTCACTGAGCTGAAATGACTCTGTTGATTGTTTGGCTCGTAAACAAGTATCACAAGCCTTATGAGAATTCCCAGAAATAGAAACACCGGAAAGTAAACTAACTACTTTTGGAGAAGGATGTCCCATCCGGTTATGCCAAAGATCATAAGCAGCCTTGTCTCTGGTTGTAACCGCTGAAACCGTTTCCATTCCACGGAAGTAAAATGTGCCGTTTTCTCGTTTACCCACTCCAGTCACCATCCTTGAAATGCGGTCCTGGATTACAAGGAAATTGTCCGCGAGTTGCATCACACAACCATTTTCGTCCATTAACTGACTTATAGAAATCAAATCTGATTTCATCTCCGCAACATAAAAAACCGACTTCATAATCAGATTTGAACCAAGAAAAATCGTTCCTTCTTTAACCGAAATTCGTTTAGTTCCATCAGCCAAAATAACCAAGACTGGACACATATCTCGAAGATTTGATAACGATTCAAGCTTCCCTGATATATCATGGTTTTTACCCGTTTTTGACCATGATTTAACCCGGTTTTATCGAGTCTTTTCGGTGTTTTTCGAGTGTTTTAGAGTCTTTGCAGGTTTTTGTACGTGTAGAGCTTAATTGATGATTATGGAACGTTTTGGAGCATTGTGGAAAGAGGAGCTGAAGTCGTTAGAACGGAAATTCAATTGCCGTCAGATTGGCGTGTCTGTCGATCGACATACATGGTGGTGATCGATCGACAGCTACGTTACAACCTGTCGATCAACAGACACATAGACGATCGATCGACAGGCCTTCCCAGAAACCGACCTAATACGTTTTAAAGAAGGAAAATTGTTCCTTTTCGGGCCAGAAGTTACCAATAGACCGTCATAGAAGCCCACCACGAGTTTTACCTCTATAAATAGTTTATTTTAGGTTTTTAGATTATAATTTTTAGATTTTACTTAACAAAGTTTAGAGAGAGATTTTTAGGGTTTTTAGGGAGACAAGTTTACTTTATACTTTGAGATTCTTCGAACCCTATTGTAATTCTTCTTATTCTCTTTCTTTATGCATTATTATTCAGTTATGATTTGCTTTGCTGCCATGTCTGAGTAGTTTGCTTGTTAGGTTTAGGGTAGTTCGAAAGGAATGATGATGAATTGTTAGGGTAAACTCACTTGTTAGGATTATCTGTTAGGTTCTTCACCTAGATTGCTTTAACTCTGATTTAGAATTGATCACTCTAAATTAGCTATCTTAGGTTGATAGATTGACACGAAAGTGTAATTGATTAGCCAGAACTAGATCTTAGGTGAGCAAAATTACTTATTCGCAAAGAAATTTGGTTTAGGGATTTTGTGAACAAATTGGACTTGAATTTAATGCTTGTTTAAATTGATTGAATTTGCAAAGAAATTTGGTTTTCTAGGGTTTAGACATAGTTAGTTTTCGCAACGACAGTTGGTTAATTATACATTAGTGTTCCAAGTTCTAGAACGGTTCTTAATTAAATCCTGATTTTGTTTAACCTGCAATTCTGATTCATCCTGAGAATTACCCAAAAGCCTAGCACTTTGTTTAATTGAATTTTAAATCAACAATCTTTCTCTGTTTCGATTTGCTTTTGTCTTTATTTTATATTATTTTACTTAGCCGAATTTGAAGTCAATATTCCTATCGTTTGATTTGACTCCTAGTGATTCGACCCCTACTACGACGACCTCTTAATTTGAGAGAGTAGCTCAGGGTAAATTTGAGCATATCAAATTTTGGCGCCGTTGTCGGGGAGTCAAAATCTTCCATAGGATTTTGATTCTAGAATTCTGACTAAGTTTTCTTTTTACTTTTGATTTCGTTTTTTTTTATTTTTGGTGTTTCAGGTTTATGCCTTCTAGCAGAACTAGAAGCCACAAGGATAAAGAGTTAGCGGATTTTGTTCCAGAGTTGGGAATTTTGGAAAGGGAAAACAGACGACAAGCAAAGTTAGCTAAGATGGTTAATCGAGCTGTAGTAGTTTTTCGGAATGCTGAAGGAGAGAATGTTGATCGAGATGGTAATCGATACAACAATCAGGGAGACCCCATTGATGAAGCTGGTAATATCATCGAGTTTGAGGATCCGATTGCAGCAGAGCGTGCTGAGCTAGATCGTCAAAGGGTTGAGTTGGAGCGCCAGCGCGCTGAGATCGAGCATCTGGCTCAGGCGAATCGTAGACCTCAGGAGGTAGTGGTTAACCAACGCACTTTGGGAGACTACTACCGCCCTGAAGAACATTACGCCAACAGGGCAGCAATTCGTCCTCCTAGATTTGAGCGGAGGGATTTTGAGTTGAAGCCTGCATACTTCTCTCTTGTGGCTCAACATCAGTTCCATGGGCACCCATCAGAGCACCCCATGGATCATCTTGAGATGTTCGAGGATCTTGCATCTAGCATTAAGGCTAACAACGTGTCTGAAGATTATATTATGTGCAAGCTGTTTCCATTTTCTCTTGCTGGAGAGGCAGCCTCTTGGCTGAAGCAGTTGGAGCCAGGCTCACTGACTACTTGGAGAGATACCAAGAGTGCTTTCCTGAGTCACTTCTACGATGAGTCACGTTCAGAGGATCTACGAGCTAAGATCCAAACATTCGCTCAGAATATGACAGAATCTTTCAAGGCTGCATGGGAAAGGTTCAAGGGATATCAGAGAGATTGTCCTCATCACGGATTTACAGAAGTTCAGCTGTTGGGTATCTTCTACAGAGGTGTGGATTGGAAGCATCAGATGGCTTTAGATGCTGCGAGTAATGGGAATTTCAATACCAGATTCCCAACTAATTGCCTTGAGCTCATCAAGAACGTGTCTACTAGCAATAGTACAAAGAAGATTGATGAGGAAAGGAGACGAGGAGATGGTCAAACAAATGGAGCTGAGATTGTTGAGGAAGATGTTAATTACATCAACCAGAATGGCTACCAGAGTCAGCGGTATGGGAATCAGTCAGAGAACAAGGGATACAACAATTACAATCAGAGGAACTACAGATCTTCATCGTATCAACCGATTCCCTCTAAATCTTCAGAAAGTGACGTGAAGAGGATGTTCGAACAGCTTCTTGAGGGGCAACAAACCCTAACAGTACATCTCAATGGGAAGATTGACAGTCTCTACACTGATCTTAATGGAAAAATAGAAGCCATCAACATTCACTTGAAGAAGCTTGATACTCAGGTTGCTCAGACTGCTGAAAATGTAAAGAAACAAGCAGGTTGTCTCCCAGGGAAAGCAGACATGAATCCAAAACACTTCTCCAATTCTATCACGTTGAAGAGTGAAGCACAAGTGATTCCAACTATTGGGAGGTGTGATCGAACAGCGGTTCATGAAGAAAACCCAAATTCTAAGTTCGCAGAGGCCCTGTCGATCGACAGACCTAGTGGTTGTCGATCGACAGCTACAGGAAATTTCTGTACGAACTCGATTTCAGCAGCCCTGTCGATCGACACACCTGATGAGTGTCGATCGACAGCCCCGAAAAATGCAGAGATTTTCGAATGTCAGTCGGAAACCGCCATTGAACGTGTCTACAAGCCCAAGATTCCGTATCCAAGGAGTCTATACCCTTCATGCATTAACCAAGGCAGTGAAAGAGCACATCAGAAGAAAGGGGAACAAGCTCCAACACCATTGAGGAAGCTGCCAAAGTTGTTGAATCCGGGGATGTTTGTGATTCCGTGTTCGATCAATGGTGTAGAATTGAAGGATTCTCTATGCGACACAGGAGCCAATGTGAATGTTATGTGTGAGGCTGTTGCAAAGAAGCTAGGAATTTTGGAGTTACAACCTTCAAGGACTTATATCGAGCTCATAGATAGATCATTTACAATTTCTAAAGGCTTCATTCCTGACGTGTCAATTCAAATAGGAGATTGTCTTGTCCCTACGGACTTCTACATCATTGAGAGAAAGGATGATATCTGTAAACCATTGGTTCTTGGTGCACAGTTCCTTGCAACAGTGGGAGCAATGGTGGATTTTCCTAACAAGCGGATCTCCTTTTCGAACATCAACAAGGATGTTTTCTATCCTTCAGTTGTTGTAACATCAGCTTCATGTATGAGTGTTAATGTTGGAGATACGCTGGGTTTTGAAGATGAGACGAAGAAGGTTCAAAACGTTCTCAAGTTGTCTCATCCCACTCCACGTCATGATATCAACATTCCAGCAAATCTCAAGTGCAAAGAGTCCCCCAAGGTGAAGCGCAGAAAAACCTCTAAAGCATTCTCCAAGTTCAGAATTGTCATTCCTTCGGAGTTGAGGGACAAGGGAGAGATAGTTGTCCAAGAGATGCTAAACAATACTATGAAGCTCTTTCCTGGTATTGTTCCTTGCAAGTCTGGGGGAGTGCATTTCAGTGATCCACCTCCAGCCTGAACGTCATCCGCAGTCCAGCTAAAGACTGAAAACAAGCGCTTGGTGGGAGGCAACCCACCTGTAAGTTTTTCTTTTCTTTTGAGTCATTTTTCTTTCTTTGAGTCAGTTTGTTCTTTGTTTCCTTTTAATTTTTAGGATTTGTGAACATTGTTGTTTGCGACTCTTTGCTGTGGTATTTGATGGTATTTTGTTTCAGTGATCTTCAGTTTTTCTTTAGATTTCTCCAACAACATCAGTCGTCAAAGCCAAGTTTTCAGAATTTCCGAGAGCCTGTCGATCGACACACCTGTTGGTTGTCGATCGACAACCCCATGAAGCCCTGTCGATCGACACACCTTATGGTGATCGATCGACAGGCCAGCAGAACAGGTCCGAATTTCATTCTTTTCACAAATTTTCTGACTTTTTCTTTTTCTTTTCACCAATCTCAGATTTAATAACACTGGGGACAGTGTTGTTTAAGTCTGGGGGAGGTAGTTACTAACATTGTTTTCTATTTTGGAGTCAAAAATTTGTTTTTATTGAGTCAAAATGTAGGGAATAATGATCTTTCTTAGGAATAAAGCTTAGTTTTTGAAACTTTTAGCTGTTGCGATGAAGCCTTTGGATGGAACGAATTCGAAATCAGATGATAGTACTGGTTCCCCTCTTATCGCAATTTGCAGAACGAAGTAGATCAAACTCCAGACTAGCACACTTGATCTCCATCTCGCTATATTCTCTTTGGTGATATCACGATAGGAAAACATTCAGGACTCCTTATTCTCTTTACCACTCTTTGTTGATCCTGAATGGCCAGCTCATTTTTAGTTGGTACCCAACCCCTAACCTTAACCTTTTGTTCAAGCCTCATGCGATCTCTTTTCCTTTAGTTTTATGTGCAGGCATGTGTATAAACTCCAGAGAGAAAGAGGTCCGACGCAGTTTTTCATTCACAAAAATTGCACATGAAAAGGATTTGGTAGGAGTACTTGAAAGTGAGCAGCAATGCTAAGCGTTCCTTGGGACTTTATACACAACAATGGTAATTTTCGAGACTAATATCTTTGTAAAATCATTTCCCCCCCCCCCCCTTTATAGCTATGAAAAAAAAAAAAAAAAAAAAAAAAATTAAAGTATTTTATTTCGAAAAATAAGAAAGGGAAAGGGAAATGATTATTTAAATAAGTCTCTAGCTTCAAAAGAAAATCCCAAGGAATGGGGAAGTTGGATGTGGAAAGTGGAACATGATTATATGAAGGTGTTTGGTTCCTAATAACGTTTTGGAGGAGGGAGTGCAATGTGAATGAGAAACTGTGGGCATCAATGTGAATGACTCTCTCTTGTGATTATGCATAATGTCTGCATCCACCAAATAAAATCCGGTAACCCTAAACACTCTTTAGCTCCACTTAAACACAAAAGCCTTTTACATCACACCTAGCCCTTTTACTTGGTTGATATCATTGGAGAGAATTTCATCATCACTTCGATCAAGTGTGCGACAGTTAGGGGAATGTGAAACTGATGGGTTTGCAGGTTAAGATTTGAGGCCCAACCTATGATGGTTGAGATTCGTGACCGCCAATGGTACTTTGTTTACATACAGCAAAAGAGTCAAGAAAGCAAAGCAAAGTTTCAAAAGATAAGTAAGTTCTCGCGATTTTCAAACCTCGACTTCATTCTTAGTCTCTAGTTTGCTTGAGGGCAAGCAAAAGCTAAGTCTGGGGGAGTTGATATATCATGGTTTTTACCCGTTTTTGACCATGATTTAACCCGGTTTTATCGAGTCTTTTCGGTGTTTTTCGAGTGTTTTAGAGTCTTTGCAGGTTTTTGTACGTGTAGAGCTTAATTGATGATTATGGAACGTTTTGGAGCATTGTGGAAAGAGGAGCTGAAGTCGTTAGAACGGAAATTCAATTGCCGTCAGATTGGCGTGTCTGTCGATCGACATACATGGTGGTGATCGATCGACAGCTACGTTACAACCTGTCGATCAACAGACACATAGACGATCGATCGACAGGCCTTCCCAGAAACCGACCTAATACGTTTTAAAGAAGGAAAATTGTTCCTTTTCGGGCCAGAAGTTACCAATAGACCGTCATAGAAACCCACCACGAGTTTTACCTCTATAAATAGTTTATTTTAGGTTTTTAGATTATAATTTTTAGATTTTACTTAACAAAGTTTAGAGAGAGATTTTTAGGGTTTTTAGGGAGACAAGTTTACTTTATACTTTGAGATTCTTCGAACCCTATTGTAATTCTTCTTATTCTCTTTCTTTATGCATTATTATTCAGTTATGATTTGCTTTGCTGCCATGTCTGAGTAGTTTGCTTGTTAGGTTTAGGGTAGTTCGAAAGGAATGATGATGAATTGTTAGGGTAAACTCACTTGTTAGGATTATCTGTTAGGTTCTTCACCTAGATTGCTTTAACTCTGATTTAGAATTGATCACTCTAAATTAGCTATCTTAGGTTGATAGATTGACACGAAAGTGTAATTGATTAGTCAGAACTAGATCTTAGGTGAGCAAAATTACTTATTCGCAAAGAAATTTGGTTTAGGGATTTTGTGAACAAATTGGACTTGAATTTAATGCTTGTTTAAATTGATTGAATTTGCAAAGAAATTTGGTTTTCTAGGGTTTAGACATAGTTAGTTTTCGCAACGACAGTTGGTTAATTATACATTAGTGTTCCAAGTTCTAGAACAGTTCTTAATTAAATCCTGATTTTGTTTAACCTGCAATTCTGATTCATCCTGAGAATTACCCAAAAGCCTAGCACTTTGTTTAATTGAATTTTAAATCAACAATCTTTCTCTGTTTCGATTTGCTTTTGTCTTTATTTTATATTATTTTACTTAGCCGAATTTGAAGTCAATATTCCTATCGTTTGATTTGACTCCCAGTGATTCGACCCCTACTACGACGACCTCTTAATTTGAGAGAGTAGCTCAGGGTAAATTTGAGCATATCATTCCCCGTCATGTGGTGTGATGCACCCGTATCGAGAATCCAAGAAGGTTTAGAACACATACCAGATAATATTTCAGTGGCCCCATCTCGACCAACATTGAGAAGGTGAAGAACTGCTCCCCATTGTTCATCGCTCAAGCCGCTAACTGCATCTCTGTCTTGATCAGTCAAGACGCGATTCACATATGCTCTCAAAGATGTTGGAGCAGAGTTCACGGCATTAATATAGACCGGAATTCGATTAGCGTTGATTGGTTCCCAATTCTCACAATCAGGAGAATTAAAATTCGGTTTCGATATGGATCCATCAAGAAATCCAAATTGTTTTCGTGAGCAAGGTGCAGATTTTAATGCACATGCCAATTCCTCGTAGTTTCGTCTTCGGAGGAGTTGACTAAAGATCACAGCTCCGGGATTATCGGTGGCGGTGAGTTCAAATGGAGAGTTCATCCTTCTGACCTCTTGTCGTTCGGTGGTGGTTTTGGTCGGGGTCGTCATTTTGTTCGGTTCGGTTCGGTTTTGTGTTCAAGTTTATGTTCTTTGAGATTTTATGAAAAACAAGATTCCTGCTCTGATACCATGTTATAATTCAGAGAGGCACAACAACGAAGGAATTTCTGTATCTTATTACCAAGGTTTTGTACAAGCTTATATACTCAAATACATCTGACCTACTTTCCTAAGACAAGAGATCACAATAACTATAAGGGGAAAGTAAAGTAATGATAGATCACACAATTAACGGGATTGACATCCCTAACAGAGTATGCAGAGATTGCTACAAGAGATTCACTAGATCAACTTATTTCTGAGACACTTGCACCATCGAGTTCAGATGTTCGAGGTGTATGTTCGGATATGGCATATGGTTCTTTCCATACTTGGGTTTATGTCAAATTAAGTTGTACGGACCACGAAAACAAAAATCACATCAAAATGCCTATACTTTCACATCCTCATATGATCCTACCTTAGATGTTTGTTCAAATTTTAAGGTTTCAGAGATGCATGTGACTCAAAACTGTGATCGAAGTATACTACTTTGTCATCACATTTTTTTTGTTGGAAATACATATTTGAAGACTCTTTACCGAATAATTATTTGAATGGGGATGTGATCATTTACATGTATCATCCTCAAATCACATGGACTTTCCTCTCCAAATCTGGTACCGCCTTTTCCAAACTAATGACTCGGACTCAAAACATGTACCCTTACTCCTCATTCATTATCTCTCTCCGAACAAGCTCAGTAAGTAGATGCTAATTGATATGCGTTTTCTGGTAAAGCCTGCTGATTTGAGAATCATCGTTTGCCATCAACTTCTTAACAAGGGACATAATCAATCGGTCACATTATACTAGCATTATTGTCAAAATCAACGTTTCATTAATCTATTTTTACTTCTAATCTCTTAGGGAAATTAAATAATCTAGAAGAAAAATACTTTATGAGATAGTAACAGGTCTCCATAAATTAGAATTTAATTATATATTCATACCATTTTAGCAATTTGTCTATGAATTTTCATACATACAGGAGAATAGTTTGTAGTTTTAACCCAAAAAAGAAGAAGTTTGTAGTAAAAGTGGTTAGGCTGTACATTTTGTCAAAAAGGATGGGACCAAAAAGATGACACTTTTGAAATGGGTGGTGTCGCATTACATTTGTGTTCGCAAATTCGCATGACCTTCAAGTTGCACATTCTCTTAACTCTTAAGCTATAATTAAAATTTCACAAAACAATTTCTTATATAACATATTTCTTTTATATAACTTTATAAAAATAATAATTACTTATTCTATTTTGGCATAATATTTTTCATATATTGCTATAAATATAATTGCTATATTTTGCTTAGATATACATGCACATTCGTCAATCAACTCTAGGAGTTACATTGTAAACTGTAAAAATTAATTTATACTCTATACAGTTTCCGACATCACTTAAAGAAGCATAATCAGAAACATTAATGAAAAATTCAAATTTTGTACTTCAATATAGTGTTTCATTTAAAACGTGTTTCTACATTTTTGGTAATTTCAAAGACAAATACATAATCCTACTCGTTTCCTTTTAATTAACAAATTCTCTCTTTAGCTTTGATTACGAAACTCTAAATAAATTAATTATCATTATTATTTTTAGTATAAAAAAACATAGAAAATCGAAATAGCTGCCAGAGAAAAATCAACAAACCAATAATAAATTAACAATAAATAAATCAATAGTTACGAATTAATTAGCCGGGCAACGCAACGGGCAGTATCTAACGTCTGTGTAGTAACGCCGTTTACTTCGCCAAGGGTTTGAACTTTAATCATTTTACATCAGTAATATCCGAAGCTAAGGCTCGGACTCAGGTACGGTGACCCAAAACTTCATTTTCTTCTTTCTCTCTCCTCCCCCCCCCCCAAAAAAAAAAAAAAAAAAATTGCAGAAGACCTTAGCTGTATAGAGAGAGAGAAAGGGATTTTGGGATACACACTGAGTTCGATTAGAGGAAAATCGAAAATGAGTCAGATCGCAACTCGGCGGAGGAAAGGACGTCCATCGAAGGCGGATCTGGCACGGCGGAGGAGTTCTTCACCGAGTGAATCGGGATACGAGCTCCGGCGTGGTCAAAGGCGGCGGAATGTAAGGTACAACTTCGATTTCGATGATTACCTTGACGAAATCCTAGAAGAAGTAAACGACGAGGAGGAAGCAGAGAGGAGGAGGCAGAAGAAGCTTAAGCAAGTCCTTAAGCTTAACCAGAGCCGAGCTAGAGCTGATCCTCCTAATAAGACCAAGAAGAAGTTGAATCACGCGTCGGACTACGAAGAAGACGAGGAGGAAGTGGAGGAAGATGAGTATGAAGATGTGAGTGAGAAGAGGGAAGTGAAGAAGAGGAGAATTAGCCGTCATGTGGAAGAAGAAGAGAAGGATTATGATGTTGAAGAGGAAGAGGAAGAAGAAGAAGAAGATCAAGCTGATTCTAACGAAGATGATGATGATGATAAGGTATTGTACGGAAACCCTAGAAATGTTTGTGTGTGTGTGTGTATATATAGGTTTCTATTTCGCGATGCTTCTTCCTTGTAATGGGGAGTATATAAAACTGTCGGGTCAACTGTCAAAAACTGTCTCATTCTCTCTCTCTCTTCACACAGAATCTGATCATGCTTCCACCTTTCTCTCTCCATACCCACCCATCCTTTTACTCTCTCTCTCTTCTAATTCTCGATGTGTGTTTTATATTGTTGTCTTTTGCTTTCTCTGTCAATCACTCTCTGTTTTCTTGGCTTGATTCTTAAGACATTTTAAGGTTTCTGATATGTTTTCTCATGTTTTTGTCAGGAAAGGAAGAGGAGGAGTGCTTCTGGTTCTTCTGGTATGTATTACTGTCTTACTTGGTGTTGATTGAGTTTTGATTATCATATTCATATGACTAATCTTTATCTTGATTTGGTATTGAGTAGGGACTCAGTGTGGTCGTTCTTCAGAAACAACACCTATACTTGACAAGAAACCGTTGGAGTTGATCCTTGACAAACTTCAGAAGTACACAATTTGAATCCTTTTGTTTTGCTCTTGTGTGAGATGAGATTGTGTCAACACATTGTTTGGCTTATCTTATTTGTTTTTTTGTTTGTTTTCAAACAGGAAAGACACCTATGGTGTCTATTCAGACCCGGTTGATCCTGAAGAGGTATAGTGGTTTATTCTCTGTAGTAATCTCTACACTTTGTCTGGCAATTGGAGTTTTGAGTTATCTTATTTGATATATTGTATCTGTTCGTATTTGCAGCTTCCTGATTATCATGATATGATAGAGCATCCTATGGACTTTTCTACTGTGAGGAAGAAGCTTGCAAATGGATCATATTCTACATTGGAAGACCTTGAGGTGGGTGACAGATTTGTTTCTCAAGTTTACTAGAGGTTTTGGTGCACTGCGTTTACATGATGAACTGATTTTGTAGCTTTTCTGGATATGCTTTTTGTAGAGTAATGGGTGTGCGATGATATTCCGCATTTCCTCTAGCGTATTTGCTAGGATCTTTATTAAAAATTCATCATCTATACTGTTGCTTGACTTCCTTTTCTAAGCTGGTTTTGGAACTGTATTTCTTGACTGCAGAGCGATGTCTTATTGATTTGCTCAAACGCGATGCAATACAATTCGTCCGACACTGTGTACTATAAACAGGTAAATGACATTTTCATTCTCTAACCAATCTTCTCTTTCTTTGCAAATAATACTTTCTGCATTCTGGTATTTTGAACTCGTTTTTATATATTTACTTCTACCAGGCAAAGACTATTCAGGAAATGGGGAAGAAGAAGTTTGAGAAGGCAAGGATTAAGATTAAACGTGCTGAAAAAGAGCTTAAAACGGAGGAAAAGGTAAAACCTGGCAGCTCTGGGAAGAAGCAAGTGAGACAGCCTTTCAGCCGAAATGGTTTAGAGCCTGTTGGTTCTGATTTCTCCTCTGGTGCAAACCTCGCAAGTGGAGGACCTTCCCAACACGAGCCTGTTTCAACTCAAACCGGTGGACATGAAAAGCACAACTACATGGATGTGCATTTCGATGGTAACACATCCTTAATAGAAAGTCTGGAGAAGGCAGAAGACTTATCATCCGGTATGATTCTTTATTGTAGATTCAGAGAGTAATGGCTTTTTTCCAGCACCTCTCCCTCCAAGAAAGTTTATATGGACAATTTGGTATTTTTCTTTCACTTTTTCTAGGAAAAGGTCTCTTTGGTAAGTGTGGGAGGAAGATGCCAGTCGTTGAGGAAGATCATCGTGCAACCTATGGGAATTCTGATCAGCAGACTGATAGATGGGAGTCCATATTCACAACATTTGAGAGTGAAATCAAGCAGTTTGTTGCTGTAAGTGATAATCATTATGTCACAAAATCTTGTTCTGCTAGTGCTTTGTATAAGCTCTTTTGTGATTGACCTTCTTGACTAAATATTCTCCCTTATCATCAGGTAGGGCTTCATGCAGAACATGCATATGGTAGGAGCCTTGCACGTTTTGCTGGGACTCTTGGACCCGTTGCATGGAAAATAGCTTCGCAGCGAATTGAGCAAGCACTACCTGCAGACTTTAAGTATGGTCGGGGATGGGTTGGAGAATACGAGCCGCTTCCTACACCAGTACTTTTATTTGAAACCTGCACACCTAAAGAACCACCGAAAGAAGCATCATCTGTGTTTTCAAAGCCACAGTCAAGTGCTGCTGCAAAGAAGAATGAGACGCTGTTCAAGACTCCTGTACCTACAAAGGAACAACAGGCTAACAGATCTGTTCAAGATGGAAACCGTGCATTCCCGTTTTCAACATCTATTGAGGCTGTGTCAGAGGGGAGTCTATCTTTTGTTGCTACTCAAGTAGGAAACCCAAAATCTATGAGCCAGCATCAATATCAAAATCCTTCTCGGCTAGATTTTGTCAAGCCTCAAAATAGGATTCCTCAGCAAGTAGAACTGAATTTACCACCACCAGCAGAACAAACCAATTCCAGTTCTGCATGTGTTTTGGATAACCGAAGCTTTGGAAAATCTGATACAGTGGCATCGCACAGGTCATCAAGTGACATGATGTGGAACAGGACTCCTACAGAGTCTGAACATTACAAGCATCAGATGACTACCACCGGGGTTTTCCCTGGTGAATTGAGTAATGGCAAAGTCTCGACCGGTATGAATAACAGACTGTTAGATCTTTCTACTGATTCTGCTAGTCATATGAGTCGAATGACAGCAAAAGGTTCACTACAACCCGTGAGACAACAGAGTCAAAGCCATGGCGAACAAGCACAGTTAATGAGAAACTTCGGTGAAAAGGCCAGAACACATCACAACATTAATGCTCCACCAGATGTTTCATCACCACAAGCTGCACGAAGTGAAGATTCGAGCAATGCTTCTGTAGCAGCAGCACGAGCGTGGATGTCGATAGGAGCTGGAGGTAATAGACAAACATATGAAAACCCTATTATCCCCAAAACCAGCCAGATTTCTGCAGAGTCCTTGTATAATCCAGCTAGAGAACCATTTTACCAACAAGCTTTTAAACCGAGAGACCCCGAGGAGACACAGTTCCATCCTCAAAGGAATGGTTTCCCTTTCCAGTCATTTGTGCACCAACCAGTTCACGGGATGATGAACGGAGGATCCCAACCACCTCAGAACAACAGGCCAATGGTTTACCCTCAGATGACTCCGACTTCTGATTTCACAAGATTCCATGTTCAGTCTCCATGGCAAGGAGGTATTACTCCACATGTCCAGTTAAGGCAGAGACAAGAGAATCTCAATCTCCCTCCGGATTTGAACATCGGAGTACATTCGCCTGATTCTCCTGCAAAACATTCTTCTGGTGTTCGTGTCGATTCCCAACAGCCTGATTTGGCGCTACAGCTCTGAAAAAAACAGCCATCAAGAAGAAGCTCAACATTTCATGGAGAATCTTGAATACTGTCTCAAGCAAATGTTATCGCCATATGACATTTTTCGGTTTTTTTCCTTGATCGCCATTACATCAAGCGTTAATGGATATGTATGGGACTGATCATTTAGGGAGAAGATGGAGGAAAACACAAGCCAAGAGCTGTTTAACCAGGTGAGTAGACCTGGGAATCAAAATCTTTTCGTTAGGCTTCTTTATTTTTTGATGTGGTTAGCTTCGGTTTAAGGTTCAGGCCGGTTTAGACACCGGTTAGCTAATTATTTTCCTAACGTTAGATGTTCAAATCAAACCAATCTACCTGAAGTCTTTGATTCTCCCACACTTCTCTGCTTGTTATATATAAATGGATTATTATGATATAATAGTTTGATATATTATAATATAATGAAACAAAATAACCATAGGGAAAGGTTGTTTGGCCAGTTTTCGTTTCCAAATTGTGGCACAGAAGACGAGTATTTCTGTATTTGTTCAAATGATAGAAAAACTTCCTTAAGGTATTGATAAAATAATTTAAATATGCATTAATGATTCAGAAGAACATTTAACCAAATCATCCATTTTTCATTTATCACTGACAGTAATGTAACCAACCTAATCTCTGGATTCTTATTGGAAATTGCACTGTTGTCTCATTAATGTTTGAAACGCTGAGTTACCTAAATAATTTGTAGGATAAGTAACAAAACAAAATTCTGCACAAATCAACCTCATATTTGATTGTTGAGATGAAATCGAAAGTTTTTAAAACGGATTAGTTGCACACAAAAAAGTATCTAAAAATTGTGTCTTATGGTTAGAATCTGGATAATGTTTGTCAATCTATCCAAACTGTGACAGTTGTTTTATGAAACCAAATGTTATTTTCAAGTTAAAAACATTTGACCAATCGTGTAAAAAGTAGCTGTTTTGTTTCCACAATTTTAAGCTAATTATGTAATAAAAATAATAAGTCGTATGATCCAATCCTGATTTTTTTTCCTATTCATGTATTTTTATAAGACAATTCACTGAATATGAACACATAAGCGTGTTACAAATGTCATTACTTAAAATAGAATTAGTGAATAGAAAAAAACAACCGATCTTGTGAGTTGTCTTAAGAAGACTTGTGTTGTTGTGTCCAGAGAAACAAACACTGTCAAAATGTTTTATTTGTCTCTCTCCTATTTTTATTTCTTGTTTTTTCCGTTGTAACTTTGCACCGTAAATTACCGAAGTTACCTCCTCTCTTCTTCTGTTTCTTTGTCACAGAGGAGAGAAGTTAAAAAAAAAACAAAGAAACAGTGAACAAATATTTTTACGATGGCCGAACTTGGGGGGTGAAAATCACTCTGTGGGTCCAATCTCTCTCAAATCCCCCCAATTAGCCATCATCAGTGGTCCCCACCATCCGACCACTTTTCTCTTGTGTTTGGTTTTGTTTTTTTTTCCTTCTCTTGAGAAACACGCAAAAAGAATAAAAACTATGATGATGTACGGAGGAGTAGGGAAAGACGGTGGATCCACCAATCATGTAGACGGAGGTGTGATGCTCAAGAAAGGGCCATGGACGGCGGCGGAAGATGAGATACTTGCGGCTTACGTTAGAGAGAACGGTGAAGGAAACTGGAACGCCGTTCAGAAAAATACAGGTTTGGCTCGTTGCGGAAAAAGCTGCCGTCTCCGGTGGGCTAATCATCTTCGACCTAATCTCAAGAAAGGCTCTTTCACCAGCGACGAAGAACGTCTCATTATCCAGCTTCATGCTCAACTCGGTAACAAATGGGCTCGCATGGCTGCTCAGGTACAACCAACTAATAAAATATATAACTAGGTGTTTACACACGCAATACGTAGCCATACTGATTTTTTTTTATCATGTTTAGTTACCGGGAAGAACAGATAACGAGATCAAGAACTACTGGAACACGCGGTTGAAACGCCTTCAACGCCAAGGACTTCCTCTTTATCCTCCAGATATCATCCCTAATCATCAACTCCATCCACATCCACATCATCATCATCATCATCAACAACAACAACAACAACAACACCATAACCATCATAATCATCATCAACATCACCAACATCATCAACAAATGTATTTTCAACCACAATCTTCACAACCAAACACACCATCATCTTCCCCTCTTCCATCTCCAAGACCCGCAAACGCGAATTCTACATCATCTTTTACTTTTCATACCACCACCGCATCAACTGCTAATCTCCTCCATCCGCTTAGCCCTCACACTCCAAACACACCGCAAACGCCTTCACAACTCCCTTCTACGCCCCCTCCACCGCCACTTTCCTCTCCTTTAACTTCACCTCGCAACAACCAATACCCTACTCTTCCTCTCTTCGCCCTCCCGCGTCCTCAAATCAACAACCATAACAGCAACACGAATTTCACTTTCCCTAGACCCCCTCCTCTCCTCCAACCGTCTTCATCGCTCCTCGCCAAACGCTACAACAACAACCCTAGCACTCCTCTCAATTACATTAACCTCGTTTCAACCGCACCATTTTCCCCTGTTTCAAGAGATTCTTACACTTCATTTCTAACCTTACCTTACTCCCAAACCGCTACTTACCATAACCATAACACTACTAACAATTACTCTTCCTCTCCTCCCTTCTCTTTAAACCCTTCTTCTTCTTACCCAACATTTACTTCTTCACCAAGCTTTCTTCACCCCCATTACACTCCTTCTTCCACCACATTCCATACCAATCCGATTTACTCTATGAAACAAGGACTCCATTCAAACCAAATTCCCCAAATGAACTCATTTAATGTCAACAACTTCACAGACAATGAGAAACAAAACAATACTAGTATTCACAGAAGAAGTAGCAGCTGCAGCCTCTTAGAGGATGTCTTCGAAGAAGCCGAAGCTTTAGCCGGTGGAGGCGGAGATCGACCTCCAAAACGGAGACAACTCACAGCTTCTCCTCCAAACCACCAAATCAGCAGCAACTACAACAACAACAATAACAATGACAACTTCTTCTCGGTTAGTTTCGAACAATATGATTCTTCTGAAAACTTATGTAACTTACAAGGTAATAATATTAAAACCGCTCAAAACACTTCAAATCTAAACTACACATCTTTCTCACAAATTTTAAATTTTGTTTTATACTAAAAACGCAGATTTGAAATCAAAGGAAGAAGAGTCTCTTCAAATGAACACAATGCAAGATGACATAGCTAAGCTTCTTGACTGGGGAAGTGATAGTGGAGAGATCTCTAATGGACATTCATCTGTTGTCACCGATGACAATCTTGTTCTTGATGTTCATCAATTTGCTTCACTATTCCCGGCCGATTCTACAGCCGCCCCAACCGCAACAAACGACAACAATGGCAATAACAATAACAATAATTTCTCCTGGGACGATTTACATGGAATCAGCTAAAAAAGTCCAAGAACAAGAACCAAGATCTTTGTATTATGTCATTAAATTTTTTTACTTGTATTATTGTTGCAGATCTTGTGTTTACTAATTAATACTTTACTGAATTTTGTGATTATGGATATGTTCATGTATTTTTCTTCAAATTCCGACCTACTCTTCAACTATTTTCTTAATATCCTCGCTAGACGCGGTCGTTGTAAAAAAAAAGGTTGTATATTACATCAAATTTGACTGGAAAAATGCATTACGAGTTTATTGAATAAAAAACATAAGCAATTTTGCCAATAGCTTCGGCACGACACGTAGGAAAAAAAGTTTTCTCTTTCAGCTACTTCATCACACAAACTTTGTGGAAAACATGGGGACACCGTAAATCCACGCGACTCATCCCGCCACTTAGTCGACTACAGTCCACGGAACAGACAAACTTCTTTTCCCTTGCAACATGCAATCTCCTAAAAATGATCAACCTCAATTTTTATGTCGACTTCAATCTAAGGCCGGTCCTGATCAAAGTATGAAATAATCAAATAATAAAATACTGAACATAACTAACAATGATACATGTCGTAATCTCGTGAGTTATAATTTGGTGCGCATCCAAACTTTATATAATAAGATTTTTTTTCTCTAAAATGAGCCCTAAAAATGTGAAAATTTTTGAGGTCGAAAACATATATTTTGTAGAGAAATTCATTAAAATACCATATTTTGAAGTTTTATTTCTCAATACACCACTATTTTAAAGTTCGTTAAAAAAATATCACTTTTTCCATAAGTTCCAAAAATACCACAAACACAAAAGTTGATTTTTAAGGGTTTATAATTTTTTTTTTGGGGTTTAGGTTAATTATCTCAAAATTAGGGTATAGTTTTAGGGATGAGAGTTTGGTTTTCGAGTTTCGGGTTTAGTTTTAAATGTTAAAAGTTAATTTTAATTTTGTGGTATTTTTATAACTTTGAATAAAAAGTGTTATTTTTGAAACTTTTGAAAAATTGTGGTACTTTTTAAAACAAAACTTCAAAAGATGATATTTTTGAGAATTGCTCTTTTTTGTATGAAGTTGTCCATACCGGACACCGCTTCGACCCTAAAACTTCCTGGTCTTCTTATTTGAATGGCGTGTTTGGAGGTCTGATTTACAAGACGATTTTGAGTGCAACGTGCAAAAACATTTTCGACAAGACCATCTTAATGTGATCACGGAGTATTTTTCGGTGGCAAGAAACAGAAATAGTTTCAAGATTTTATGTTCAAATAATTGAACTAGGATTGGGACGTTGAAGCGGAAACGGGAATTTGTGTCCCAAGAAAGTTTCATGGCTAATCTCTTTTTTTTGTTTGATAGTTTACTGACAAGGAAAACGACAATTTCACCGTGAAAGCTTTGAGATTAAGGCTTTCTTTGGTTGTCTCTAATTCAATGACACATATCCTAAAGAACGCCTTAATTTCAAAATTCCTTAAGGACTTGTAAACTAAATGGAAAATAAAACGGTCTGAAATTTATGTAAGGTGTTAAGGACCAAAAATATAATAATAAAAGTGTTATGGACTGTAAACAAAAGTGGGAATTATAATATTAGAGTATAACTAATTAACTACATTGAAAAGAAAGTTGATTAAATTCGACGAGAACACAAGTCTTTATTAGAAAACAATTTTTTGAAATGATTTTGTTACGGTGATGAAAAGATGTTACTCTCTCTGAGGCGAGAGTAACGGCTGCAGCTTTTTGAATTTTTGAATGGCTTTTCTCACCGGAAAAAGTACGCTCCGGTGCCGGAATCCTCCTGGAAGCAGGGATCGACTACCATGGGTACACAGTGTCTATCTGCTCAAAGCGTTTTTCGAAAATAATAGACGGATCAATAACCTGGACAATTGGCGGGTTGCAAGTTTTTTGACCGTTGCGATTGCTGCGTTTTCTGGAGGAAACCAGAGGCGAGAGTCTTCCAAGGCTAAAAGTGAGGCGGGAGTCCAGCTCTGGAGATTGGCAGATCAAGCAGATTGCCATGGAATCTTCGCAATGACTGCATCCAGTTTTGGAAAGAGTCAATCACGGCTCATCAAATCCTTTCTACAAAGGAAACAAAAGATTGGATGGAAATCAACATTGATTACCTATAATCTCTCTGATTGCGATCCCCTGGGGTATTTTAACCAGCTATTTGCGGTGTTTTCTACCTCACTTTTTTCCGCAGTCTCAGAATTCCAAAGGCATAACTCAACTATCACCATGACATCATCTGGGAAGAACAACTCATCGTCCATGGACATCAAGAAACCAAAACCACTTGTGCTGCCACCAATCGACAAGTCCCAAGTGTGTACGTGTTTTGAACGCACTCTGGTGGGGAGAGCTCTTCTCCGAGAGGTACAAGAACACAAGTCACAATCGCTGATCAGCTTTCTCCCCACGATCTGGAGATGTGAAGGACGAGTCCAAGGTCTGGAGATGGGCGATGGAAGAGTCCATTTCAGGTTCCAGAGAGAGGAAGATCTCCAGTTGGTTCTGGATAACCGGCCTTATCATTATGATGGGTCGATGATTGCTCTTGAGCGATGGGTGCCAACGGTGAGACGTGATTTCCCAAATACGATCCCGTTCTGGATCATAATCCGCGGCTTGCCAGATTATCGTCGAGAGGAGAAGACAGTCCGGAGCATTGGTGAAGATCTCGGGGAATTCCACGAGGTGGATGTGACTGAACCGATCCCGAAGGTTCGTGTTACCCTGGATTGCAACTCCCCTCTCATTCTGAGGAGGGAAACTGTTGATGTGGATACACTGTGTATCCTCGACCTCCAATACGAGAAGCTACACAAATACTGTACCCGCTGTCTCCGGCTAACCCATGAAGCTCCGGTGTGTCCTAAGCGTCCTCGGGAACCACAACAACATCGCGAGGTCAGAAGAGACCCTCCACGGAGGCGTGAGATGGAACAGGCGCGGACCAGACCGAGGAACCACATAGATGAACGTCGACTGCCACTCGCACCTCCAAGATTGGCTTGAGAGCTGAAGCAGAAAGTAGAGGAGGGGATTGCGTCGTCCTCGAAGCCAAAACCGGTGCGCCGTGACCTCTTGGCTGAACTCGAGACCTCTAGGAGTCTTGAGGTGGAACCTCCAATTAGTAAACCATCGACGAAAGAATGGGTACGCCGGACTTTCAGACAGGCTGACATCTCCGATGGGACACATCCGAACCGGAACAATGGTGAGGACCTTCAGACACAGCCGGAGCTCAAGCGATCTAAGATTCGAGCTCCGTGGTATCGCACAACCGTCGAGGAAGCGGCAATTGCGAATGAGGTCTTCTCCCAGACGGCGAAGTGGCAAGCGGCAGAGAACTGGACAGCTTCGGAGAAACAGATCGAAACATTGGAGACAGCAGAGAGAGAGGACAAGAGGAGTCCGTCTAGGGTTTCTTCGACTGGGCTGCTGGATTTCAGTAATGGGCCGGCAATTAGGGAGGCCCAGCAGGCTGAAGCTAGTGTGGAACTAGTGGACCAGCAATCAACTACTCTTGGTATGGGCTTTTTGGGCCAAAATGACATTATCTCACTTTGAAGGGCTTGGTGAAGACTGACCAGAAGAACACACAACGGAAACATAACTCCCTTGGGGTCCGGAAAAAGATTGCACACAGCCCGTTCCACGGCAACCGTGTTCATCAACACATAGCCTTAGCAGCTTTGGAAACTTCAAATGTTTTGGCATATGTGTTTCAGCCGTCGTCCTCGAAGACGGATCCCGGAGACGGGGAAATTTCGAAGGAACCTCAAGGTCCGGTGGTTCAGGAGAAACCACCGGCGGACGCTTAGAATGATCCTAAGTTGGAACTGTCAGGGGGCGGGTAGTTTCTTGGCAGTTCGCCGATTGCGTGAATTTCGTAAGAGGTTTTTCCCGGGGATTCTCTTTCTTATGGAGACTAAACGCAATCACCAATTTATTCAAGATTTACAAGTGGAATTTGGTTATGACTTTCTTTTTACTGTAGACCCTTCGGGGCGTAGTGGAGGCCTAGCCCTTTTGGCTAAGTCTGATTTTCAAATTCAAGTACTTTTTTCAAATAAAAACATTATTGATGTAATGGCCACCTTTCATGGTAATAAAGTTTTCATGTCTTTTGTTTACGGAGACCCTGTTATAGCACATAGGGGAATTGTTTGGGAGCATTTAATGCGTATTGGCACTACTCGTTTCGCACCATGGTTTATGACAGGAGACTTTAATGAGATTACAGGTCACCACGAAAAAACCGGCGGACGCAGACGTCCGGACAACTCCTTCCTTGAGTTTAATTTGATGCGACAAACTTGTGGAATGGTCGACTTCCCGTACGAGGGTAACTGCTTATCATGGTTCGGAAGACGTGGTGCAAATGTTATTCGTTGTCGGCTCGATCGGTCCATGGGAAACGAGGATTGGCACGAGCTTTTCTCCCACTCCAAGATGGAATATCTTCGGTTTATGGGATCCGATCACAGACCTGTGCTGACACATATTGACCACAAAAGAGTGGGCGGGACGAAAAAATTTCGTTTCGATAAACGCTGGCTTTCCAAGCCAAACTTTGAAGATGTTGTCCGGTCAGGCTGGTCTAGTCGACAACCAGGAGACGACCCAACTCTGGGTGCCAGGATAGCCAATTGTAGGAAAACTATTTCCAGATGGCGAAAACAAGACCAGGCCATCTCCGAGGAGGAGATCGAAGATTTAAAACGCCGGCTAGAGGAAGCACAGAGTGACGATACGACCACTAGTGCAGATATTGTCGGCATCCAAGAACAATTATGTACAGCCCTTCGCGATGAGGAACTTTACTGGCAACAAAAGAGTAGAGTGACCTGGCACCAAGAAGGAGATTAGAACACCAAATTTTTCCAGGCAACTACGAAGCAACGGAGGGCCAGGAACAAGATCACTGGGATTGTCAGCGGATCAGGTGAATGGACTGAGAAGGAGGACGAAATTGAAAAAACAGCGACAAATTACTTTGCGGACTTGTTTTCCTCCTCCACGATCTCTGACCTTGAAGTATCACTACTACATCTTAACCAGTGTGTTACTACAGAGATGAATAGTACTCTCACTCGGGAAGTCTCTGTTGCGGAAGTCAAGGCGGCAGTCTTCTCAATCCACCCTGAAAAAGCCCCAGGACCTGATGGGATGACAGCCTTATTCTACCAGAAATTCTGGCATATTATTGGCCCCCAAGTGGTGGAGATGGTTCGCAGCTTCATGCAAACCGGCGTCCTTGACTCGGGAAGTAATGCAGTCAATATTTGTCTGATTCCCAAATCAGAACGCCCACGTTTGATGAAGGAATTCCGCCCGATTAGTCTGTGCAATGTGAGCTATAAGATCATTTCGAAGGTCTTATGCCAGAGAATTAGGAGATTTCTCCCCCTATTGGTGTCGGATACTCAGTCCGCCTTTGTGGCAGGCAGACAGATCACGGACAACATTCTGTTGGCACAGGAAGTTTTCCATGCTTTGGCGACAAATCCGGTAGGTCGACGGGAAGGTATGGCCATTAAAACGGATATGAGTAAAGCATATGATCGAGTAGAATGGGGCTTTCTGGCAGCGTTAATGCGTAAAATGGGATTCTGCGAGAAATGGATATCATGGATTATGACATGTGTGAATTCAGTAACCTATAGTATTCTACTAAATGGGGATCCAAAAGGAGCTATCTTACCGTCGCGTGGACTACGCCAGGGGGACCCCCTATCCCCGTATTTGTTTATTCTATGTACGGAGGTGGTGATTGCTAACATTAAGGCGACAGAGGCTAGTGGATGTCTTAGCGGCCTTCGGATTGCCCCAACATCCCCACCTCTCTCCCACCTATTGTTTGCAGACGACAGCCTATTCTTTTGTAAAGCAACCGTGGAACAATGCGATAATATACTCAAGGTGCTCGAAGTATATGGAAATGCATCTGGGCAACGCATAAACTTTGACAAATCAGCAATCACATTTTGAAAAGATATGACTGCGGAATGTCGTACGGAACTCAAGACACGTCTCCAGATCTCGACGGAGGGAGGTACGGGGAAGTACTTAGGGATCCCGGAACAGCTACAAGGGTCAAAAGCGGAAATTTTTGCCTATGTTCAGGAACGACTAAACCAACGGATCAATGGTTGGTCGGCAAAATTTCTATCCAAAGGAGGAAAGGAAATCATGATCAAATATGTGGCACAAGCCCTCCCAACATATGTGATGTCAACCTTCCTTCTCCCGAAGAGTTTACTGCGGAAACTCGCCAGTGCGGTTTCCGATTTCTGGTGGAAAACCAAAGATCATTCCAAAGGGATGCATTGGGTAGCTTGGAAGAAGATGTGTCTTCCGAAAAACGAAGGTGGTATTGGGTTTAAGTCTTACGAAGAGTTCAATCAGGCTTTATTGGCGAAGCAACTCTGGCGACTACACCGATACCCAAATTCTTTAGTGGCAAGAGTTCTGAAAGGCAAATACTTTCGTTATTCTCACCCTTTTGAAGCTCGGAAACACCATCGGCCTTCCTATGGATGGCGCAGTCTGCTCAGTGCGCAACCGCTACTGGGGAAAGGAATGCGACGTACCATTGGCACGGGTGCCCAATTTTGGTTTTGGACGGATACGTGGATACCGGACAGACATCCACGGCAGGTCCGTTCTCTGAATCCGACTCTTAATCGCTATGAACGGGTCTCTAACTTTATCGATCAGCGATCAGGGAAATGGAAGATGGCAAAGCTTAGGGCTTCCGTCCACCCAGAGGATATCCCCTTCATTTTATCCATTCACCCCTCCCGACAAGGTACTAAGGATGGTTTCTGCTGGCACTTTACCAACTCTGGCCTGTATACAGTGCGCTCCGGATATGAGGTGGCCCGCCAGAAGCTGGATGCGGACTTGGTCTATGCACAACAGTTGCCATCGGTGAATCCACTGAAGGAAAGAGTCTGGAAACAAAAAACTACGAATAAAATCAAGCATTTCATGTGGCAAGCTCTCTCTGGGGCAATGGCAGTAAACGAAAGGATGGCCCATCGCCATCTACAACGGGAGACACGATGCGATCGATGCGGGGAAAAGGAGGAAACGATTAATCATGTCCTTTTCACTTGTGAGCCGGCAAAACAAGTTTGGGCATTGTCCCATATTCCGAACCCACCGACGATTTTCCCTGTTGAGAATTTATGGTGTAATATGGATTACTTGCTCTCCCGTATCCCGCATCAGGATGAAGTAGGGGACTATTCAAAATGTTTCCCCTGGATCCTTTGGTATATTTGGAAGGCACGCAATGACAAAGTCTTCCGCAATGTGGACCGTTTACCACAGACAACCATCGAATTGGCCCGAAAGGAGGCGCTGGAATGGTTTGTAGCAAATGATGCTCTCCCGGTGACTTCACCGCTCGAGCCGAGGAACCAGGACGAAGACAGCCAAGACGTGTTCCAATGCTTCATCGATGGTTCTTGGAAAGAAGGTGAGAGAACAAGTGGAGTGGGGTGGCTGCTCCAACTCCAGGACGGGACCTCCGACATCATGGGAACGCGAGGCATACAAAGTGTGTTAACACCACTTCATGCGGAGGTGACCAGTCTCCTCTGGGCAATGTATAGTCTCCGTAAATGTGATCGGTTCTGTTCCATGTTCCTCACTGACTCCCAAGAGCTGGTTCGTATGATAGCGGAGCCGGATGGGTGGCCGGCTTTTCGCGCTGAATTAGCAGAATTTCAGGAGTTACGTTTTTCTTTCCCGGACTTTACCCTGAAGTTTTGTCCTAGGGGGAAGAATGAAAAAGCAGACCTTCTCGCAAGGAACGCTCGTCTCCGCAACTCGGTGTTTTCCTACATTAGCACTTCGGCTCCTCATTGGTTCAATGATACTAATGTATTTGTGTAGTCAATAGGACGTTGTGCGCTCGTGACAAAAAAAAAAAAAGAAAAAAAAAAAGAAAAGAAATGATTTTGTTTTCCCATTTAGTAAAAGAGTATTATATTTAGTTTATATGCTAACCAAAACAACTAACCTATATTCACAATTGATTTCTAGACTAAAGCGAACCTTAAACTAAATGACTAAAATACATATTTAATACCTTCTTCAAGATGGAAGTGGTGCATAAATATTTCGGAAATCCATCGTGCCAATCAAATCTCGAAAAAGAGTAAGATATAGAGTTTTGGTTAATGTATATTCAGCTTTTGCATCAGTCCGTACATACGTAGTTTTGAAGATACCTCTTACTATAGTTTCCCCGAATCTTGTTGCAATCAAACACTATTTGCTTTGTCCTCTCATAGAAAATCGGATTGCTAGCAATATGTATGCAGGCTGATTGTCACAATATAAGTAAGCAGGAGGAGTAAAAGGGATTCGAAGATCACGCAATACTAGAGTAATCCAAACGATCTCTTTAGTGGCCATGCACATGGAACGATATTCAAGAGACTGTCTTCTGCTTCTTAGATCTCCAAGACACTAAAGAATCGCTAATGAGCATGGCATAATCAGTCAATGAAAACCGAGTGTAATGCAGCATGTGACACCCGTAAACCATTTTTTTGAGGAAATGGAGGGGCTGTCGATCGACACACTTAGTGTCTGTCGATCGACAGGGCTCTTAAGGGCTGTCGATCGACATACCTAATGGTTGTCGATCGACAGGTGCTCGAATTGGCTGGTTTTCTGGTTCGATTTAAGTTGTTCAATTGGACCGGGCCGGTTTGGGTAAACCCTAGGGCTTCGTATATAAGGGTTTTTGGCCGCATTTGAGCGAACCAAGTCCCAAAAACGCAGCAGACAGAGTTTGAGAGGAGTTCTCTGTTTCCTGTGAGTTTTTGAGAATTAGGGTTTCGTTCTTGAGAGTTTTGGAGGAGATTTCTTGTGGAGATTGTCGTGGATTCGTGTCTAGCCTCAGCTCTACCGTTTTCTTTCCAATTAACTCGAGGTGAGTGCGTGACCATGGCTTCTGGGCCGGTGGATTCGTTAGGGTTGTTTGGTGGTAGGTTAAAATTGTTGATTTGATGTTGTTTGTGTTGAAACTGTCTGTGGATTGCGTGTGGATTGTTTGGATTGTGTTTATGCGTGCAGGTTTCGTGTTAACGCAGAGGAGGAATCGATCCGAGAGGATTATGATCGATTTCCCATGAATCTGCGATGACCTGTCGATCGACAGCCCTAGGGTGTGTCGATCGACAGGGTCACACGAGAGCTGTCGATCGACACCTAGAGGTTGTGTCGATCGACAGGTGATCGAGGAGCTGTCGATCGACACCTAGAGGTTGTGTCGATCGACAGGGGCCTGTGGAGCTGTCGATCGACAGGCACCGTGGGTGTGTCGATCGACAGGGTCCAGTTGAGCTGTCGATCGACAGGCACCGTGGGTGTGTCGATCGACAGGTGTGGACAGGGCTGTCGATCGACACCTAGTGGTAGTGTCGATCGACAGGCTGCCTGTTGGGCTGTGGTTGAGCCGTGTTGTTGTGTTTGTTTTGTGTGTTGTTTGATGCGTGTTTGCCTGAGCGGATCCATCGCGTCTGTGTGCGCAGTCGTAGATGGGAGGACCGTCTCACTGGGTATTTATGATAATACTCACGCATCTCTTTTAACCATGTGATGCAGGTAAAGGCAAATTGTGATCGTGGAATCATGGCAACGAAGAGGGAGATGATCTAGGGTCTCGGTTTAGTGTTGCTGTGTGGTTTTATTGCTTTCCATTTCCGTTTAGAACTTCGCTAGGTTGCTGGTTTTGATTGGAATTTGTTATTGAACTGGTTTAGTTATTTTAATGGAATTGATTTATGGTTTAATTGTTTGTTATCCGCTGTAGTGTAATCTGTGATGTTTTGCTTGGTTGTTGAGGATAACATTTATGAGAATGCTAGTCCGAGACCAAGGATTGATTGTTTTAAAAAAAAAAAACGGGTCGGGTCGTTTCAGTTTGGTATCAGAGCCCTTACGGTTTTAGGACGGGCTAGAACTGCTAGGATTGAATTTGGTAAATTGCAATTCTGTGAGTTTGGGGGTTCTAGATCATCTTCCTTCGAGCCTTCAAAGAGATTCCACGGTAAGTGTTGATTGTTGTGTTTTGAGTCTTTCTAGTTCTTAGCTGGTCTGCGTGTGAGTGCAGTGAGATGGCTAGAGGAGTTAGAGGGCGTGGTCGTGGGGGCCGAGGAGGCCGAGGCCGAGGGCGTGGACTCGTTGAGGAGCCAGTCGTGAGCGAGGTTCAGAGTTCCGCGCATGGGCCTGCGGTAGGTCAGCAGTCGGTGCATGATGGACAGACTGCCAGTGTGACTGCCAGTGTGGGGGCCAGTGTGGGGGCCAGTGTGGGTCTTGTAGGGGCTGGTTTGGGTCCTGTTGAGGCTGGTGGTGCTGGTGGTGTTGGTCCAGCTGTGGGTGCGGTTGCGGCCGCGGGTGTAGCCCAAGCTAGAGATGACCGTCTAGCTGATCTGCTGAGTCAGTTGTTGGAGCGGTTACCGGGTGCGGTGCCAGTGCAGGCTCCAGTGGTGCCACGAGTGGCAGAGGTGCAGCCGAGGGCTGCGGTTGCTGAGGAGGTTCCGTCGTATATCCGTATGATGGAGCAGATGCAGAGGATCGGTACGGGTTCTTTTGCGGGTAGTGTGAAGCCTGAGGAGGCTGATGAGTGGCGGATGAGGGTGGAGCGGAACTTTCGCTCGATTAGGTGTCCCGAGGGATACAAGGTTGATTTGGCGGTCCATTATTTGGACGGTGATGCACATCTCTGGTGGAGGAGTGTAGCGGCTAGGTGGGCCGGGACTGCGATGGCGTGGTCAGATTTTGTGACGGAGTTCAACTCCAAGTTCTTTTCTCAGGAGGCGTTGGATCGTTTAGAGGCGAGGTTCTTGGACTTGACTCAGGGCACGAGGTCGGTGCGGGAGTATGACGTGGAGTTTAACAGACTCCTGGGTTATGCTGGTAGGAGCTTTGAGGATGAGCAGGCTCAGGTTCGGAGGTTCTTGCGAGGACTTCGTCCGGATTTGCGGACTCGGTGCAGAGGCATCAGGTTCGCGAGTAGAGTGGAGCTGGTAGAGGTGGCTGCGCAGATCGAGGAGGATCTGAGGGAGCAGGCTGCGATTGTAGTTCCAGCTGTTCAGCCTCGGAGGCCTCAGCAGCAGCATGTGCAGCAGGCAGGTCCTGGCAAAGGCGGCAAGCCTGCGCAAGGACATAAGAGGAAGTGGGAAGGTGCTTCGGGATCGGGCCAAAGTGGCCGAGGCTGTTACATTTGTGGGAGTCTAGACCACCAGAGGGCGAGTTGCCCGAAGCGGAGTGAGGTTCGAGGAGTTCGGACGTGCTATCAGTGTGGGGAGTCGGGGCACATCAGACCGAACTGTCCGAAGTTGCAGCCGTTGGCAGTGGCAGTAGTCCAGCCAGTAGCTCAGTATGGGCCGGTGCAGCCTTTGGATCAGATCGCGGCGATGGAGCGTCCGCCGGCTATTGCAGCGCCGGGAGAACCGAGCTCTAGACCGATCACAGGTAACTTTCTAATTTAGACTTTGTGAATTCAGTAGTGTAGAATGCTTAGTGCTTGTGTTAGATCGTTTGCCTGTGATAAAAAGTTAGGTTGCTTAGCACTTGGGAATTGTGTAGGGACCTTGTTTGTAGGTGGGTGTGAATCCCACGTGTTGTTTGATTCTGGAGCATCGAATTGCTTCATTACGCCGGACCATGCCGAGAGAAGTGGTATCCGGAGTGACGCTGGTGAGCGGACTGGACCGGTTATGGTTGCTGGAGGTGAATTTCTAGCTACGCATGGCCGGGCGAAGGAGGTGGATATTCTGGTAGCGGGAGAATTGATGCCAGCTGACTTAGTGATTAGTCCGGTGGAACTGTACGATGTTATCCTTGGTATGGATTGGTTGAATCGGTACATAGTCCATCTGGATTGTCATCGGGGTCGGGTGGTATTTGAACGTGAAGGTGGCAGGTTGGTTTATCAAGGAGTGAGACCGACTTCAGGTAGTCTTGTGATCTCCCTTGTTCAAGCTGAGGCGATGATTGAGAGGGGTTGCGAGGCTTACTTGGCCACGATTGTAATGCCGGAAGCTGTTGGTGGGGTTGCTGTGAGAGATATTCGGGTCGCTCGGGATTTCGAAGATGTCTTTCAGTCGTTGCAAGGATTACCGCCATCTCGGTCGGATCCTTTCACGATTGAGTTAGAACCCGGAACGACGCCGTTATCTAAGGCGCCTTATCGAATGGCTCCAGCAGAGTTAGCGGAATTGAAGAAGCAGTTGGAGGACTTATTGAAGAAAGGGTTTATTCGACCAAGTACTTCACCGTGGGGAGCACCGGTGTTGTTTGTGAAGAAGAAAGATGGTAGTTTCCGGTTGTGCATCGATTATCGAGGTCTTAACCGAGTCACTATGAAGAACAAGTATCCTCTTCCGAGAATTGATGAGTTGTTAGATTAGTTGAGAGGGGCTACTTGGTTTTCTAAGATTGACTTGGCATCCGGTTACCACCAGATTCCGATCGACGAAGCAGATGTTCGGAAGACGGCTTTCAGGACTCGGTATGGGCATTTCGAATTTGTAGTGATGCCATTCGGGTTAACGAATGCACCTGCGGCGTTTATGAGGTTGATGAACGGAGTTTTCCAGGAGTATCTGGATGAGTTTGTAATCATTTTCATCGACGATATTCTGGTCTATTCGAAGAGTCTGGAGGAACATGAGGTTCATTTGAGGAGAGTTCTGGAGAAGTTGCGGGAACAGAAGCTGTTTGCGAAGTTGAGTAAGTGCAGTTTCTGGCAGAGAGAGATGGGATTTTTAGGTCACATCGTTTCTGCAGAAGGGGTTTCTGTGGATCCGGCAAAGATTGAGTCTATCCGAGATTGGCCTAGGCCGAGGAATGCAACTGAGATCAGGAGTTTTCTTGGGTTGGCAGGCTATTATCGGAGATTCGTCAAAGGTTTTGCGAGTATGGCTCAGTCTATGACGAAGCTGACGGGAAAGGATGTTCCTTTTGTGTGGTTGGCTGAGTGTGAGTTGAGTTTCGCGAAGCTGAAGACGATGTTGACTAGTACACCAGTACTGGCGTTACCTGAACCGGGTGAGCCTTATGTGGTGTACACAGATGCTTCGGGAGTTGGTTTGGGTTGTGTGTTGATGCAGCAGGGTAAGGTGATTGCTTATGCTTCAAGGCAGTTGAGGAAGCACGAAGGCAATTATCCTGTCCATGACTTAGAGCTGGCTGCAGTGATCTTCGCGTTGAAAATCTGGAGGTCTTACTTGTATGGTGGCAGAGTTCAGGTGTTCACTGATCATCATAATCTGAAGTACATTTTTACTCAGCAGAATTTAAATGTACGACAGAGGCGATGGTCAGAGTTGTTGGCTGATTACGACTTGGACATTGTTTACCATCCGGGTAAGGCTAACACTGTAGCTGATGCTCTTAGTCGGAGAAGGTATGATTCATCTCAGGAGCGTAATGTGGAGAATCTGGTGAGTGTACTTAGTACTTTCAGGTTATGTGTTACTTCAGAGGAACCGTTGGGGTTAGCGGCGGCAGATCAGGCGGATCTATTGAGCAGGATCCGAGTAGCTCAGGAGCAGGATCCGGTGTTGTTAGATCTCTCCAAGGCTACTGGTTCCGAATATCAGGTTTCTGCTAACGGGACTATCTTAGTGCATGGACGAGTCTGTGTTCCTAAGGATGAGGACTTGAGGCAGGAAATTCTGAGAGAAGCTCATGCGAGTAAGTTTTCGATTCATCCGGGAGCGACTAAGATGTATAGGGATCTGAAGAGGTACTATCATTGGGTCGGGATGAAGAGAGATGTGGCAGATTGGGTTGCAGCTTGCAATGTGTGTCAGTTGGTGAAGGCTGAGCACCAAGTTCCTAGTGGCTTATTGCAGAGTCTACCCATTCCAGAATGGAAGTGGGACATGATTACCATGGATTTCGTAGTAGGGTTGCCGGTTTCTCGGACCTATGACGCGATTTGGGTGATTGTGGATCGTCTGACTAAGTCAGCACATTTTCTGGCCATTAAGAAGACAGACGGAGCGGAGGTCTTGGCTAAGAAGTATGTGAAGGAAATTGTGAGGTTGCATGGAGTGCCAGCGAGTATTGTGTCGGATCGAGATCCGAGGTTTGCTTCAGTGTTCTGGAGAGCTTTTCAGGCTGAGATGGGCACTAAGGTGCACATGAGTACAGCTAATCATCCGCAGACGGATGGGCAGTCCGAAAGGACGATTCAGACACTGGAAGATCTGTTGAGGATGTGCGTGCTGGATTGGGGTGGTCATTGGGCGGATCACTTGAGTTTGGTGGAGTTCGCATATAACAACAGTTTTCAGGCGAGTATCGGAATGGCTCCTTTTGAGGCGTTGTATGGGAGGCCATGTCGTACTCCGCTATGTTTTACCCAAGTGGGGGAGAGGAGCATCTTTGGGGCTGATTTTGTTCAAGAGACGACGGAGAAGATCCGTGTTGTGAAGCTGAACATGAAAGAGGCTCAAGATCGGCAGAAGAGTTATGCCGATAGGAGAAGGAAGGAGTTGGAGTTTGCAGTCGGAGATCGTGTGTATCTCAAGATGGCGATGATGCGGGGTCTGAACAGGTCCATATCCGAGGATAAGCTGAGTACGAGGTACATGGGTCCGTTCCGGGTTGTGGAACGTGTGGGACCAGTTGCTTATCGGTTGGGGCTGCCTCCGATTATGGAGAAATTCCATGATGTGTTTCACGTTTCGAAACTCAGGAGATGCTTGCATGCTTCTGAGGAGGTAGCAGTGACGATTCCCGCAGATCTTCAGCCAAATCTGACTGTTGGGATGAGGCCGGTTAGGATTCTTGAGAGAAGTATCAAGGTTCTGCGCCGGAAGAGAGTGCCGTTGTTGAGAGTCTTGTGGGACTGTGACGGTATTCAGGAGAAGACTTGGGAACCAGAGGCAAAGATGAAAACGAAGTTCAAGAAGTGGTTCGAGAAGCAAGCAGAAGAGTGAATTCGTTTTTCTTTGTGGTTTCCAGTTTCAGTGTTGGTTGTGGATTTTTGTATTTTTATTAAAGTTGTAATGATTATGACATTTTTCCAGTGAATAAGAAAGTGTTTTTCTTATGTGTTTGACTTGAGAGTCATGTGTTTGTGGTTAGAGAACCCCGAAATGGAAGTTTTATTGCGGATAAAACTTGCCAGTTTCGGTGGAGACTCTAGCGGTTTGTGTGTGTGTGTGTGAGAGAGTCTCAGAATAGAAGTTTTACGGTGGTTAGAACTGTCTAGTTCCGGGTAGACTATGCGGGGACATCCGGGGTGAGGGATGGTCCAGGTGATCTGTGAGGATCACGTTTGTGATGGTATTCCGGGAGGGGAATATCATGTGAAGACCTTAGGAGGTAGTTCCGGTCAGAGGTGCATTATAGACGTTAGGAATTGATTGCGTAGCTCAGAGTTAGACCTCGGTCTTTCTTGACAGATCTTGAGAGATGCGTCTCTCTGGGGGACAGTGGGTTCCCCGCATACCGATCGTTCGTCAGGACTGCGCGGACTGAGATCGTGAGGGTATGGGGATAGTTTGGGAGGTTGCGACCTCTGGCAGATCTTTGCATACCGAGAGCTTGATAGACTGTGTGTCTTGATGGATTGAGGTGTGTAGAGATGATTGAGTATCGAACACCGTCAGGACTGCGCGGACTGAGGTGGTTTGATACTAGGCACCTAGAGCTGAGGGGTGACGATCCCGAAGCTAGATGGTGGTTATGAGCTATGGGCAATCAATGTCTGAGACGGGTCTATGTGCATAGGACGGATGTGAACCTCGGGAAGGTCTGGGAGATGTAGTCTCCGGTGTTGCTGGCGGGTTAGGCCAGGGTAGATTGGTGGGTAGTGTTAGAGGATTCGAGGACGAATCCAGTTTTAGTGGGGGAGAATTGTGACGCCCGTAAACCATTTTTTTGAGGAAATGGAGGGGCTGTCGATCGACACACTTAGTGTCTGTCGATCGACAGGGCTCTTAAGGGCTGTCGATCGACATACCTAGTGGTTGTCGATCGACAGGTGCTCGAATTGGCTGGTTTTCTGGTTCGATTTAAGTTGTTCAATTGGACCGGGCAGGTTTGGGTAAACCCTAGGGCTTCGTATATAAGGGTTTTTGGCCGCATTTGAGCGAACCAAGTCCCAAAAACGCAGCAGACAGAGTTTGAGAGGAGTTCTCTGTTTCCTGTGAGTTTTTGAGAATTAGGGTTTCGTTCTTGAGAGTTTTGGAAGAGATTTCTTGTGGAGATTGTCGTGGATTCGTGTCTAGCCTCAGCTCTACCGTTTTCTTTCCAATTAACTCGAGGTGAGTGCGTGACCATGGCTTCTGGGCCGGTGGATTCGTTAGGGTTGTTTGGTGGTAGGTTAAAATTGTTGATTTGATGTTGTTTGTGTTGAAACTGTCTGTGGATTGCGTGTGGATTGTTTGGATTGTGTTTATGCGTGCAGGTTTCGTGTTAACGCAGAGGAGGAATCGATCCGAGAGGATTATGATCGATTTCCCATGAATCTGCGACGACCTGTCGATCGACAGCCCTAGGGTGTGTCGATCGACAGGGTCACACGAGAGCTGTCGATCGACACCTAGAGGTTGTGTCGATCGACAGGTGATCGAGGAGCTGTCGATCGACACCTAGAGGTTGTGTCGATCGACAGGGGCCTGTGGAGCTGTCGATCGACAGGCACCGTGGGTGTGTCGATCGACAGGGTCCAGTTGAGCTGTCGATCGACAGGCACCGTGGGTGTGTCGATCGACAGGTGTGGACAGGGCTGTCGATCGACACCTAGTGGTAGTGTCGATCGACAGGCTGCCTGTTGGGCTGTGGTTGAGCCGTGTTGTTGTGTTTGTTTTGTGTGTTGTTTGATGCGTGTTTGCCTGAGCGGATCCATCGCGTCTGTGTGCGCAGTCGTAGATGGGAGGACCGTCTCACTGGGTATTTATGATAATACTCACGCATCTCTTTTAACCATGTGATGCAGGTAAAGGCAAATTGTGATCGTGGAATCATGGCAACGAAGAGGGAGATGATCTAGGGTCTCGGTTTAGTGTTGTTGTGTGGTTTTATTGCTTTCCATTTCCGTTTAGAACTCCGCTAGGTTGCTGGTTTTGATTGGAATTTGTTATTGAACTGGTTTAGTTATTTTAATGGAATTGATTTATGGTTTAATTGTTTGTTATCCGCTGTAGTGTAATCTGTGATGTTTTGCTTGGTTGTTGAGGATAGCATTTATGGGAATGCTAGTCCGAGACCAAGGATTGATTGTTTAAAAAAAAAAAAAACGGGTCGGGTCGTTTCACAGCATGATTGTCATAATATAAGTAAGCAGGTGGAATAAAAAGGATTTGAAGATCATGCAATACTTGAGTAATCCAATTGATCTCTTTAATGGACATGCACATGGAACGATATTCAAGAGATTGTCCTCTGCTTCTTAGATCTCCAAGACACTGAAGAATCATGATGAGCATGGCATAACCAGGCATTGAAAGCGGAGTGTAGGAACATGCTCTCCGATCAGCATCACAATATCATCGAATATCAAAATAAGAATATATCCAAATGAAATAATTCTCCAAGTTGGTTAACCTAGAGAATCACCATGAATTACAATCCTATCTACCGAAAACCCCTTGAATTTCACCCCTCAAAACCCAACAAATGAACTACCAAACATGGTAAAGATGAACAAAATCATTATCATTAAAAACCGTAAGATAGGGTTTAGAAAACTTCTCAAGAGATGACAAGAGGTGAGATCTTATTCTTCTTTACAAACCGAATGAAAATAATAAATGTTTAGAAACAAAGTATTACCTAAAAGCTTCTGTGAAATCTCTGCTGCTCTTTGGGTAATGTTGTGTGTGGCTATGTCCTTCTTCTCTTCTCTATTCTTCTCCTTATATAGCAGTAGGGCCGGATTAGGGTAAGTCATTTGAAGATTTGGAGAAGATACAAAAAAATCAGAATATTTCCTTTTATCTCGAGCATGTGATCGATCGGTCATTAGGGTGACGATCGATCACAGTATATTTACGCATATTCATCCATTCCAGGGAGTTAGTGATCGATCGGTCACCTCCGGTGATCGAATGGTCGCTGGTGAATATCAAGGAACTGACTTTTGATTTGATTATACTCGAACATTTTTAAATATATTGTGATCTTGAGATCTAAAGTTGGATTTGGACAAGTGAATATTCGTTGTAAAGCTGAAAACCTCTTATATCTTGTATTAAAATTTGGACTCGATCCATTGGTGGGATTATCTCCATCTAGGCCGCAACATTTGAGAGAGAGAATCTGACTTTTTGGAAAAAGACTTGAATTACTTCATTTAGTCCCAAATTGCTCAATTTTCCTAATTATGATCAAAACCAATGAAAAACACTAAAAATATACTTTTATCTCTAACACTTGGTTAATTATAAATAAAAACGAATAGAATACGTTTTAAAAAATGGTAAAATATGGCATGTATCAGAGTAGAACTTAGATTTCACTTCATAAATTTAGTTGTCCTTGTTGTCCTTGTCATAATGTTGGCGGGGCTCGTAAAAGGTGTCCTCAAACTCTTCTTTGGGTTTTCCCTTGGGGCTCGGTGGCTTGGCCGACAAATGTTTCTTTAAATTAATTGCCCAATATTCTTCAAGAACGATATACCGAGTTGCTTGGTGCATCACATCTTCTAGTGTAAATGTTTAGTTGATAAAGAGTTCATCTCTGAGCTGTGACTCATGCATGGGGCCGTTTTTAGTTTGGGAATGGCAAATCCGTCTTCAATCGATTCATGTAGGCTCGGAGCAATTCCTTCTGTCCTTGGCCCAAAGACCAGAGAACGGCATCTGATAGCTCATCTTGCATATACATCGAATAATATTTGAAGAACATCGTGGATAGATCTTGGAAGCTGCTGATAGAGTTTGATTTGAGTCCAGCAAACCAGTCAAAAGATGATCCAACGAGATGCTCTACGAAGAGCTGGCAGTATCCAACATTCTTTTTTTTTAGCCGTAAAATGATTGCGGCCCAAAACTATATGACCGGGACTAAGAATCGGCCGATAGGCTTTGCATTTATTAATCTTCAAAATAATGCATTCTTTCGGAATTAAACCCTAAATTTTTGTAGAAACTTTTAAACTCGTAACCAGCAGACGAAGGAACTTCGATTGAGGTTTATACATTTATTATGCTAAAAATATATTACTACGTACTAGATTTTTAGTTGTTGTTGTTTCAAGGGAATTTTCATGAAATACTACTTTTTATGCTATTTTCCAAAAATGCCATATTTTTAAAATGTTTGCAAAAATGCAACTTAAAAAAAAAACAGTTACTCAAAATATCATTTATATTTGGATTAACTATTTTATAATAAGATTTATTTTTTAGGGTTTAGAGTTTGTTAGGGTCAAAACCATTGGTAAAGTCTATAATTTAAAGTTTAGGGTATAAAAAATTATTAATTTATGCTTCTCCTTTTTTCAACAACATTTAATCATAGGATGGATTTTTGTTTTTTATAAAATACTAGGTGAATACTCGGGCATACGCGCTGGTTTTTTCCGATGAGTAGCTTCCATCTGGTCTTATTCACTTAGCTTGGTCCATACCATACTCATCTGTTTGCAATCTTCAACATTAAGTTATTACTATACCTTTGATGTTCATTAAATCCAACAAAGAGAAGCTATATTGAAAAAATTTAGAAGCCTAAACTAACAACATTTTAGCAAATGTTTTTTGTTATGGTGCTTGACCAATATCTACAAGTTAATCCAAATAGTTTGTTCTTGCATTTATGGAACATCTCCAGTGTCTTCAGCATGCTGAAAATAACCCACAAAAGAGGTTAAGAATTAATCAAGAAGATCATACAGTATACGTAGGAGAGTAACCTATAAGTCATCATAAACAAAGACGAGATCAATAATATTTGAGTACCTTGGCTAAGAAGAAAAATACCATTGGATTTGTTAAATTTTGAACGCACCGAATGGTAGGACCAAACATAGAACAAAACTAAGCTTAGTACCTTGACTAAGGAGAAAAATACGAAAGTTCCCAAGAAAAAGAAATGTCCTAAACCTTACTTAGAGAGTATAAGACTTGATACGAACACATATACTAAGGACTAACAATTCCAAAACAAATTCTTCTTGTATTAAAACCAATAATACAAGATTGTAGCAATGTTACTAATAATAATGTTGCAAAAGAGATCTAACCTATCTCTCACTCAAATGGGAATTAAACTCTTTACCTAGTCTACCCAATAACTCACGACATCTCATACATGAGATTCGTGTTACACAACAGATCATATTCTACCCAGAAAGAATCACTCAACTCACTCTATTTCTTTCGGAGTTCTTCACACCAAACGAGTCCACTCTTAAACGGTTTTCTTTTCGCCAAGAGAACTAAAGAGAAAGTCTCACCAGACTCTCTCTTTTATATCAACACTTTTCCAAGCCAAAACAATAGAGAAGATCGCGTTATGGTCCAGCAGACCAAACACTGTTTTGTCGCAGAGAACATTATATTAGCTGTCCCATCCTATTACTTGCTACGCGCCATGATCACGCTTTCTCCTTTTTGCACTAAGTCAAATCTCTTCTTCTCATTCCCCGAGCTGTTCCTTTGTATCAGACACCCACTTGCACGTCGCAAGGCTCGAGGTGCCACCTGTCACTCAGTTGGTGAAGCAGACTTTTTGGTCTCTGTTGAGCGCACACAGCTTTCTTGTCCCTTGGCCAATCCTTCTGTTGTGGCACAAAGCTCTTTACACATTCTTGACCTTCGATGCTATATTTGATACATCTACAAACTCCCTTTTATTGAGGGGTATCTCAATAAGATTTTCTGTGTGAATTTCTCACAAGTTTCAAAAAGTTAAGATATAGTGTTATCTTTGTGAGATCTAAGAGCACATGAAATATTAGAACTAAAATCTTTAAAACGGAATTATGTAGAAAACAACTACAGTACTAACCAAATATGGAGCCGATGAAAAATAAACCATGGACGTATAGGTCTTTGTTTTTGGATGAGGCAATATTTGTATTTCCCATGGCTAAAGGGTTTTATTTTATTTTTAAAATTGAATCAAAATTGAAAATCTAAAGTATCCATTTATTTAGAGTAAGAAGCACTTACATAGTGATTCATCTCTTCCAATTGGGAAACAGAACACAAAAAGGTGTCGTAACGAGTTTCATAAATCCAATCCATTAAAACTAATAGATAGAAGCGGTTTCGCCAAGTTGTTTGGAACGACAAATACGGCAAGAAGTGTTCTCTCTGAGCCACTTCATCAGACAATTTGTGTGGAAAACATGAGAAAAACTTAAATTCATGCGACTCAACGCAGTCGATAATTTCGTTAAACATATCGGACAATCCATTCTAGTCACTCGTGTCACCACATGTTTATCCCAAAACCTTCTCCACAGACAAGTTTCTTTTCCCTTGCAGCCACATCCAATGTTCACAACATGATCCACTTTAACTTTAATCTCGACTTCGATCTTGAAACCTTTTCGAAGACTTGTCGCTTTAGTGACTTCTAATTCCAAGATATGAGTTAAAAGACGTTTCTGAATAGAACTTGAGAGACACGACTCTGACAAAACCATTGTATTGTGATCACGAAATGTTTCTTCGGTGGCAAGAAACAATTTCGGGATTTCATGTTCGAGTACTTGGAGTTTCGTAGGATCGAGATCTCGGAGTGGTAAAAGGAATATGTAAAACAATGAAGTCGGCTTTGATTTTATTGGAGAAGCTTGGAGATTAATGCGTAATTTGGTTGTCTTTGACTCGAGGAAACAATTACGGTTTCGCTCAATGGTAGTAACATGTTGTGGTAGCTTGATGCTGGTCGTCCCCATGGCTAATTCCGGCATACAACAAAGCCCTAAACTCTTCAACATTTTTAGAACGTGTGTTTGTCTTATGGTCTTTAATTAGTTGATTCTTCACTAACCTTAATTTGCTCTCTAATTAATATATACTGCTTTTTTTGTAGGTAAGAAAATTCATGTAGGATTGGAGGTTTATAAATTCAAGATAATAACGTTGTTTACTAGTAGTTAGTTTGTATTCATTTCAGATTAACAAATTAATTACCTTTACTGGTAAAGTGACAATAGATAAGATTTCTTTTACTGGAATCTTATTATATAAAGTAGAGTTTGTCAAAATTGTAACTCAGGAGATTTTGCCACGTGTCTAATACTATTTAAGCATGAATCTTAAATCATTAGATGTAAAACTTTTATCTTAGAGGGGGTTATTGGTTTATGGATTTTAATGGATTTGGAAATCCAAACAAAATCTAGTGTTATTGGTTCTATGATTTTAAAATCCAGTGTTATTGGTTCTATGATTTATAAATCCTAATTAAAATCACGTGTTATTCAATCTTACGGAATTACTTATGGATTTGATTTCATTTAGGATTTTAATGGATTTGAAAGGATTTCATGTTAAAAATACAAAGGATCAAATCCGAGGGGAAACCTTCGGATTTACAAAGATTTCTAAATCTTATAAGATTTACAAATCAAATAACACAAATTTATAAATCCACAAATCAACTAAAATAATCAAACCAATAAATAAAACACCATCAAACAAAATAATAGAAAAATTGTGTTACGTATGTACTTTTCGTCTCTTTTTCATCATCTTATGTATGTTTTTCTTGCTTCTTTCTTTTTATAGGCTTGTTCATTTTTTTTGCTATTCACGTGATCAATTTTTCTATGATTCTTCACAATAAGGATTTTATTGCGAAATCATATACTAATCATCGTAAATAGTATATATAAAGATACAAAGGTGTATGTGTTAGTGTTCGTTTTTGATGGGTTAAGTTTTATTTGTTAAAAATATACTCAAACATGGATTCAACAAATACGGGAGAACAAGAAATCCTTGAAGAACGAGAAAGACATATATCACATGAAAATAATGAGTTAGATGTTGATATTACTTTATTGGTTAGTCAATGAAATCCATTTAGTTGATTTGTAAATCCATTTTATTTGATTTTGAAATCCACGTTATCTTTTGTTATGGATTTTAAAATCCATGGATTCATCTCGGATTTCTAAAATCCAAATGGATTTTAAAATCCATTAAAATACACAAACCAATAACCCCCTCTTAGTTTTAATGTTTTAATTCATTCATATCATGTGGATCATATATATATATATATATATAAGTGTAATTCAACTCATATTCCTAATAAAAAAGAAAAAAAACTATGTTCTTATTCATAATGCATATATAATAGTTATGTGATAAAAAATCGTTAAAAAATACAAATAATGTAAAGTTAAATTAAAAAGAAATGTAATGTTAATAATTTCATAAAACCTATAAATTTATTTTAATAATAAATATATTGTTATTATCTTCTTAACTTGTATAACTTTTACTTCATACAATTTTCTTTTAAAAAACATAAAAAAGACAACGGATTGTTTCAAAACTAACCCATAATTTGTGGTCAAATGCAAATGTAACCCACTTTTTCCTCCTTTTCATATTTAACCATTTTCTCACTATTCCATCCCTAACCACATTACTTAATCACGAAAATGCCATTATTCTCTATTTATTTTCTTTTCTTTTCAAAAATCTGTTTTTATTAAAAAGTCACAAAAACCCAAAGATATCAAATTATTTACCATAATGCCATCTTCTTCAAATTTTTCAACCACCATCAACAACACAATTTGAGGTCTAAATGCTTATGTATATGTTTTTTTCCCTCTAAATACTTCATCTTTATACTCATACTCTCTTTATCTTCATTCTCCTCAACTCATTCATCCAAAAAGCTCTCTAATTTTCGTTTTCCAAACATTTTCTCTCATAACTTCTTGTTTTCTTGTGATTCTTGCATATACAACGGTTGGGCTTCTTTGCTATCGATGCAATTCAAACTTTCCGGAGCTTTACGAGCTAAAAACCAAGTTTGACGGCGAAAAAACCCAGTAAATTCACTTGATTTCCCGAATCTAAAATCTGTTACGCGATTGTAGACTTCTAAGATAGTCTACAAGTCAACAAAGAGGTTATATTTGCAATTGACTATTCTTGAAAATATATGAAGTAGACTTCAGATGAAGTCTACACGTTTTTCTTTGAAAACAAAAAATAAGACATGTAGACTTCATGTGAAGTCTACGTTTTGAAGAGGTTAGTTTTGCCTTTGACTATAACTTTGACTTTACAGAGTAGACTTCATGTGAAGTCTACAGACCGTAAACTACAAATGAAGTCTACTTTGTAAAATAAATAGGTCAATTTTACATTTGACCGTAACTTTGACTTTTTAGGGTAGACTACAATAGAAGTCTACTATGTACGGACAAGTTAGTTTTGCATTTGACCAAAATCTCGAGCATTTGACTAGAAAAAACATTAATTTGTAGGTTTCCGCAAAAGTCTACTATTTATGTAATTAAATAGTAGACCTCCCCTGAAGTCTACAATTTATTTAATTCGAAATTCTGGTCAAACACAAAACTAACATCTTTTTATGAGTAGGCTTCTGTGGAAATCTACACACGGGTGTAGACTACATCTGAAGTCTACTCCCGAAAGTCAAATTTTGGTCAATTGCAAATCTAACCTTCTCATTTTGGCGTAGACTTCATGTGCAATCTAAAATCGGGTGTAGACTTCTGGGGAAGTCTACGATATTTTGACGGTTTTCCGCGTCTTTGTGTAGACTTTAAGCGAAGTCTACTCTAAAAAGTCAAATATTGGTCAATTGCAAAACTAACCCTTTTTATTTTGTAGACTTCAGGAGAAGTCTACACTTAAAAATCAAAGTTTTAGTCAAATGCAGAAGTAACCTGTACTTTTTGGAGTAGCCTTCAGTAAAAGTCTACAAACCAGTGTAGACTTCAAGGGAAGTCTACTTTGTGATTTTCCGTAATTGCAAAAGTAACCTGAAGTTTTAGACTTTTGCCGATGTCTACGATGTTGACTTCGGCATAGGTCAACATTATGAAATTCATTAAAAATGCATTTTAATTCTATTTATAATGAATTTTTAAGATTATTTTGTTCACACATGTGTGGTAGTTACTGTTTTTTCTTATGAGTGAGTTGGACATGTTTAGGTCTAAAATTTATGGGATTAATCAATTTTCATGTTTGGTTAGAACCTACCTCATTTATGTAGACGTCATATGAAGTTTACAATTCAAAATTCATGAAATATGCATATAAATCATATTTCTAATGCATTTTTCAGATTTGTTTTGTTCACATATGTGTAATACTTATTGTTTTTTATCTTTGTGCAAGTTGGACATGTTTAGATCTAGTATTTATAGGATTAATCTATTTTCATGTATGGTTAATACTTAGCTCACTTATGGAGACTACATATGAAATCTACTTCTATTGTGCAGACTTCAAATGAAGTTTACGTCTTAATAAAATGTTCAATTTTTTCTATATTTGAAAGTAATATCACTTACACCAAACAAGGTCTTATGACTGATCTTGGACACGTACAAGAATCTCAAAAATGTCGTGTTCCATTTGCGATTTTAACATACGTGATCATAAATCAAGTCACTATTCACCTCATTATCTCAAACTTGACAATTATATGGTCTATGTTTTATCATTTTTTCTTGTCATGTCTTCTTCCTTCTGCGATGATCAGTTCCGGATACTTCATTTTCAAACTGACGCTAGTTAAATTCTCAATTCATGAAAACCAAACTTAAATTTTCTGAAAATCAGTGATTCACATATTTTGCATTAATTAAAACACCAAATCAAATATACAAGAACATGATTTTACAACATGCAACGATACAAAAGAGACATAAGCTAATCAATTTCGTAATTACAATAAATAAGCCATGGTTATTACAATTAGTTTCACCACCAATGTCAAAGTTCTTCAATGATCTATGCGTTTGAGCTCCTCCATAATTTAACACAGAACAAAAACAATGCGAAATGTTTTGCTTTGGCTAGTGGACTCTCACGTCAAGATCTATGGACTCGTTTTACATCTCTCGTTCGAACTGCATTTTTATATATAGGATCGAAACAAAATGGTGACTCAAATTATGTAGGATTTACCTACCCATGATAAAGAGAGATTAAAATCCTTTTGAATCAAAATTAATAAAAAAGACAAATGAAGAAGGAAGATTGCATTCATACAGGCTTGATGCTGCTTCACGGCTCATTTTTAGTTCACGGCTCCAATTAATCTACATAAAGAAACTTAATGAGAACAATACAAAAAGAATAATAACAAATTACATTTATAAATCTCACGGCTTTGTTGTATATAGTAATTGACTTTCATGGAATTGATTATTTAATGTCATGTTAATCATTCATATAAAAACCAATTCTCACACAATCATACACAAGCAAATAAACAACCAAGAATCTAAGAATCTATAGACACAAAAACATGGGTGATCATCATGAAAATTCACTGACCTAATTGATATAAAATGGAGTTAGAGAGAAAAAGAGATACCTGAAACATCAAAGTAACCAAAGAAGATTGACAGTGTGAGGATGTTGGAGAAGAATAAGAGAAATTGGAGGTGAGTGACTTAAGATCGTTCCATGTGGAACTTGTCACAAGACTCTCAACCATCAGAGACAGAGCCGTAACCGTAATCGTCGTGGGTTTGTTGTTGGTGTTATCGGTGGATGTGGTGGCTAAGTCATCAAAGCGAATGCAAGATAAGAAAAAAGATATTTCAGAAAAAGGTAGATTCAGTAGTGTTTAGACATCTGTGTCAGTCTACTATGTAGACTTCTTCCAAAGTCTATTATCAAACAAACAACAATTACCTTTACTGAAGAAGAACATATCTGGATCAAAGGATAGAAAAAAAAATACTTACTTGTAAAGGAAATGCGACTCAGATCTGCAACAATAACAGACCCACAAATGTAAATAAGCGGTTGAAGACATGTATGAAGACTGAAATGAGAAAGATGAGGGGTAAAATCTGAAAGCCTACCGGTTCGGATAAGAAAGAAGAAGTCAATAGTGGCTCAGATCTGTAGTAATAAGAGAAACAAATGTGAATAAATGGTTGAGAACATGTGTGAAGACATATATGAGAAAGATGACGGGTCAGAAAGCTTACCAGTTCGGAAAGAGGACAGGTGAGGACGACGGTGGCTCAGATCTGCAACAAAATATAAAGAAGTGAGAAACAAGTCATATAAGAGATGGAGAGAGAAGAAGAATGACGACATATAAGAAGAAAAATGGAGAGAGATGGAGAGAGAAGAACGCAGGTGGAGGTTGACGTTGGCGTAGGAGAAGTATACCAGCCATTTGAGAGAGTTTCTTTAACAAAAAATTAGGGTTAAGGATGTAAGTTTCGTTTATATATGCAGGTAAGTTAGGTTAAAATGCGGTTTGGTAGACTTCTTTAAAAGTCTACGAACCCCTAAACTCTGAACGAAACCCTAAACATTTTGTAGACTTCCTTTGAAGTCTCTAACTTCAAGTAGACTTCATTAGAAGTGTACTCCACAAAAATTTAAATCGATTATTTTCAAAAGGTTATTCAATATCCTAAATTAAAACTTCTATCAAACATCCAAACATTCAACATATTCGTAATTTCTCGTTTTTTAATGCAAATTTAACATTTTAAATATTAAAATTCTAAACCCTAAATATAAAAACGTGTTTCCGACTTATAATGTCAAACCGTTATCCATCTTTTGGACTCGTAACTCGGAGACATGCGCAAAATAACATATATTACTCAAAATAAAACATCACGTTATAGTTAACGCAACTTTAGAATATAAGCGTTAAACTATAATTTCTACTAAATTGTTTACCCTAAACCCTTAATTATATATACGAGTCCTTGAACTTGATCTATTATAACCATAAACTCATAAAACTTATAAATATCAAACAACAATAAGTACTAACATGTGACCACATACATATCTAAACACATGGATATAGACAAGATTAGTTGGTATCTCATGTATTTGTTTGATATAGTATGCATTTTGTATACCATTTACTACCCTATTTGTCTTCGTTGATTTAATTTATTTCAATTTTGTGAAATTTAATTTTTTAAACGTCACAATTGTTTATAGTTTAGTTATGAATATAAATATTTTGTCAAATTATTTTTTGTTGATTTTTAAATTTATATATTCAACATAATTATTTTGTAAACTTTCATTGAAGTCTACAAAATGTACAAAGTAGACTTCCTTTAGAGTCTTCAATGTAGACTTCTTAATTGCGTTGTAGACTTCTCGAGGGCCAGAACGGTAATTGTGCAACCCATTTTTTTGTTTGGTCATAAAAGCTGCATTTGTAATTTCACTACCCTCTTGGGTTAGTTTTGCCAAACATGACATAAGGGGTCTACAATTGCAATTAAAATCAATTTGTAGGTCATTTTTAGCAATTTCTCCAAAAGACAATTACGGTCTTAAGTAGAAAAATTTCATTTTTTGTAATATTCTTATAGTTACGTATGTTGAAAAGTGTGTTTAAAGTTTTTTGTGTTCTTTGACATAGTTGTGGATATCTTAAACTTTTAAATTTAAATATCAATACCCTTTCTAATTATTTTATGTGTATATATTCAATTGTCTTATCATTCTTTTTTTTTTATTCTTTCGATTTTTTGTTTTGTTTTTTTACGATTGATATTCTCTCTAAGTTATTGTTTTCTATTTATATTGTCTCTCTACCTTTGTTTATGACTTACTAGATTAGGACCCGCATATTATGCGGGTATTATATATTAAAATTGATAATTTGTGTAGTTATACCCATATAGTTATATTCTAAATTAAAACTCCGTTAATATAGTCATAAATTACGTTTTGCTAACCGTGAGTTAGAAAATAAATACTGAGTTTAAATCTTCAAAAAATTATAAAAATAATTCATCTATACTTTGAAACTGGATCTATTAGAAATCACGAAGAATTTTTTATATATATATCAATTATATATACTAACCTTTTCATCAAGTAGAAGAACTTCTATTCCCATAAGTACGTTGTTCGCTTTAAGATTTATAGGTTCCCACTTTCGAAGAATACATGCAATAGTTCGACGGTAAACACGATTTTGATCTAATTGATCAAAAACTAAATAGTTTTGACTGATTTTTTGAACCGTGGTTTTCATGATTTGCAAAGAAAATTAAGGATTTGGGGGTGTAAGTTAAATTTTGGGAGGTGTGTGTTATTATATAGTTTTTGGATTTGCCTTTTCTGAAATAATATCATTTTTAGAAGGTTTAACATTTTTTTTTTATATATAAATGTTTATTTTTGTGATGTAACATTTATTTTGTTTAACATAATGGTATTTATATATTTTTTTTCTTTTTTTTTTAACGATTTACATAAGATTTGTTTTGGGTTTTAAAAATATGTTTAATGAAACAATAAGAAAAATGTTAATGTGTCTTTATTTTATTGGTTTAAAATAATGATATATTTATTTTTTAATTGCTTGATTTTAAATAGGGTATTTTAACACATGTCATCATCTCGATCGATAATAGACACATGTCACGATCCCGTGAGTTACAATTTTGACAAACTCTCCTTTATACAATAAGATTTTAATCATATATGAATATCATCTTAAGTAGGGATTCTTGCAAATCTAGACCTTTTTTGATGGTAAATGGCAAATCTAAATCCTTTTTTATACACTTTCAAAGTTTGCAATTTCTTCACAAATAAATCCTTATGTTTTTGAGATAATCACCAAAATGCCATTATTTCCTATTTTGTTTTTTTTTTAAACCAGAAAAAACGGAAAAGACCAAAAAAGTATATCTGAGCTACTAATTACAACATTGCCATCATCATCAAGTTCTTCAACCACCATTGACAACCAAAACAAAGCTTTTAATGCGTTTTTCATCCGTTTTTCCTTCATAAATCCAAGATATTTCATATCAAAACTTCATTATCATCATTTGCTCTCCAATTTGAACCACAAAACACTATAATTTATGATTTACAAAGGTTTTTCTCACAACCTCATGTTTTCTTCTAGTTCTTCCATAACGACAGTTGGGCTTATTCATTACAAGTAACATTCTTAGCTGCAACAACTCGACGAAGCCTAAAAGAAGCTCGAACGGCGGAAAATGGTAACTTCAGAACTCTTTCAGAAATTTCAGATTTGTAACGCGATTGTAGTGTTTGTTTAAAGTCTACAAGTCAACAAATGGGTTATATTTGTAATTGACTTTTTGTGAAATTTTTTGAAGTAGACTTCATGTAAAGTAAACGATTTGTCCTTTGGAAACAAAAGAAGCATGTGTAGAGAAAAACTGAATTCTACATAAAGTGAGGTTATATTTGCATTTGACCAAAAGTTTGACTCTTTTTAGTAGACTTTAAAGGAACTATAATTATATAAGGCTTCATATGAACTCTACTTGGCAAAAAATTTAGGTCATTTTTGACTTTGACTTTTTGGTTTAAACTTTATGTAAAGTCTACTTTTAACAAAAATGTTAGTTTTGCATTTGACCAAAATTTGGAACATTTGACCAAGGAAAAAAACAATTTTGTAGACGTAAAGAGAAGTCTACGTACAAGTACACTTTAAACAAAGTCTACATATCCAGATTTTGGTCAAATACAAAAGTAACCTGTTCTTCTAAGTAGACTAGAAATAAAGTTTACAGAATTAAGTAGACTTCGATTAAAATTTACTCTTAAAAATCAAACTTTGGTTCATTGCAAATATGACCTAATAAATTTTGCGTAGACTTAATTTAAAGTCTACTTTCTACTGTATCTTTTAGATTAAGTCTACAAACTTTTGACGGTTTTTCGCATATCATTGTAGATTTCTGTAGAACTCTACATTAAAAAGTCAAACTTTAGTCAATTGCAAAACTAAACCCCTCAGTTTTGTAGAGTTCAAATGAAGTGTACTTTAAGAAAGTCAAAGATTTGATCAATTGCAAAACTAACATAATCTTAACTAAGTAGACTTGGAATGAAATCTACAATCAATGTAGATTTTAAATGAAGGGTGCTCCGTGATAGTCGTAATTGCAAAAGTACACCCCTCTTTTTGTAGACTTCATTTCGGGTCTACCGTGTAGACTAGGATCAAAGTTTACGCCGTAGAGTATGAGCAAAGTCTACAAACCAAAGATTACAAAAAATGCATTTATCCATTTTTCATATCGAATTTTTCAGAAATTTTTGATCTCACATAGGTGGAGTTACTTTTTCATACTTATGTATGTGTTGGAGATGTTTAGGTTATATATATATGGGTTTAGGGTATATAATAATATGTTGGGTTTTATAAGCATCTACCTCGTTTGTGTAGACTTCTATTAAAGTTCACGTGTCAATTATGATTGTCTCTAATGTAGTTGCATGTTTTTGGAACATATGATGATTTAGTTACAAGTTGTTTATAGAGATTGGGTAGAGAAAGACATGATATGGAATTTTGAGGTGGATAATCGTAAAGGAGGAAGGATATTCTTTTTGAGTGATGCATGTAAACATGATGAGCTTGTAGAAATGGCACGAGACGATTTCAAGATACCGTATGGAGTCTGTGGAGTTAAGTTATTATTTGCCGGAATCAATGTTGGAGAAGATGGATGCGGGTACACCTCCAATTCATGTCACAAGTGATAGACAAGTTCGCAATTTGATAGAACTCGCAAGGACGCATGTTTTACGGCTTTGTGTATCGAGTCACATCGAGATGGATAATGGAAATAATGATAATGTCGATGGACTCGGATACGGTGCTAATGATGAATATGCTGATGAAGAGACGGACAAAGATACGGAAGAAGATGAGATAGAGGGTGTGGAAGAAAATGAGGTAGAAGGTATGGAAGAAGAAGAAGAAGAAGATGAGGTGGAGGGTGCAAATGGGGTTAATGGTGTTATGGAAGATAATGATGGTGTCGATGAGGATTACAGTGAGTATGGAAAAGTGAAAGATGAGGAGGAAGATGATGTATCGTTTGATTATGTAGGTGCAAACGCGAATTCTGTTGTCGAAGGAGGAAGGTCGAAAACTATATGGTCTGACAATATATTCGTTACGCAGAGTTTTGGTAGTAAGGAAGAAATGGTTTCAGAATTACGATTAACGGCGGTGATGTTAAGATTTGCATTCAAAGTATTTAAGTCTACGAGAACTCTTTTTGTAGATACATGTCGTGTGAAAGGGTGCTTGTGGACGCTTAGAGCGGCTGTAAAACATGAACCCAATAGGTTTTGGGTTAAAAAGTACGTGAAAGGTCATACTTGTTCACTGTCAGACCGAGCAATTCAACGTAAGCGGAGTACTCCGAAGTACATTGGTCAGTTGTTTATAGAGCGTGTTGGGATAATTGTTGGAATTACACCTCAGCATATCAAAGATTCAATGAAGGTGATGTTTGGTATGAAATTGGATTATAATCATATAGAGCAATGAAATATGCACAAGAGTTAGTGCGAGGAACCCCCGAAGATGGATATCAGAATATTCCAGCTTATTTGCATCAAATCCAGGAGGCCAATCCGGGAACCGTAACCGGTCTTGAAATCGATAATGCAAATAGATTTAAGTATTTGTTTATTTCTTTTGGAGCCTCCATTGCGGGTTTTTAATACCTACGGCGAGTTATTGTGGTAGATGGGACGCATTTAAGTGGAAAGTACGAAGGGTTTATGCTAGTTGCAGCTGCACAAGATGGAAATTTCCAAATATTTCTTTTGGCGTTTGGAATTGTCGATAGTGAGAATGATGCTTCATGGGAATGGTTTTTCACCAAATTGCGTAATTGTATCTCAGATCAATACCCGTTGGTAATTGTTTCTGATAGGCACAGTTCTATTATAAAGGCATGCGAGAAGGTTTTTCCTTGGGCAACCCGAGGTATATGTTATTATCATCTCCAATGTAACATTGTCAAAAGGTTCAGGGGGAAACATCTCATGTACTTGGTCAAGGGGGCCGTGTATGCGTATACGCTAGAAGATTTTGACCGATACATGGACACGATACGACGTATAAAGCCTGACCTTGCCACATACTTGGATGAAGCCGATCCGAAGCTATGGTCACGGGTTCATTGCGAGGGAGATAGATACAACATAAAGACGAGCAACATCGCCGAGTCAATCAATGCCGCACTTAAGGTAGCTCGTGGATTTCCCATATCATTCCTCTTAGAATATATTTGGGACAAGCTAAGTAGGTGGTTTAGTGCAAGGCGACATGATGCTTTCAATCTAACAACACACCATAGTAGGAGAGTTGAATACTTGTTGGCGATTCGTGATGAAATCGCGGCTACAATGACGGCAGAACGGCTTAATGATTGACAATTTTTTTGTTAAAGGAGGAAAACGTGATTGTATCGTTGATTTGTACCAGAAGAAGTGTTCATGTGGTGTATTTGATATTGAAAAGGTACCTTGTAGTCACGCTATTGCAGCCTTGGAGGAGAATAGTCAAGATATGTCTACGGCTGTGTGTTCGTCGTACCAGAAGGACTACTTGTACGCGGCTTACTCCCATACAATATATCCAAAGAATGAAGCATTACCCAAACCTGAAAGAAGACTATGTCTGCCTCCCGAAGTGATGCCTCGTCGTGGTAGAAAGAAGCAGTCTAGGTGGCAGACTTGGTTAGAGCTCTCAAGGAAGAAAGGCACACGGAAGAACAACAACGGCTAATGATTCTTGTTCTTTTATTTCATATTAATGTACTATTAAGTGGTGTTTGGAAGTCTTTAAAAACTTGTTGTTTTAGTATTATGATATAAGTGATCTTGGAAGTCTTTAAGAACTTGTTATTTTATTTTAGTCTTGTACTATAAGTGTTCTTAGAAGTATGTAAGAACTTGTTTTATTTTAGTCTTGTTCCAGAAGGATGAATTAAAAATAACATATGCACATGTAATTGGTTTGAAAATAGTAAACAAAATATAATCAAATCCGAAATACATAATTAGACTCATAGTTTTTTGAGTCAAATCTTAAACCACAAAGAAACCATGACGAAATGTAGACATCTGTTTTAAAATACCATAGAATAAGTTCAAGGAAATAAAACTACAATGCAACGACTTAAACAACATGAAACAAATGATACAACTACTTAGGTTCCACAGTGTCCTTCTCAAGAAGCCTTGAGCTTTTTCGAATCTCCTGTTTTTTGGGAGAGAATTTGGCACTAACCCCAACATATGCAGGTGTAATGTCCTCCATAACATCATCATTGTCTCCTTCAGCAGGCAGTGGTGGTCCATTGAGATTAGATGTTACATACTTCTTTCTTCCACCTTTAACTGACTTAACAGCTGCAAACTTATCCAGAAGAAGTTTGATCTTCTTGTCACAGGAATTAAAACGATCCGTCATATTTTATGCTAACTTAGTGATTTGCAGGTCAAATTGTGTTTGCAGGCCCTTCAAGAAAGAGATCAGATCCTCACCAACAGCCTCTGAGCTGGGAACAAAGGGCCTATTACGGCTTGGTGCAGTCGAGTTAATGCCAACACTATTGGATTGTCGAGGTTGAGACTTGACAGCACCTGTTATAACACATTCACATTAGTATAAACTGAAACATATAACAAAGAAATTCAGAATTAGGATTGGTAATCCACATTACCTTTTTCACTCTTTACGTTACTATAGACCTTCATACCCTCGACTGCCCAATGACCTGCTTCCCACTTCCATGCTCTTTCATATGATGTGTTGATAATGTTGATAATCCTTTCGTCAACAATATCACCATCACATAAAGGGAACATTTCATCAACAGTGGCCTTGGTAATAAATCTTTGAACACGGGACTACAAAAGAGAAATCAACAAGAGGTCATCAATTAGGAACTTTTTGAAGGGTTGCAGAAATTAGGAATGAAGAAATACCATAAGTTACCTGATCAAGCATATTTCTCCGAACTAGTTTTCGGCTCTTTGATCCTTTGAACGCAAGCATTGGTGGCGTTGGGTTGTTAGGCATTGGTACACCAAACTTAGATGCGTACCCATGTAAAACATAATATACCCACGCTTGGAGAACTTGAGTAAACCCTTCAATGTAATATGACGACTTTGTTGGATTTGTTTCTTTAACAGAAGCTATCAACGTCTTGAAAGCCACTCGGCTCCAAGGGTAGTTCAAGAAAGCTTATAGATCCATAACAAGCCCAGCCAACTTCACATTTGTTGCTTTGGTATCTCTACGTGCTTCAATGAACCCAACATATATGCAAAGATATCCCAGCCTCATGCAATCAACCCGAGACCATGAACCCCTTAAAGCGCAAGCCTTGCAAGCCGTTATCAGCTGAGTTACACTTGGACCCATATCGATATGCACACCAAGAAGCTCCCAAAATTCTTTCATCACCTCCGTAACCACTAAGTCCGGTGCATCCAGATTCGGAACATAGTCACAGTTGAGACCGGTTAGATGTTCAAACTCTAGCAACGAAAACCTAACGAAAACCTAACCGGGTCAACACCAATGAGACTCCAGATCTCGTAAGGCTTCTTAGTTTCCAACTGGAAACACAACATAAAGAGAACCAGCCTTGATAAAAAATATATACCCTAATTCTAACCCCATATGTCAAAAACATGTTTCTTACTTGTAATGTCAAACCATTAACCATAAATCGGAATCGTAACTCGAAAACATAAGCAAAATAACATACATAACTCAAATTTAACATCACCTTATATGTAACCCAACTTTAAAAATGGAACATATTCTATAATTTCTAAAAAGTTCTTTAAGCTAAACCTTAAACCATATATATGAATCCATAATATTAAGGGATTTTTTGAAAAATACCATATTTGAGTTTATAATATTGTAAAATACCCATTACAACTATAAACTCATAAAACTTACAAACACTACCAACATGTGAATTTACATCAATATCTATAAAAATGGGTTATAAACTAACTTATTTGGTATCTTATGTATTTGTCTACTATACTATGTAATTCATTTACTATCCACTTCCTCTTTATTTGTTTAATTTGTTCCAATTTTATGATTTTCTATTTTAAGAATTTCACAATTGTGTATAGTTTGGCTAAAAATAAAAAAAATTAATCAAAATATTTTTTGTTAATTTTAAAATTTAAAATTTGTAACAAATTAATGAGTAGATTGATATGAAGTCTACAAAAATACTTAGTAGACTTCCCTTTGACGTTGCAGACTTTACGAGGGTTAAAATAGTAAATTGGGGAAGCATTTTTTTGTTTGTTCATTAAGACTGTTTGGGTAATTTCGCTACCCCATTGGGTTAGTTTTGCCAAACATCACCTAAGGGTCTAGATTTGCATTTACATTTGTTTTTGGGTCATTTTTAGCAATTTCCCCTCTTAAGTATCATCTTTCCTATTATTTTCAAAGAATTACCACTATATTTTATAATTTACGAATAAAAGTATAAAAAGTTAAAAATAGGAAATTACATTGTTCTTCGTCTTTAGACTCGGTTACTTCTCAATTATCATGTTGCTAAATATTAAATTTAACCATAAAAAATATATATTAAGATATTAATGAAATATATAAAAAAAATTAGAAAATATGTACAACATAATTTAAATGAAGTTTATATTTAACCTACCAACTAAAATTCAGAACTTTGGTATCTCTTTAAGAAAAGCTGAAAATTGGTGAACTCGAAGTATTTTTTCTCATCTTTTGATGGAACCTTGTTAGTGTCTATGTTGCATGGAATCGGAAACGGGTACGCGGAAGCGAAACGTTAAGAAACGCGGAAACGTGTTTTTCAAAAAAATGAGGAAACGGGTACGTTTTGGAAACGTCTATATATATACAAATATATATATATATATGTATAATATTACCATGGTAAAAAATTATTAAAAATCAAAACCATATTTAAAAGTATTTGAAATAACAAAAATTCAATACATAAATATTAAATAGCTTAACTAAAAAATAAACAAATAACATTCAAATTCAAATATTTAGACTATCATCTTCATTTTAGGTTATCATAATGAACTATTATAGACGAAAAATAATATGAGTGTTTCATAATATGTTTTTAAACTTATTAAATAATAAATAGATCCATATATTTTTAAAATATTTAATTTATTTTCAAAAAATTAAAAATCGCGTTTCCAAAATAAAGACTCGCGTTTCCAAAGTGGAAACTCGCGTTTCCAAATCAATTTTTTTAGAAAACGCGTTTCCATCGCGTTTCCTCGCGTTTCCATCGCGTTTCTGATTCCGAAACGTTTTCGAAACGGGAAACGCTCATCGGATGGAGTTTCCGTGTAACCTAGGTTAGTGTCGATTGTTTGGCAAAAAACATTTTTTTTTAATAACATATACCAATCATCTTCAAAAAACATATGATCAAATCGACTGACATGTGCATTGGTTACCAAAATTTGAATTTTTAATCCTGTTCGTTTTTTCTTTTCTTTTTTTTTTGTAGAAAAATGTATTTTTTAAATAATATATTATTGATATATCATGGTTTTTACCGGTTTTTTACCATGATTTAACCCGATTTTATCGAGTCTTTTCGGTGTTTTTCTAGTGTTTTAGAGACTTTGCAGGTTTGTGTATGAATGAAGCTTAATTGGTGATTATAGAGCATTTCAGAGCATTAAGGAAAAAGCAGTCGAAGTCACAAGTGCGGTGCAAAAATTTGCAGAGTGCGTCGATCGACGCATGCCCTTGTGCGTCGATTGACGCAACTTAATGATTTGCGAAGAAAGAAGTTTTTCCAAATTCTGAAGATTTCCTTTTCGTCCTAGAAGTTCCAAAAGTTTACAAATCAAGCCCAACATGAATTTTAGCTTATGAATACTTAGTTTTCTTTTAATTTCATTATGCTATCTTTTATTCAAGACTTAGAGATTCAAAGAGTTTTTGAGAGGTAGGGAGACAAGTTTTCAGACCATTTAGTATCTCTTTCTTTATCTCTTATTAATGCAGTATTATTCAGTCATCATGTTTTCTGCATCCATGTCTGAGTAGTTTGCTTGTTAGGTTTAGGGTTTTTCAGAGGTTAAAGATGGATTGTTAGATTCATATAATTGATTAGGATAATCATCTTGTTCTTCATCTAAGTTTATTCTTAATGCTTGTTCTAGATTGATCACCTAGAATTAAGATCTTAGGTTAATAAATTGATACGAGAGTACAATTGATTTCCTGAACTATCTTAGCTGAGCAAAATTCCTATTCGCAAAGAGATTTGGTTTAGGGATTTTGTCAGTAATTGAACATGAACTTTAATGCTTGTTTAAGTTGTTAGAATTCGCAAAGAGATTTGGTTTTCTAGAATTAGGACAAGTTGCTGCTTCTTGGCCAAGACTCGAAGCATCCAAGTTTCCACTTAGGCGGCGGTATGGTAATCTTAAGGAGGTGTTTGCTGATTCTGCAGTCGTGAATAGGCCTATCAGTGACACTTAGGATGAATATGATTCTTTGCTATATAATGAGTGGTTGAAAGTGAATTTGAAGCCTATACAAGGGTTGCTGATTGTAAGACTATCGAGGATTTGGGAATCAAAGAGGATGTGTTGCGTTTTCTAGCACGAGCAGGACTTGGACACATTGCAACCAAGCATCATAAGCTGTATCCGGACTTGGTGAAATAGTTCTTTGCTTCAGTTCGAGTTTACTATGAGGAGGGTGTTGATGAGACTGCTCAGACGGGTACATTGACATTCATGGCTAAGGGAGTCCGGTATAGGGTTTCTTTCACTGACCTTTGCAGGATTTATGGTTTCCAATCTCATCATACTGCTACAACATTTCCCACCACATTTGCTGAGATGAGAAGTTTATGGGACCTCTTTGAAACTGGTTACTATGATACTACGGGCACTCCACATACATATATTAGGCACCCCATGGTTCGATATTTGGCTCGTCTTTTTGCTAACACTATTCTGTACAAGAACGAGCTAGGGAAGATGCTTATAGATGAGCTTGTCTTGCTGTTCAAATGTCTCCAATATGATATGGTGTGGCCGATTGGAATGCCTGGTTTGAGAGTTGACGCGAACTTGGGAGCTGTTTTTGCACATCAGTTGATCTCAGTGAAGAATACTCCATTCACTCTGAGCAGCTCCAAGTTCTTCACAGCTGGTAGTCTTCTTACTCCTATTTTTGAGTTCTGCAGGATTGACCCTTCCTCTCTTAGTGTGAAGAGTGAGAGTTGGACCTTGGATTTCGCTTTCCTGAAGAAACCTACTAGGGTTCAGGATGGTCCTTACTGGATTTTCCGTGATGCTTTGGGGCCACATATGGTTCTTTGCCTATTCGCGAGCTGATTACCATCAAAGCTGATAATCCTTCACTAGCTTTTCAGCCTGATGCAGCTTTGCATAGGCCAGTTGAGCGGCGTTCCACTACTCGCTAGAAAGTGAGTGCGCCTGCAGGTGCTTCTACAAGAGCTAGCACTTCACGCACAGTAGGAGAGCCTACACCTGAGCCACTTCATTTTATAGATATTCCTGCGAGACCCATGTCTCAAGATGATTTGCAGGATTTTGTGGTTAATGGATTTCAAAGTATCTGGACTGCTATCGCGAGGCTCGCTAGCTGTGGTTGTGTTCATTCGATTTCACCGCCTCCTGCGCGTCCCACTTTACCGCAACATGCTGCTGAGGATGATGCTGAAGATGAAGATTAGTTCTTCTCCGCTGTATACCGGTTTCGTTGTTTTCTTTTCTCTTTCTTTCTTGAAGTCATTTTTTATGTTTTTAATTGAGTCAATTTTTCTTTGAATTACTAAAATTGTGAACTTAATTAGATGATATGATTTTGGTGCTTTTGATCGTGTTTGTTTTGAGTGCTTTAAATAGTTACTTACCATTGGACGACATGACGAAACGAATCTCGACAAACATAACGCATACAGTCCGTTTACAAACAGATGCGTCGATCAATGCCGACTGCTTGCGTCGATCGACGTAGCACACCAATACATAATCATTTCTATTTTCACAATTCTAACTTTTTATTTTTATTTTTCTTTCATAAATTTCAGGCTTGATTAACATTAGGGACAATGTTATTTAAGTATGGGGGAGTTAGTTACTAACATTGTTTATTATTTTGAGAGTCAAAAAGTCGTTTTATTGAGTCAAAACTTGTAAGGAATAATGACATTTTCTAGGAACAAATGCTTAGTTTCTGCGACTTATTAGTTGTTGCGACAAAGCCCTTGGAAGGAGCGAATTCAAAGCCAAATGATAGTAAAGGTTCCCCTCTTATCGCAGTTTGCAAAACAAGTAGATCAAACTCTAGACTACCACACTTGATCTCCATCTTGTTATATTCTCATTGATGATGTCACGATAGTAATAACATTCATGACTTCTTATCTTTTTACCACTCTCTGTTGATCCTGAATGGCCAGCTAATCTTGAGTTGGTACCCAACCCATAACCTTAACCTTTATTCAAACCTCATGCAACATTCTTTTCCATTTGACTTATGTGCATGCATGTGTAAAAACGTCGGAGAGAAAAGGGACAGACATAGTTTTTCATTCACAAGATTGCGAGGGAAGAGATTTGGTTGAAGTACATGAAGAATTACAACAAGCTTGGCATTCCTTGGGATTTATACAGTCTTTCATGGTAATTTTCGAGAAATCTATTATGTGTAGATCATTCCCCCTTCTTTAGTCAAAAAAAAAAAAATTTAGAGAAGGAAAGGGAATGATCAGTTTTTAAAAGGTCTCCAGTTCTAAGAAGTTCCAAGGAATCAAAGGATGGAGTGGAGTGTGTGGGATACAATCGTATTTGGAGGAGAGTGCGCAAGTGAATGAGTAACTGTGGGTATTAACGGGACCATTCTCTCTCTTGCGATTTTGCATAATGCGTGCATCCACCAAATAAAGTCTGGTAACCCTAAACACTTCTAAGCTCCACTAAACACTAAAAGCCTTTTTACATAATACCTAGCTTTATACTTGGTTGACATTGTTAGAGAGAATTCCATTACTATCGATTGAGTGTGCGATAATTAAGATGATGTGAAATTGATGGGCTTGCAGGGTAAGATTTGAGGCCCAACCTATGATAGTTGCGAATTCGTGATCACTAAGGTTTCTTTGTTTATATGCAGCGAAAGAGCCAAGGAAGCGAAAGCTATGTTCTAAAAGATATGTAAGTTCCCGCGATTTTTAAACCTCGACTCCATTTTTAGTCTCTAGTTTGTTTGAGGGCAAGCAAAAGCTAAGTCTGAGGGAGTTGATATATCATGGTTTTTACCATATTTTAACCATTTTTTATCGAGTCTTTTCGGTGTTGTTCTAGTGTTTTAGAGTCTTTACAAGTTCGTGTATGAATGGAGCTTAATTAGTGATTATGAAGCATTTTGGAGCATTGTGGAAAGAGCAGTCGAAGTCACAAGCTTGGTGTAGAATTTGCAGAGTGCGTCGATCGATGCAGCTTGATCGCGAGAAAAGAAGATTTTCCAAATTCTGAAGATTTCCTTTTCGCCCAAGAAATTCTAGAAGTTTGCAAATCAAGCCCAACACGAATTTTACCTTATAAATACTTAATTTTCTTTTAGTTTTCATTATCTTGTCTGTTATTCAAGACTTAGAGATTCATAGAGCTTTTGAGAGTTAGGGAGGCAAGTTTTCAGACAATTCAGATTTCTTTGAACCCTTATGTATCTCTTTCTTTATCTTTATTAATGCAATATTATTCAGTCATCATTTTTTCTACATCCATGTTTGAGTAGTTTGCTTGTTAGGTTTAAGGTTTTTCAAAAGTTAAAGATTCACATAATTGATAGGATAATCAATTAGAATTAACAAAGAGATTTAGTTTTCTGGAATTTAGGCATAGATAGCTTTCGCAACGAGAGTTGGTTATCTTTACATTAGTGTTTCTAGCTCAAGAACTGTTCTTAATAAAATCCTATCGTTTTGAATCTACAATTTTCATTTACCTGAGAAATTCCCAAGGCCTAATTCTTTGTTCTGAATTGAATTTAAATGAAATACAACTTTCAATCGCTTTTATTTATATTTGCATTCATATTTACATTATTCACTTAACTTAATTCGAAGTTGAAATTCCATTGTGTGATTAAGATTCCCGGTGATTCGACCACTTAGTACTACAATTGATCTCTTAATTTGAGAGAGTAACTCAGGGTAAATTTGAGCATATCAACGAGTATTCCACAACTCAGCGTCGTAGATTTTTCGTTCCATAAAGATGTAATTCCGCATGAACATCTCAGAGAGCTGGAGGAATGTGTGAATCAAATTCTTCTCCAGCTTGTAGAACCATTAGAGGGCAGACCCCTTGAGGCTTTCCACGAACAATTTGCAGTAGCCGATGTCTTTTTTCGGCTTCCTTTAAGTTTGCTCTTCCCAGAGCAACTTTGAATTCCGTCAGATGCTCCGAAGGGTCTGTGGCTCCTTCGTAGATTGGTAACTTGATTCTTCCGGGATTGGAAATGTTAGTTTTCGTGATCCGTTCAGCATAAGGCGTGTTACGTGCCTTCTCCAGTACTTGTGCAATTTCGGGAGCCTTCCTAAGTCCACTGTGTATCTGCGATTGAGTATTCTTCAAGTCGGAGGCGACTCGCTCCATCAAAGCCCGTATCTCAACGATTTTTGCATTCTGAGATCGTTCCAGTGCCCTACGTTCCAGCTTCTTCTTTTATTGTTCTTCATTGACGTCAGAGTAGTTGGTGTATTCCGAGGTGTCTTGCATAATTTTTTGTCTTAGAAGAAGTTGGCGAGCTTTGAGTGTTAGGGGTGCGTGGCTCTTGAGAGTTACCACCTACACCTTCTGTCTGTGCACGTCTTCAGGGGTTTGGTTGATCCTTGTTGGAGATATCCACGAAGCGTTAAGGGGGCCTGTCCGATTCTCGCTGTGGCGGAAGTGGCGGCAAGTCGTCCGGATTTCTCTGATCGGTCCGAGGTGCTGAAAAGTTGAGGCAATGTGGGTCGAAACGCGCCCTAAGTCTTGCCGTGTTAGGTCTTTCACCCTTTCTTTGCGAAAGAGCTTTCAGCTCCTTCGAAGTGGCCTCGTTGATCTTATTTTGCTCCTTTTGTTCCTTGAGGATGGTCTCAAGCATCTTTTTGACCTCGGCTTTGCCGCCTTGATCATCGACGATGTTGGTAATCGCAGCTTCGACCGAGGGTTCCTTCTCTCGGTCGGCTCTGTGAGACGAGGTCTCTTCGCCTGTCTTGTTCGTTAGGCCGGCCATATTCTTAGATATGGTGTGTCACGTAGTTTTTTTGTGTGACAAACTCTCTAGTTCCCCTTAGTTGGCGCCAAATTGTGGAAGCCAATACTCGCACAATTAGATTTTTAAGGGTTTCGTTAAGGAAGCATATATTTCTAGGGTAAACTACGAGAGAGAAACGATGAGCCGGAGAGAAAAAGGATTTATTATTGCTGTGACCGCTTCTGTGAATGAAGTTCCGGATGCCTTTTACAAGGGCTTGTACATTGATATATATAACTCCCTAAGTTGGCTAAGTCTTTCCATAAAGATAATACTAAATTTCAAAAGTCTTCGTGGATTTCTTTTCCTTTACGTCGGTCGCGCCTATGTGGGCTTCGCAACTAGACTGGGCCTTTAGTGCAAGGAACCTTTTGGAGTCTTCCTCGTCACTCTGGCAGACACTTCGGTGTCAGACACGTCGGTGGTACTCTGGCAGACCCTTCGGTGTCCAGACACTTTGGTGTCCAGACACTTTGGTGTCACTTCCCATACACATCGGTTTCACTGCGTCGTCAATGGCACAGTGTCCCTGCTGGCTCTGTGACTTCGCTGATACTGCATACATGACTTCTGCTGCGAGTAGAGAGGAGACAACGTCTTTCCTGCCAGAATCTTTGGTAGCCTTTCAGAAGAGACTTCGCCTCTTAAGCGGAGAAGACTTAGGACCTAAGAAGATTCCCTCGCAGGTGGATGCAACGCATAGAAGACTTAGGGGCGGAGAAGACTTGCTTCATTGTTAGAAATTCCACATCCAAACTCTTTTATTTTGTGTCAAAACGGACCTTGACTAACTTTCCGTTACTCAACAATAACGGTTTTTGCAGATTTTAAAGTTTGAGTTCATATTTTGAGAGAAGAGAAGGAGAAGAAGATCGATAAAATCAATTTAGGAATTTTTCAAGTGACTAACGTGTCGGCCATGTCATTATTCCGTTAGTGTTGACTAACGGAAAGTTAGTCAAGGTCTGTTTTGGCACAAAAAAAGAATTTGGGTACGGAATTTGAATTTATTTTGTGTTCGAGATGTACTGGTCAAGGTCCAAATTTCCGTTAGTGTCCAAATTTCGAGTTTCCGTTAGTGTTGACTAACGGAAAGTTAATCAAGGTCCCTTTTGGCACCAAATAAAAGAGTTTGGGTACAAAATTTGAATTTATTTTGTATTTGAGTTGATATTGGCCTTATTCTAAAGACCAGGTTCAAAACGGCACATTCTGAATAGTTTAGGTCCAAATTGGCCATTTTCCCGGGGCCATATAATCTTTGCACGTCAAAGTATATTCGTTGTTTAATCATAACTTTGAACACCGAAGTTGAGCGGGTGAAATCCGACCCCAACACTACCCTCTGAGGATAGCAGATGCATTGATGCCAAAGAGTTACCGTTAGTTCTGGGAATGCCTTTCTAGAGGAAAATTGGAGCAGTGATGAGCTTGGAGGATCTCATTGTGATCTTAGCAAACATAGACGCCAATGTCACTTATGACATATCTACTGCTCCCACCTTGATAAGTGGAGACCTGCCTGAAATGGAAGATTATGGAGACCCCACAAGGATGCGCCCTTTGCTTCCACATGAGAGATTCATGAACAAGAAGGGAGAAACCTCATACACTGAGAACATACCACATCTTCTACCTGGTGCCACTAGGAAAAACCAGAGCTTCAAGGAGAAGTACAAGGAAGGAATTGGTTGCTCACACTCTTCTGCTGGTAGTAGTGATACAGGGGACGACTCAGAGAGGATTGATAAAGAGTTTGCATCAGTTGCAGCTCATGATTGGGGACCTAGCTTAGTCAATGAGTCTCCACCTTCTTCAACCTAAAAGGAATACCAATGTCAAGCTTAGTGACATAAAACAAGCGCACTTGAGAGGCAATCTAATGGTTATCCTTTTGGTATATACTTTATTTATTTCTTTCAAGTTTTAATATTTTTATGTTTCTGCAACTCCGTTTTCAGTTTCACGAGAAATAGCAGCAAGGATTGCAGGGCACAACAGTGCGAGGTTAAGGATTTGGACTTAGTGGAGACCAACATATGAGGAACCAGTGACTGGGATATAATGGCGTTGTGCAGCGCCCCTGCACCGGTTCCTGGTACATCAACCTCAAAAAATGAAAAGAGGGAAGAGCTAGAAGCTCAAACAAAGACCACCACAATCAACCACTTTGATCACTTCTCCTTAAAGAAGGATCCGGACGCGAACATCCATTTGAATTAAACCGGGTTTTGAATTTCTCGGTTAATTCTAATTGATTTTGGTTAAACACAAGTTTGATTCAAGTATTATTTATCCGGTTTTGAATCCAAGGTTTTGTTTAACTTAGCTTTCCAAGCCAAAACCCAGCTTACTCACGCTCTGAAAATTCTAAGCAGAAACAAACAATGAGTTCCATTTGCATCTTAGAACAATGAAGGCTAAGCTCTTAACCTGTGCATTATATGTTTCACGCCTGCAGCCTTAGTTAAAATTTCACCAATGCTTGAATATGATCTGAATGCTGAATCCCAACCATGTTTGGAATGACACCCTTCCAAGTGCCTACTTGTTGAAAACCTGCTTGATCTAAGCTCATCTCTATCTATTAGAACTTAATCATGACATTATTTATCCCTCTGATGGAACCATGAATCTTACATGTGGATACAATATACACACTCAGGTCATGTTTTAATCCATTTTTACCACTCTTTCTTGACATGAGTGACCATTCCGATCCAAGTTCATCTTCTTGGATGAGAATGGTACCCTGCCTAATTGAACCTAAACCCTTTTTCTTCTTCCCATGCATTTATTTACTGATTGGTAGGCCTTTTTCTTAGTGCATTATTGACAAACGCCTGAAAGAGTTTGGGCCGACAAGAAGAGGAATGCATTTTAAGTTAAATTCTTGCGTCTAAGACTAGCTTTAGGATTTGAGAATTGGGAAATGGTTGGTTCTGAGCTTGAATAGATACATCCAGTGGGGATGATAAGTGTTTCCTGAAGTAAAAAAAGGTTTAGAATGTTAAGCTAGTCCTATGGAGATGAAAATCAGGAAAGTATAGTAGCTCACAGTGTAAAAATAGCAAAAGAATCTAGCTCTCTCTTTGAGAAAAAGCGAAAAGAGTCGAGTAAAAGTGAAGCAGAGAGTAAGACTAGTGTATGAAAGTAAAAGCTGCTGAAAAAAGTGTTAAAAAAGTTACCTCCATAGGTCTGTAACTGAAAATAAAAGAAAGAAGGGATTGACAAAAGTTTTATCTAGCAAACCCAAGCTAGTGGTTACTGGGAAGTGAGGAAGAGAAGGGAAAAGTTGAGTGTACACTCTGGGGATTGGGTAGTCTAATGGATTCCAGCTCTTGTAAGCTTAAATTGGCCCTTATCTTTGCTTGCTTTCGTATAATAGTGCACTGTATTCTTGAGAGTTAACCACCTTAAAGCTACTGAACCCCATCTCTTTGTTATCTGATTGCCCTTTTTGCACCTAGCCAAACAGGTTTGATTCACCTTCTATCTCAGGGATCGCACTAAACACTTTTAATGAATGTCAAAGAGTTGAGTTCTAGTTGACAATAGGAGTTTCTCCAAGTCTCGGAGAGTAGAGTGTGCTCTGTGATGAGCATGGGACAGTTTTCTATAGTAAGAGTATGTTAAGCATTGATCTAATTCTCTCTAGGACTGATTTGTGAAGTTGCTAATGAATAGACTGAGCTTTGAGTTCATACTTTCAAACTCCTTCTCCAGGTTTGCTTTTTGTAGTTTGTTTGTGGACAAGCAAAAGGCAAGTCTGAGGGAGTTAATATACTCATATATCTACCGTTTTCTTGTGCATATTTGCATCCCTTTAACATCCTTTATGCATCTTTCCCCATCATTTAGAGTGCATTTAGTCTAGATTAGCTTAGATTGGTATTTTATGACCATAGTTTAGGATTCGTACATATTTCCTTCTCTTTTACCCTTTTACCCTTTTTCAGGTGGTATATGCGCATAAATAGTAATATCTAGCTAATGAGAGCTTGGAGGAGAGCAGAGGATGAGGTTTTGGGTGCAAAGATGCGGAAAAAGCTTGAAGATTAGAGCAGAAAAGAAGTTACCGGGCGCTCAGTTATCGGTTGGGACCGATAGATCGTGCATACTGACCGCAATACACAGACAAAAGAAGAATTATTGACCGTGGTACAAGGGCCGACTTATCGATGAAAACCAATAGAGTAGACAACCCATACTCCGTGGTATCGGCCAAGACCGATATACTGACCGACTGGACTGAAGATGGAATGCGCAGCCTATTGGTCACATACCATGTCGGGTGTGATCGATACCTTATGTTTTTGTTGACTTTTCTTTTCTCCTTATTTGTTGACCAGCGTTGACTAGGGTTGACCCGGCTACTGTTCACAAAGCAGTATAAAAACCATGTTTTTCGCCATGTGAAGAGTAAGCACTTGTGATTTTTGTTGTAGTCTTAGGGTTCTTGAAATTTCAGCTTCCTTAGCATACTCTTGTGTACATTCGTGTGCTAAGTACTTTTTTATTTTGAGTTTAAATCGCATTCAAGTTTATAATTTATGTTCTTCTTTACTCGCTTTATGATTTCAAGTTCAGACCTTTACTTGAGCTCAATAATGGTTCTTTCCATAACCATAAGTGAGTAGTCAGCTCGCTGAGCTAAGGGGTAGTAGGTTATGAGCTTATAAGGTCTTGCTAAGGTTGCGGAAGGTCTAAGAGAGTAGATCCTCGAGCTTAGGTGAGCTTAATGCTAGATCCAAACTTGATCACTCGGATCTTGAGCTGAAGCGTTTCCCTACCCGACAGGTGTTTGTGGAAATGCTTGACCAAACTTTTGTTCGGCGTACTGTCCTCTGCCACGACAATGATTGTAGTTGTGGTGCGTGGACTCGATTGGATCTTGATCTATAAAGCTTGGAGATTCTCTGAGTCTCGCCACGACAGTGATGCTAGAACATAGAGGTTCCAAATGAGTATTGTGCCACGACAGTGGGTGTGCTTATCTTCGTGGTCCATGTCCTAGGTGGTTCTTAAAGGAGAGACCTTTAGTTCGTTTAGGTTGACCTTGCTAGCTCTAACCAGTTGCTATTCCTAAAGCTCAACGCTTTAACCTTCCCTGCATATAGAGATTATACTTCTTGCGTTTAAAGTTTCTTTCTTTTCTTATTTGTTTAGCTCTGTTGCATGAATCAAACCACTCTCTTTGCTTGCTTTAGCTGAATCTGAATGACCTGCATCTTAGTACTCTATAACCATGCTTCCTTATGTTCGATCCCATCTCTGCTACAATTGAGTCGTGAGTTAAGTTGTTAGCACTGCATTGGTTTATTTGTGATATTTTTTATCTGCTTGTCTTTGCATGGATAGTAAGAAAATGACTCATCATGACACAAATTCATGTTTCCGCTTCAACGTCGCAATCTTAAGCTTTAATTAATCGAACACAAAATCTTGATACTATTTCTTATCAACGAAACAACAATAGACGATTGATGCACATTTTCGATGGCTATCTTTTCAAAAATTTCAAAGATTTATCTGCTATTGAGCTAGGTTGCTTTTCCGTGGGAGAAGAAAGTTTTCTGGATTCTCAAATTATGTAGTTATTGAGTTTGATATTTCTTCTATTGAGAGAAGTTCAAAGTTTTATGGATTCTCAAATCATGTATTTTCCTTCCTACGGGAGAATACTAGTCCACTTTTTCTTCTCTTATTGAATATAAAAAATTTCTCGGAATAAAAAATGAGTAATTCCATAACCATGTTGTATTCTTGTGTAGTGGTCTGTCTAGGCCTGACGATGCAACCGATTTTGTTTTAACGAAACTTCGAGGTATGGGTAATCCATCAATGTCACATCTCAAAGTGGCTAACACTATCTTTTTCGGCGAAGCCATAAACTTTATACCGATGCACCAAGAAGATTTTTTCGATTCGCATTCGTATAACTAGGTTGTCTTTTATGTTTTAATTCTTAATGCTCTTTTGTATTGTGGCTTGAATGATTGTAACCTGTCATTAAGTTTTTAAAGGTCATACAAATTGTTGTGATATCTATTAAAATATCCAAAATTTTAGATAATGATATAGATTGAAATGCTAGCTATTTTTTGTTTTTTTTTCTACGGAACACATATATAAAACACATCTAATATATATATATATATACTAGGTAGTGCCCCGCGCTACGCGCGGGTTTCAATTGTTTGTTAATTATATATATGATTGGTAAGTGATCTTGGTGTTGTTACCTTTTAGTTTTTGTTTACTGCATATTAAATATATTTTGTGTATGTTTTATAACTACAGAAAAGAGAGAAAGGAAATTAATTGTAGTTTCAATTATTGTTCAAAAGACCCAAAAAGGGAGCAAGTAATGTAATGGATAACATTTCTAGGTTGGTGATCATAAGATGTGCTACGCATCCTCAGTCTCATCATTTTCTTTTTTTTCGGCTCCATTTTCCATAGCTGTAGCATGTTGGGTAGTTCCGAATACTGGTTTGATGACCCTTATACGACTTTGACGGTAGAATGCGGGTTGTGTTACCAAATTATTTAAAAAGTCTGGTGTATCTTTCACCTCTGGTATTGATATCTGTCCATTTTGACAACACCGTGAGAAGCCTAATTTGGTTACGTCTTTAGCCTTTCTAGAACTTTCCGATTGCCACATTAGTGTGCAACAATACCGACACCGTACCATTTTATTCTTGACGGAGAGGCAACAACGACGCTTAGCTACAAGAGTGAATAACACATACGATTAAACTTATGCATTATGAAACGTACATGTGAGGAAAGTGAAGAATGAACACGTTCAAAATTATGAAATTGCCCTTCTCGTAAAACATTGTTTATAAATTTTTGGAGACAAACCTGTTAACTGCGTATTATCACTCTTTGAATTATTGGTTGTCTCTGACTGTGCTGTGTAAAATGTTCCGCTCATTTTCGTATGATAATTTGTTAAGTTTGCAATGGAATGGGGGTTTTGTATGCATATGCATGGGTATATATGTATGTAAGTTATGTTCGGTGTGTTTGATATTAATTTTTGAATTTTAAATTGATGCCCGTTTCATGTTTCAAATTGTAATTAATATTCATTGAAGTATTGCGGACTTTTCGTATGCATATATGCGTGGGTATCTATGTTTGTAACTGGTGTACGTTTGTGTGATACTATAATATTGAATTAAGTCTTCCTTTCATTGCAAATTTTGCCCATAAGTTTTTAATTTTAGCATAAATGTTGACCGTTATAAATAAATGTGTACCTTAATTTAAAATTTAAAAAGAGGTGACGTTGTATAATCATTCATATGTTCAATCTTTATTTAATAAAAACATGTTGTAGTTGATCTTCCTCATGTTTGTCGTGTTTCTTTGTTTGCTTGAATCTATGATTGTTAATTAGTGTTTTGTTTATTTCTTGATTGTTTTTATTTATTGCATATGTAATAATTTGTGTGTAGGTTACTTTCATGTTGGATTTAAACACATTATGGAGGAAAAATGACACATTGGGAAATAAGGGTACTATCAATTATTGTTGATTTTTTGGGTTTTTAACATATATTTGTTTCAATTGGAAATTTATTTTGTGTGGTTAAGTTGTCATTTTTTTTTTGAAAAAGTTTTAATGTTTTTATTTAGTTGGTAATTAGTTTTAGAAGATAGATATACACGCTAGATAATGATAAAGAAACATATTAGTTGGAAAAAGTTGTTTTAATAATGAGACAAATGAAAATCCAAAGTAATGTAATGATTGACATGATTCGTTTGGTCATCATAAGATGGGTTACTCAATCTCGGATGAATGTGTAATCGTCTGAATTTCATCATAATCTTCTTTTGCGGCTCCATATTCCATAGCTGAAGCATGTGACTTTCCCACAACAGTTGTAGCCTTATCATCTCCTTTGTTCACATACTTAAACAAATATTTGATTGCCTCTGTTTTACCCCACTCTTCAGTATTGACATGTGGGTTGTAATATTTCAGTAGAGGTAGTTTTTGTGTGAGAATGAAATCATTACCGAGCTTTGTAGTCCGTTTTGGTTTGATGTTAATGTCATCATGCATACGCTGATAAGTTAGAATATTATCTCCACCAATTTTTGTTTTTGGTGTGTAGTTTTTTGGAAACCCTTCCTTTTTTTGGTTCATGTTCATCTCCTTTTGGGACATTGTTTTACCAACTTTTGAGTCTCAAGTAAGCCTTTGTGACAAAGAAATTGGAGTTAGAGCAAATGAACTTTATATTGATGGTTGTAATGACACTTTATATTTCTAATCAGTAGTTATTTTTCAATTATTCTATAGTTATTACTAAATATAGGAGAGTTAATATAAATATGATAGTTTGGTTTTTTTTTATTCTGTTAGTAAGACTGTGAATATATAGTATTTTAAATTTGAAAAAGGTAGTATGTTTTGAAACTTACATGTGAATGGATTTTACGTGGCTTTAGTGTAATATAGTCATGGTGTATTTAAATATTTAAAAATAAAGTAAGTTAGATATAAACATTGAAGAAAACTATAGCATAATATTTCTATTAATAGGCCAAAAGTCATGGGTGTTGGCTTAAATCCATGTTTGAATTATAACTGTACATCCTCTTATTTGTTTTAATGTTATCATTTATAGTTTTTTTTATTTTTTTTTATTTTGTGATGTTAAGTTCCCTATTGTTATCTTTTTGGTGATCTGGTTTTCTTTTAGACCATTTAAATTTGCTGAAAGATAGTTAATCCTTTTTGGTTAGTTTTTAGTCATGATGTTTTTCATGCGTATAATATTATGGTCGTTTATCTGGGTTTGTGATGTTTGTCGATAGACTTTAGTATTATGCATGCAATATATTTTTAATTTGTTGTGAAAATATATTGAAGGGTATAATATTTTTATTCATTGATTAATGTATAATTCTGTATAACATATTAGATTAGTTCTCTTCGACAGCAAGGACAATGTGTCCTGTAAAACAACCAATGTGTAATACATTCGTGGTGGAATTTGTGATTACATGATTAAATGTTTATTTTTCTTGGGCCCCTTAGATTGTCTAAACATATAAAACAATCGTCATCTTAGCTGTATGTCTCAAAGAAATCGTGGGTGCAACTTGATCTGGAAGATGCTTCATCCTTTGAGATGATTGAGTATGAAGATGCTTGCAGCTAAAATAACAGTGAATGTAATAGGTATCAAAAGGACCAATACGGGTAAACCATGTACTGGTGCTATGTAAGGCCAATTTGATATTTGTGTCACTTATTAATTTAAGAAATTGCTTAACAAAGTAGTACATTGCAAGTTTTGATACATGCTAAACCATTATGCAAATAATTCATTCATTTTACTAAAGACATACCAAATGCGTGGTAGATTCATCAGTCTTTTCCTAGAGAGACGCCGAACAAAGTCTACTAATTCAAAATTTCTTGAGTTGTTTCGCTCAGATTCTTCCAAATTCATGCTTATTTTAGTTTCATTTCATATGGCCATAAATCTCTTTTAAGACAGATTTTTACAAATCCTAAACACCTTAGTTATTTGAAAGATAGAGACTACTATCCAAAATTAAGGAAAAAGAAAGAATAGGACATTATATTAATGGAAACAATACCTCAGTAGCATTGAACAATGCATAAACCCTTGTTCTCCTTAAGGTGAATAAACTCAGCACGAATAACACAACCTTCACATACAGCATGTGGGCAACAAAGGCAGTAGAGCTTCGTTCTCTTCTTACACAAGTAGCAAATGTGGCACTCTGAAATGATTAGAGTATTGCAATGAACATCTAAATAAGCATGTTACTCCAAAATGATTAGAGTATTGCAATGAACATGCTAAATAAGTAAAGATGCATAGAGAAACTTACTACAGATAAATGATTCTTCATTCCCTTTTACTGTGATTCTTAAACACATAGGAAATCAGACAAACATAAATGTTAAAAAGGTATTTAGAAACATAATAGTGAGAAACGGTATTCCAATGTCGAAACTGTGATCAACCCATGAACATGGGACAACCACCTTAAACCCCAAAAATAAGAGCTTTCAACAGACAAAACATAGACAAGACAAACAAACAAAAACTCCTTACATAATTAATAAGCATATCTACGATGAGATGAGTACATGTTTGATTGTAATGGCCAACATCAAAACCATGCCTGTAAAGCAGGTCACCAAAGGCATCAAATACACTGTAACCTAACAACGTATTGAAATACATCTAGGGGCCTAAAATGAAACTATGAAAAGATTCTTGATCCTATAAACCTAACAGTACTGAAAAATCTATTCTAGAACAGCCTCAACGATCATCAAATCCGAGTTCTCAAGAAACCAAAACATAAACATAGTCTAAGAAGAAAAGGGAATAAATATTATACCTTGTTGAACACGAAGAACAGTAGCAGTAAGAAACCTTGAGTTAGGTCGATGTCTTACATTAGGCTTCTCAAGATAAGCTCTAACTCCATCTTTCTCAGCTTGTCTCCTCAATTCTGCTGCTTCTCTTAACAGAATCGAAGCTATTCGATTTTCAGTTTCCAAATCCATCTAATTCGACAGAAACAAAAACTGTGTCAACAAAATTACAGAACCTCAAATCTCCAAATCAAGAAAAGTGATCAACAAAAACTGTTTCTGGGTATATCAAAGAAACAATAATATAAAGATTCCCAAATCCTTGGAATCTCAATCATCAAAATTCAGCTAAAGCTATGTTCTTTCAAATCGAAATCATCGAAATCAAAAAACTTAAACACCCAAGAATAGTTTGCAACGAAAAGGGTTTTTTAGAGAACCCAATTGCTCGAAAATTGAGATCGAAGAAGAGATTACTTACCACGAAATCGAATTCCTTTGCCGGAATCGTGCTAATTGAGAGAAAGTAGATTCGTAGTTTTGGTCAAAGGAACCATTAAAATCTGATTTGTGGCTCTCTATTTTGGAATTTAGGGATTTGGATGTTGAGAAGGAGAGAGAATAAACTTGCTAGAAGAAATATGAGTTATGAGTTAACGCTTTTGTATGAATGAGTAGTTGACACGTGTCGTGTGGATGGGATGTCAAATGGCGTTTTCTTAGGAAGAGTTGAAGGAAAACCTTCTCATATTATATAAGATATATATATATATCTTAATAGAATAAAAATATAAGTCAAAAATGATATATAAATAAAACGAATAACTAATTAATAAGAGATGCTTTCAAAAAAAAAAAAAATATATATATATACATATTACTATTATTTCTTTTACAAGTTTACAAAAAAAAGAAGCTTTGTCCTGTTTATATCAACTGTTCACCAAAAGGTAAAGGTGAACTTCTATGTTCAAAGATTTTGGTGAGCATGCTCAAAGTTTAAGTTCCGTACTAACGGATGCAGAAGTACTGGCGACATCATTTGTGCCACTAGATCTGAGATAATATTATTAGTAAAAACGTGAATCTAATTGAATTGATAAAAAAATCTAAATAAATTTAATAAAAACTCACTGCATAGTAAAAATGAATTTGTTGTCGCTCCAATATAACTTGATTTAATCGCCTGTTCTAAGACGTCTTGCATTTCTAATATCTTTCCACCCATTTCTTAGACAATAATTATTACCACTTTTGAAAAGTTTTACCCAATAGATATTGTTATTGTCTTCCATTTTAATATCATCTTTAGGTAATGTAATTCCCATCTTTTTTACTATGTTTTCGGCTTTAGACTTTGGCAATAACAATATACCTTGATACGAAGTATCCGTGTCTACGAGCGTTTTTTCAATAATCAAATCGGAATCCATTACATAAAACTTTTAGCCTTAGAAATATGTAACTAAGGATGTTATAGAAAATGAAATAAGTGAGAAGTTTCAAGACCTAACACATATTTATGTATAGTTTTCAAGGAAAATAATGTTTAGTGTCCTTAATGTTTATTTTAACAATAGAAATGTTTTTAATAACATATCTCTAAATTTAGTAACTTATTTATATGGATATATTTTTCTAAATTTCCACTTGATAGGATGTATTAATTGTTTCGTTTTTTGTGGTAAATTGTATTTATGACAACCTTGTTTTTAACTCATTTAAAAAAAATTCTATCCAAATATATAATCTACATCTATTACAATATTTAATAATAATTAATTTTGTTTCTAATATTGGGCATTTGGTACTATATATTCATGGCATCTATATTTCTTTAGTTTTTCTATAAATCAGATATTTTTAACATTTACTTATTTTGAATTTTAAATCACTATTAATAACAAAAATAATTTAGTAATTAATACACAATGTAATTTTATAAGTGTTTATTAATAATTTAGTAATTAAAGACCCTTTTTGTGGTCAATGGCAAATGCAGACCCTTTTTGTGGTCAATGACAAATGCAGAGCCCTTTTTATCTACTTTCATGTTTTGCCATTTTTTCACAAATAAATTCTTCTATCTGTTACATAATCACCAAAATGCTATTATTTCAAAAAAAAAAATTCTTATAAAAACAAGAAAAAATTGGAAAAGACCAAAAAATAAAACATGACCTACTAATTACAACATTGCCATCATCTTCAATATTTTCAACCACCATTAACAACCAAAATCAAGCTTTGAATGCTTTGCCATCCGTTTTTTCTTCTTAAATTAAACATATATTATGTCAAAACTTCATTATCTTCAATTTTCTCTCCAATTTTATCCACAAAACTCTATAATTTTGCTTTCTCTCATAACCTCATGTTCCCTTTTAGTTCTTGCATGGAAAACGGTTAGACTTCTTCTTAATCGGTGCATTTCAAAGTTTCGGAGCTTGACGAAGCTCCAAAACGAGTTTGACGGCGAAAAAACCCAACTTTTCTTGATTTTTCCAAATTTCATATCTGGAGCGCGAATGTAAACTTTATTTGAAGTCTACAAAGTCATCGCAAAGGTTAGATTTGCAATTGACCGTTTTAGAAAATATCTAAAGTAGACTTCACATAAAGTCTACACGTTCTCCTTTGTAAAAAAAAAGCAAGGTTAGACTTCATTTGAAGTCTTCATAATGTGAGGTTAGTTTTGCATTTGACCAGAATTTTGACTTTTTAGAGTAAACTTCACATAAAGTCTACTCAAATAAGACTTTATTTAACTCTACTTAGTAAAAATTTTAGGTTAATTTTGCATTTGACTAAACTTTGACTTTTGCGTGTAAACTTCAAAATTAGACTAAAAAAGTTTACTTTTGCGTGTAAACTTTGACTAAAAAAGTTAGTTTTGCATTTGACCAAAATTTTGAACATTTGACTAGATAAAGTAACCTGTTTTTCGGAGTATACTTCAAATAAATTCTACAACAGATAGTAGACTTTATATGAAGTCTACTCCTAAAAGTCAAACTTTGGTCAATTGCAAATGTAACATGTACTTTTTGCGTAGACTTCAAATGAAGTCTACTTTCTATTGTAGATTTTATTTGAAGTTTACACAATTTGACGGTTTTCCGCGTCTCATTGTAGATTTCAACTAATGTCTACATCTGAAAGTCAAACTTGAGTCAACTGCAAAACTAAACCCTTTAGTTTTGTAGACTTCAAATGAAGTTTACTTTGAGAAAGTCAAATATCTTGTTAATTGCAAAACTAACCTCATTTTAGCGGAGTAGACTTCATTTGAAGTCTACAACGATTGTAGACTTCTAATGAAATCTACTCTGCAATAGTTGTAATTGCAAAACTACACCTCTCACTTTTGTAGACTTCATTTGAAAACTACTTTGGAGACTTTGATTCGAAGTCTACAACATATACTACATGCGAAGTCTACAAACAAAAGAGTAATAAAAATGCATTTAAATCTTTTCAATAATGAATTTTTCAGAAATTTTTGTTCTCACATGCCTGGAAGTTTACTTGTTTAATTATGTATGAGCTGGACATGTTTAGGTTTAATATTTAGGGGATAAATCAATTTTCGTGTTTGGTGGTTACTTAGCTTAATTGTGGAGGCTTCTTCTTAAGTCTACTCGGCGTACACTTCGGAGGAAGTCTACATTTTAATGTTTACTAAAAATGCATTTCAATCTAATTTATAATTAATTTTTCAGATATTTTTGTTCCCACATGTGTGGTAGAAACGAATTTTTTTGTTTGGTTAGCACTTACCTCATTTTTATAGACTTTCAACGAAGTATGCACGGTTGATTTTTTTTGTAGTCTATTGTGGATGCCGGAAATCGCACAATTAGATTTGTAAGGGTTTTGAGAGGAAGTTGAGATTTATGTGTTAAGCTACGAAATAGAAAACGATGAGCAAAGAAAAACTTGGGTTTGTTATTGCTTTGTATTGCTTTTGTGAATAAAGTTGCGGATCCTTTTTTCAAAGGATGTACATCGATATATATACTCGACTAGGTCGGTTCAGGGTTACAACAAGATAAAGGAAATCTTCTTAATTCTTCGGGCTTCATCTTGATCCTCTTTCCTTATTGAGTTTATCTTCTAGAAGAAAAAGGAAATTTCCTTATTTCGCCGATGATCTCTCCTTCTGAAGGCGGCTTTCCTCGTGGGCTTCTCCTGGTAGGCTAGACTTGTTCTCAACTCGTTGGCCCAATAGTCTTGCCACTCTTAGCGTCTAACCTGCTCTTCAGAAAAGACTCTCCTCGGCGAAATGTAATTGATCCCGTTTAACCAAAAATATCCAAGGCCTTTTGTTTGGCAGATTTCGCCTAAGGGGTTTGCCTTGCTCGGCCAAAATGCACCAGGCAGCTCGGCCAAAAGCACTTGACCGGTTCGGCCAAAAGTGCCTAGGCCGTTCGGCCAAAAGCACTTGACCGGTTCGGCCAAAAGTGCCTAGGCCGTTCGGCCAAAAGCACTTGACCGGTTCGGCCTAAAGTGCCCAGGCCGTTCGGCCAAAAGCACTTGACCGGTTCGGCCAAAAGTGCCCAGGCCGTTCGGCCAAAAGCACTTGACCGGTTCGGCCAAAAGTGCCTTACCGGTTCGGCCAACGTGCTTAGGCCGTTCGGCCAAAAGTGGCCTGACCGGTTCGGCCAAAAGTGCCTTACCGGTTCGGCCAAACGTGACTAGGCCGTTCGGCCAAAGTTCTTAGGCCGTTAGGCCAAAAGTGGTCTGACCGGTTCGGCCAAACGTAGCTTACCGACTGTTGTTCTCAGGGAAAGGATTTCCGACCCCAACAGTTAGCCCCCCAGCCCGTTAGTATGATAATAGTAGCGGGGCGGTAACTTATCCAAGTAAAGAGAACAACAGTTATAAATTTTTACCAGAGTAAATACTTTGAAGAGACCGATGTGATGTTTTGACCGGGGTCCCATTTTGTCTGATGAAAATAGCCAGTGATCTTGAAGATAAAAGATACTGATATTCTTGAAATGTACTGGACGTTACGCTTCTCGAGGTGAAATAATCTTCCTTTATAAAACCACTCTTCTCCTCCTACTTTTACCTCATCTCATTCTCTTCCCTACTCTCACTCTTCAAGGTATTCTCTCTCATCTCCTTCTCTCTCTTAGTTTTTTTTTTTTTTTTTTTTTCTTGTTTTTGCCGAAGGCTTTTCTTGTTGGGAGAGTTCGGGTTACTCTTTTTTGGTCGAGGAAGCTTCAAAAGCCGGAACTTGGCCGAAGGAACGCCGGTTTTGACCGACCCGGTCGCGGAATTTCACCGTACCGGTTTCAGATTTTGGCCGAACCGTTCGGTGGAGTTTTTCGCCGAGCCAGCCCAAAAACCGAGATTTGGCCGAAGACCTTTTGAAGAGGAGATTTCGCCAAAGACCTTTCGAAGAGGAGATTTCGCCGAACCGGCCTCAGAAACCGGGATTTGGCCGAAGGGACACCGGTTTTGGCCGAAGGGACGCCGGTTTTGGCCAAAGTGACTTTGAAGCGGATTTTGGCCGAACCGGTTAGCGCTTTGGCCGAGGAAGGTTTCCTCGAAAGATTTTTCGCCGAGCCGCTCCATTTTGGCCGAACGGGTCGAAATTTTTCGCCGAACCGGACCGTGCGGAATTTTGGCCGAACCGGACCGTGCAGAATTTTTGGCCGAGTCGTCTTGATTTGGCCGAACCGGTTCGACGCCGAGATTTGGCCGAACCGGTTCGTTTCCAAGATTTGGCCGAACCACCTTAATTTTGCCGAACCGCCTTGACTGCGCCGAACCGTCAAAATTTCGCCGAACCGGTTCAACGCCGAGATTTGGCCGAACCAGTTTGCGTTTTGGCCGAAGAGGTGTTCTCGAGGAATTTCTGCCGAACCGATCCGAACCACTTTCGCCGAAGGGGGATTCAAAAAACAATTCGCCGAACCGGTCACAAACCGGAATTTGGCCGAAGCGGACTCCTCGAGGTATTTTGGACGAACTGTTTGAGGAGTCCCTTGGATGGATCCTTACCCCGTTTTGCCAGAATTCGACGAGATTCTTTTCGTAGTTAAGTCTGAAGGATACGAGTGGCCTGCGGAAGCAATCCTGACTCAAGAGCAAGAGGAAAAATTCCTCCACGTCCTTCACGCAGAGAAAAAAGCGCGTCGGGAACGACAAGGGATGAAGTACAAGAAACGGGGGAATCCTGATCCCCCAGGTTCCACCTTATGTTCGGCAGAATCGTTAGACAAACTCAGGACCGAGTTCGAAGTTCCCAATGAAGTTGAGTTTAGTGTCCCAAGGTCCTCTGATCGAGCCAATGATCCTCCCCCGAGCTACTTTACAATGTATGAGAATTCTCTCGAGGAATGTTTTCTCACTTTCCCTATCCCATCGGTGATCCTTGACTATTTCTGGAGACACAAGATAGCCCTTGCTCAGGCGACCCCTCGAGGTATTTCAGTTTTAGTCTAGGACTTTCCTTCCGCTTGCCGTCTTTGTTTTTAGGAAACACTTGAATCCTAACCTTGATCTTTGTTTATGTTTCGTGCAGGTCCGTCCGGATTTTCACCCTGCCCAGACGGTTTGTTCACTGACTTCCTTTCCGCGGTTAGATTCGAGCGGCATCTCTGTTTTTGGGAGAGGACTTTCCACTTTCAAAGAGTCAAACGAGCGATGGGATATTTGTCTTTTCGTGAGGAGATGGCAGCTCAAGAGCGTGCGCAGGCTGAGAATTTGGCGGCTGGCGTCGAAACTAACCCTGTTGGAGGGCAAGAAGATGGATTCGAAGTCCAGCCGATCGTTAGTGGTGAGATCTCCGAGGTTCCCCAGGAGAAACCGAAGAAAAGTAGGCGCTCAAGGAAACCCCCAAGGGTTCCCGTTTCCGACGGAGTCATCCCCTCCTCCGAGGCAGGAGCTTCCGCTTCAGGCACTGCTCTTGAGCAAGACGGGGGATCTCACAGCACTCGGCGGCACAAAAAGAGATCTCGTCGAAGTTCAAGTGTTGGCCAGGTTCAGAGCCCCGTTCGTGCGGTCTTCACCGATGGAATTTCGGAGAGTGTGATTGATGACTCGAAGACGGCCGCATGGTTTGCGAACATCCAGTATCACGATAGTGATGGACCTCTTCCCGCTGAGCTAGTCGCAGATCCCGACTTTGGGTATATGTCTCGCCACGGATCCAGGGTATGTCCATAACACGCAATTCCTTTAAGTGAGTTTCAAAAGGTTTTTTTTTAGGAGATTTTCCTAAGTGCTTAAACCCTTTCTCTTTGGTCCTTCAGCATTTCGCCGCCGCGAACAGGCTAGCCCGGAAGCTTTACGATCGTGGAGAGCTTTCCAGGAAATCGTGCTCAGACGTTCAGACTCGATTAGGAATTGAAATGGAGCACAGAAAGAGTGTGGAGTCCGAGTTGCAGGCCTATCAGTAGAGATGCGTTGAGGCGGATGAACGTGCCGTTGAGGAAAGTGCTAAGGCATCGATACTCCAGCGGCAACTAGCTGACGAGAAGACCGGAATAGCTTCCAGGATTAAGCGTGCGACCAAGGCTGCTATGCGCACTCTTGCCACCAAGTTCCAAGGCAAGATCGACCGCGCCAAAGAGAAGATCAGGACCCTTGGCAGGAACCCAAAGAAGAAACTAGTGCAGCTAGCTCAAGTCGAGGCGAACATCGAGTTTGCTAGAATTCTACGCGAGGCCCCTGACTCGTTTGATGCTGAAGTAGCCAGAACCGAGGCTTGGTTACCAAATGTTGATGGCGGCGATGTGGAATTTGACAGTCTTTTTGCTGGATTAGACTCTGACTTGGTCATATCGCCTATCTCTTCTGATTCGTCAGGTGCTGCTCGGGACGATGTGTCGCTCGAGACTTTGGCCACGGATGTGGGTGTCCAGACTTTTGATGGGTCGGTGACAAATGAGCTCGGAGTGAATGATGATGATGAGTATGTTGACAATGAAGACTAGGGCTTCGTAGGATGAGTTGTCTCTTGTTCCTTTTTCGGCTTTGCTTTACTTTCCCTAAAACTGCCCTTGTGGCCATGTCTTTGCTTCTGTTCTTGTTTGTGTGTGTTTATGCCTTGCGTCATGATGTAAGGTAATCTATGTATGAGACTTTCATGACCTGTTACCTTCTTGATTATGATATTTCGCGGAGTGGTCTAGTTTGTAAACTTTTCGGTTTTGTGGTCTCTTGATGCTTTAGCTTTAGAGGCTCGCTTGGCGGTGTTTCTGAACACGTCTGTCCAGAAACGATCATGCCTTTTGACTTGACCAACGTGTTGTTGGGTTTTCTGAATGATTATTCGGTGTATAAACCTAAGTAATCATTGGCAGCTGCTTTTTACCAACGTGTTGTTGGGTTTTTGAATGAACGCTCGTGGCCAAAAGACCAGGAACTGAACATTAGAACCAGCCAGAGTCAAAAGCCCTGAAACTGATCGTTTTAACTTATATAGCGCGCTTAGGATCCGATGATGGATGTCAATGCGTTCAGGTTCACACATTGTTGCTGTGGCCAGCAGCAACGACCGTGGATTGAACTTGCTCAGGAGAGGCTTCGAAAAATCCATTGAAGATGTAAAAGTTGAAGCGATGAGCGTGATTTAAAAATTGGGAGCGTATGAGTATAAATACCCCACTCCCCCTCCCTTTTGACGGAGGAGTGCAACTGAACTCGTCCGGAGACAAGCTGCCTACGTACCCTTTGCAGGGATCAAGTCGCCTCGTAGTTCGTTAAAGCACTTACTCCTCCCCTTTTGGACGGGGGAGGGCAACTGAACTCGTCCGGAGACAAGCTGCCTACGTACCCTTTGCAGGGATCAAGTCGCTTCGTAGTTCAAGGCAAGAGCCTCAAGAGAGGACTAATGATAGTACCTCTTCAAGTGTTTCGCATTCCACGAATGGAGTATTGGCTTGCCGGCCATGGTGGCGAGCTCATAGACGCCGGGACGGATCACGGTAGTGACTTTGTAAGGTCCTTCCCAATTAGCACCAAGTTTCCCCGCGTTTCGCTCTGCTGTGTTTTGGAAAACTTCGCGTAAGACCAAGTCGCCTTCGCGGAAACGTCTGATACGAACTTTAGAGTTGTAGTATCTTGCGGCCGCGTTTTGATAGTTGGTTATTCTGATGAGTGCCTGATCACGCCTTTCGTTAAGGAAATCCAGTTCATCAAAGAGGAGTGAATCGTTGAGTTCTTCGTTTTCAGGCAAGAGACGACGGCGCGGTCCTGGAGTAGTGATTTCGGAGGGTATGACACATTCAGTTCCATAGACAAGAGCAAAAGGAGTTTCGCCCGTTCCGCGTTTGGGTGTGGTGCGGTGGGACCATAGAACACCTTCCAGCTCATCTGCCCAGCGACCTTTCTTCGCGTCCAAACGTTTCTTAAGGCCATCGAGAATCGTCTTATTCATTGCTTCTGCCTGCCCATTTCCCTGGGGATGACGAGGAGTAGATTTGTTGAGTCGAATTTTCCACTTTGCGCAGAAGGCCTCGAACCTGTTGGAGATGAACTGAGAACCGTTGTCGGTGATAATTTCGAATGGAATTCCGTGACGACATATGATGTTTCTCCAGATGAAACTTTCAACTTGGGCGTCTTTGATACTTGAGTAAGCTTCAGCTTCCACCCACTTTGAGAAATAATCTGTTAAGACGAGTCAGAAACGCTTTTGTTTTGACGCATGCAGAGGTCCTACGATGTCCATCGCCCATCTCATGAATGGATAAGGAGAAGTGACGGAAGAGAGCTTCTCCGTTGGTTGATGAATTTTTGGAGCATGACGTTGACATTTTTCGCACTTGGCTGAAAACTTAATGCAGTCGTTCACGATGGTAGGCCAGAAGTGGCCATGTCGCTTTATCTTGATTGCCAAGGCTTTGCCTCCTGAGTGATTGCCGCATGACCCGCTGTGTACTTCTTCCATGATTTGTCTGGCCTCTTGTCCCTCTACGCAGGTGAGCAAAGGACCGGAGAAGCCGCACCTGTAAATTTTCTCATCTAACAGGACGTATCGAGCAGCTTGCTTCTGTAACTTGCGGACCGCCCACTTGTTGCTAGGTAGCTCTCCACTAACGATGTAAGCACGGATTTGGTCCATCCAAGGCTTATCGCATCCGTACTCAGGTTTTTCATCAGTTTCCATCGGGACAGATGCCTCTTGATCATGACCTTTCAGCGAGGGGTTGTCAGCGTCAGTCATAGGCGTTGTCATTGGCGAATGCGTGGGTTCTGTTTCTTCTGCTGCGTCTATCATCTCCATGTCTTTGGGACTCGTCTCGAGTGATTCAGCAATGGCTTTTTCTTGTCTTGCGGTCTGAGATCGTGTTGAGATAGCGAGCGCTGTACCTTGTTGGATGCTGGGAAATTCGATGAACTCCACGGGGATCACTCGCTTCAATGCCGAATCTTTTGGATGAGCTGAAGCTGAGGCAAGGTTTGCCAATGCGTCAGCATCGACGTTTTCCCCTCGAGGGATTCGTGTTAGCAAAAAAAAATTGAATGTCGAGGAAAGGTCTTTGACTATCTTTACGTAGGCTTCCATCCGATCGTCTTTTGTTGCATACTCGCCGCTGAATTGGCTAGTAACTAGCTGTGAATCGCAGAAGGCGTGAACATGCTCGATGTTGAGTCCTTGGGCGAGCCTCATTCCAGCGATGATGGCTTCATACTCTGCTTCGTTGTTGGAGGCTTTGAAGCTTAGACGAAAAGACTGCTCAAGGATCTCGCTTGTTGGCGACGCTAGGCGTATTCCTACTCCAGACCCATTCTTGGATGACGAGCCGTCGACGTGTAGTTCCCAGATACCCGGTCGGACCTCCTTTAGCATTTGATCCTCAGGGAGTTCGATGAGGAAGTCTGCCAATACTTGTGATTTGTTGCACGTCCGCCCTCTGTATTCGATGTCGTACTCGCTGAGTTCTATTGCCCATTTGGCTAACCTGCCAGATTGACTTGGGCTATGCAAAACCGAGCGCAAAGGGAAGGTGCTGAGAACTACGATGGTGTGAGCTAGGAAGTAGGGCCTTAGCTTTCGTGACGCCATGACGATGGAAAGTGCAAGCTTCTCCAATTGAGGATATCTTGTTTTAGCATCGGTGAGAGTTTTGCTGACGTAGAAGATGGGTTTTTGCTCGCCTCGTTCTTCACGCACTAACACAGCACTAACGGCTGTTTCAGAGATAGCGATGTAGAGGAAAAAAGGTTCTCCGGTTACTGGTTTGGCGAGGATAGGCGGTGTTGCTAAATACTCTTTAAGCTGTCTGAAAGCGTCTTCACACTTGTCTGACCACTCAAACTATTTGTTTCCTCGCAGCGTGTTGTAGAAAGGCAAGCATTTGTCGGTTGATCGTGAGATAAATCGGTTGAGTGCAGCCACTCATCCAGTTAGTCTCTGTACTTCACGTTTGTTTCTCGGAGATGCCATTTGGATTAGTGCGTCAATCTGCTTTGGATTTGCTTCGATGCCGCGATGTGTGACCAAGTATCCTAGGAATTCTCCAGAGGTAACTGCAAATCTGCACTTCGTTGGGTTTAGTTTCATGTCGTAAAGATTGAGCTGATTGAAGCATGCTTCCAGGTGCGAGATGTGATCCTTTTCCTCCAGAGATTTTACTAGCATATCGTCGATATACACCTCCATCATTTCGCCTAATTGGTCTTGAAACATTTTGTTGACGAGTCTTTGGTATGTTGCTCCAGCGTTTTTCAGGCCGAAAGGCATAACCTTGTAACAGTAGCATCCGCGGTCGGTTATGAAGGCGGTTTTTTCTCTATCTTCGGGATGCATTAGGATCTGGTTATAGCCCGAGAAGGCGTCCATGAATGTCAACAGTTTGTTCCCTGCTGTTGCTTCCACTAAGCGATCGATGTGAGGTAAAGGGAAACTGTCTTTAGGACACGCCTTGTTTAGATCCGTGAAATCCACGCAGACACGCCACTTACCGTTCTTCTTTTTTACCACGACTGGGTTGGCGAGCCAATCGGGATATTTGACTTCGGTAATTGATCCTACGCGTAATAGCCTTTCAACTTCATCGTTTACCGCTTTTGCTCGTTCGGGGCCGAGTTTCCTCCTTTTCTGTTTTATTGGTTTGAACGTCGGATCGACGTTGAGTTCGTGGCTGGTGACGCTGATGTCTATCCCTGGCATGTCTTCTGCTGCCCAGGCGAAAGTATTGATGTTCTTCCGGAGGAAAGCCACGAGCTCCTTCTTAAGATCTTCATCAAGTATGGCCCCGATCTCTACGCATCTTTCGGGGTGTTGTTCGTCGATGCATACGGATATCACAGGTTCGCAGGTGGGTCGTTTTTCTTCTACGCGACCTTCTGCGATCTGTAATTGCTATAGGAGGTCAGTCAGGTTTTTCACCTGTTCGGGGCTAGTTCGCGCCCTTTTTCGTGATTTCTGAGGCTCAGGGGCGTTCTTCTCCTTCTCGATGTTTCGCATCTTATGCTCGGCCAGAAAACAGGTACGGGAATCCCTCTGATTCCCCCATATTGTCTTTATGCCGATGGGAGTTGGAAATTTGAGGCATAAGTGGTACGTTGAAGGCACGGCTCTCATCAGGTTGAGCCAAGGAGTGCCCATGATCGCGTTGTAGATTGCTGGATGATCGGAGACAGTGAAGTCGACTATGTGTTTAACGTTGCCAGCTTGGACAGGAAGGCGGATTGTTCCCATTGTCATGGTTGTTTCGCCAGAGAAACCCGTGATGGGCTTAGGCCTTCCTTTGATTGTGGATAGATCAATCTTCATTCGCTCAAGTGTTTTCCTGAAGATGACATCCACCGAACTCCCTGTATCGATGAGAACGCGAGCGATGTTGAAATCGTAGATGGTTAGGTTGATTACCAAGGGATCGTTATGTGGTTGGTCGAGGCCCTCAGTGTCTTTCTCGTCGAAAGTGATTGAATCGCTGGAAAGCCTTGGCTTTGCGGGTGCTGATATGTTTGCGCAGACATCAGCGCGCAGTTGATAAGCTTCGATCGCGGTTTCCTCGTCAGCACAGTATTGTGATCCCCCCATTATCATGTTGATAACTTCGCGTTGTTCTCCGTTTTCCACGCCATCATTGCGGCGGTGGCGTCTGGGAGTATCTACTTCTTGTTCGGTCTCGGTAGGAGCTTTCTCTACTGGTTTGAAGTCTGACAAGCTGTTGTTGTTCTTCAAGGTGCCTTCTGTGAGTTTGGCTATGAGTTGTCGCCCCAACTCTCGGCACCTCGCGGTTGAGTGTCCACTAGATTTGTGGAAATCGTAATACAGCTTCTCGTCATAGTCCTTTGATTCTCTGGTCCAGGTGTTGTTCCAAGTTCCTCTGCCGCGACCGCGCCCACGGCCTCTTCCGCGTCCGCGATCTGATGAATCTACTTGATAGTTGTGAGCCCCTCCGGATCCTCCTTCGAATTCGACGTAAGTAGGATTGTTTCTCTTAGGTGCAGCGACTTTTGTTGGTTCGCTTGCTTGTTTGGTCTTTCCGCCCTTCCTGGCTTGGACTTCCTCTTCTGTTCGGGCGAAGTCGGCTGCGCGGTGGAGAGCGTCTTGAATCGTTATTGGCGTGTTGAGGCTCATCTCTTGCCAGAATGGAGATGGGCATCGAAGTGCCCCTCGCAAGGCTTCCAGGGCTGACTTGTTGCTGATACCTTCAACCTTTGAAAGCGTGTTTTTGAATCTTGTCATGAAAGATCGAAGACTCTCGTTCTCGCCTTGCTTATTGTTCCATAGCTCTGAGTCGTAGATCTTCCTTTCCATGAAGATGTTGTAGTGTTGAACAAACAACTCGGAAAGCTGAAGGAAGGTGTGGACCGAGTTTTTCTCCAGCTTGTAGAACCATTGTAGCGCAGGCCCCTTAAGACTTTCTACGAACAGCTTGCAGTAGACGATGTCTTTTTCCGTTTCTTTGAAGTTCGCTCTCCCCAAGGCAACTTCAAATTCCATGAGATGATCAGAAGGGTCAGTGGTTCAGTGGAATTTGAACCATGGAATTTGAAGGGTCAGTGGTTCCTTCATAGATGGGTAACTTGATCCTCCCAGGATCAGAGATTTTTGTTTTCGCGATTCGTTCGTCGAAGGGTGTGTTCCTTGCCTTTTCTAGTACCTGAGCGATGGCAGGAGCCTTTCCTGCTCCATGGTGTATTTGCGATTGGGTACGTTTTAGGTCTGAAGTTACCCTATCCATCTGAGCCTTAACTGCAGCGAGCTCTGAAGCGTAGGATCGTTTGAATGCTCTACGCTTTTGCTCCTTCTTGTATCGCTCCTCACTGGAGTAGTTGGTGTACTCCGATTTGTCTTTTAGAGTCTCTGTTTTGGAGGAGCTTGACGCGCTATGGTTATCAGGGGCGCGCGGTTCTGGTCGGCCTCCTTCTGAACCTTCCGTGCGTGTACGCTTAGGGGGAGCTGGTTCTTCTTCGTCAGAGACGTCTACGACGCGTTCGGGAGGCTTATCCGCTTCTCGACGCGGCGGCGGTGGTGGTAGATCCTCTGGGTTTCCCCGAGTAGTGCGAGGTGCTGAGAAGTCGAGACGTTGAGGATTGACGCGCGCTCTGAGTCTCGTCGTGTTGGGTCTTTCGCGTTTTCTTCGCGAAAGAGCTTTCAGTTCCTTCGAGTTTTCTTCGATCATCTTGGCTTGCTTCTTCTGCTCAGTGAGGAAGTCTTCTAACATCTTCTTCACGTCGGTTAGGTCACCATCAGCAGGATTTTTGGCAGCAGTAGCCTCGATCGAAGGTTCTTTTTCCTGGTTGTCTCTGCGGGACGTGTTCTCTTCGCCACTCACCATCTTTGAGTTGTTACGTAGCTTTTTGGTGTAAGAAGTTCTCTAGTTCCCCTTGGTCGGCGCCAAATTGTGGATGCCAGAAATCGCACAATTAGATTTGTAAGGGTTTTGAGAGGAAGTTGAGATTTCTGTGTTAAGCTACGAAATAGAAAACAATGAGCAAAGAAAAACTTGGGTTTGTTATTGCTTTGTATTGCTTTTGTGAATAAAGTTGCGGATCCTTTTTTCAAAGGATGTACATCGATATATATACTCGACTAGGTCGGTTCAGGGTTACAACAAGATAAAGGAAATCTTATTAATTCTTCGGGCTTCATCTTGATCCTCTTTCCTTATTGAGTTTATCTTCTAGAAGAAAAAGGAAATTTCCTTATTTCGCCGATGATCTCTCCTTCTGAAGGCGGCTTTCCTCGTGGGCTTCTCCTGGTAGGCTAGACTTGTTCTCAACTCGTTGGCCCAATAGGCTTGCCACTCTTAGCGTCTAACCTGCTCTTCAGAAAAGACTCTCCTCGGCGAAATGTAATTGATCCCGTTTAACCAAAAATATCCAAGGCCTTTTGTTTGGCAGATTTCGCCTAAGCGGTTTGCCTTGCTCGGCCAAAATGCACCAGGCAGCTCGGCCAAAAGCACTTGACCGGTTCGGCCAAAAGTGCCTAGGCCGTTCGGCCAAAAGCACTTGACCGGTTCGGCCAAAAGTGCCTAGGCCGTTCGGCCAAAAGCACTTGACCGGTTCGGCCTAAAGTGCCCAGGCCGTTCGGCCAAAAGCACTTGACCGGTTCGGCCAAAAGTGCCCAGGCCGTTCGGCCAAAAGCACTTGACCGGTTCGGCCAAAAGTGCCTTACCGGTTCGGCCAAACGTGACTAGGCCGTTAGGCCAAAAGTGGTATGACCGGTTCGGCCAAAAGTGCCTTACCGGTTCGGCCAAACGTGGCTTACCGACTGTTGTTCTCGGGGAAGGGATTTCCGAACCCAACATCTATATTGTCAATTCTATAACAAATCGTACTCATTGCTGCTTATTCATGTGTAAATTTATGATCACCTAATTTCAAAAATTCTACTCACATAATTTTAAAAATTTTAACTACCTAATTTTGTCTTACTTTGGTTTGTGAAAAAATCTTCGATTAATTTTATATTTTTTAGCTTCAAGTTGGATTTGATTCATATATAATCATATATTTAGAAAGGAAATGGCTGCAAGACAATGGCGTAATGCTCAGGTGCAGATACATGGAGATAAGGAAAGGGAGATGGTTGCACCACAAGGGTGGATCAAACCAGTAGGCCGATTCAAGTGTAATATTGGCTTCTCGTGGTCTGTACCTAAAGAGTTATCAGGAGCGGCATGGGTTTTGCGTGATAGTGATGGTATTGTGATCATGCATACCAGGCGATTTTTCTCTAAGGTTCTCTCGTGTTTGAAGCTAAAATGAAAATTTGGGAATGGGCCTAGTATGAAAAACTTACATAGGAGTAATGTCACTTTTGCGGCTTCTTCTATGGAAATTATTAAAGCCCTTCATAGGCCTTTGGAATGGCCGACTTTTAGAGGACATGTAGCTAACGTGTTGAGCTTTACGCTAAATCAAGAAGGATGGGATATTACTTTTGAATCTCCCCAAGAAAACAGAGGTGCACTACTGGTGGTATCGGGTCCGACACCCATTACCATACCCGACTCAGATCCGACTCGATACGAAGTTTTGAGGAAAGCTCAGAGGATGGGCCAGCGATGACGCATTGGCAGCGTCTCGGCCCGTTAAGGAGCATTAGCCGACGTAGGCGAATACGGGCATATTGGAAGACTTAGTTCGGATAAAAGGAAATACTTAGAATTAGTATAACTTCCTTTTATTTTTTAGGAGATTTTCCTTTTATCTTTTAAGGTTATTTCAACCGACTTTGTACTTGTATAAATACTTGATGTATTCCTCCAAAACGAGGACATCGCCTTCAATATAAAATTTTATACACATCTTTTCGCTTGATTTTTTCTTTCTGACATTACGTTTAAACCTAGTTCCTCTATTCTTTGGACCGATCTCGGATTGTTGCTCGGTATCACCAAATTGGTGCCAACTAAGGGGACCGATTAGGTTTATTACGTAACCTTCACGAGAGAAGATCTTCGAATATGTCCAGAGACGAAACCCTAATTCTGGTTACTTCGAAAGTAGCTAGAACGGCGGAACCCGCAGGATCAAGGATCCTCATGATCATGAAGGACCATGAGGAGGACGTACGACAAAGCCAGCCGTGCGAAGAAAAAGAAGCAGAAACAACCAACAACTACGAAAACTTAGAGGTAACTTTCTATGAACAAGATACTGAAGGTTTAACCCAGCCGCACAATGATCCGCTCATAGTCAGTTTATTGATAGACGATTGCGAAGTCAATCGTATATTAATAGATACTGGAAGTTGTGTAAATCTGATTTACAAAGAAACCCTACGAAGGATGGGTACCTGCGAGCGCATACATGAGCAAAATCAATCCATGATGGGATTTACGGGTCGAACGATCCCAAAAGTTGGAATAATCTAATTAACGGTCGAAGTTGTCGAGGTGAAACTTAATGCGGAATTCGACGTCGTGGATTCACCTACCGCGTACATTGTTGTCTTAGGGACACCGTGACTTCATCTGATGAAAGTGTAACCTATCATCAGTGTTTGAAAATCCCGACTCCCTCTGGGATTTACACCGAAAGGGGTAATCAAAGCGAAACTCGCAACTGCTTTATCCTTGAAAGGAAAAACAAGGCTCGAGCTGCAATGGCCATGCAGGCCTCAGAAGAGATAGCAGGGAGCCGAAACAAGGCTCCTCACGTCGATAAGAAGAAAGTGTCATCAGAACAACAAATTGCACAAATTATCGTGGATTTCAAACATACTGATCAATGTGTGGGAATAGGGTCAGAACTAAGCAACCCTATATGAGATAAACTTGTTGAATTTCTAAGGAAGAACGCATCGACCTTTGCGTGGTCCATTAAGGACATGAATGGGATCGACCCAAAGATAATTTCTCACGAGCTGAATGTGGATCAGTCTCATAGACCAGTTAAACAGAAGCGGAGAAAACTCGGCCCAAAGAGGTCCAGAGCAGTGGACGACGAGGTTGAGCGAATGCTCGATGTTGGATCTATTACCGAGGTAAAATACCTAGAGTGGTTGGCTAACCCGGTAGTTGTGAAAAAAAAGAAGGGGAAGTGGAGATACTGTGTTGATTTCACAGACATCAATAAATCTTGTCCCAAAGATAGCTTTCCGCTACCTCATATCGACAGACTTGTCGAAGCAACTGTCGGTAACGAACTCTTATCGTTCATAGATGCCTTCTCCAGGTACAATCGGATCTTGATGCATCTTGATGATCGCGAGAAGACTGCTTTCATAACCAATCGAGGAATCTACTGTTATAAGGTGATGCCCTTCGGCTTGAAGAACGCCGGGGCAACTTACCAATGGCTCGTGAACAAGATGTTTGTAGAACAGCTCGGCAAATCTATGGAAGTTTACATCGACAATATGTTGGTTAAATCGGCAAACGCCAAAGATCATATCGATCATCTTAACAAGTGTTTCGAAACACTCAATCTATATGGGATGAAATTGAATCCTGCCAAGTGCACCTTTGCGGTAACCTCAGGAGAATTCCTAGGTTATCCGCCGTGTTAGATTTACCTTCTCCCCAAGGTGGATTGTCCCTTGCCCATTCAACCTAATATTGTGGAATCTAATTAAATTACTTTTAGATATTCATTTTAATCTAAGTATAGCTCTCATAACTTTCTCATAATTTTTGTTTGAAATTTTTTTAGGTTAATTAACTTAATAATAGGTTTTTAACATAAAATTAAGTATCTAACATCACATGAGAGAAAATTAGGTGAGTAGCAATGACAATAAAATAATGGACAATTTTGCCCATATTAAATGTGATAATTATTAATAATAAAAATAAATCTCTGAAATATTTTTCCTTAATAAATATTCTTCTCATCAAAGACTTTTATAGATCTGCTCTCTGCAAAAAAAAAAGTTAGGTAAGAAACAACCATACATAACTATTTAATAATATAGTTAACCATTTTCGAGACTATATATTATTGATTTTTGGAAAGATAGTTGGGAAATAGGCACCAATAATAGGATTTTGGGCAAAAATTAAATATCTAACGTCTCCTAAAAAAAAATTAGGTTTATAACATACAGATCACATAAAAAGTCTATAATACCATTTTTGATTTACATCATAATAATCTCAAAAATTAAAAAATTAAAAACCAAAATAAAAAATCAATGGATTAAAAAACATTTACCCTAATCTTTATTTTCCCTCAGCCTCCTTTTTCTCCTTCACGTTCTTCTTCTCCTTCACGTTCTTCTTCTCCATCTCCTCCTCTTTCTCCTTCACGTTCTTCTTCTCTCGGCCATTGTCTCCTCCTTTTCCTCCATTGTCCATCTTCTTCTCCATCTCCATTGTCCATCTTCTTCTCCATCTCCTCCTTCTCCTCTATTGTCCATCTTTTTCTCTATCTCTTCTTTTTTCTTTTTCTTCTATTTTTTTTTCATAGATCATTTGGATCGTTGATCTTAAAATAAGTTTATGTTTGATGTGATTGTTACAGTGTTCAAATCCTATAATTTGTTAAATATAATTAATTGATATAGCTAACTATATAGTTATATCTATGCAACATTTTTATATTAAACTATTTTGATGACCATATATGATATGATAGTTAACTATTCATACATAACTAGTGAACTATATTGATTAACTGTATTGATAAATTGATTACTGTAATGTTTATGTAGTGAACTATATTTTTATTTGAATAGTTAGCTAACGTTTATACAGTATATTAGATATCGTTATATAGTGAACTATGTTTTTATTGAACTATCGTTTATATAGTGGACTATGTATTTATATCGATATATTTTAATATTGGTATATAATAGACTATATTTTTATACGGTAATGTTTTATATGGCATGAAATCATTAGAGTAGTTAAGTATGCCATAAAAATAGTTACCTATATTTTTAAATTGGTAACTTTTTTGAAAACCAATTTAAAAATAGTTAACTATGTCTTAAACAGTTACAAATAATGTGATGTAGTTGACTATGTTCTGAGATCAATTGAATATGTAATTTCGAAAATAGCTAATTATTTTTACAACATATGGTTCTTTTTTCATTTTCTAACCTCACTACTTTTTTTCCTTCCAGAAATACAAGTGTGAGAATAATTTTTGAAGAGATAAAATTAAGAGAAGGTTTTTATGAATTTTTATTTTTTATATAATATTTTTAAAAATTTTGTTTTTAATTGTCAATAATTATTACATTTAATGGTAATTATCATATTTAATATGGTGATTGATTCTTATTTCCATTTTTTTTTCCTACATAAAATTAGCCCAATTAAATAGGGGCAAAATCGTCATACAATTGATTCTCATAGTTACATACCTAAGTATCAATCACGTGATGTTATATAGCTAATTTTTCTCCTAATCGCCGACTAAAAACAAGATTACAACGAGAACATTAATAAACTCTAATATCTATATTCTGTAACTCTTTGCCTCTCTTCAATATGATTCTGTTTCTTCATGTGTAACCCTAGATTTGACCTTCTTCTCTCTTCATATAGAGTTACTAGGTGCTACACAAAAACACAGCCGTTTAGAGTTACACAATAACCAGGAAATAAACCTGAGCCAAATCAGCTCCTAATTTCCATTTTAGCTAAACCAGTTTTAACCAAGATTCATAACTTAACCAATTATTCAACAAATCTCATATATTTTCCGGTGAAATTAATCATCGTTTTCCTTGTCGATAAAATATCAAATAAATAAAGAGATAATACATGAAACTCTCTTAGGACACAAATTCATGTTTCTGCTTCAACGTCCCAATCTTAAGTTTCAATTACTAGAAAACAAAATCTTGATACTATATGTCTTGTCAACGAAACAACAATAGTCGATTGATGCACATTTTCGATGGCTATCTTTTCAAAATTTCCAAAGATTTATCTGCTATTCAGCCAAGATTGTTTTTCCGTGGGAGAAGTAAAGTTTTCAGTATTCTCAAATTATGTAGTTATTGATTTTGATATCCCTTCTATTGAGAGAAGTTCAAAGTTTTATGGATTCTCAAATCATGTATTTTCCTTCCTATGGGAGGAAACAAGTCCACTGTTTCTTCTCTTACTGAAAATAAAAAATTTCTCGGAATAAAAAACGAGTAATTCCCTAACCATGTTGTATTCTTGTGTAGTGGTATGTCTGGGCATGACAATGCAACCAGTTTTGTTTTAACAAAACTTCGAGGTATGGGTATTCCATCAATGTCACATTCTCAAAGTGGCTAACATTATATTTTTCGGCGAAGCCGTGAACTTTATACTGACGCACCGAGAAGATTTTTTCGATTTGCATTCGTATAATTAGGTTGTCTTTTATGTTTTAATTCTTAATGTTCATTTGTATTCTGGCTTGAATGATTGTAACCTCAAAAAGTAATTAATGAAATTAAAATGTTGCACAAAACAAAAGTGGCTAATAAACACTTTCTGCCATAGTTTTCGTGCAAAGCTATTGGCAAAATCACTTATTTTTTATTAACAATAAACTTGTTGTGCATTTTTTATATAATACTTCCTGTGTTTGGCATATGTTAAAAACTCTTTTTCGTCTTTATTAATACATTAAACTAATTTTTCTTTGTACTTAATATTAAAAAGGTTATTAATGAAATTTTTGTCACAAATTCTGTGATGCCCGTGATCCATTTTTGAGAAAATGGAGGGGCTGTCGATCGACACACATGGTGTATGTCGATCAACAGGCCTGTTAAGGGCTGTCGTTCGACACACCTAGTGTCTGTCGATCGACAGGTGCTTAATTTGGTCGGTTTTCTGGTTCGATTTTAAGTCGTTCAATTGGACCGGACCGGTTTGGGGAAAACCTAGGGCTTCGTATATAAAGCCTTTGGCCGCATTCTGAGCGAAACCAAGTCTCAAAATCAGCAGAAAAATAGTTGAGAGGAGTTCTCTTGTTTCTGATATGTTTGTGAGTTAAGGTTTTCGTTCTTGATCGATTTGAAGTGGAATTTCGTGGTGGTTGTAGCTAAGTTCGTTTCTAGCCTCAATACGAGCGAATTCTATCGAAAATCTAAGGTGAGTACGTGATCATGGCTTATGGGCCGGTGGATTCGTTAGGGTTGCTTGGTGATAGGTTTGGAATGAATTGTTTGATCTTGTGTTGATTGATTGTGGTTGTGAATTGTATTTGTTGTGTTTGGATTGTGATTTTTGGTGCAGGTTTCGTGTTGACGCAGAGGAGGAATCGATCCAAGAGGATTATGATCGATTTCCTATGAGTCTGCGCCGGCTTGTCGATCGACAGACCAACACGAGGGCTGTCGATCGACAACCTCTAGGTGTGTCGATCGACAGGTATGTTGAGGTGCTGTCGATCGACACCTAGAGGGTGTGTCGATCGACAGGCACATACAGGGGTCGTTTCAAATTCTGCGTTGAAAATACAAAATGACAATTTGTGTGAAATCAAAATATATGGTTAAAATGACACTCTTTATGAAACAGAGGAGTACAATTTTATCGCATCAAATTTCTGGTAACAAGTTTTTTTAGCCTCTCAAAAAACGGAGGAGAAGAGGTAGTTGAGTTTATAGTGTTGGCAAACGGGAAAATATTAATTAATCATGTGTTGATTTCGAACTGAAAAATATGGAAGGCCGATGAGATCTAAACACTTTTGTGTTTTTACTCTCATCAATTTATCAATTATAAATTCGTAAAATACGAAACATCTTTGTTCACATTTTAACATGTCATTAAGTTTTTAAAGATCATATAAATTGTTGTGATATCTATTAAAATATCCAAATTTTAGATGGTGATATAGATTGAAATACTAGCTACTTTTTTCTATCTACGGAACACATATATAAAACACATCTAATATATATCTATATATATATATATATATCTTAATAGAACAAAAATATAAGTCAAAAGTGATATATTAATAAAAAAAATGACTAATTAATAAGAGATGCTTTTAAGAAAGAAAAAAAATATATATATATATTGTTACTATTATTTCTTTTACAAGTTTACAAAAAAAAAAAAAGCTTTGACCATTTTATATCAACTGTTCACCTGAAGGTAAAAGTGAACTTCTATGTTCAAGGATTTTGGTGAGCGTGCTCAAAGTTTAAGTTCCGTACAAACGGATGCAGAAGTACTTGCGACATCATTTGTGATAGTAGATCTGAATAATATTATGAATAAAAACATGAATCTAATTGAGTTGATAAAAAAAAGAATGTAAATAAACTTAATAAAAACTCACTTCATAGTAAAAATGAATCTGTTATCGCTCCAATATAACTTGATTTTATCGCCTGGTTTAAGACATTTTGCATCTATGATATCTTTCCACCCATTTGCGAGATGATAACCATTAACATTTTTGTAAAATTTTACTCGATAGATATTTTTATTATCTTCGATTTTCACTTCAATACCATCGTTAGGTAATGTAATTCCCATCTTATTTTCTATGTTTTCGGCCTTAGAACTTGGCAATAACAATACATCTTGAGATGAAGTATCTAGGTCTGTGAGCGTTTTTTCAATCATCAAATCTGAATCCCTTATACAAAAAATTTAACCTTAAAATATGTAACGAAGAATGTTTATAGAAAATGAAATAAGTGAGGAGTTTCAAGATCTCACACATACTTATATAAAGTTTTCGGGGAAACTAATGTTTAGTATCCTCAATGTTTATTTTTACAATATAAATGATTTTAATAACAATTCTCTGAAATTATTAACTTACGTATATGGATATATTTTTCTAACTTTCCACTTTATAGGATATGTTAATTGCTTCTTTTATTATTATGGTAAATTTTATTTATAACAACATCGTTTTTAACTCTTTTAAAAACATTTCTTTCGAAATATATAATCTAAATATAATAGAATGTCTAATAATACTTACTTTTGTTTCTAAAATTAGGCATTTGGTACTTTATATCCATGACATCTATATTTCTTTAGTTTTTAATATAAATCTGACATTTTACACATTTTTTTAATTTGAATTTTAAATCACTATTAATAACAAGAAATTTCGTAATTAATACACATTTTGATTTTATTAAAACTTAAAAGTCACACTACAAAATTCATTATTATAAATATTATTAATTGAAAATTGTAGTATCGTCGGTGAAAAAAAATTTATGGCTATTTATTAAATTTTGTTTCATTTATGGTTATTTGTCCAATATACTCTATAATTTTTAATTGAAAAGTGCATATAAGACTATATATTAACTAGAATTTTGGTGAGCGTGCTCAAAGTTTAAGTTTCGTACCAGTGGATGCAGAAGGGTCGACATCATTTGTGCCACTAGATCTGAGATAATATTATTAACAAAAACATGAATCTAATTGAGTTGATTAAAAAATCTAAATAAAGTTAATTAAAACTCACTGCATAGTAAAAATAAATTTGTTGTCGCTCCAATATAACTTGATTTTATCGCCTGTTCTAAGACGTCTTGCATTTTTTATTTGATTCCACCCATTTCCGAGACAATAATTAGTACCATTTTTGAAAAAATGTACCCAATAGATTTTGTTATTGTCTTCGATTTTAATATCATCTTTAGGCAATGTAATTCCCATCTTCTTTATTATGTTTTCGGCTTTCAACTTTGGCAATAACAATATACCTAGAGACGAAGTATCCGTGTCTACGAGCGTTTTTTCAATCATCAAATCTGAATCCATTACACAAAACTTTTAGCCTTAGAAATATGTTATAGAAAATGAAATAAGTTAGAAGTTTCAAGACCTCACACATATTTATATATAGTTTTCAGGGAAAACAATGTTTAGTGTCCTTAATGTTTATTTTAACAATATAAATGTTCTTAATAACATCTCTCTGAATTTAGTAATTTATGTATATGGATATATTAATTGTTTCGTTTTTTTTGTGGTAAATTGTATTTAAACAACCTTGTTTTTAACTCCTTTAAAAAAATTTCTTTCCAAATATATAATCTACATCTATTACAATATCTAATAATAATTAATTTTGTTCCTAATATTGGACATTTGGTACTTTATATTCATGGCATCTATATTTCTTTAGTTTTTCTATAAATATGATATTTTAAACATTTATTTAGTTTGAATTTTAAATCACTATTAATAACAAAAACAATTTAGTAATTAATACACAATGTAATTTTATAGGTGTTTATTATGAAAACTTATAGGGATTTTTTCACATATAGACCCCTTTTGTGGTCAATGGCAAATGTACACCCATTTTTATCTACTTTCATATTTTGCCATTTTTTCACAAATAAATCCTTCTATCTCTTACATAATCACCAAAATGGCATTATTTTGTAATTAATTTTTATAAAAACCTGAAAAGATGGAAAAGACCAAAAAAGAAAATTTGACCTACTAATTATAACATTGCCATCATCTTCAATATTTTCAACTACCATTAATAACCAAAATCAAGCTTTGAATGCTTTGCCATCCGTTTTTCTTCTTCAATCAAACATATTTCATGTCAAAACTTCATTATCTTCAATTTGATCCACAAAACTCTATAATTCTAGTTTTGTAAAACTTTCTCTCATAACCTCATGTTCTCTTCTAGTTCTTGCATAGAAAACGGTTGGGCTTCTTCTTAATTGGTGCATTTCGAAGCTCAAAAACGAGTTTGACGACGAAAAAACCCAACTTTTCTTGATTTTTCAAAATTTCAAATATGGATTTCGAATGTAGACTTCATTTGAAGTCTTCATTTGAAAATCTACATTTGAAAGTAAAAGTTGAGTCAATTGCAAAACTAAACCCCTTATTTTTGTAGACTTCAAATGAAGTTTACTTTGAGAAAGTCAAAGATCTGGTCAATTGCAAAAGTAACTTCACTTTAGCGGAGTAGACTTCATTTGAAGTCTTCAATCGTTGTAGACTTCTAATGAAATCTACTTTGCAATAGCTATAATTGCAAAACTACACCTCTCACTTTTGTAGGCCTCATTCGAAATCTACTTTGGAGACTTCGTTTTGAAGTCTACAACATAGACTACATGTGAAGTATACAAACGAAAGAGTAATAAAAGTGCATTTACATCTTTTAAATAATGAATTTTTCAGAAATTTTTGTTCTCACATGCCTCAAAGTTTACTTGTTTAGTTATGTATGAGTTGGACATGTTTAACTTTAATATTTAGGAAATAAATCAATTTTCTTGTTGGTGGCTACTTAGCTTAATTGTGGAGACTTCATCTTAAATCTACTCGCCGTACACATTGGAGGAAGTCTACATTTTATTGTTTACTAAAAATGCATTTAAATCTAATTTATAATTAATTTTTCAGATATTTTTTGTTCCCACATGTGTGGTAGTATTGTGTTTACTTATATACGAGTTGAACATGTTTAAGTTTAACGTTTATGGTATAAACGGATTTTTTTGTTTGGTTTGCATTTAGCTCATTTTTAGAGACTTTAGACGAAGTCTGCAAGATTGACTTTTTTGTAGTCTACAGTGTCAATTTTATAACAAATCATACTCATTGCTGCTTATTCATGTCTAAATTTATGACTAATTTCAAAAATTCTACTCACATAATTTTAACTACCTAATTTTGTCTTACTTTGGTTTGTGAAAAAAATCTTCGATTAATTTTATATTTTTTAGCTTCAAGTTGGATTTGATTCATCTAGAATCATATAGTTAAAAGAAAGGAAATGGCTTCAAGACAATGGCGTAATGCTCAAGTGCAGATACATGGAGATAAGGAAAGGGAGATGGTTGCACCACAAGGGTGGATCAAACCAAAGATAGGCCGATTTCAGTGTAACATTGGCTTCTCGTGGTCTTCACCTAAAGAGTTATCGGGAGCGGCATGGGTTTCGCGTGATAGTGATGGTATTGTGATCATGCATAGCAGGCGATCTTTCTCTAAGGTTCTCTCATGTTTTCAAGCTAAAATGAAAAGTTGGGAATGGGTCTTGGAAAGTATGAAAAGCTTACATAGGAGTAATGTCACTTTTGCTGTTTCTTTTTATGGAAAATATCAAAGCTTTCCATAGGCCTTTGGAGTGGCCGGATTTTAGAGGACATGTAGCTAACCTGTTGAGCTTTACGATAAATCAAGAAGGATGGATAATTACTTTTGAATCTCCCCAAAAAAACAGAGGTGCACTACTCTATATTTTCTGAACATTATTTTACTCAACTTTAAAAATCGAACACTAGTCTATAGTTTCTAACAAGTTGTTTACCCTAAACCCTAAACCATATATACAAATCCGAAATATTAAACCATTACAACCATAAACTCAATAAAACTTATAAATACTACCAATATATGATTTTACATCAATATATAAACAAATGGGTTATACAATAATTTATTTGGTATATCATGTATTTATCTACAATACTATGTATTTTATTTACTATACACTTTCTCTTGGTTGGTTTAATTTGTTTCAATTTTATGAAATTTATTTTTTGGAACTTCACAATTGTCTATAGTTGGTCATCAAAAAAAAAATTAATCAAAATATATATTGTTAATTTTTAAATTTAAATTTTGTAAGAAATTATTGAGTTGATTTCGTATGAAATCTACAAAAAATACATAGTAGACTTCATTTGCCGTCTACTATGTACACTTCTAGCTGAAGTCCACAAAGTAGAATTCAGTATAGTGTTGTAGACTTCAGGAAGGTTAAAATAGTAATTTGGTCAAGCGTTTCTTTGTTTGGTCATTAAGGTTGTTTTCGTAATTTCACTACCCTCTTGGGTTAGTTTTACCAAACATCACCTAAGGGGTACAAATTTGCATTTAATTTTGGGTCATTTTTAGCAATTTCCCTATATATCTTCACAGAATCACACGATACTAAAGAGAAAAGTAATTCATTAAAGATGATCATGTAGGGGGCGCTTGGCAATGGCTTTTACTTTAGACTTTTGCTGTAGACATTTGGCTGTAGAGATTTTGGTTGTTAATGTTGGTAATGTTATTTTCTTGTTGTTAGATCGAATCGTACTGCTATTTTTTCATCTTATTGGCAATATTTATATGACATAATATAAATATATATGCAATAATATTATATTGAATTTTGCAGATTGATAGAGAGTGATCATGAAATTGTTCTTGATGATCAATATGGATCTAGCTTACAACTCTCTGGTGAATCCGATTTTTTTAGTCAAAAACCGTTTGAGTTTCAAACCGAGGAAAAATATAATTCAGTTAGTGAAGACGAAACTTCATTTTTCGAAGCAGAAGATGATGAAATAGCCAACAAAGAGGACTATGTTAAAAATGAAGAGGTTTATACTTTATAACCAAACAAAGAAAGTCAGAAGAAAGATGAACTGTGTATTGGAATGGAGTTTACTTCTAATGAAACTACATAAAAAGCTTATAAAAAATTTGGAGGCGAACATGGTTTCAATGTAAGAAAACAGCGGAGGACGAAAAAAATGATAAGGTAGTAAGGTTTCTTTATGTTTGCTCAAAAGAGGGGCTAAAGAAGGAACCTAAGATCAAGAAGACTGATTCACAACTAATTACACGGTGTGGTTGTAAAGCTCATATGACTTGCTACCTTCAGAAAACGGGAAGATATAAGATTGTGTCTTTCAACCAGAATCATAACCATGATCTAGTGAAGACGCCTATGAAGCATTTACTGAAGGGAAACCGAATGTTCTCTGACGCTCAAATACAACAAGCTGATGATGTCGAGATGTCAGGAATTTCAGCAAAAGCAACTGTTGAATTGATGAGTAGAGAAGTTGGGGGGCGAGAAAATATGGGATTTTTGGAGATAGACTATCGTAATTACATTTGCCGAGAGCGAATGGAAAAAATGGTAAAGGGAGATGCTAGAGCAGTTTTGGGATACTTTCAAAAAAGAAAGAGAGGATAATTCATCTTTTTATTATTCAATGCAACTTGATGAAGGCGATATAATCACAAATATCTTCTGGGCAGATGATTGTTCAATAAGTGATTACAATCTTTTTGGAGATGTTGTTTGTTTTGGCACAACTTATAAGACCAATGAATATGATAGATCATTTGCTCCATTTGTAGGTGTCAATCATCATAAGCAAACTGTTGTGTTTGGTGCTGCTCTCTTATATGATGAAACCATTGAGTCATATAAGTGGCTTTTCGAGACATTTCTTAGAGCAATGTCTGGAAAACAACCTAAAACAATTCTTACTGACAAATCTGCAGCAATGGCGAATGCAATAGTGAAGGTGTTCCCTGAAACAAAGCATAGGTTATGTGTTTGGCATATTTACCAAAATGATGCAAAGAAGTTAAGTCATGTATTTCATGGGCCATGACAGTTTTCCACAGATTATGGACAGTGTGTATATGACCATGAGGAAGAAGAAGATTGGTTATTGGCATGGAATAATATGCTCAATACGCATAATTTGAAGAAGAATAAATGGTTGAAGAATGTGTTTGAGGTGAGAGAAAAATGGGCAATTGTATATTGACGTCATACTTTTACAGCAGATATGGTGAGCACACAACGTAGTGAAACTACGAATAGTATTTTGAAAAGATACTTGAAGAGGAGTAATGACTTGTTGACCTTCTTTGAACAATATGAGAGAGTGTTGGATGATCGGCGATATAACGAACTAAAAGAAGGCGAGGAAGTTCCAAATGCTCGTGGAATTAAAAGAAAAGCTATTGTTGGACGACCAAAGAACAATAAAGTCGGACGCCATGGTCGATATTTGAATGTTCTTGAAACGAAAAGACGTGGTACATCAAAGAAAAATTATCTTTCCAAGTATTTGATAAATAATTTTTCTTTTTCGTTTATATTCAACTCTCACAGAAACATGACTTGCTCGATATATGTATGTATATTAATTACAAAATAAAATCGATAAATGCTTCAGGACTCAACTCTTACTCCCGATACCCAGTCATATGTTGCTATCACCAATCCGATCTTACAGACGGGACCATTTTCTTCACAAGAACTACAGGTAAATACTTCATCTTAGTATTTATATTTGAGTTATTTGTTAGTTTTTTTCTCTAGTTTGAAGTCTTACGTTTTTTAGGAATTTGACCAAAGTTATGCTGATTTATTATGAAGCTCTATTCTTTACAATATAGAAACAAAAACCATATGGAAGTGGTTAAACTCTATAATTATTTATTTTGGTTAAATTTATTTATGTTACGTTTTTCTTGTTCGTCTTCTTCCACCAAAGAAAAGAAGAAGAGGAAGACCAAAAGTCGATAACTCAACTGGTAAAGATTTCTGGCAAAGCTTAGAGGTCGCTAGTTTGAATGGCTTTTGGGATGAAACTAGTATTACCTGCTGTGATTTCGGTTTTGGAGATTATTGGTTTAGGCCCGGAACCTCCTAGTAAAAAAAAAAAAAAAAAAAAAGGAGGAGATAGTCACGTATGTGTGAAAGAGAGTTTGATTTATTGAGTTTTGTTTTTTTTTAAAGAAAATTATGTGAGTCACGTACGTGAGAGAGAGTTTGATTTATTGAGTTTTGTTTTTCCTCTTTCCTTTTTAAATTTATGTGAGTCACGTGAGAGAGAGAATTCAGTTTTGGAATTTTTTATGATTTAATTAAATCTATTTTTTCCTAAATTGTCATTAGCTAGAAAAGAAGGGGTGAATAAAAAAAGTTCATCCCTAGAGGTGAACCCAAATATTCTTCTTTCCAAAAATCCAAACTTATTACTGTTTGGACTGTGATTACTCATGTTGATACTCTAGCCAAATATCCGATATTCAACGCGTTTCTCATAAATACCGTGCTGAAATAACCCACAAACTTTAATAAGCCGGAGTCAGGTTCGCACCTCGCACTTAGAACAACCAAGTAAATTACACGCCGGCTCTCGATCGCATACTAAAGTTTCGTCGTAAGGCAAAAGTTGAGCTAAGCCAAAGCGCTAGTTTTTTGCACTCTCATACCCCAAACTGAGCCCTCCTCGTACTTAGGTACAGATTCTAAGAACCGACACCGAGCTCGTAAGCAGCGGAGTCTTGGAGGAATCTTGCTTCTAATAAGTTGAATTACATAGTTTGCAGCCACTAAAAAGTCTTGTGAAAGTAATCTTAGTGTTCAAAGCTGAGCTCCTTAGCTCGCAATCAGTTAAGGGTTCTTACGAAAGTAACCCTAAAGTGCGAAAAGTAAGCCAAACTTCATAAAGCTTGCCATCACTTAATCTTCTAAAAAAGCGAAAAATGTTAATACAGTCTAGTTACGTGATTTGCATCAAAAGTTTTATGAAATACTTAAAGCCGATCTCCCATAAGATCGCAAGAGAAAAATCAAAGTATTCTTAAATACTTAAAGCCGATCTCCCATAAGATGGCAAGAGAAAAATCAAAGTATTACGAAATACTTATAGCCGATCTCCCGTAAGATCGCAAGAGAAAATTAAAGTATTATGAAATACTTAAAGCCGATCTCCCATAAGATCGCAAAACAAAAATCAATGTATTATGAAATACTTGAAACCGATCTACTATGAGACCGTAAAAATCAAAACCGATCTTCCACAAAATCGCAAGAAAAGGAAAATTTCTTAAATATTACGAAATACTAAAAAACCAATTTCCCAAAAAGGATTGCAAGAGAAAATATCAATACTTAAAAGTATTAAAAAAACCTTCAACAAATTAAAACACTTGAAAAAAGGCAAGATTTACAAAAGTAAATTAAACCCACGAAAGTGGACACCTTGTTCAAAAAACGAAACAAAATAAAACTACGAGCCACATGAGGCTTAACTTAGTCATCTTCTCTATCTTGAGAGGGGAGAAACGATTCGTGCTCGCTGATTCCTTCTAGAACTTAGGATGTCTCGAGGAGGACCAGCGGGAGGAGGCGGCGGAGTCGGAAACAAAGTATCGTCAACGAGAGAATCAGCACTGAAGGATTACACCTAGGCGAGATACTCTCCTTCCTCTTTCCTATAATTCTCAAGAAAGCCAGAAGGAAGTTCACACTCAGCCTCCACCATCATTACCAAACTTATCCGGGCTCCGCGCCTGTAACAGAGCTGAGCCTTCAGGCAGAATTACCACTCGCGATCTCATCAGCTCGGTGGCGTGCTTCATCACGCTACTTCCTGAGACGATCCTCTGTAAGGCGTGATTTCTCCAGGAGGGCTCGAATCTTATCCGTCTCGGCAGAAGCCGCCTCTAGATGAACATCTCTTGTCTTCACTTCTTCTTCCAACCTCTGTCTCTCTCCCTTCAGCACCTCGACTTGGGCCGCGTAATCATCCGCACTTTGTCGATTTTCGGCGGCAGAAACCTCCCAAGTATCAGCACAAGCTTTCTAGCGGTCCAAAAGGATTAAGTAGGAAACGAACGTTAAGCAAGTCTCGTGACCAGTCGAGAAAACGATTTGGCACAAGGAAGTCATCGAGATTCGTTGGGAACTTAACTCCGATTCCATTTATATTTCTTATCAGCTCGGCCCCAGTCTTAATGTTTACGGAAACCAATGGTAGTTCGCGATCGGTATGGGAAAATGACCATTGATTGTCATGACATGCAGGAAACCGAACTGACGAGTTTCCCGAAGAACCAGGAACCCTTTAGTGAATTACTTTAGTAGTACGCCTCTCTTTGAAAGAGAAGACTTGGACGAGAGTTCTGAAGCTTACCTAGTCAACGAAGTAAGAGAAGGAGCACGAGGAAGAAGAGGTCGAGGAATATCAATAGATGTTTGAACATCTTAGCACCGCGGAATCGCTAAACTGTCATAATTGACAGGAAAAGAAGCATGAGGTGTAACACCCAAACTTGGAGCAACGGGTCCTTCGGATGGAAAGACTTCACAAGTTCCACCAATCCGGAAAGCTGGAATCCTTCCCGCTTCGAGGTCGAATTTAGGTTTAGCAGCTATCCTCTTCTTCTCCACCTTCTTTTCTATGGGATCAACCTTCCCTTTTCCCTTTGAATGGGAAGCATCACCAAGACCCTTTGGCTCGTTAGGCTCGCCAGGGATCGACTGGGCTGACGCATCATCGGCCCTTTGCATATTGGCCGCACCGGTCGCAGAAGAAACCTTCTGAGAACCGTCTCTTACAGATGCGTTCTCTTCCTGATCTGGAAGAGAGATGCCTTCAGTGTTATCCACAGAGTCTTGGATAACTACTATGGCAGACGGATCGGCCGTGACCTCGGCATCCAACCTATTGGAAACCTCATAAAGTCTCATAGATTTCCTGGGATGGATCGGAATGGAAGGGGTATTGAACGCAGGAATTCCGGGAGTAGCACCTCTCATCTCTACGGCCCAGTATTCACTATTCCAACTATCTAGAACCAATAAACATCCAAAGCGATGTCAGACTTTGAAGCCAAAAAAATTAAACTTTATAACATTAAACTAACAAGTATAGAGTCATTACCAAGTTTGGCACGAGCACGATGAATACGACTGTAAGACAGATCGTCCCGACGATGATTTCTTGCCCTTATTCTGTTGAGGTCCTCTCTGAAAGGTAAATCCGCGAGAGGAAGAGACGGAGGATGAGGAACTACAAAACAGAATACAACACGAATGTGTTAAAAAAATGCATCATGAATGCCGAAGCGGTACATGCATGCAAGATTTATGAAAATCTATCCATAGAAGGATTCCACCGACTATGATTAAGTCCTGGTGGTATCCTGGACCGAGGCGTTATTTATCTTCACAAAAAAGTATCGGTCAAACCATTTGCCGATTTTACTTTTCAGCTCGATAAACTTGCATCCAGCCTTCATGTTGTTGTAAAAACGCCAGGGAATTGACCCTCCTTCAATCTCTTCATACTTTTCAACAGAAAAGTTAATGTCATCTCGGCACCAAGCACTATATGTGCCGCGAGTTGCATGTCCCGTCCATCGTCATATGTGAGAAGCAGATGTTCCTATTCTCGCAATACCTTACGAAGACATAAGGCAACATGAACCACAGGAAACAATCAACAAACATTTGCTCGTGAAGACAGATGTAACCTGTAGGATAATCCCATGGACGTTTGTGGGGTCTAGGGACCAGGCATTCTAACTCCTCCTACATACGACAAACCCTCCTCATCGAGTCCACCGACCTCTCATCTGGTAACGAAGGAAAGATATTGTAAATATCGAACTCAACAGCCAAGATCTCTTGGACGACCTTCTCTTAATCGAGCTGTTCTTGGCCGATCTATTCATCTGGATACTTTTCGCCAGATCCACCTCCCGTACGATCACTCGTACCAACAAACGAAGTCGAAGTGTTAGCATAATCCGACGCAAATCTTGATCACCACGCTTTGATCTCCGTAAAAAAAGAAGATAGTTCAAAATTGACCAGAGGAGTCTCATGGTTGACATTGAGACTGGTATTTCTTTCAGGAGAAGAATAAGGAGATAAAGATTTGAAAATCTTTGTCATGATCAGAGTCGTACGGAAAAGAAGATAAACCCTAAAATGCAGATGAGTAAGGAAAAGAGATGAGAGAGAATGGAGAAAGAAGATTTTACCTTGTATGGATGACGAATAAATAAGGAAAATCCAAAGATCAAAAGATCCGGCATTTATACTCTAAGGCGTGAAAGTCTAGTGTAATCAATAAACCTTAGCGGCAGAAGCGAGCGAACTGAGGCGTCTCTTCGGTGTCCTTTGAGGAACAAGCGGTTCAGAGTGTGCCACGTGTAAAGGCGAAGCGACGTTTCGAATTCAGATCTAAGTTAGTAAATCTTCCTCAGTACGTTTCAGTCGAGCTTGCTGACGTAATACTCGCCGAACTCGGGGGAGAATAGTTGGTGGTACCGGGTTTGATACCCATTACCATACCCGATTCATATCCGATTCGACATGAAGCTTCGGGAAGCATCTCGGAGAAATGGGACAGCGAGGACCCATGTGGACATCTCGGCCCATTAAGGAGCATTAGCCGACATAGGTGAATACGGGCAAATTGGAAGACATATCTCAAATAAAAGGAAATACTTAGAATTAGTATAACTTCCTTTTATCTTATAAGAGATTTTCCATTTATCTATTAGGGTTATTTCGACCGACTTTATACTTGTATAAATACTTGATGTATTCCTCCAAAACGAGGGCATAGCCTTCATTAGAGAATTTCATACACATCTTTCTACTTGATCTTTTCTTTGTAATATTACGTTTAAACCTAGTTCCTCTATTCTTTGGACCGATCTCAGATTATTGCTCAATCCAGTATCACCACTTTCCTCCAGAAGAACGACAATATCTTTGCCTAGGCATCAAAAGATATGCATGAGATAGACAACAGCATCGCCAGCCACGAGCTCAATGTTGATCGAACATTCAAACCAGTGAAGCAGAAGAGGAGAAAACTCGGTCTCGATCGAGCGAATGCAGCGAACGACGAAGTTGAGAGACTTCTACGCGTTTGATCAATCACCAAAGTCAAATACCCTGACTGGCTCGCCAACCTAGTCATGGTAATGAAGAAGAATGGGAAGTGGCGCGTCTGCGTGGACTTCACATATTTGAACAAAGCGTGCCCAAAGGACAGCTTCCCTCAGCCTCACATCGACCCCTTAATAGAATCAACATCAAGAAATAAGCTCTTGACATTCATGGATGCCTTCTCAGACTACAACCAGATTATGATGCACCCTGAAGATCGAGAAAAAACTGCCTTCATCACAGACCGTGGGATCTACTTTCGTAAGGTTATGCGATTCGGCCTGAAAAACGTTAGTGCAACCTATCAAAGACTTGCGAACAAGATGTTCCAAGATCAGCTAGGCAAGACAATTGAGGTTCATATCGACGACATGCTCGTAAAATTCCTTGAGGAGAAAGAGCACATCTCTCACCTAGAAGAATGCTTCAATCAGCTCAACATTCACAACATGAAGTTTAATCAAAAGAAATGCAGATTCGCGATTACTTCCGGGGAATTCCTTGGATACTGGGTCACTCATCGAGGTATTGAAGCTAACCCAAGAAATAAGCATGAGGTACAAAGATTGATTAGGAGAGTGGCTACACTCTATCGGTTTATCTCACGTTCCACTGACAAGTGCATCCCTTTCGACAACACGCTGCGAGGAAACAAACAGTTTGAATGGTCAGAAAAGCTAAGGCCTTACTTCTAATCTCACTCCATTGTGATCCTAAGCACCTTCCCGTTACGTTCACTTTTACATAGTCCGAGTCAATTTGGCAGCTTAGCTAAGTGGGTTGTAGAACTCAGCGAATATGACATCGAGGACAAAGGGCGAACGTGCAACAAGTCACAAGTGTTGGCAGACTTCCTCATCGAACTCCCGGAATACCAAAACCCAAAGGATGTACGACCAAGAATCTAGGAGCTGCACGTCGACGATTCGTCTTCAAAAAACGGGTGTGGAGTAGGGATATGCTTAGCCTCACCAACAGGCGAGATCCTTGAACAGTCATTCTGTCTGGGCTTCAAAGCTTCCAACAACAAAGCGGAATACGAGGCGGTTATCGCTGGCATGCGACTCGCTCAATGACTTAACATCGAGTACGTTCACACATTCTGCGATTCACAGTTGGTTACTAGTCTGTTCAGTGGCGAGTATGCAACGAAAGACGATCGTATGAAAACCTATCTAAAGATAGTAAGGAATCTTACCTCGAGATTTAAAAGAGTTTACAATTACACAAATTCCCAAGGAGGAAATGTTGACGCCGATGGAAAAGATATATCACACCTGATCAAACACTTATTAGTTTATAGTTATACAAATACAAAAAGTTCACGTCAACACCTTTTGTGGAACATTATTAATTTACGCGATATTGTTATAAACGTACAAACAATTGAATAAAAAAAAGTACAACAACATTTAATTGGAGTATTATTTTGTGTGAAAAAAACACTTAAACATCGAAATATTCGTCACAATTTGATTAGTCTGCAAATACAACTGAACTTTATGTAATTAAGCATTGATATTTACTTGAGAATCACAAGGAGGATCAAAGAGACTAAAAGCTCTATAGGCAGAAATAACTGAAAGAAATAAGAAAGAGAGAAGAACAAAGACATGAAGTCCCAAAGCAATTGTGAGTTTTGAGCAAAAGTGTGGATAAGAAGAACACATTTCACTCCATGTCACTATTGTGTCTCCTTTGTTAAGTAAATACACTATCTCTGTTGCTCCTGCTACTGATGTCATCATCAAATACGCTAGAACCTTCACCCATAAAAAGACCACTTATATAAGAAATTTTTGTTTCTGTTAATCACTTATAAGATATTGAAAAACTAAATTTGATCAATGATTGAGAAAACAAAAACAAAGAGCAGAGAAATTAGATGGGGGAAAAACCTGGTCAGTGACAAAGAAGAGCCAAGCTTTGGAGGCGAAACATGTGACCCATGAAGAAATAGTCGAGAGGAGAGCATAAATAGCACATATGGCACTAACACCAACCATATACCTGCAAATATTAACCATCTTAATAGTTATAAAATAACCACACACAAAAACAAAAAATTTACTTCCAAAATTGAAAGAAGCTAGAAAAGTATACTTGAGACCCATTATGGAGTTGTAGTCTAAACTGCCATAGTCAGGATTTGATTGGTGGTTAGTGACAGTTAACCAGATGGTTGCAAGACTAAGAGGAACCACGCTTAGCCTGAGACATGAATCTGTGAGCTTCAAAGCCATAGGAGCTTGTGGTTGCTGCTTTGAAGAATTTATTCTCTCTTCTTCTCTTATGTTGTTGTTGTCGTCTCTCATATCTGGTTGGATCTCAAGCTCAGAGGTTCTTTCCGGAGTTTGGAGAGGAAGAAAGATAAGAAAATGTGTTAAACCCAAGTGGGCTTCTCATTAGATTATCATCACTTTATATATATATGAATGTAGATATATACATATGTATGTGGTCACAAGACATATAAGAACAAATTATAATACAAAAGAAAAAGTTCCTTTAACAAAAGGGTTCCCTTAACTTCTCTACTTTTTATAATTAATTTCAGAAACCGCGTGGAAAACAAAATGAAAATTTCATTTGTAGAAAAGTTTATTTTGATACAACATTTGTAGAATACTTACAAATGTGGAAAAAAAACAATTACAGATGTGAATATAGATTAAGCACCAATATATATGCTTTCAAACAATTTTATAAACATAAAATGGATTAACAATTTTTATATACATGTATCAAATAAGAATATAACGATAGTAAAGTTAGTAGTTTTTAAATTGAAATAGTAAGTATTTTCTAAAGAACTTTTACAAAAAGAAAAATATACTATAATTATAGTTGTATCTTGTCATTAGAGAGTAGAGAGTGGCACCAAAAATCTGGTAGTGGAAGTGAGAGGGACGAGGCAAGTGCGGTGGTTGTAGGGAGCCAGAGCGACTGACATTTGGCTGCGTCTTGGTGCCTTTCATATGAATCATTTTTTTATTTAATACATTTACTTTAGAAAATATAAAGTATTCAGGTGTTAATTTTTTATAACGTGAAGTAAGTTGTGTTTTACAGCCACATTTTCAATCAAACTATGATATGCAAGCACATAGTTTTTTCAATAAACCGATAAGTATAATATATGATAATTTTGTGGAGACATACATAGAGTGATGACACTAGTATTAGTCAAGGTGATGTCATATTCACATCATATTTGAAAGGCTCCGCTTTTAAAATACGTAACACCACCAACCAATGTTCGAACAACGAGCATAGGGGGTCCGCATTTCATCTGAAACCAAAAAATTCAATAGTACGTCCATTGGTCTTATTTCTGTTTGAATTTAACAAGCGATATTAAAAATAGGGAGACTTACTAAAACAACTTTCTTAGATTTTGGGTTTACTCAAACAACCTTCTTAGATTTTAATTACTGAGGCTATTTTCGAGTCCGTTTTACCCTTTTTCCTTTGATAACAAAAAACGTATTTACGAAAATGTCATTAATGAAACGGGCCGCGTAGGCGCGAAAATTTCCCGCCTAAAAAAAATAAGTCTACCGCTATGTGATGGTAGACTTATTTGGGTTCTGGTAGACTTAATTTTTTGTCCGTAGACTTATTTGATGAGCGGTAGACTTATTTTTAAGCGGTAGACTTATTTTTAAGCGGTAGACTTATTGTGTCTCCTTTGGTGGTAGACTTATTTCCGAACGGTAGACTTATATTCTCTGCGGTAGACTTATTTTCCCGTAGCGGTAGACTTATTTTTTGCGGTAGACTTATTCTTCGAATGGTAGATTTATTTCCGTAGACTTATTTTCAGCGGTATATTTATTTTTCTTCGATGGTAGATTTATTTTGACTGGTAGATTTGTTTCCTTTGGTGGTAGATTTTTAGTCATAGTGACGGTAGATTTATAGTGACGGTAGACTTATTTTAGTAGCGGTAGACTTATAGTTTACGGTAGACTTTTTATCGTGGTGGTAGATTTATTTTGTGTTTAGTTGTGGTAGACTTATTGTAGTAGTGATAGACTTATAGTTAGCGGTAGACTTATTTCATATTTTCGGTCAACGAAACCAACCGTTGACTGGTAGACTTATTTTTTTAGGATCAATGGTGGTAGACTTATGCGTTTTGAGCGATAGAAGCGGTAGATTTGTTTTTACCCAGGTCTAGTGATGGTAGACTTTTTATCAAACTTAGTGACGGTAAACTTTTTTTCACATTAGACATTTGGTAGACTTGTTGTGATAGCGGTAGACTTATAGTACTTGGTGTTAGACTTATTTCCGGTTTATGAAACTAAAGTGGTGGTAGACTTATTTGGTAGGTGGTAGAGTTATTTGCAAGGAATGCAAAATGTCGATTTTACCCTTAAAAATAGACAAATTTGCACAAAAAATCTGCAACAATGGTGAAGAACTAGGTTTTAGGTTTTAAGGTTTAGGGTTTAGGGTTTAGGATTTGAACAAAAGGAGGTAAATTGGGAACAAAACAAATCATTCTTGTTTATGGTAGTCAAAGTTTTGAGAAGAATTGATGGGTGTTCTTGGGAAAAAAACAAATCATTCTTGTTTATGGTAGATTTAGTATGTACTATATATTTTCATATATTTTCTATCTTTTCGTATGAACTCGTACTCGTGTTTGAACTCGTACTCGTGTTTTAAGGATTTTGTAATGTTTACCGAGACATTTCATAAGCCATGTTTTAACCATACATAAATGTTGTCAATTCATTCATTACACTACAAAAGAATGTTCATAGATGTCTACCATAATGTTTGAATCTCTTTGCAAAAAGTCTACCATAACAATTGTGTTTTATAGAAATAAATCTACCATAACGTATATTACAAATCAGAACGTGTTGTCTCATAAAAATAAATCTACCATCAAACGAAAATACATCTCATAAAAATAAATCTCTTTGCATGTTAAACAATACAAAGATTAACCAAATACTACCTAAATACAACAAGAAACAATGGTGTATAGACCATATTTATGATCTTTTGGATGTTCTTTACAATCTTCATGCGGTTACGCATTGCACATACAAAGAATACCCGTAAAGAAATTCATGGAAATTAGAACATCTTGGAGTGAAACACAATCCTAACTTAGCAAAAAAAAAATCCATTCATTCATTAGCAGCTCCAGAGTCGAAAAGTCTCTGCATCTCAAAGAAATAAGTCTATCATCAAATAGAAAATAAGTCTACCATCTCAAAGATATAAGTCTACCATCAAACAGAAAATAAGTCTACCATCGAACAAAAATAAGTCTACCACCAAACAGAAAACAAGTCTACCATCGAACAAAAATAAGTCTACCATCAAACAGAAAATAAGTCTACCATCGAACAAAAATAAGTCTACCATCAAACAGAAAATAAGTCTACCATCGAACAAAAATAAGTATACCATCAAACAGAAAATAAGGCTACCATCAAACAGAAATAAGTCTACCATCAAACAAAAATAAGTCTACCATCAAACAGAAAATAAGTCTACCATCAAACAAAAATCCAGATCTGGAAAAAATTCAGATTTGGACCAAAACGTGATTTTACAAAAGTTCAACATACCCAAACGAAACCGGTTAAAATCAAGAGATTACCTCTCTACGAGGCACGAAAACGAAACTCCAACACTCGCCGGAACTTTTCTTCGCCGGAATTTCGAAACCTATGAACGAAGAACATATTGAAGTTCATAAATCTGAACTCAAAACACTCGTGAATGATAGAGAGGAAGATAACTCATGATTTGTTTCGAATCTAACCGTTAAAAGCAACGAATCTCGTCGCCGGAGAAGAAATCGCGATTTGAGTCGCCGGAGAGAGGAAGAAGAAGATGAAGAGGTGAAATCTGATTTTTTTATTTTTTTTTGGTTTTATGCTATTTTTTTTTTCTCAAAGGATAATGGCATTTTCGTTAATAAACGGTTTTGCCATATTTTAAAGGTCTTTGTAACCTTTTTTAGAAAAAAAATAAGAGCTCAAAAATTTAAAGATTGTTTGAGTAAACATCAAATCTAAAAAGATTTTTCTAGTAATTATCTCTTAAAAATATCGCAAGTAATTGTTTCTTTAGATCTCTTTCGACACTTTCTTTAGTAGTTAGTTTGGTTTGGTTTCAATCTGGTTTATTCAATTAGGGGGAGTAAAAGTCGTACCAGGTCGGATATTTGGAAAGTTAATTAAAGTACCCATATTCGATCCATATCAGAACTCTTTTAGTTGTTAGGAAAACCTTCTACTTCTACAATCAAAACAAGATCTCCATGATTATCAATAGGATAGAGCTTGTTACCTAAGCTATCCAATTTTTTTGAAAGTAACCCTCATAAGCTCTGTTAATCAAATTTGCAAGTTTCGCTGATAATACCTTCTTTTTGAAAAACCCAGAAGGTGTTTTATTAGTAACTATGCTTACATTTTGTTCCTTGAATCAATCTTTTAATCACTTTACTTTTGTTTTAAACAAAAAAAAAAAAAGCTCTGTCAATTATACAAGGTTAAAGTTATTTTTGAACGTTAACCATCTTTTCTGATTGATAACATCTAAGATAACCCAACAAAATTTTGGTCCCATAAAAATAACCAAATAGTTCATATAACTTTTAAATTTTTCAGACCCTTGTTTGCTTTTGTTAAAAATATTTTCAAATTAATAAAGGATGAAAAAGAAAATAACTAAATAACCTTTTAAAACAAGTCACGGCCCAAACGCCCAGGGTAAGGGCCCAAATCGAATTTGGAAACTTGCCTGCATGGAGTTGGCGACTTGACGTGTATGGTGTCCACAGAGTCAGAGACTTCGATCTCATCGAAGACATGGAGTTGTCGAGTAATGAAATGAAAATATCATCTCTACGCGATCACAAGAAACATCATTACTCTCTCTTCTATTATACTCTAAACTAAAAAAAACATTACGTATTTATTTCATTTCATGGCTTCAACAATCTTTTCTCGTCCATACTTTATCCCAGGAACTTCTCTAGTTTCCAAATCAAGAAATCTCAGCCGTCCGTCGCGGACGATGGTGGTAACTGCTTCTTACGGTGGTGGTTCCTCTTACTGGAGCTCCGTGAGAGCATCTTTATCCCTAACCCACTACATGGTTCTCTAATATAATAATTTTAAATTCAATTCAATTTTTTTAGACTTTAAATTATTAATAATAGATCCAACCAATTGCAAATAGACATTTGGCAAAAAAATTGTTAAAGACACAAAAATATGGTTCATTACATAAAAACTTTTATCTCTCTTTTTATTGCATCTATTTTTATTATTACTTTAATATAAAACACTATCAAAAATTTACCAATAATCATGCATATTCTGAATACCGACATCCAAAACCATCTTCAAGGCCAAACCGCCTTTTTCTGTTTACGAGCCGCTACGTCATTTCGCCCTTATGGCTCCACCTTATGGTGACGTGGCTGCTGCATTGTGTGTCGCGTCGTACAAACTTGTCGGCGGTCAAAATCGCGACAAGGCCGTGAAGGTTGCAGCTGCTCTCAAGCTATTATACTCCTTTTGGTACACTCATATACCGTTGCTTGCCCCTAGTGGTGGGATCGTACATGAAGCGTATGGACCGAGTGTTCGGCTTCTGATGGGAGACGGTTTGTTGCCGTTGGCTATAGAAATTCTGGCCCGACCCGAAGAATTTGTTACGAATGAACCCGGTCGAATTTTACGTGTTGTGACAGAAGCGATGCATGCGATCGAGCCACAAGGAGTGGTCGAAGGGCAAATTGGGACATTACGTAGAAAGTCAGCAGAGGAAGAGTGGTTAAGATATGGACACGTGGAAGGAATCTGTGAGATGTTGGAGAAGATGGAGGGAAAGGTTTACGCTTGTTCTGCGGCGTGTGGGGCGATATTTGGAGGTGGGAATAAGGATGAAATTGATAAACTGAGAAGTTACGGTCTTCATGTGGGAAAAATACATGGGTTTTTGACAAGGTGGAGAATGGAGGGAAAATATAATGGGACGGTAATGAAAGAATTAAAAGAAATGAAGGATTTAGCAAAAAAAGAGTTGGAGAACTTTGGAGGAGAGAAAGTGAATGTTATGTATGGTCTTATTGACAATGATAGGTACTTGGAGATGTAACAATATGTATCAACCTCAAAACCAAATTTACTTTAGTCCAAATTTTCATTGACTTTGCCAAATGATTTCACCAGTTAGATCTAATAAACTAGAAAACCAGTTTCTTCATCATTAAGTTCCTAACTTTGAGCATTTTACCGACTCGGCCCATAACCAAGAACTACTACTATGACTGGTTATAAAGCCTTATATACTCAAATGACTCATTCTCATGATCACCATTAGCTTTTGTATTATATCTATCTTTAATCCCTTGACTAGTCACTAACTATTGGGATTGTATCCGTTAAGTACTAAGCAATTTCATAATCAAGGGTAACGACATGCAGCTGGGTCTGGATTCAAATTCAAAGAGATAGGCGAAGATAATAGCTAAAAGCAACATATATAATAGCTTTTTATCAATTAAAACAAGGGAAACCCAAAAAAACCATATATAGACAAACTTTTAACATTGATATCTGATGTAGTGTCTTTAGGTAACTTTCACATGAATTTGCTGATAATCATCAACGACATGAAACCAAAACAACCGTCCAATTTAATTGAAAGAATTATGTACCTACACTAATATTTAAAAAATTATAACGTGTATGTCATTTATATCGTTAATGTACAGTAAAACCTCTATAAATTAATAATGTTAGAACCTTGAAAAATTATTATTTTAGAGAGATTAATTTATAGAGAGAAATCCGTTTTAGGTAAGATTTTTCTTAATTTGTTTTTTCGAATAAAGTTATATTATGGAATTTAATTAATCTATTTGCAAATTGATGAAATTTTGATTAATTTTTTTGATTATCGCAATAGAGTGGATGATATTATCTTAATAGACGACCAAAATAAAATGATATACTATGTATAAAATTTAGAAGAAATTATAGTTACTATCTCTAATGTCGATGAATACATTTAGAAAGCGTTATTTAGAAAGCGTTTTCCCAAATTGTATCAGTTTACAAGCTAGGAAAACAATAGTTTAAACTCAATGAGCAATTACATCACTACTCAACAAACCATTGCTTCCACCAGTAGATTCAATTATTGAATTTAAAGGAGGATTCAAATTCATCATCATCATCGACGAAACAGATCTAGCAGCGCCTAATTTCTTCCTCTTGAGTGAATAAGGACCATAGATCTTTCTCAATAGATGTGGTACCTGATCAACCGTCAGATTTTGCGTCGCCGTGACTTCATCAACGGAGATCTGAGAATTCGAAGACGAAGACGGATCCAGTGTGTTCGGGAGAGACCGACTTACTAGCGCGGTGGTAGATCTAGCGTTGATTCTCGAATTTCGGATCTGAGCAAGCGCCCCTGGTTTTAAGTAACGGTGGAATCCGTCGTTTCTTCTCACCGGAGATCTAGAAATATCCTTCATCGATACGATTCTCGTTTAAGCTTTAGATGGAAAAAAATCTGAGAATCGAAAGAGAAAGAGAGAGATTATGGAAGATCTGTGAATGAAGATTAAATTGGGGATCTATTAAGGATTTTGTAAAAAAGGAAGAGAGGCGGGAAAAATCGGCGCTATGGATTTTGAGGTGTGCCTATGAGAGGGAAAAGATGTGTATCTTATCATTTTATCGAGTTTTGGTAATTGTTACATTGACCCGACTTAGAACCGGAAGATTTTATTAATTTATGGTGATTATTAATTTATAGAGTAGTAATTTATGGAAGTTCTACCGTATCTGTATCCAAGGATGTTTTGGGTACCTACCTTAGCCTGTAGTGGCAGTAGAATAAAGTTTTTTAATTTGAGTATGGTCTTATGAGCGTACATAGTAAATAATACATTGATTTGTACCATCTTCGGACCCATCAAGTTTTTCGTCCCACCAAATTCACCAAATAGTTCATATAACTTTTACAAGTTTGAGACTGTCACGCTTACGTAAATATAGAAATGAAAATATCATCGCATTATATAACGATCTACTCGATCATAAGAAACATCGTTACTCTCTCTAGACACTAATCTAAAAACATAATTATTTCATTCCATGGCTTTAACAATCTTCTCTCGTCCTTACTTCGTCCCAAGAATTACACTAATTTCAAAATCAACAAATCTCAGCCGTCCATCGCTCTCTCCGTCACGGACGGTGGTGGTAGAAGCTTTGTCCGGTGCTAGTTCCTCTTACTGGACCACCGTGAACGCCGATATCCAAAACCATCTTCAACGCACCGTCAAGGCCAAACTGCCTCTCTCTGTTTACGAGCCGCTACGTCACTTTGCTCTAATGGCTCCACCCGATGATGACGTGGCTGCTGCATTGTGTGTCGCGTCGTACGAACTCGTGGGCGGGCCAAACCGTGACAAGGCCGTAGAGGTTGCAGCTGCTCTCAGGCTATTGTACGCCGTTTCATACACTCATGGAGCGTTGCTTGAAGTTGACCCTAGTGGTGGTGCGAGTGGCACCCTACATGAACCGTATGGTGCGAGTGTTCGGCTTCTGATCGGAGACGGTTTGTTGCCCTTTGCAATAGAAATGTTGGTCCGACCAGACAAATTGATTACGAAGGACTCGAGTCGGGTGTTACGGGTCGTGAAAGAAGTGACGCATGCGATCGGGTCACAAGGAATGGTCGAGGGGCAATACCGGGAAACACTACGGAGAAAGTCATCAGACGGTGATGAAGGGTTAAGGTATGGACACGTGGAAGAAATCTGTGAGGCGTCGGAGAAGATGGAGGGGAAGGCTCACGCTTGCTCTGCGGCATGTGGGGCGATACTTGGAAGTGGAAATAGGGATGAGACTGATAAACTGAGAAGTTACGGTCTCAATGTGGGAACAATAAAGGGGGTTTTGACTAGGCGGAGAATGGAGGGAAAAGATAATGGGGCGATAATGAAAAAAGTAGAAGAGATGAAGGATTTAGCAATGAAAGAGTTGGAAAGCTTTGAAGGAGATAAAGTGAAAGTTATGTATGGTCTTATTGATTTGTACTTGGGGAGATAAAGTGAAAGTTATGTATGGTCTTATGGATTTGTACTTGGGGATGTAACAATAAGTGTTGCTCTAAGTAAGAAAATCGTAGAACAACCATGCTTGATTGGTACCAAAGCATATAGTACACTTTGGATGCATGCTCGTGATCATTATCAAGCTTTTGCATAATTAATTTCTTCATGTCAAGAGATATTTCTTCAGTTCCTTGATTATTCAAGAGAATTGTTGACAAGAACCAAGTGTTGTATTCGTTAAGATTGTAATACCCCATTGCATAATCAGAGATTAAATCTAATGAGAGACTATTACAACATCCATGTGAACTAGAAATCTCGCAAATTTTCTACACAACACAACCATTGTCTATTCGACAAAAGCACCTACTAAAATATTATTGACGTGATTTAAAATCGAGGAAAACACAAACTATTGCCCCAAAAAAGAAGTTGAAAGAAGATGCAAATGTTGTTGGTTACGGACCGTATTAATTTAAATTAGAAGCTTCATAGTTTGGTGGATGAGACAGAGACACACAAGATTTGGTAGTAAATACTCAAAATTAAGTTATGGTCCTTAATCCTTAGAGCATGAATAACCATAACCCATATCAAGGGTTATTTGCATTAAGTTTTGGTTTTAGTTAATTTTGAGCATTTATCCATGAACTCAATTGGAGTTCATATGAAAAAGAAAAAAAATTGGAAAAAAAAAATTTTTGAATTAAAAAAATTTTGAAGGAAAAAAAATTACTATAAATAAATATACAAGATTAATTAAAAACACTAATTTCATATGTTTTATAAAATTATAGAGCTTTATTACAATCCGCAAAAACAAAAAAAAGCATAAAATTGATTATTGTCAAACCGAAATGATAAACAAACATTTAAAATCATGATGAAGAACTTTCTTAAGTCGGCTCTATCGTTGAGCTCTGACATTTCTGTCCCAAATATGCTGAACCAAATCAGCTTTCAATCGTTCATGTGTTTTTTTTTCACGAAGACTAGCTCGATTGGCCATCATATTGTTGATATTTGTAGGCGTCGCCGAAGAAAAAACGTAGTCCGTTGGTGAAAGCACGCTTTCTTCTCCTTCTGTGAATGATCGTATATCTTCTTGAGTACCTAGGTCTCGTTCGTCTTCTACTATCATATTGTGCAATATGATACATGCTTTCATTATCGTCCCTATTTTTTCCTTATCCCAACTAAGAGTCGGGTTTCTGACAATGGCGAATCGAGCTTGCAACACTCCAAAAGCACGTTCGACATCTTTTCTGGCAGATTATTGAGTAGTAGCAAATAATGATGCTTTCGGGCCTTGTGGCTGAGAAATCGATTGGATGAAAGTTGCCCATTTCGGATATATACCATCTGTGAGATAGTACGCCATATGGTATTTGTTACCATTGACATAGTAATTGAGCTTTGGAGCTCGCCCTTCTAATATATCATCAAAAACTGGTGAGCGGTCAAGAACATTGAGATCGTTACAAGTACCTGGTGCTCCAAAAAATGCGTGCCAGATCCAGAGATCTTCTGAAGCGACTGCCTCTAAAACGATTGTAGGTTTTCCATGTCCACGTGAATATTGTCCATGCCACGCCGTGGGACAATTCTTCCACTCCCAATGCATACAATCAATGCTTCCTATCATGCCAGGAAAGCCCCGAGTCTCTCCAAGTTGTAGTAATCGTCAGAGATCCTGTTGAGTTGGCCTTCTGAGGTACTCATCTTGAAATAAAGTCACAATTCCATCCGCAAAATAGTCTAAGCATTTTGAGGCAGTTGTTGCACCGATCCGGAGGTACTCATCCATCGCATCAGTCGAAAGACCATATGCCATTCTCCGAATTGCGGCTGTACATTTGACTACGGCAGAGTGACCGAACCTTCCGGTAGCATCTTGCCTTTGTTGAAAGTATGGTACGTCATTGGAGAGTCTTTCAACAATACGCATGAACAATGGCCTGTGCATTCTAAAACGTCGTCGAAATTTATCAGCAGGGTAAACTGGATGATCGCTAAAATAATCATTCCATAATCTATCATGACCATCTTCGCGTCTTCTTTCGATGTTAATTCGTTTTTTCCTTGGTTTTTTCGGCGCTTCTTCTTCTGCGCAATCATCTAGACAATTTTGAATAGCCGTCTCAAAAAATTGATCGAATTGTTCATCACAAATTTGATCAAAATTGTCTTGAGAATTAGAAGTATGCGGATGGTAAGACATGTTTTGATATTTTTAGATAATTTAGAAAAAAATGGAAAAAACAAAAATTTTGGATTTTGATGAACAAAAGACGAATTGAATTGTGAGTAACTGAAAAATAGTTTAAGAGTTTGTGAATTGTGAGTTTGTAAGCGAGTAAAGAGAAATGGTAATTTGGAAGTTGTTTAGAAAGAATATGAGAAATAGTTTTTCAGAAGTAGGAAATGAAGAAGTGATTCAAGTTTTTGAGTTGGCTTTCTTATAAAGAGTTGTAGTACTCAAAACTATCGTTTAAAGAGAACTACTACATTACAAATTGCATACACGACACTTTAGTAAATAGTAAATAAAAGCAGAACCACAAATCTATTTTGAAACACAACCACATAGTACAACAACAAGACATCACTACTAAAAAACATGAACAAGACATCACTACTACAAAACAACAACTTGTGATGCTAGAAGACACAATAACTCCTTCTATTGCCTCTTGAAACCTGCCCCTTGCGCATTCAAAATGACCAAACATCATCCTCATTTTTTCCTGCAAAAAACAGAAAAGTTTAAACTTATAAAGGAGGCAAAAAAGCAGACAACAAGTGTGATAATCTGATAATAACAAATAATTAAGTAAACTGAAAAGACCTTCTGAACTTGCCTCTTCATAAAGACCAACCATCAATCTTCACCAAGCTCCTGTCCATTTCCTCCTACACAAACAACAATGAAAATGTACATGAAATGCAAAGACACAAATGGCAAGAAATAGTGAACCATATAATCAAATAACTAACCAAAGTACAAGTTATCAATCTATAACATCAATCAAGAACAAGCAATGGCAAAAAACTAGTTTGAGTTTCATAACATACTTATATTTTTTAACACCTCAGACATGAGAGTGTTCTTCAGCTCAAGTTCTGTCTCTGTTAGATCTCCGGGTTTAGCTAAGAGACCCTCAAGGATTTTCTTGTTCGAAAGTCGTTCTTTAGCTACATTATCCTTCTCCCTAATCTCCCAAACCTGTTCTAGCACCTTCAGTGAAGCACTCCCCTTTGTTTCCTCACCACTAACCTTACTTCTTTTCTTCTCACTCGCCTTTGTTGCCTTCACACCTGACGGCCTTAGTTGAGTTTCATCTCTGTCAAAGAACTTGGTTTTTTTTTAGCTTTCTTCACCGATACTATTGAGAAAGGTACACCACTTCTGATCAGATTTGAGCAAGCGCCAAGCGTGTTCTGAGACAAACTTAACTTTATGATCAGCAAAGTACATATCATAAGCTTGCGCCATTAAATCGCCGTTGCCACTCTTTTTGTTCCGCGTCACATAGTCAAGACATCCACAAAACTTGCTTACAGTGTCACTCAATTTCCTCCATTTCTGCTTACATACATTGGCACTCCTTGTTTGTCGATTGGCCACATCAGGACATGCTGCATAATAGGTTGCAACTCTCTGCCAAAAGGTCCCTCCCTTCTGACCAGTACCCACAATTGGATCTTTGGACGTGTTTACCCAAGCACTTACAAGTGCTTTCTCTTCAGGGATCTTCCATCTAGTTTTTGGTCCCTTACGCTTACCTACAAGTGGTTGGCTAGAAGGAGAATCTGTTTGGCTGTAAGGGGAATGTGTTTCTAAAAAAAGGGAATCTGTTTCGTTAAAATGGGAATTTGTTTGTGAAAAGGTTTCTGAAGAGAATATAGGTGGTTGGCTGTTCAAAAGATCAGTGAAAGTGAGGTTGTTTGCAGGGTTTTGTGGCTGAGAAGAGCTCGATGGAGTAATAAAATTGATATTCATTATACAGATGGATGAGTTTGTGTCTTCTACTCCACAGAGTATGGAGTGAGTTTGAAGAACACAACTCAATAAATAAATAACCCAATCTGAGTTGATCTATGAACTAAAACAACAAATAGACTTGTTGACTAATGTCTCCATCACTTAATTCACTTCATTTACTTTATCACAACAACAAATGCAAAGACACAACCATCAACCATCACAGATAACTTCTATTACCTACACAGACCAAACACAGCTGCAAACTAAAGGAAGAAGTGATTACTCTGATATACTAATTACTGTCTCCATCCACATCAAACAAGTTGTAGTTATTTTCATTTATGTTTTCTAAACTAGTTTAGTTTCTTTAACTTTAGTTCAGTTTCTATCAATTATAATTTTGTATTAGTCATTACAATTTGATCAACCTTCTAGTTATATTTCAAACATACAGAAATCTAAGCTTACCAAATCAAAACAGATCAATATCAAATTACATATCAATTTCATGAAATTAAGTACCAATCTAAGCTTATCAGTTCTCATCAGTTTAATTTAATATAGCATCAAAGTTATACACAATCAGATTAAGAACCAATCTAACCTTATCCGTTTTCATCAAATTGAAAACTAATTTCTATGAGCACAAATAACAAACAACAAAGACACAAACCACCTACTCTGTTAACCAATTTCTATGAACAGAAACAACAGACAAGAAACCTACAAGCGTCTATGAACTAAAACAACAAATAGACTTGTTGACTAATGCCTCCATCACTTAATTCACTTCATTTACTTTATCACAACAACAAATGCAAAGACACAACCACCAACCATCACAGATAACTTTTATTACCTACACAGACCAAACACAACTGCAAACTAAAGGAAGATACTTTGATATACTGATAACTGTCTCCATCAACATCAAACAAGTTGTAGTTATTTTTATTTATGTTTTCTAAACTAGTTTAGTTTCCTTTACTTTAGTTCAGTTTCTATCAATTATAATTTTGTATAAGTCATTACATTTTGATCAACCTTCTAGTTATATTTCAAACATACAGAAATCCAAGCTTACCAAATCAAAACAGATCAATATCAAATAACATATCTCGTTCATGAAATTAAGTACAAATCTAAGCTTATCAGTTCTCATCAGTTTAATTTAATATAGCATCAAAGTTATCCACAATCAGATTAAGAACTAATCTATGAACAGAAACAACAAACAACAAACCTACAATTGTCTATGAACTAAAACAACAAACACCAAAACACAAAACACAAACACTCAATACTGGTTTAGGAGAGACAGAGAATACTAACCTGTTACAATGACAAGGAGATCCGGCTAGACACGTCTGTCTGCAAATTCCCTAACCACCATCCAAGCTTCACAGATCCTCATCGCATTTTCCATACAAAAATAAGAGGGAACATGTTAATAAGATCCATACAAACCAATACAATTTGTATCTCAAATTATTAAACTAATACAAATCCTATTATACATATCAAAAAGAACAAGAACAGTTTGAGAAATGAAGGAACAACGAACAAGCAGAGACTAATCTAGATATATATGCAATAGGAATCTAGATAGACATGCAATAGGATTGAGAATGACTTACCACTTCCGACGCCGTTCGAACCACCAACGGTGAAGAAAACCTGAACACGGGGAGAGAGAGATCAATTTTATCAGTACCCACCAATTAAACCAACTATGAGTTACACGATCATGAGTAGAGTTCACTTACCAACGGCGATTCATCTCCGAGTCGATTCATCTCCGACGTCGATTCATCTCTGACGTCGATTCATCTCCACGTTTAGCAACCACTCAAGCAGACAAGGATCGACGAAGATTTGAGGATCCTGATGATATAACGCAACCCTCAATCGATAGGAATCAAGATCTAGGGTTTTCAAGAGGAACTGAATCTAGGGTTTGAGAGAGATACGGTGACAGAGAGTGAGACAGCGAAGGAATGATAAGAGGAAGATGATGACGACGGTGATAATACGGCGACGGCGACGATACGACGGCGACGAAGAATCGCATCAAAATCGCCTCAGAGAGAAACAAATGTTTCGCGAAATGATTTTCAGTCTTTGGTTTGGCCCCTCTCAATTTTTTCGGTCCAATGAAAATAATACACGTGTCTTTAACACACGGTTCTTTTGGATCAGTTAATTGATCCGATTCTTTTCAAATCAGAGCAAATACCCAATATTAAATTATACCCCACCAAATAAACCTCTTATTAACCCACCGTTATTCATGCTCTTACATGAATGTGCAACGAACACAATGCAAGAAGAAGAAATGGATAACTGATAAATGTGGAAGTAAAACAAAAAGCTGAGAACTCGAACATGAAACATGTCTAAATTGATGGATAACTGATATATGTTTGTATCAAAAAGTTTTTAGTTTTCATGTATAATAATTACTTTATTTCTACCCCTATTCTTTTCATATTTAAATGAGAAAACATAATTATAATCTACATAAATAAGAATAGACTTGTAATTGACGATCATTTCTCAAAATCTTTAGGTCGATGTTGCACTCATTTGTATGCACATAACATAAGAGATGTTAGGTTAGGTAAGCATGGAACTTCACTTCTGTTTAATCAATCTTTATCTCCCATATAATACTTTATACAATGCGATGACATGTATCCATATTTGACATTCTCAATCTTTCTACCTGAAGATAACTGTCGATATATATCAGTAATAATATATTTATATATATATATATATATATATATATTATTTTTTTGCTTAATTGTTTCATTTTTGTGACGTATGTCTAAAATATGATCCAAATAATTGTTGATTTAATACTTTTGCAAATGATTTCACCGGTTAGATTTGGATTCTCGAGGATTCCTACACAATGATCTTGGTCTATTTAAGAAACTCTTTTTTTCTTCAACATCATGTTTGAGCTACCATGATTGGTACCAAAGCACATAGCACACTTTGGATGCATTTTCGTGATCATCATTACCAAGCATTTGTATAATTTAATGAGAAATTTCCTAAAAATACCATATTTTGAAGTTTTTCCTCCAAAAGACACCACCTTAAAGTTTTTTTTTTTTCAAAAATACCACGGTTTTCCAAAGTTTCAAAAATGCCACTTTTCTAAAAACTGATTTTTAAGGTTTAGAATTTAAATTTTTTGGGTTTTGGTTAACTATTCCACAATTAGGGTATAATTTTAAGAAATAGGGTTTGGGTTTGTGATTTAGGGTTTAGTTTTGAATGTTAAAAAATGGTATTTTTGAAATTTAGAAAAATGTAATATTTTTGGAAAAAAAACTTCAAGGTGGTATTTTTGGAAATTGCCCTAATTTAATTCTTCAAAGATCTTTCTTCAATCCCTTGACTTATTGTTGACAGGAATCTAAGTGTTGTATCCGTTAAGTTAGGAATGCTCCATTGCATATTCGGAGGTTAGATCTTATGAGACTAAAATAGATTAAGAAACCAATTTTCAAGCATTTTATTGACTCTACCCATAACCAAGAACTATTATGAGTAGCTCCAAAGCATAAAGTAGTCCTAGAACACATTCTCAATTTCTCATGATCGTTATCACCATTTTCTTCCTAGTCATCACCAGCTTTTGTCTGGCTTATGTTTTCTATCCCTTGAACAGTCAGGAATTGATGACTGGAGACCAAATGTTGGATCCGATAATTAATAACCCAAATGCGTAATTAATGGGTAAATAGGTGCAACTAGATCTGGATTCATGTTCAACCATATATGCAAAGTCAAAAGCTAAATGCAACATGTAGAGAATCATTAATAGCCATCGAAATAAACCATTGTATAATGAGACAACGTAAACCAGAACCAGCGGTTCATTTGCTCCATTACCATAGAAGAAAAATGAGAATCATTTAAGGCTAGCGAACAAATTGTACAATCTTGATAACACTATGGTCTGAGACAATAGCATAAGGCAAACACATAGACAAGCTTTGTTATCCATCAACATAAACAGAGTACAACAAAACTTTAAGCATCTAAAATGTTAAGACTTAAGACAACCAAAGCAGAGAAATGAAATTGTTAGAAACTAGAGATAAACATGTGTAATCACTGTATGCATATCATTCCTATGTGTCATTAAACTATTGACTAATCTTCCAATTACAACTACATCATCTGGTTAGATGCAAATCATGAACAATACAAAATATCTGGTGAGGGAATCTAATCAAAGCCAAATTGGAATTATAAAACTAACAGAAGCATTCAATTAACAAGGTAAGATCTTCAATTCCAAGATAAAACACACACAGTTTATTGATTTTGTATATATAAAGTCTTACGAATATTGAACAATTTTCCCAAATTGTATCAGTTTACAAGCTAGGAAAACAATAGTTTAAACTCAATGAGCAATTACATCACTACTCAACAAACCATTGCTTCCACCAGTAGATTCAATTATTGAATTTAAAGGAGGATTCAAATTCATCATCATCATCGACGAAACAGATCTAGCAGCGCCTAATTTCTTCCTCTTGAGTGAATAAGGACCATAGATCTTTCTCAATAGATGTGGTACCTGATCAACCGTCAGATTTTGCGCCGCCGTGACTTCATCAACGGAGATCTGAGAATTCGAAGACGAAGACGGATCCAGTGTGTTCGGGAGAGACCGACTTACTAGCGCGGTGGTAGATCTAGCGTTGATTCTCGAATTTCGGATCTGAGCAAGCGCCCCTGGTTTTAAGTAACGGTGGAATCCGTCGTTTCTTCTCACCGGAGATCTAGAAATATCCTTCATCGATACGATTCTCGTTTAAGCTTTAGATGGAAAAAAATCTGAGAATCGAAAGAGAAAGAGAGAGATTATGGAAGATCTGTGAATGAAGATTAAATTGGGGATCTATTAAGGATTTTGTAAAAAAGGAAGAGAGGCGGGAAAAATCGGCGCTATGGATTTTGAGGTGTGCCTATGAGAGGGAAAAGATGTGTCTATTAGGGTTTTGAAAAGTCACGTAAAGCGGGAGTTTTTTTGTGTCACGTGAGCACCCACGTGAGTCGGGTCAAATCCTTTGGGCTTGTGAGCGAACCGTTTTAATCATATGGCCCAGCAGTGAGGGCTGCGCATGATAGTAATTAATTTAAAAACGTGAACCTTCTACAAGAAATATCCAATTAATTTAATCCTCACTGCTACAAGAAATATCTGCGGTTAAGATTAAACCGCCTATCAGTATACTCTCTATTGCACCGTTGTTTTCTTTTGATTACTTTCCCTTTTTATGACTCACACCGTTGTTTTACGTCTCTAATGGCGGTTTCACTCTCCTTTATATTCCACTAATATTTTCTCGAGAAAAATACAATAGAAACTTTTCTCCTACCTTTGATTCTAAAGAAACTGAAACTAGCAAAACAAGTATGGATACTAAGATCGGAGCTATAGACGTTTGTAATCCAACCAGCGGCGTTATCGGCGGTCCTCCAAACGGCGGCGTTTCCACCATTCAGAACTCAACTCCATCTCACTCCACTGCCATCAGCCCCTGCGACGCTACTCTTGGCCGTTACCTAGCGAGACGTTTAGTCGAGATCGGAGTCACCGACGTCTTTTCCGTTCCCGGAGATTTCAACCTAACGCTTCTCGACCACTTGGTCGCTGAGCCAAACCTCAAGCTGATCGGTTGCTGTAACGAGCTCAACGCTGGATACGCAGCGGACGGTTACGCTAGATCTCGTGGAGTCGGAGCGTGCGTGGTGACGTTTACCGTTGGTGGATTGAGTGTGTTGAACGCGATTGCAGGTGCTTACAGTGAGAATCTGCCTCTGATTTGCATCGTTGGTGGTCCAAACTCGAACGATTACGGTACTAATCGGATTCTTCATCATACGATTGGTTTACCTGATTTCACTCAGGAGCTTAAGTGTTTTCAAGCTGTTACTTGTTATCAAGCTGTGATCAATAACTTGGAAGATGCTCATGAACTTATCGATACTGCGATTTCTACTGCTGTGAAAGAAAGCAAACCTGTTTACATTAGTATAAGCTGTAATTTACCTTCGATTCCTCTTCCGGCTTTTAGTAGCTATCCTGTTCCGTTCGTGCTCGCGACTAAATTGAGTAATCAGATGGGTTTAGATGCGGCGGTGGAAGCAGCTGCTGAGTTCTTGAACAAAGCTGTGAAGCCAGTTCTTATTGGTGGACCGAAAATGCGAGTTGCGAAAGCCGGGGATGCTTTTGTTGAGCTTGCTGATGCTTCTGGGTATGGTGTTGCTGTGATGCCATCTGCTAAAGGACAAGTGCCTGAGCATCACAAGCATTTCATTGGGACCTATTGGGGAGCTGTGAGTACAGCTTTCTGTGCTGAGATTGTTGAATCTGCTGATGCTTATTTGTTTGCAGGTCCTGTTTTCAATGATTACAGTTCCGTTGGGTACTCTCTGCTTCTCAAGAAGGAGAAATCAATCATTGTGCAACCTGATCGGGTTACTATCGGTAACGGACCTGTGTTTGGGTGTGTTCTGATGAAGGATTTTCTTAGCAAGTTGGCGAAACGAATTAAGCATAACAACACTGCGTATGAGAATTACCACAGGATCTATGTCCCAGAAGGAAAGCCTTTGAGAGAGATCCCCAAGGAGCCTTTGAGGGTTAATGTGTTGTTCCAACACATTCAGAAGCTGCTCACTTCTGAGACTGCTGTGGTTGCTGAGACTGGAGATTCTTGGTTTAATTGTCAGAAGCTGAAGCTCCCTGAAGGTTGCGGTTACGAATTCCAGATGCAATACGGATCTATTGGTTGGTCAGTTGGTGCTACTCTAGGCTATGCTCAAGCCATACCAAACAAGCGTGTCATTTCTTGTATTGGAGATGGTAGCTTCCAGGTTACTGCACAAGATGTATCAACGATGATACGATGTGGGCAAAAGACCATAATCTTCCTCATCAACAATGGAGGCTACACCATTGAAGTCGAGATTCATGATGGTCCTTACAATGTCATAAAGAACTGGAATTACACAGCTTTTGTTGATGCCATTCACAATGGAGAAGGTAAATGCTGGACTGCCAAAGTGAGATGCGAGGATGAGCTAGTGGAAGCGATCAGCACTGCAACTAATGCGGAAAAAGAGAGCTTGTGTTTCATTGAAGTGATAGTGCACAAAGATGATACAAGCAAGGAGCTTTTGGAGTGGGGATCTAGAGTCTCTGCTGCTAATAGTCGTCCCCCGAATCCTCAGTAGAAGAGCTTCCAAAGATGCTTTCACGTATATTTCAGATTTGGTAGTTCATTTGGCCTTTTATCGAAAGTAGTAGTGTGTATCCTTTTTACACCCATCTGGATGGGAAATAAATGTGATCCCCTTGAGGATAAGTTGTTTGAGTGCAAAAATAAAAATTTGTTTCCTATGCTTCTTCTTCTTTCGTCATTTTTGTTTATTAGCTATTGGCAGATTTATCAGAAAATATGGTCTTTGCGTTTTGGATTTGTACGTGTGTTGTTTTGTCTTGGGCAGAACAACATCCTAAGCAAGTAGAGATTCCATTCAAAGATGCTAATGATGATCATTTTAAAAGGCATTTCGTAGAGTCCTTTCTTTTCTTATTTAAGCTAACTTTTGTTTTACCTTTTCTTGATATGTTTTAAATATTGTAGTCCTTTTTCTGGCTTTCTTCTTTTGTTATGGCTGGAGTACCAGCTAAATTTGAAACTTGCTTCTATGAGGGATGTAATGAAACATTGAAACATCTTGGTATTTGATGCACTGGTTTGCAGAACGACATCATCGCTAAGCTGTTGTGATGTGATGAATCTTTTGCAGTTGGCCTTAATTTATTAGTAATAAATAGCTTATTCCATAGTACTCGTCCTACTTTTCTGCATACGGGAACCTGTTGGTCTTGCCTTTGATCACTCTGTCCAAATTTATACAGGAACTGGGATTGATGGCTTTCAAATCGAAAGCTTTCCTTTTTTGGTTCATGGCTGGAGTACCAGCCAACTTTGAAACTTGCTTCTATGAGGGATGTAATGAAACATCTTGGTATTGATACTTACAAGATGAATCCACTGGTTTGCAAAACGACTTCATCGCTAGGGTGTTGTAAATCTTGATATGATAAATCTTTTGCAGTCAGCCTAAATTTATTAGTAAATAGGATTAGATAGCTTATTCCACAGTAGTTGTCTTATTATTCTACGTATGGAAACCTGTTGGTCTTGCCTTTGATCACTCACTCTGTCCAAATTTATACTGCAGCTTGATTCCAACATGAACTGGGATTGATGACCTTCAAATCCAAAGCTGTTGCTTTCAGTGGTTCACATGTTGTTTATCCTTTCTGTGTAAAAAGGTAATGTTGAGAGTTCGGATCCTAAAGCTTTGGCTAGTTACATTGTTCTACTCAACTTCATTCTTCTTGTTCATTGAGAGTTCAGATCCTAAAGGCAATTTCCAAAAATACCATTTTGAAGTTTTTTTTCCAAAAATACTACATTTTTGGGTCTTTTAGCAAAATAGCACAAAAAGTAAAATTAATTTGTGTAATAGCTATGTAATAATTTTAATAAGGAAACTAGCAATAAGATAAAAATTTGAAGTAGTGCTTTTACATTTTTAGCCCCAAATCCTAAATTCAAATCCTACCCCATAAAACTATACCCTAAACTCCAAACCCAAATTCTACCCCCTAAAACTATATCCTAAACCCCAAACCCAAATTCTACCCCCTAAAACTATACCCTAAACCCCAAACCCAAACCCTACCCCCTAAAACTATACCCTAATTTTAGAATAGTTAACCCAAACCCAAAAATTTAACATTCAAAACTAAACCCTAAACCCCAAACTCAAACCCTACCCCCTAAAAGTATACCCTAATTTTGGTATAGTTAACCCAAACCCAAAAATTTAACATTCAAAACTAAACCCTAAACCCCAAACCCTACCCCCTAAAAGTATACCATAATTTTGGAATAGTTAACTCAAACCCAAAAATTTCACATTCAAAACTAAACCCTAAACCCCAAACCCAAACCCTACCCCCTAAAACTATACCCTAATTTTGGAATAGTTAACCCAAACTCAAAAACTGAGTTTGTCATTGAGGGCAGTTTTGTCATTAATACATAATACAGAGGAGCACAGTAATTTTTGCTATTGCATGCATTATAATTTTTTTTTTTGTTATACACTACAATTACCCTACATTTTTTCCAAAGTTCCAAAAATACCACTTTTTCAAAAAAATTATTTTTAACATTCAAAAACTAAACCCTAAACCCTAAACCCAAACCCTACCCCCTAAAAGTATACCCTAATTTTGGTATAGTTAACCCAAACCCAAAAATTTAACATTCAAAACTAAACCCTAAACCCCAAACCCTACCCCCTAAAAGTATACCATAATTTTGGAATAGTTAACCCAAACCCAAAAATTTCACATTCAAAACTAAACCCTAAACCCCAAACCCAAACCCTACCCCCTAAAACTATACCCTAATTTTGGAATAGTTAACCCAAACCCAAAAACTGAGTTTGTCATTGAGGGCAGTTTTGTCATTAATACATAATACAGAGGAGCACAGTAAATTTTGCTATTGCATGCATTATAATTTTTTTTTTTGTTATACACTACAATTACCCTACATTTTTTCCAAAGTTCCAAAAATACCACTTTTTCAAAAAAATTATTTTTAACATTCAAAAACTAAACCCAAACCCTACCCCCTAAAATTATACCCTAATTTTGGAATAGTTAACCCAAACCCAAAAAATTTAAATTCTAAACCTTAAAAATCAACTTTTTAAAAAGTGGTATTTTTGAAATTTTGGAAAAAAATGTGGTATTTTTGAAAAAAAAACTTCAAGATGTTATTTTTGGGAAAAAAACTTCAAAGAGTGGTATACGAATTCCTCTTAATTATATGAACTTGAACCAACAGTCTTTGTTTATGCTTGTAAAGCTCTTCAGGTGAGAATTGACTTAACTTTGACAATCATCCATCATGGGCTGAATCAATGGATTTGGCTTGTTCTGTTCTGGCTTTGGCATGGACCTTAAATCTTTTTTTCTCTTTGCAGGCTTCAGACTTCAGACTTCAGACTTCAGACTTCATTCGTTTGTCATACCAGACTACCAGTCTACACACATATTTATGAAAATCAATATATAATTAGTCAACAAAAATAAATGAAATCATTATTTAAAGATTTATGATTTTAAGTCTGATAATTTGGCATGTGTAGCATCTGCCTTTCTATCTCTGTCTTGACCTTGGCTTGGTTGATTTGTTTATTTGGTCTTTGTGAACCTTTGGTTTTGATTATCATGCCGTTTTTGACAAAGTAAGAGAATTTTGTGAAAAAGTCTGATAATTTTGTTTTTGAGAAAGGGAGATTTTCTATCATGTATAAGAAAAGCCAGTAATAAGTTAGATTTGCTCCTACATACTTGCCATAAACCTTTATTTAATCAGTAAATGTCCGGTCATGAGCCTAATAATGCAACTGGTTCTTACTATGAGACACATTGATGCGAAAGCTAGGATTGCGTACCATACATATGATGTATGTGTAGATAATTGTATACTTTTCTGGAAAGAAGACGCGAAGTTGGAGCATTGTAGGTTTTGTGAAAAACCAAGATACAAGGCAAGTGGGGGGCGTACTGAAATACTGTTCAGCAAGATGTGGTATCTACCAATCACTGACAGATTAAAGAGGATGTACCAATCCGAAAGGACTGCAGCTGCGATGAGGTGGCATGCAGAGCACCAGACAGAAGATGGAATAATGGTTCATCCATCTGATGCGGCAGAGTGGAAAAATTTCAATCAAATATATCCACGATTTGCGGAGGAAAAGCGAAACGTGTATTTGGGATTATGTACCGACGGTTTCAATCCTTTTGGTATGTCCAAAAACCATTCATTGTGGCCAGTGATCATGACACCCTACAACTTGCCTCCAGACATGGCAATGAGAAGGGAGTATTTGTTTCTAATGATTTTGAATTCAGGACCAAATCATCCTCGAGGCAGTCTTGATGTTTTTCTCCAACCATTGATCGAGGAGTTAAAGGACTTATGGAATCATGGAGTTGAGGCATATGATGTATCGTTAGATCAGAACTTCAACCTTAAAGCTGTTCTCCTCTGGACTATAAGTGATTTTCCAGCGTATGAGATGTTATCGGGATGGACGACACATGGAAATTTAGCATGTCCGATTTGTATGAGTGATACAAATTCTTTCTACTTGCTGGCTGGTAGGAAGACGTGTTGGTTCGACAACCATAGAAGATTTCTACCGGAGAATCATCCGTTACGAAAGAATAAAGTAAATTTTCTTAAGGGAAAGAACGCCGTGGACGATACTCCACCAGAAACGTGGACGGGTAAACAAATATACCAACGTATATTAAATACCGGGGCGCAAAAAACATCACAATGCGGTGGAAACGGACATGAGACTAAACCTAGTGGTTATGGGAATTGACATAATTGGCATAAAGAAAGCATCTTTTGGGAGCTTCCATATTGGGTTGATCTGAATCTACGAAATTGTCTGGATATGATGCATGTCGAGAAGAATATCCATGATAACATCGTGTATACTTCTATGAATGTCAAAGACAGATCGAAAGATAATTTTAAGTCAAGAGTAGATGTCGCTACGTTTTGTGCTCCTAAGGAACTACATCTTGACGCTCATGGTAAAGCCCCATTTCCTATTTGGAGATTAACAGCAAAAGCAAAAGCTACCTTACTGGAGTGGGTAAAAAATGAAGTCAAATTTCCAGATGGCTACGTATCAGATTTAACAAATTGTGTAGACATCAAAGGTGGCAAGTTTTCAGGAATGAAAAGTCATGACGCCCATGTTTTTATGGAGCACTTGCTTCCCTTCATATTTGCAGAACTTCTCCCACGTAATGTTCACCAAGCAATACCAGGTATATTTACATTACAATCACTCTTATGTTGGGATTAGATAAAGATTTCAATGTTAGGCTTACCGAAAGAATTATAATTGCAGAACTTGGAGCATTTTTTCGTGATCTTAGCAGTAGATCATTGGATGAAGGCTGCCTTGTAGTTTTGAAGGAGAACATAGTGATGATTATTTGTAACTTGGAAAAAATCTTTCCACCTTCTTTCTTTAATGTGATGGAGCATCTTCCTATCCACCTACCATACGAAGCACAACTTGGCGGTCCAGTGCAATACAGATGGATGTATCCGTTCGAAAGATTCTTTGGACACTTGAAAGGCTTAGCGAAGAACAAAAGATACCCCGCGGCGTCCATTGTGCATGCGTACATGAAGGAGGAAATATCTTACTTTTCAGAACACTACTTTCCGCCACACATTTCCACAGCTAGAAGAAGAAGGTAACTAATAATTTACCTTAACATGTTTGTTAATTATGTTGCTCTCTTGCAATCATATCAATGACATGGTAATGTTTGTTCAGGAACTCTCGGTATGACGAAGGTGAGGTACCCGAATACAATGTAGATGTACCAGATATATTCAAAGACGTGGGTCGTCTAAGTGGCCAAAGTAGTAGTCACTGGTTCGAAGATAAGGAATATGCGAGTGCTCACTCATATGTTTTGCGTAATTGTGAGTATTTTCGGTCGTTTGAGAGGTAATTATAATTCATTCGACAATTAAGTAGAACATATTTATTTTATTTTCCATCCTTATGTTATAATCATGTTTTGGCAACGCAGAATAGTGGACGCACAAATTAGATTGGAAAATCCTGACCTAACTGATGAGGAGGTCACAGCAAAAAAAGATGATAAATTTCATACTTGGATATACCAATATGTATGTATTTTCTACGAATTAACAATTAAATCCTTCTTTTGCATCAACCATTGGATTAATAACGTATAACCATTATATGCAGGTGAATGCAACGAGAAGTCAACAGAGTTTTCCATTGTGGATTTACGATATAATCGAAGGTCCTCTAAACATGGCAACATCTTGGCCTATGTATTTTACAAGGAGGTATATGTTTCATACCGAGGAACACGGAAAACACAGGAAAACAATGAATTATGGGGTATGTGTGAAAGGGCAAAATTATTCGGACGCGTCTCAGGAAGATGATTTTTATGGAAAAATTCAAAATATTATCGAGCTCACATATCCCGGATCTTTGAATTTGAAAATCGTCCTTTTCAATTGCGATTGGTATGACCCTACTCCTGACATAGGGACAAGAAAGAGCTCGGTAGGCGTTGTCGACGTCCTTAAAACTGGGAGATATCCAAACTACGAGCCATTTATACTAGGTATAATTTTCATGATCCCAATTAATTTATCTATATATATTCAAAAATTTATTTAATGTCAGGGTCTCAAGCTGATCAGGTTTGTTATCTTACATACCCAAATACTAAACGACCTCGAAAAGTATGGCTATCTGTTTTGAAAGTAAATCCAAGAAATCGTGTTCAAGGAAAGTATAAATTGAAAGAGCTCGTCATTTTGCAACAAACTTCTGATGAGGGATTGACGTCTACGGTAGGTGAAATCAATGTCGATTCTTTAGTTGATCGAGCACAACCAATGGAAGACATCAATTATGAGATTGGAGACGATGATCCAGAAGATGAGTTTCAATGTAATTTATCATCTTCAGACGAGGAAGATGATATTTGAACCGTGATTCCAACTTATGTATAACACTTTGTGAGATTGTATTTTGATGTTTTTATTTTGCAAGTGTGTTTGGACTTTTGAAAGATTTTATGTTAATGTGTATTATATTTGTGTTTTGTGTTTTCAAAACAAGTATATATGAATGTAAATGTTAGTAATGAACGACTAAACACAATAGCTCAATGGTTCAATACAGACTTATAACGAAACCATACACTTAGAGGTCTTGAGTTCGAAACGCTTGACCACCACATTTTATTTTCTCGTTTTCAAAACAAGTATATATAAATGTAAATGTTAGTAGTAAACGATTAAACACAATAGCTCAATGGTTCAATACAGACTTATAACGAAACCATACACTTAGAGGTCTTGAGTTCGAAACGTTTGACCACCACATTTTATTTTCTCGTTTCCAAAACAAGTATATATAAATGTAAATGTTAGTAGTAAACGACTAAACACAATAGCTTAACGGTTCAAGATTCTACACCTTCCCTACCAAACACTAAGAGACCTGGGATCGAGCTGTGGTAACTACAACATTTTTTGCAAAAATCTTCGAAACTTTTGTGACTCATTTGCGACGAATTTGTGACAATTTGGGGTGTTCGTAAATGTTTTAGGGTTTAGGGGATTTGTTTGCTACTACATAAAATATGTCACTAAATCGTCATATATTACCCACTTATTTGTGACGAATAAACGACGACAAGAATAGTTGTGACGACTTACCCACTGTTTTGCGACCACCTTTTTCATGTTTCACAAATAAACAACAATAAGTGTGTATTATTTGTTTCCTATTTATAAGGTACTTAACTCAAATGTAGATAAAAATATAGATTTTTGTAGTGAAAACATTTATACTTGATATTTCACATATCCTTGTCTCCACATCCTTATGTTGTTTACATAATCACATGGAAGTTTAATGTAACATTAGGTATATGTGATGTTTTAAATCAAAATTCACAAATCCTATTATTGTGATTGATATAAGCAAGCAGTCACTAAAGAAATATTAGAGGTCATATTTGTTGGTCAAAATGTTTAGGGTTTAGGAATTAGATTTTGTGACTACTAAAATAGTGTCACAAAATAGTCATAAATTACCACTACTTGGATCCAAAATAGATGTGATATTTGTGGGCCATGTTTCAGCAAAAGATTGGGCTTTTAGGCGGGTTAATTTCCCTCCTAAACAAAATAATTTGCGACACAATAGTGACCAATACACGAAAATAAGAAAACCAATTCTGATTCCCAAAATCAGAATTCACAAACCCTAACTTTTTTTTTCTCTCTCTCGTCCACCGCGATTCAACACGATCATCGTGTTTTCTTCCCTTTTCACGAAATTCATCACAAATCATCACAAATCATCTACTCGATTAAAACCTCGAGTGAAGAAATCCTATGGATTCTTCATCTCTGAAACCCTAACTTTTCAATTCTCTGATTTCTCAAACACAACAACAAATTTCATCTCACTCTTTGATTCTCTCGATTCTCCCCTAAACCCTAACCCAGAAATCCATTTCCACACCTGCGACATACCTTATGGTTGGACCGAAAGGAGGATCTTCACGAGGGTGAGGCCGCTCAACTATCGGTCGTGGTGGTGCTTCAGGCGGTCGTGGTCAGACCATCTCCAAAGTTTATGTGAAGCGTCCTGCTTCAGTCGCTGCTTCTCAACCCGTTTCCAAGGCAAAGGAGAACCCTTCTACTTCACTCACTGCTACTCACCCTGTCTCCAAGGCAAAGGAAAACCATTCTGCTTCACTCGCTGCTACTCACCCTGTCTCGAAGGAAAAGGAGAAGCTTCCTGCCTCAGTCGCTCCTACTAACCCTCTCTCAAAGGCTCAGGGAAAGCGTCCTGCTTTTGCTAGTGGTGCAAATGGACCAGGTACTCGTACTCAACCTCTCTCAAAGGTACAACGAAAGCTTCTTGCTTCTGCCGGTTCTGGAGAACATAACCACAACGCTTCCGGTTCACCAACAGGAAGAGTTACGGCTAACACCGGTCAAACTTCATCAATCAACTCAAACCCATCTGGTCAGCGTACTCCTCCTTCTCAGGGTACACCCTCCTCTCGACCTAATGTCTCACTTTCTCGAACCAAGACGATTCCACTGCAGTACCCTTCACTCTCCAACCGATATTCATCTCACAATGATGAGTTTCCTACTACATCTGCTCGTACTGCTGGCATCCTGAATCTAAATGTGGTACCACCCACTCAGGATGTTGATATGGAATATCAGGAGGAAGAAGAGGAAGACGAAGAGGAAGATGAAGACATGGAAGGTCATGATGAGGAGGTTGAACACGTACAAGGTCCTCAAGTTCTTGTTCAAGACGAAGCAGCAGGGCAAGACTTCCAGGAGCTGTTGGATAATGTTTTGGCTCTCCCAGGTCGTCAAAGTCTTCCACTCCTGAGTCCAGAACCCATCCCAGGTGGCCAAAAGAGTTTGTGGTAAGTTGAACTTCTAATTTACTCATTTCTGTGAGCTACTTGCGTGAGTAGTATGTCTGTGTTTCATCCTTGCCTTCTCCGGATGTATGCATCATCATTTAGCTTCAGTTTGCATCATCATTTGTTTTTTAACCTATGTTTAATGATGTTTCAACTTGTTTACTAGGTTTACTCGGGACAAAGGAAAACTGACCCGTGTCATAGCTGGAATATTTCGTCACAAGTTCGATGGTCCATTCTACAGCTGGAGTGTGACGTCTATCGACAAGCGAGAGAGATACTTCCGAACTTTCGTGGTAATGTTTAATGCTTCACATTAGTTCCTATTTTATGTTATTACACTACATTAGAATGTACCGTACTTAACTGTGTCTATTTATGTATAGGGGATGTACAATTGGGATTTAGGAATCACTCCGCTGGTTAGGGCTCATTTCCATAGGATTGCTACAAAAAGGATGAGAGGAATTGTGAGTCATGTGAAGTAAAAGGGTGTGAGGCCAATCTGGATTAGTGACAGTCTCTGGACTGAAATGTGGGTCTACTGGAATACTCCTCAGGCTCAGACAAAGGGCATAACGGCTTCTAACTCTCGTAACTCGCACCGCAATGGACTTGGAGCTCACATGCATAGATCAGGCCAATCTTCTTACTTGACGATTCAACAAGACATGGTAATCCTTTCATTTTTTGTATATGTTACTAACTTATTTACCTAATCAATCTTATCTAATCTCACAGGAGGAGGAACTAGGACGACCGGTCTCATGGGGTGAGGTGTTTAGGAGGACTCATACCTATGAAGATGGCACCTTCATTGATCAAAAGGCTAAGGAAGTTACGGAGACTTACGAGACAGCCCTGCAAGAGGTTATGGATCAGGATGCCGATGCTCCAAACAACTCCGATAATTCTGAAAATTCGACTCAGCGAAATCTGACTGTGGCTCAGAAGAATGAAATATTCCTCAAGGTAAATCTTCTCTCCTACACTGCCTAATTGAATTCTTATCCTCTCTCTTGCTCTCTGTTTTTGTTTGATATGTGTTTTATGCCTGAAAATCATAGCTCAAAGTACCACTGCGATCATTGTTGCTTGTTTCTTAGAACTGATTGAACTGGATTAGTATAGTATAGAATCACACTGTTGATGATTCATTCTCATTTGGTTATTTGTTCCTCAAATATTTACTTGTTTCTTAGGACTGATTCAACTATTGGTAGGGGTGTGGTTATTAACTTGGTATTGTTTGGATTTGATGTATCAAATATAAAGTATATGTTTCACTGCAGTGTACTCAGTTTGATCCGAAGGGCAACCCTTACGGAATCGGTCAGCTGTCACATCAGCTTGAGATTGGCAGAGGGAAAAGAAATGTTAGATATAATGAATCTTCTACGTCTTCTCTGTTAGAGATGCAGGAGGACCTGAAATCAGCTCGTCAAAAGATTGATGAACAAGTTGAAGAGAATGAGCGTCGTGATGCGGAAAATGAGCGTCGTGATGCGGAAAATGATCGACTTTCTGCCGAGCTTAAAGACAGTCAGTCTAGGATCTCAGAGTTGGAGAAGATGGTCATGGCTTTTATGGAGAAGAACAAAAATCTCGAGTCCTCTACCTTGGAGCCTGATGCACAACCCTCAACGACCCCATTAGAAGGCAACACTTGACTGGTTCAATGTTTGCATCTCTAACTCTCTAACTTGACTGCTATATCTTTTGTACTCTACAACTTGTCAAGCTTTATGCTTCAAAACTTATTGTTCCTTGTAATATTATAGCTTTTGGCATTTGGATTTTATATTTGTTGGTTTTGAATACTTTAGTTGCAAATGAGTTACTACAAAGAGACCAAAGAGTAACTATAAACATGTTGCAAAATCGTAGCTTATATGTGACACATTAGTGACTGATTTGTGACTTTTAACCACTACGAAGAGAGTCACTAATCAGTCGCTTATTTATGACTACAAAAAGCGTCACAAATTCGTCATTATTTGATGACTAATAGACGATGTCACGTAAAAGTCGGTAATCAGACGCCGTCGTTAAATAGTCGTTTATTTCCCACTATATGTATAAGTCTCAAAGTAGTCGGAAATTAACGACACCAAATATCTCGTCACAACAGTGTCGTTAATTTATGACGACAACAATGTTGTCACAGCGTCGTCGGTAATTTACGGCTACTTTTTGCACAAAGTAGTCGCGAATTTGCAACGTCTTTTTGCCAGTGACAAAGGTGTCGCTAATTTGCGACGACGTTAATTAGTGACGATCAATCTGCGACGACTTGTTTTCGTCACAAATATGTCGCAAATAGGTCATTTGTGACTGTTTTGTGACACATTTGGGTGTCACAAAAAAACAGTTTTCTTGTAGTGCCACCATCTTTTCCCTGTACCATGTTTTATGCTTTGGATTGATCCTTCTTTTGAAATTTTCTGATCAGCTTTGATTTTCCACCATGTACAGACATGCCTGCCGCGTGTATTTTATTTCAGTTTCACTCACAAGGGTTTCTTCTTCTCTATCGAACATCTCCTCTGCCAGGCGATGGATTCATGGCGCAAAATGGCAGTTGCATGCTAGTCTCCGCGCTCAAACCAGGATCGCTACTCCAATGATTAAGAAATTTGAGCAGAAATTCGCTACTATTGGTAATACTTTTCTCTTAGCTTGCTTTACAAGAATCCTTATACAGTTAGCCGATTTATTTTTTGATTTTGAGTATACAGTAATTCGCTTAAAAATGGTTCAAGTATGTATTCTCAGTTTTAATTTGTTCTAAGTAAGCATACACATGTGGTGTGTCTAATTTGACTATCGTGTATCAATTTTTTTAATAGTTTTGCTATGAAAATGTAGCTTCTGAGCATCCCTACAAGGATATATTAACAACACTTCACAAGCCTGATGGTGGAAAGTATGGAAAATTCTACTCTTTACCAGCTTTGAACGATCCAAGAATTGGTAGGGAAGCATCTGTTGTTACCTTAAATCACTTTCTTCTCATGCTTTTTCTCTTGAATGTATACTAGTACTTATTTTCTTAATATTGCAGATAGGTTAACATACTCTGTTCGGATCCTACTGGAATCAGCTATTCGTAACTGTGACAACTTTCACATCACAAAGGATGATGTCGAGAAAATAATGGATTGGGAGAATACATCTCCTAAGAAAGTTGAGATCCCCTTCAAACCTGCTCGTGTTACTATACAGGTATCTGGTATAATTCTTTCTTTTCTTATGTCCGCTAACTTTCTTCCATTTACATTATTTAATAGTTCATTTTCTTGGCTAGGATTTTACTGGAATACCAATTATAGTTGATCTTGCTGCTATGAGGGATGCCCTGAAGAATCTTGGTTGTGATCCTAACAAAATTAATCCACGGGTTAGTTAACTGCTTCATCGCTAGTGATGGTTTACTGTGTCCAATGTAAAGCAGTTTCCCATATGTTATTATGCATAGGATTAGGTAGCTCACTCCATAGTAGTTCCTATAATTTTCTAGTTCATTTTTTTGTCTGCAGGTTCCTGTTGATCTTGTCTTTGATCACTCAGTGCAAGTGTATGGTTCAAAACCAGAAAAAGATTTGCGAAAAGGTATGCAGCTAGAATCTGACAGGAGTTGGGAAAGGTTTATGTTCCTTAAGTGGGGTTCATCAGCCTTTTACAACATGTCGATGGCTTCTCCCGGGTATCCTATTGTTCATCAGGTACATAATGTTATCGTCGTTCTAGTCTGGACTTCTGATAATGGTAGTATTCTATGATGATATATCCATTTTCAACCTGCAGGTCGACTTGGAGTATCTCGGACGTGTTATTTTTAACTCGGCTGGATTTATCTACCCTGACAGTGTTGTTGGTACAGATTCCAACACAACAATGATTAATGGGTTAGGAGTTTCTGGGTGGGCCGTAGGAGGAATTGAGGCGGAAGCAGCAATACTTGGTCAGGTGGGCTACATTTGTGTAAAACGTGCGTATGGTATAATGTAAACCCTGATTTGGTATTTCAACAATTGACAGCCCATCAGCGTGGTGCTACCTAGTGTGGTTGGATTTAAGGTTGTTGGAAAGTTGCGGGTTGGGGTTTCGCTTGCGAATTTGGTTCTAACCGTGACTCAAATGTTAAGGGAGCATGGTGTTTTTGGCAGTTTTGTTGAGTTTTATGGTGAGATTTATAGCTGTTTAATCTTTGAAATTTTAGAGAGTGCAATTAAGTTTTCAGTCTACATAATTTGTCTTGTTTGTTTTTGTCAATATGAAGGAGAGGCGATGAGTGAACTGTCACTATATGATAGAGCCCTTATTGCAAAGATGGCCCCCGAATATGGGGCAACAATGGGTTTCTTCCCTGTTGACCATGTTACAGTGGAGTTGAAGGGAAGAAGCAGTGAAAATGTGAGAGTTATCTTTTATTAAATCAATGTAGTTTCAAAACGTTCATACCATTAAATATCTTATTTCTACTGATGGTTTGTATCCATTTATCCTGTTTAGGTGACAATGATTGAATCATACTTGCGCGCAAACAAGATGTTTGTTGACTACAATGAGGTAAGAAATACCTTGTCATTTCACTGTAGTTACAATTCTCATTTTGGTCAAAATTCTCAACCCCAAATGTGCTAGTCTTGCAGCCGCAACAAGAAAAAGCATATACGTCTTGTCTGCAATTAGATTTGGGAGATGTTGAGCCATGTATTAGTGGTCCAAAACGGTATAGTTTCGCTTCTATAAGTCATCATCTAACTTGAACATCCATCTTTCTGTGAAGTTTTTGTTTTCTGTTTAACTCAACAGGCCTCGCGGCCGAGTTCTTTTGAAAGACATGAAGGCTGACTGGAAGGCATGCCTTGACAATGCTCTTGGATTTAAGGTAAGATGCAAATAGGTTTTACTTTATAAGAACCAACAAATTTAATTAGTTTCACTTGGATAATCTCTATGACCTGGTCTCCTTAAGGGGTTTGCAATCCCGATAGAAGAACAAGAAAAAATTGCCAAGTTTTCGTTCATGGGACAACCTGCTGAGCTCAAACATGGAAGTGTTGTTACTGCGACCATTACAAGTGGTAACACCATGTCAATTCCTAGTGGCATGATTGGGGCTGCACTTGTTGCCAAAAAGGCTTATGACGTTGGCTTGAAAGTGAGTTTCTAATTCTGCTATTTTGAGTTTTGTCATTTGTCTTGGGTTATAAACCCTGTCTTGATATTGCAATTCAGGTAAAACCATGGGTTAGGACAAGTGTTGCTCCTGTTGATCGAGGTGTCCCGGAATATATGCTTCAAAGGTTTATTGGAGGCACTAAATTTTCCATTTCAAAAGATATAGGGGATCTTTGATATCATTCTCAACCTACTTGTTACATTCTCTGCAGCGGGCTGCAAGAGTACTTGGACAAGCAAGGATTCCAAATTGTTGGCCCGGGATACACAACTGGCATTTGGGGCACTGGCGAGCTTGATGAGTCCATTGCATCTGCTATTTCAGAAAATGGTAGCACTCTTTCCTTTACTATGCTTTCAAGGACTTTTACATTATTACCGTTGTGCTCAACTGTTGGTATATGAAATCTCTTTTGAACCTCAGTATTTTTATTGTGTCCCTTTCTTCTCTTTTCTGCCACAGATATATAGTTGCGGCTGCTGTGTTTTCTAGTAGTAGAGGCTTTGAAAGTCATGCTCATGCGTTTGTAAAAGCACACTATCTTGCTTCACTACCACTAGTTGTTGCGTACGCACTTGCTGGAACGGTTTGTACTCAATCATCCTCACTCATGGATTGATCTCATGTCTCTTATTCTTCGAATTTGATCCAATGTTTTTGTTTGTCTCGAGCTTGTTTCTTTTTTTATCTTTGAATCGTCTCTTACGCTTACAGGTTAACATCGACTTTGAGACAGAGCCAATAGGAACTGGTAAAGATGGAAAAAGTGTTTACTTAAGGGACATATGGGCAAGCAGTAAAGAAGTTACTCAGGTACATTACTCACTTCCACATCTATCTCTGATTTCCTTCACACTCTTTGTGAACTCTTTTACTGGTTATTTTTAAGTAGGCTCTTCAAAATAGTGTGTTACGAAGAATGTTCAAGAGCACTTACGAGACAATAACAAAGAGAGATTCTGCATTATCAAGTTCTACACTCTATTCGTGGGATTTAAACTCAACATACATTCATGAACCTCCGTATTTCAAAAACATGACCACAAATCCACCTGGTCCACGTGAAGTGAAAGATGCTTATTGCTTATTAAACTTTGGAGACAACATAACCACTGACCATATTTCCCCAGCAGGAACCATCCACGAAGACAGTCCTGCTGCAAAGTTTCTCACATACCGATATTCAATGTGTCAGTCTGATTTCAACTCGTATGGAAGTCGTCGAGGAAACCATGAGGTGTTAACACGTGGCGCATTCGCCAATATGCATATTGTTAACAAGCTCTTAGATGGAGAAGTTGGCCCCAAGACAGTTCACATTCCTTCAGGAGAGAAAAATTGTGTTTTTGATGCAGCAAGTGTGAGTCCAATTCTCTTTTACAACTTCGGAAACTTAAATCCATAACTTATGTATCTTTTGAACATATCTGCAGAGATACATAACTGCTGGACAGGATACTATCATACTAGCTGGTGCAGAGTATGGAACTGGTAGCTCTCGGGATTGGGCTGCAAAGGGTCCAAAGCTTCTGGTAAGCATAATATCATTTATTGCTGTCAAAACATCGAAAAAGGATTTTGGCTCTTGGCTAAATGTTCTATGTAACCTTAAGGTTTTAACTAACATGAATTATAGGGAGTGAAAGCGATCATTGCCAAGAGCTTTGATAGAATCCACCGGAGTAACCTGGTTAGTGTGGGGATTGTTCCTCTGTGTTTTAAGTCTGGTGAGGATGCAGAAACTCTTGGATTAACTGGCCATGAATGTTACACCATCCATCTTCCTAGCAATGTTAGCGAGATGAAACCAGGACAAGACATAACCGTGACCACTGAGACTGCTAAATCTTTTGTATGCATTTTGCGGTTAGACACAGAGGTAAATAATAACACTATTTGGAACAAGCTTTAGTTTGACCTGTACACCATATTGAAATTAGTCTGACTTGAATTTATGGGATGATTTTAGGTGGAACTAGCATACTATGATCACGACGGTATGCTTCCTTACATCATCCGAAGTTTGAGAAATAAGTGAGTTTTGAATTAAAAAAAATTCATCAAAATCTGATCTGTTTCCTCATCTTTTTTCTTTCTAGAGATGATAACTCGTTTTGTAGAGTTGATCATACTTGTGGATTTTCTATATACAGTGAAGCATTTTTGAAGAAACAGAGGAAGACACTTAGAGAAAATGAATATATTTCTGTGTATCTCTCACAAGACTAATTACATACCTATATATGCAGAGAACGTATCTCAGCTTTAAATACAAAAGATTGTGATTGATATATATGACAAATCATAAGAGAATTGATTAGTGAAATTCCTAAATCTATGGGATACGATATGATACTATATCCCAATATCCCCCCTCAAGCTGGAGCGTGCAAATCCAGGATGCCCAGCTTGATCTGAAAGTCTCGAAAAACTTGTTGACCGAGCGGTTTGGTGAATATGTCGGCTAACTGAGAACGAGTGTCAACATGAGTAGTAAGAATGGTACCTGATTGAATCTCATCCCGAACAAAGTGGCAGTCAGCTTCAATATGTTTTGTTCTTTCGTGGAAAACCGGGTTTGTTGCAATATGTATTGCTGCCTTGCTATCACAACAAACGTGCATTGGTTGATCATGGTTAACACCCATAGTCTTGAGAACTCGTTTAACCCATAAGAGTTCAGATGTAAGAGAAGCTAGAGCTCGATATTCTGCTTCTGCTGAAGATCTACTAACAGTAGGTTGCTTGCGTGTTTTCCAGGAGATTGGAGACGTACCGAGTTGAACAAAATAACCAGTGATGGACCTACGGGTGAGAGGACAACTTGCCCAATCAGAATCACACCATCCCGTTATTTGAAAATCGGTCTTTGCGCGCAAGAGAATTCCTTGTCCTGGATTCCCTTTCAAATATCGTACCACCCGTAGAGCCGCTTGCCAATGATCTTCTTTTGGAGACTGCATAAACTGTGATAAAACATGTACGCAGAAAGCCAAGTCTGGTCTCGTAACCGCCAAATATATCAATCTTCCAATCAAACGACGATAAGATTCAGGTTTAATTAGCAAAGGAGATGTGGAGAGCGCTAATTTATGATTCTGTTCCAAAGGAAACGCTGATGGCTGCGCTCCCAACATGCCTGTTTCAGAAATGATATCTAATGCATATTTCCGCTGATTGAGATACATGCCAGTGGAGCTTCGAGACACTTCAATTCCCAAGAAGTATTTCAAAGCCCCTAGATCTTTCATCTTGAAGCAAGAAGCCAAATATCCTTTGAAAACATTCAACGCTTCTAGTGAATTACTAGTGAGAATCATGTCATCAACATATATCAGAATATTGATTCTAATTCCACCTTTGTCAAATGTGAACAACGAATGATCCAAACGATCTTGTTGAAAACCGTATTGTCGCAGAGCTGTTGCCAATTTCTCAAACCAACAGCGCGGCGCTTGCTTTAACCCGTAAATAGATTTGTGCAATCGACACACCTTCGTTCCATTTTCTGAGTAATATCCAGGTGGAGGTTTCATGTAAACCTCCTCATCAAGATCACCATGCAAAAATGCATTGTGGACATCCATTTGATGGACTGGCCAGTTGTTACCCGCAGCCACTTGCAAGAACAATCGAACCGTTCCCATTTTTGCAACAGGAGAAAAAGTCTCTCCATAATCTTCACCTTCGATCTGGTTATTCCCAAGAGCCACTAGTCTAGCCTTATAGCGCTCAATAGAGCCATCAGAGTTATGCTTAATTTTGTAGACCCATTTTGATCCGATTGCACGTTTCCCTTTCGGCAAATCAACAAGAGTCCAAGTCATATTCTCCTCAAGAGCCTCAACTTCATTACCCATTGCGTTCCTCCATACATGTTTTTGAACAGCTTCCTTAAACGTACGAGGTTCATAAGCAACTGTTATTGCTACTTGATAAGCTCGATGTGTAGCCGAGAAGCGATTGTTGTTCACATAATTTTTAATGGGATATGCGGATTTACCGGGAGAACTTGCTAAAAGCTTACTCTGAACCGTATTGACAACATAGTTTTTGAGAGTTACCGGCAGTTTGCGTTTCCGGTGACCTCTCCCAAGGTGAGATTCCGCAGGCAGTGAGGGAATAGGGTCTTCGCTTTCCAAAGCTGAAATATTAGGTGACACCGGAGGCGAAGCTACTATCGGAGACGGAGTTACTACCGGAGTCGGAGTCGGAATCGGAGTGATTGTCGGAGTTGTTGTAGATGCCGTCGGTGAGTCAATTTCAGATGCCGAAGAAGAAGATGTGATCGATGTAGGTGAAGCTTCAATTGGGCCATTAGTTGTTTGGCCCACTAAAGGTGTAGAAATATTGGTTTGGTTTTCATTATCTACAATTGGGCTTAGTGATATGGGAGCCCACAACTCATCTTCTTCTTCAATGTCGTTTCTAGAGAGATCTTCAAAAGGTTTTGAATAAGGAAATTCTTCTTCATAAAAGATCACATCTCGTGACACAAAGAACTCCTGTTTTTCCAGATCAAATAATCTCCATGCCTTTTTCCCATAAGGATATCCGACGAATATGCATTTACGACTTCGAGCAGCAAATTTATCTCCTTTATGGCCTTGATTATGAGCATAACAAAGGCTCCCAAATACCTTTAAATGGTCATAAGCAGGAACTATCTTATGCAACTGCTCATACGGTGTCTTTCCATTCATAACCGAGCTTGGTGTGCGATTAATCAAATACCCAGCCGTCAATATACATTCACCCCAAAATTCTATAGGCAAATTTGCTTGAAATCGTAAAGCTCTAGCGACATTCAAAATATGTCGATGTTTTCTTTCGACTCTCCCATTTTGTTGTGGCGTTCCCACACAAGAAGTTTCATGGATTATTCCTTGACTTAGGAAGTATCTGGTTAAGCTTGTAAACTCGGTTCCATTATCGCTTCGAACACGCTTCACTGGTTGCTTGAACTGTCGACTAGCCATGGAGATGAAATTTTTTAGATTCATCGATGTTTCTGTTTTGTTTGTGAGAAGGTAAACCCATACACTTCGTGAGAAATCGTCTACAATCGTAAGAAAGTAACGAGCACCAGAATACGATGGTGTTCGATACGGTCCCCAAAGATCGCAATGGATTAATTCAAAACTAGCTGAAGTTTTATTATTGCTAGACGGAAAAGAAGATCGCGTCTGCTTGGCACGGAGACATATATCACATGCCTTATTAGAAATTTCAGAAACAACAGAAACATCAACAAACGGAAGGGAACCAACTACTCTATCAGACGGGTGACCCATCCTCTTGTGCCACAACTTGTAAGATTTTTCTTCTTGAGTTGTAACCGACGCAGCCATCTCCGTTCTGAAAAAACGGAAGGTTCCAGATTCACGTTTACCCGCTCCAATCATCATCCTCGAATCGCGGTCCTGAACAACAAGGAACTTATCAGCCAATTGTACGACGCAACGATTCTCATCCATTAACTGCCCTAGTGAGATTAGATCAGAATGAAATTCTTCTACATAGAAGACAGATTTCAAAACCAGATTCGAACCCAACACAACTGTTCCTTCTTGAACAGAAATTCTCTCACGACCATCGGCCATGATAACTAACACAGGATTCATTCTTCTCACATTCGTGAGTAAATGAAACTTTCCAGTCAAATGATGTGAAGCACCAGTGTCCATTATCCAAGAAGAATCAGAAGACTTACCCGAGAGTTTTTCGGTGCTGGTGCTTGCTCCACCGTTCAAAAGATTGACGAGTGTCTTCCACTGGCTTTCACTCAAACCAGTCACTCCGTCGCGGTCTTTGTCTGTTATTGCATAGTTGACATGCTCCTGATTTGTCATGTTAGGAACATGAACAGCGTTGGCGTAGCTAATTGTTCTGCCACGACCCATTATTGGAGCCATAGATGCTCCGCCACGTCCCACTATTGGAGCCGTAGATGCTCCGCCACGACCCCTTTCTTCCATCGATCTACTGCGTGGACGGTCACCCCACCATTCGGGATACCCAACGACGGCAAAGCATGTGTCTGAGGGATGTCCCTTACGGTGACAATGCTTACACACAACCGTTTTGTCTTGTTCCCCACTTCTTATCGAAGTAAAACGTGATCTTGCTTGTACCGCATAAGCACCAACTTCTGTTGCTTCTTCACTTCTCCTCACGTTGTTTTTCAAATCTTCTTCTTGTCTTACAACATTGTAGACGTCTTCCAAGGATTGAATTGGAACACGAGATACAAGACTAGATCTCACCGTTTGATAAGTATCATCAAGGCCGCAAAGAAAATCATGAACCTTCTCCTCCTCACGGTCTTGTTCTTGTAGGGTGCCCAAATCACACTCACATTTACCGCACTTACATACACGCACTGGCCTGTAGTTAGTCATATTATCCCAGATGCGATTAAGCTTTCCATAATAAGCTTCGATCGTGAGTCCTCTCTGTTTGCAACAAGCTAGCTCCGCTTTGAGTTGTTGGATGCGAGGTCCATTAGTAACAGAGAATCTCTTCTTCAAATGATCCCAGAGATCCTTTGCTACATCACGATGTGATATGTTGGATCGAAGAGACGCATCAATGGTCATCTTTATCCAGGAAACAAGCAAAGCTTGAATCGTCCACCAATCCTCCAGATCTGGAGATCCTTCATTTGGTCGTTTGATTGACCCATCGAGAAAGCCAAACTTCTTTCTTGAGCTGAGTGCTGTTTTCATTCCGCAGGCCCATTCGTCGTAGTTCGATCCTTTCAACAATGGATGTGATATCACCGCTCCGGGATTATCAGCAGCCGTCAAGTCGTAGGGTGAAATGGTACGTCTCACCTCTATCATCGTCTGGTTCGTTGTGTTTCGTGGATTAGTCGTGTCGTTGATGGGTGTGTCGTTGACCATCGTCAAAGTTGTTCAAAGATCCCAAAAAAAAATCTAGATAAGTGAATTGTCGTGCTCTGTTACCATGAAGAAACAGAGGAAGACACTTAGAGAAAATGAATATATTTCTGTGTATCTCTCACAAGACTAATTACATACCTATATATGCAGAGAACGTATCTCAGCTTTAAATACAAAAGATTGTGATTGATATATATGACAAATCATAAGAGAATTGATTAGTGAAATTCCTAAATCTATGGGATACGATATGATACTATATCCCAATAATTTTGATGTTGACCTGGTCTTAAAAGATGTTATAGACCATATTCTTTAACAAACAACTTGTAAAGTTATCTTATTAGACCAGGAAAGCACACATTCGAAGCTCCTCTTATTGATTGGTGTAAAATGGTTACATGGCCATTATAGTCTTCAATCATCAATGTAATTCAGTCACAAACTTTTGCCAAAATCGAAAAAAGTATCGAACAATTTGCAATAAGACGGTCTCTTCTTTTGTCAGACAACCACAGCTATCAAATTGAATTCACGAATCTTCTGGCAGGAGATGACGTTAGACCCACTTGTGCCTCTTATTACACGGCCCCATTTGTTTATTTCTTTCTTTATGCTCTTTGATGGGCCCCATGAATTGGAGAGTTGCGCGTTAGTTGTAAGCGAGAGAGAGAATTATATTCTAAACGTGATGATATACGCTTCCAACTTGGTCCACTAAAATAGAACTTATCCATACACGTGTCTCTATTAAATACCAGATCTACGGCTACGATTAACCGTCATAAAAGGAAAATCGTAAGAAAATATAACCCTATAAATAGAGACCTTGCTTTCTTCTTCATGCATCAATTCTCAAAACAAATCCCGAAAAACTCGGATTATTATCTTCTTCCCTCAACAACACCTTCAGGTTCGATTTCTTCTCCTTCTTTGCTTTTGTTTGATTATCGAATATTTGATCTGTATGTTGCTCTTGTTCTTTGATTGATCGCTGTTCTTCGATTAGGGTTTCTGTTGTTCTAATTCCCGAATCGGATTTGTATGATTTCGCGATCTCTTTTCGTGTTTTGTTAGGGTTTTGGTAGTCTAATTTAGAAGCAATCTCTGCACAAATTAGTTGATCGTTAGGATTTGACTTTGATCTGCATAGATTTAGATTGATTCCAATAGATCTATGGTCCACTCAGATTAGGGAAATTGATTTCATATCTAGGGTTCTTGTTTGTGTATTTTTATGCTCTGTTCTGGATTATTGATTTGGTTTCTTAATTGTGATATTTGTTGTTATGCAGAGAGAATCGAGCAAGTTTCAACAAGCAATCAAGAAGTTTACATGGTTGAACTAGACATTCAGATTCCTACAGCATTCGATCCATTCGCAGAAGCTCAAGATACAGATGCACCAGGTACAAAAGAGTACATTCACATTCGTGTCCAGCAGAGGAATGGCAAAAAGTGCTTGACCACTGTTCAAGGTCTCAAGAAAGAGTATAGCTACGAGAGGATTCTCAAGGACTTGAAGAAAGATTTCTGCTGCAACGGGAACGTTGTGCAGGACAAAGAGCTAGGCAAGATTATTCAGCTTCAAGGTGATCAGAGGAAGAAAGTCTCTCAGTTCTTGGTCCAGGCTGCGATTGCTAAGAAGGATCAGATCAAGATCCACGGTTTCTAATTGTCGATCCTTTACATATATATATCTACTATATATGCGAATAATTTGGCTTTTGGTGTTGGAGTGATCTCTCAGTAGGGGGGGTTTTAATTTTATTTTAAAGCTTTGGGTTTGTTCTTCTTCGTTTTATTCTATTGTTTGGATGAAATACTTTTGCAATGATAAATCTTTGGATTGTTTTAGTATTTCATATCTTCGTTTAGTTACTTGCACAAGAAGAGTAACTATCACATTGAGATAAAACTGATACCAAACATTGGAAATATAAAGAGGATCCAACTTGTTAAACGGAGACGTTCCACGGCTTTGCTTTAACAAGTTTTCTTTAACTGATGAATACAACTTTTTCCAAATCAAATCAGAACTATCCGATTTTGTTTGCTTATCTTCAATCCATTCTAACCAAATTACATAACACAGACAGACAACTCAATTTTGGTTATGACATCCAAATAAAAACATTTTATGATACGAAATATTTTTGCCTTGATAACATATTATTGCTCGTAAATGCGTAATCATGTCCCGTGATTACAATGGAGTTGAACAGTTTTCAGAAGAAGCCGATAAAGGGTATATAGCAGTATCTTACTTTGATGACCTTCTCCGTTCTTTAAATCCAGCTGCAGCAATTGATCTGCTTGAGGGGTTTGAAGGCAAGGTTACACATCAAATGAATCTTGATCTTTACTAAACCGTATCAGACGCGGAGATTAAACGAGCGGTCAACGCTAGAAAAGAAGACACAGCTGATGGTATGACCAGACATTTTTTTCCAAAGGTTTTGGTCGATTATGGGACATCAAGTTACTAAGGAGATTAAGGACTTTTTTGAAACATGAGTGAAATTTTACGCAGCTTTGCCTACTGCCTAAGAAACCCAATCCATATAGCATGATCTGACTGAGACTTATAGGCTTATGTTTGGTGTAATATTGTTTCAAATATCATGTGTTGTCGGTTGAAGAAGGTATCACCACAACTTGTATCACAGACGCAAGGTGCATTTGTTGCTGGCATATTCATATCGGATAATATGCTAATAGCTCACGAGATTATTCATAGTTTAAGAACAAATCCGATGTGTAAATAAGATTTTTTAGCTATAAAGACAAATATGTCAAAGGCTTATGACCGGATTGAATGGTGTTTCCATAACTAATAATTTGGCTTGGTGTATGAGAGTGATCATTAGGAGTTTTTAAGGGTTTTTTTCTTACTTTTATTTTAAGATGTGGGTTTGTTCTTGCTTGGTAGAAGGTGTGTAAGATATTTGACTGTTTTAGTATTTCATATATTCGTTTAGTTTCTTGCAGAAGCAAAGTCGCTATGAAATTGAGATAAATCTGACACCAAATGTTAGAAATGACGTTCCACGGCTTTGCTTTAAACAAAAAAAGGTTTGCAATTTTTTTTGTAAACTCATGACTACCAAAATTTTCCAAATCAAATCTGAATCATCCGATTTTTGTTTGTTTATCATCTTTTAATCGAGAAGTGTATATTCAGAAGAAGTAACAAAATAAATACATTGAAAACAAAGAAAGACATACACAAATCAATTATGAATACTACATCACAATAAAAACCATCTTATGATCAATTTTTTTTGCATTCATAACATATTATTGCTTCTTTTCCACTTGTTTAGGGACAAACTTATAATATTGTATCAACTATCATCTTAGCTTGGGATGTTTCTTCTTCTTCTTCAACTTTTAAGTTGATATTTTACGGGGACGGGCTTAAATATTTTGGGCTTGAATAGTTGCAGGCCCAATATATCCGAAATCAGTCTTCTAGTTATCACAGGAAACCCAAATAATATTTTTCTGCTTTTTAATTATTCGATTTCGAAAACCTTAAAGCTTAAACCCTTTGCGCCGCGTTCCTCCCAAAACCTCAATTTTGCTCTCAATTTTGTTCTTCTCTCACCGTTTCGATGGCTATTGATGGGAGTTTTAGTCTTCAACTTGCTTTTGAAACTTTTTCTGAACGCTGCCCAAAGGTTGCAGCTTTACCTTCTTTCATTTCGATTATCAACAAGGTAAGTTCTTCTAATCGTTTCTAAACATGACCTTAGAATCATAGGTTTGAGTTTATCTTTGTCTGATGTGTGTTGTTTTGTTAGGGAGGAGATGTTGTGGTTCACGAAGAGGTGATTAATGCTTTGTCTGATGTGTTTCTTCACCCGGAGTATACAATTCCATTGGTTCATTGCTTCCTTCCTATTATAACAAGTGTTGTAGATAGAGTTGTGGGTCTTCTTCATCTAGTTGGTGATTTAAGCTCAAGTACTGATTACTCAGTCTTGGAAAGTGCTATGAAGGAATGTCATTTAGTGGGTGATGGGTCACTCTTGGAAAATGCTATGAAGGAAGGTGTTAGTGTGATTGATTTTTATGTTAGGCGTGGACAAAGGTTGGAGCTTCATGAGTGTGCTTGCTTGGCGTTTAGTCGTGCTCTTCATTTTAATACGACTTTGCTAAGGTAAGGGGACTTTTTTACTTTATACCTTAGAAGTATAAGATGAAATCACTTATGTGAACAGCTAGGAAATCTGTAAAAAAGTTACTTTGGTTTGATTAAAATAGCTCGACTAGTTTCATAATAGAAACTTTATTCATTTTGCAGCTCTATTTTAAGCTATTTTAAGGAAGCTCCACCACCATACCAGCGAATTCTTGTGAAGGAAATCAGTTCTGAGTCGCACATGGAGGTTTGCTTGTTATATTTTGACATTATATATGACATCGTCAGTGTTCTTAGTTCTTACCCATTTTACATTGATTATTTTCCCCCCTGAATCAGGCCATTACAGCTGAATATTTGCTCTGTCTTCAAGTATCATACCGTTTTCTCGTTATTAGACCGGAGGTTTTCTCTAAGTTGTGGGATTGGTCTAGTTACTTGGACTCCATGGAAAGGCTCTCAGACTGTCCTAAACCAGAAAAGGCTGTCTCGGAAAAGCATCGAGAGGCTGTGTGGTGTGGGATACAAATTCTTTCTCTTGTTTTGAGACACAGCGTAGCAGGATCTTGTGGTTTTGAGGGAGAGGAAGCACTCTCATGCTTGCTACGGTAATCCTCTTATAGCTGTACTCAAGACTTTTAGTTTACTTTTGTCTTGAGTTTTGTTTCTAACGGGTAATTTTCTTTGATACATTCAGCTGGGAGGAATTTTGTCAGGATATAGAAATAGAAAAGGCTGGATTATACATTCAGTTGCCAACATACATGGGGTTGAGGTCTTTGCAACAGTTCAGTACCCCTGTACCTGGGATTCACAAGCGACAATCAGCAGAAAAGGAGCCATCGATCAAGATTCGGAGGCTGGACACCTGGGATGTCAAATCTTTCTCTGAACCATTTGAAATCCATTCTAGGGTGAAGAAATCTTTTGAAATGGTCTCATTGGCTGTTAGTCAGAAACGCCCTGTTCTTCTGTATGGTCCCTCGGGCTCTGGAAAGTCTGCCCTCATTAGAAAGTTGGCTGATGAAAGTGGTAACCAAGTTGTATTTATCCACATGGATGATCAACTTGATGGGAAAACGTTGGTTGGCACTTATGTGTGTACTGATCAACCTGGCGAATTCAAATGGCAGCCTGGATCACTTACCCAGGCTATTATGAATGGTTTCTGGGTGGTTCTTGAGGACATAGACAAAGCTCCATCAGATGTTCCCCTCGTCTTGTCACCTTTGCTGGGTGGCTCATGCTCATTCGAGACCAGCCATGGAGAGGTGATACCTATAGCAGCGAGTTTTCAACTGTTTTCAACCATATCTACACCCGAATGCAGTGTATCACACATCAGGGAAGCTGGAAATTCTCTGAGTCCTCTTTGGAGGAGAATTGTTGTTTATCCACCAGATCATGAAAGCTTGCTAAATATTCTGGGTGTTCGGTATCAAAACCTGATACCTGTTGCAGAGAAACTAATTGAAACTTATGAAACTGTCAACTCTTCTCTTTGTCCACAGTTTTCTGGTTCAAACACCGAAAATTCAGCTACTTTCAGTTCTCCAAGTAGATTTTCACTGAGAGATCTGCTCAAGTTGTGTGAACGAGTTCATGGTCTGTCCTCCTATGATGGCCTTGCAATTTCGCAGGAGGCAACAGATATATTCTCTGCGTCTTATATGTCAACTCAAAATCGAGTGACAGTATGTGAAATTCTGGCCAGCATTTGGAATGTCGCCATTCCAGAATATCAGCATAAGCCTCCAATTCAGGAATTTTATGGAATTCTAAAAATTGGTAGAGTTTCTCTTCCCCTTGGTGTAACTGCGTCACATGATCGGTCGAGGTTTGTCGAAACACGCACATCTACACGGTTACTTGAGAAAATAGCTCGCTCTGTCGAGTACAACGAGCCAGTTCTCTTAGTAGGAGAAACAGGGACTGGGAAAACTACTCTAGTTCAAAATCTTGCACACTGGATCGGACAGAAACTTACTGTTTTGAACTTGAGCCAGCAAAGTGATATAGTTGATCTATTGGGAGGATTTAAGCCTATTGATGCAAAGCTTATGTGCACAATGCTGTACAATGAATTTAATGAATTGGCAAGAGATTTGAAAATGAAGGATGATTCAAAAATAATGAAATGGCTGCAAAAAAACTTTAGAGCCAAGAAGTGGGATACATTTTTGAGTGGGTTGAAGAAAACTACTGACTACCACTATGAAGGTAAAACTTGGGAAGAGAGGTCTGGATCAGGTAGAAAGAGGAAGAAATTGGAACAGATTGAGAATTGGATGCGCCTTTCGAAAAAAGTAGAGAAGATTCATCAACAAATTTGTTCAGGTGGAATGGTTTTTACCTTTGTTGAAGGTGCATTTGTGACTGCCCTCAGGGAAGGGCATTGGGTTTTACTAGATGAAGTAAACTTAGCCCCACCGGAGATATTAGGCAGGCTTGTTGGTGTTCTTGAAGGAGTGAGAGGATCACTGTGTTTAGCTGAGAGAGGTGATGTAATGGGCATTCCCAGACATTCAAATTTCCGTTTGTTTGCCTGTATGAATCCAGCCACGGATGCTGGTAAGCGAGACTTGCCGTTCTCCTTCCGAAGCAGGTTTACAGAATATGCTGTGGATGATGACTTGTGTGATGATGACCTAGAGATATTCGTGAGGCGATTCTTAGGTGGACGTGAATCTGACAGTAAGTTAGTAGGCAACATTGTTAGCTTTTACAAAGAAGCTAAAAGGTTATCTGAAGAATGCTTGCAAGATGGTGCTAATCAGAAGCCACAGTATAGCTTAAGGTCTCTTTACCGTGCACTAGAGTATGCGATTAAAGCAGAAGGTATTGGGGGATTTCAGAAAGCACTATACGATGGGTTTTCCATGTTTTTCCTCTCCTTATTGGATGCTCCCAGTGCTAAGATCATGAACCCAATAATACTGCAACGTATCTCAAGGGAAAGTAGCCGAGGCCAACCACTTCAAAGATACTTGGGAGAATTAAAAGGCAGTTCTGATGAATTTGTGGAGAAATATGTGAAGACGAAGAGTGTAATTGAACACCTTAATCACTTGGCGCATGCCATTTTTATTAAAAAATATCCTGTTCTCTTACAAGGACCAACATCCAGTGGAAAAACAAGCCTTGTCAAATATCTCGCAGCAATTAGTGGAAACAAATTTGTTCGCATCAATAATCATGAGCAGACCGATCTCCAAGAGTATTTAGGTTCCTATATGACTGATTCTTCAGGGAAGCTTGTATTTCATGAAGGAGCATTGGTGAAGGCTGTCAGGGATGGGCATTGGATTGTCTTAGATGAACTAAATTTGGCCCCATCTGATGTCTTGGAGGCACTAAACAGACTGCTTGATGACAATAGGGAGCTTTTTGTGCCTGAGCTGCAAGAAACAATCTCAGCACATCCTAATTTCATGCTCTTTGCTACACAGAACCCTCCTGCTTTATATGGTGGACGCAAAATACTCTCTCGAGCTTTTCGTAACCGGTTTGTGGAGATTCATGTTGATGAAATTCCAGAAGATGAACTCAGTGAAATTCTTACTGAGAAGTGCCTTATTGCTAAAAGTTATGCTACGAAAATGGTTGAAGTGATGAAAGACCTGCAACGCAATAGGCAGAGTAGCAAAGCTTTTGCTGGAAAACATGGATATATAACTCCACGAGATTTATTCCGGTGGGCAGATCGATTTAGGACTTATGAAGGTAAATCTAATGAAGAACTAGCCAGAGAAGGGTATTACCTCCTTGCAGAAAGGCTGCGTGATGACACTGAGAAGTTGGTTGTTAAAGAGGTGCTGGAGAGACATTTCCGGGTCAGTCTTGCAAAAGATGATTTGTACAAAGAGGAGTTTCTAAAGTTGGATCAATCTTTTCATTACAGAAAAGATTCCATGAAAAACAGAACAATCACCTGGACTCAAAGCATGTGGAGACTATTTTTTCTCATCGAGCGTTCTTATAAACTCCGTGAGCCGGTTCTTCTTGTTGGTGACACTGGAGGAGGCAAAACAACAATCTGCCAACTACTAAGTGATTATAAGGAGCTAAGATTGCACATCCTTAACTGTCATCAATACACAGAAACATCTGATTTCCTTGGTGGGTTCTTTCCTGTGAGAGACAGATCCAAATTAGTCACGGAATACGAGAATCAAGTCAACCAGTTGAATCACTCTGAGATATTGGCACCTTTTGGCCAAGATATTGATCTTTCTGCAGATATTGGTAGAGCTGAAGTATTGATTAAATCAATAGATGCAATTCTGGAGAAGTACAAAAATGATTCACTAATAGGAGTGGCGGTCACACTGCAGAATGTTGATGTTCTTGAGCAAATAAGGAACAATATGGTGATGCTGTATCAAAAGTGGCGCGCAATTTTTGTGTGGCAAGATGGGCCCCTTGTGGAAGCCATGAGAGCTGGAAATATATTTCTTGTGGATGAGATATCTTTGGCTGATGATAGTGTGTTAGAAAGGCTGAATAGTGTGTTGGAGCCAGGCCGGAAATTGTCCTTAGCTGAGAAAGGTGGTCCCGTCTTGGAGGAAGTCGTAGCTCATGAAAACTTTTTTGTTCTTGCCACCATGAACCCGGGTGGTGATTATGGAAAGAAGGAATTATCACCTGCACTTCGTAACCGTTTTACTGAGATATGGGTCCCCCCTATTGCAGAGACTGAGGAGCTCAGAAGTATTGCTGTTTCTGGCCTTTCCAATTCAGAGGAATCTAATATTGTAGATCCCATCATCAACTTCTGGGAGTGGTTTAACGGGTTGCAGACTGGGAGAACGCTTACTGTCAGAGATCTCCTCTCTTGGGTTACGTTTGTCAACGTGATAAGTAAGAGTTTAGGACCAGCATATGCTATTCTTCATGGAGCATTTCTAGTGTTACTTGATGGTCTAAGTCTTGGAACTGGTTTCTCTGGGAGAGATGGTAAAGATGTGAGAGAAAAGTGCTTCGCTTTCCTATTACAACAAGTTAAGGTTCTCACTAGCGATACACACCCTTTGGAACTTTCAAGAATGGAACAATATGGCTGGGGTGATGCCAAAGCAATTTGGCAAGAAAGTAAGAGCGTTCTACATGGAGACATGTTTGGCATCTATCCTTTTTACATAAGCAAAGGTGATGAAAATCCTGAGATTGGTGGATTCGAGTTCTTAGCACCAACTACGTGCAGGAATGTCTTGAGAGTATTGCGCGCAATGCAGCTTTCAAAACCAATTTTATTAGAAGGTAGCCCTGGTGTTGGAAAAACAAGTCTGATAATGGCTCTGGGTAAATATTCTGGCCACAAGGTTGTGCGCATAAATCTATCAGAGCAGACTGACATGATGGATTTGCTGGGATCGGATTTACCTGTTGAAAGCGATGAGGACATGAAGTTTGCATGGTCTGATGGAATTCTCCTGCAGGCTCTAAAGGAAGGCTCCTGGGTTTTGTTAGATGAATTGAACCTTGCTCCGCAATCTGTTCTAGAGGGTTTGAATGCTATTTTGGATCATCGTGCTCAAGTCTTCATCCCAGAACTGGGCTGTACCTTTGAGTGTCCCCCGACATTTAGAGTTTTTGCATGTCAGAATCCTTCTTCTCAAGGTGGTGGCAGGAAAGGTCTTCCCAAGTCTTTCCTTAACCGATTCACAAAAGTTTATGTCGACGAGCTCGTGGAAGATGATTACCTCTTCATCTGTCGCTCGCTTCACCCGTCTATTCCCAGTTCATTGCTTTCAAAGCTTATTACTCTTAATAGACAGTTACATGATGGTACTATGGTATATCGAAAATTCGGTCACGATGGCTCACCGTGGGAGTTCAATCTACGTGATGTGATAAGATCATGCCAGTTTATGCAAGGTAATTTCAATTTCAAATTTTCATATTAGCTTTTCCAGGCAACCGTGGTTGGTTAGACTAATTTGAGTTCTCGTTTTGTTTCAGGGGATATAAATAACGTAGAACTTGAAAGCTTTCTCAATGTTCTCTATGTTCAAAGAATGCGTACCGCAACGGACCGCCAAGAAGTTCTGAGTATCTATAAGGCTATTTTTGATAAAACGCCTTTTATAAATCCGTATCCGCGGGTTCAGCTAAATCCTGGATACTTAGTTGTGGGAACTGCTGCTATTAAACGAAACCTCACTCAGTCTAATATTTCCAGTGAGCAGTTGAAGATTTTGCCTGAGATTCGTCAAAATCTGGAAGCTGTTGCTCATTGTGTGCAGAATAAATGGTTGTGCATCTTAGTAGGACATTCGTCTTCTGGAAAGACTTCAGTGATCAGAATATTAGCTCAGTTAACAGGATTTCATCTTAATGAAATAAATCTTTCATCTGCGACTGATAGCTCTGATCTACTTGGATGCTTTGAGCAGTACAATGCATTCCGTAATTTCAGATTGGTTGTCGCTCGAGTTGAGCATCTTGTTGATGAGTATAACAGTCTGTTGTCACAGTCTTCCCAGGCGGCCCTTCTGAGCAAAAGAAAGGGCTTAGTTTCCAGCTGGCTTTCTCTTTTATATAAGATAGATTCCTGCCGCTTGGAAAGCCCATCATCCTCCTACGATTCTGACTCACTCTCAGTATTAAGCGAGATTGTAAAAGCCCTGAAACAGATCTTGGAAAAAGGTCTTTTTCCTGTTAGTTGGTCAAAAAAGAATCTGGACCAAATCATGAAGACAATATTGAAGCTGCAAACTCATGAGAAAAAACAGTCAGCAAAATTTGAATGGGTGACTGGAATGCTGATAAAGGCGATAGAAAATGGGGAGTGGGTTGTCCTTGAAAATGCAAATCTTTGTAACCCCACGGTACTTGATAGAATCAACTCTTTGGTGGAACCTAGTGGATCAATCACTATAAATGAATGTGGGATTATTGATGGTGAACCTGTCACTGTTACTCCACACCCTAACTTTCGTTTGTTCCTGTCTGTTAATCCAAAATTTGGAGAGGTATCAAGAGCGATGCGGAATAGAGGTGTTGAGGTATTTATGATGGGGCCACATTGGCAGCGGAATGAGGTAGTCTCTAACAGTGAAGAGCTTGTGCTGAGAGATGTGGAAAGGTTTCTTGCTCTGTCAGGTATTCCAGGTTACAAGCTGGTTGCTTCCATGGCTAAAGCGCATGTTCATGCATGGCGTAATGGTCAAACCTTTGGTGTACGAATCACGTATCTTGAGCTTGAACAGTGGGTTCACCTCTTCAAACTGCTGCTCATGAATGGTAATCAACTACTGTGGAGCTTACAGCTAAGTTGGGAGCACATCTATCTCTCTTCCCTTGGAGTAACTGATGGAAAAGAAGTTATTGATCTTGGGCGTGATACATATTTGTCAGATATTGAACTTTCTGAGCTTGATTCATTTACGGGTGGAGGTCTGTACCTGCCTGGGGGATGGCCAAAGCCTTTCAACTTGAGAGACTTGATGTGGTACTCGAGAGAAACTACTGTCAGGCAGAATTGCATGTACCTGGAGTTCCTAGGAGCTCAGTATGCTTCACATCACTCTGAAATAAGCTACAATGCCAAATTGAGAGATAGGGGGTTGGCTGCTGGGGAACCGAGAATAATTTACACCATCAATTCTTGGACTTTAAAAAAAATCTTGTTTCCTCAAGCCTCAATTGGGTCAACTCCTGCAGCCAATCTTGAAAATGATTTGGCTTCTAAAAAGCTATTATATGCTGCCAACTGGACAATGGAGCAGGCAACCGAAAAGGATATTGAACTCTATCTTGGGTGGATTAGTTGGTTTGGCTCCAGGCTGCAACAATACTGTCCCTTTTTCCTGTGTTTTCTCAATTTGTTGAATGATGAGAGGAAGCATCGAATCTGGAATCAGATATCTACATATCGGGAAAAACTGAAATCCCTCTGGGATCCAGATGCTGTTCCAATTCCGATGATGTCGTCCAAGTTGATTGATATAGCAGCATCAAATGACCAGTCAAAACCTTACTGTAAACCTCTGTTTGAGTCTCTCAGCTCTGTTGGCGTTCTTCGGCTTTCCTATCAGCAGTGGTCTGCAGAAAGTAACTACAATCAGACTGATGTATCCTCTTTTATTCGCTTTTTGGATTCTCTTCGCGCATTGGAGAAGAAAATTCTTTACGAAATTGTTGGATCACCTTCTTTCAGTGTGCAGATTCAGCTGTATGCTGAAGTTATTGAAAAACATTCATGCCTTTGGTCTGATTTGGTATTGTCTTCCGATGAGTATCTATTGTTCTCCTTTTGGTCACTGATAAAAGCTGTCAAAAAGTTGCACAGTTATTTTCCTGAAGAAGTTCAAGTGGTTCTGGAGGAAAGCAAAAATATTAACAAGATAGCTTTGCATGGTGACCCAGAAAAGTCTTTGCTATGGGCTTATGGGGGCCATCCTTCCTTGCCAGCATCTGCAGAGTTGTACCACAAGCAGCAGGAATTTCTACAGCTTTGCAGCACAGTTTGGCCATTGAAATCAGAATTAGATGAACAAGGGAATGATCATCTTACCAAAGCCATTGCATTTTCTGGCCCTGAATTATGTTTGCTTGCCTTGGAAGGTCTTTGCATTTCATCATACATTGCTGACAAGGACGATGAAGATTATGTTGCTGCTGTTCAGCTGGATGAGATATACCAGACGTTTTTGGGGAGGCTGAAACTAGAGAAGAAGAGACTGGAGGATAGAATGGGTTCCAGTGAGATTGAAAATAAATCTGCTGTGTGCTGTGTTTTACGTCCAGAGATTGTGGCTACAGGGTTTGGCTTTAACAGTTGGGTGAAGATCTGTTCTATTGCTAGCAGTGAAAGTAGTTCTTTAGATGTAGAGTTACTTGCTGTACTTCAGAAGCTCGTAGTGGCTCAATCTACTGAACACAAGGATCTTGTGGACGTTCGAAAACTGCTTAAACCTGCTCTAGAGTATTCCTTATCTACAACAAGACCTCCTCAGACTCTTGTAGCTCATCAAAAACTCCTGTGGGCAATTGATGCACGTGCCTCTGTACCAGGAGTTGACACCAAAATTGCTGGTTTTGTTCTCGAGATGTGGTACTGGTGGCATTCTGTTTTGTGGAAAAATAGTCAAATCGGTCTCATGGGCCTACAGAGTATGTCAGAGATTGGCAACAGTCGGATTCTGTCACCTTCTATGCTGATTCAGCCTGTTAAAACAGCTACAGTTGATCAGATTCTGGAAAATGCTTTTCCTGTAAAGGACTATCCTGTTCAATCAGTGAAATTTCTTTCTGTTTCACGATTTCTATGGAAAAGCTCACAACCCTATCAAGAGATGCCTGGTTCTCTACTGTCAATAGCACGTTCCCTTTTCCAGCAGATGATATATACGCACCAAAAGTCGTTTGAGCCAGAAATTTTTGAGGCAATTAAGTCTGCGTTTCATGCGATGGAGAAGAAGCAGAACAAGATGGAGGGCATTCAGTTTCTCATCTCACAGATCGGCTCATCAAGCCATCAGAGATTGAAATCTGTTACTCATTCATGTGTCTCACCATTGGCGATATGTCTTTATTCTGAGTGCTCATCAGATGAATTCTATGCCAATCTTGGCCTGGCCTGGATTTATCTTGGAGGACTACGCTTCCATCTTTTGAATGGCTTGGATGTTATAGATCCAGCCATGAAGATCAGTTGCAAGCTGTTAGTACTAGACGAGAAAATTTCATCCCTGGAGCTTAACATCAACGTCCGGGAAGAATGTGAGTATGTGTCTGGATTGCTTTATACTGAAAACAATGTCGAAAGAACTGAGCATAAATTATCTATGCTCAAGACTGAGCGTAAAAGATTGCAAAGAAAGGTTATTTTTCGCTCTGATCCTAAAAAGTACCAGGATTTGAGAAGAGCACTGGATGAGTTTGCAGGATTTCTCAGACGTCCCATAGGTCTGGTTCACGATATTAAAGTTCTTGACTGGAACCAGGTGGTTGAGCAAGTTTTCAACTGGCAGGAGACGGCAACGTCTTTTATTGATCGGCTGTCCAACGATTATTCTGAATATGTTGATATAACTCAGCCAATACAAGTTTCGGTATATGAGATGAAGTTGGGTTTATCACTCTCTGTCTCTGGTGCTCTCCTGGGAAAAGTTCTCAACAAATTTGACATAGACATGGTTGACTCAGTCATGGAAACAATCAATGCCTTAATGAGATTCCCAAGGGGTTCCTCCCTAGCTTCAACTACCTACATCAAGAGCTTGCCACCTTTGCAACTTTCTCATGATGCAGATTCACATGCTAAGTCCTTAGGTTTGGATGTTGGCTTGCTGCACAAATTGATCTCTGTTTCAAGTGAAGAAGATTCGAGAAAAGTCTCCGAGTTGCAACTCAAAATTGCTCTGTATAAAAATCTGCATGCTCGTGTTTTGCATTTCGTTGCAAATACTGGGCTAATGGATAAAGCTTCTTTTGAGATATTGGATAAAATGTACTTGGAATTGGCGAGAAACTGGATGGAGATGAAGTTTCAAGTAAAAACAAAGGCCGAAGCTCTTTCTGGGCTGTACAAATTCCGAACCCGTGACTTCAAGATTGAGAATGTCATGGAAGTAGATATATCTGCCCTGGCCAAGTACTTCCCAAATGACAGTTTCTCAGAATGGCAAGATTATCTGGCTGATGATGATGTGAAGCTTGTGACACAAACTGACCAGGATGAAGAAAATTTGGAGGGTGATTGGGACTTGATACAGGAGCATCTGGATAATATATACAGCACACATAATGAGTTATTTGGTTTCTGTGATCTCTCTGAAAAGTCTGTAAGATTCTGTATTACTGACAGTAGAAGGCTGGATTCATTCACTGATTCCTATGAACTTGGAGTCAATATGATCAAAGGACTAAAGGGCTTATTTACATCAAGTTTGGATGCAAAACTTGTTCCAGAACACCTGCTTCGTCTTTGCTTGGAATACAAAAAGACCTTCACTTCATGCGATCAGTTTGCCAGTAAATACAACTTTTACAAGGATGTCAATGGTCCTGAGATGGGGAAAATGGTCAAGTTTCTCACTGCACTTCAGCGAAAAATTCATTCTCTATTGCAAGAACAGGAGGAGCATCCTGGTCTTCAGAAACTTTCTGATGTGCTTCAAATGCTCCTGGATATTCCATCAAGTACTCCTCTGGCAAAGGCTCTTTCAGGATTGCAGTTTCTGCTTTGCAAGATTCAGCAGTTACAGGAAGAAGGATGTAAATTGCCCATCTCCGAGCTTTTGGAGCCAATTATTTCCCTCGCAAGCTCGTGGCAGAAGGTGGAATTTGAGCGCTGGCCTACATTGCTTGATGAGGTTCAGGATCAGTATGAACTAAACGCTAGGAAGTTGTGGCTTCCTTTGTTTTCAGTTCTGTTCCAGAAGGATTGTGTTGAAATTTCAGAACTTGAAAATGAGTCTATTTCACAAAGTTTGGTGGAGTTCATTGAAACATCAAATATTGGTGAATTCTGGAGTCGTCTTCAGCTTCTCTTTTGCTTCCTTCTTCAATTAAGTATGGGTAGCTCGTTGGGGATATATTCAAGTGATTCGCACAAGAGGAAGGTTGAAATTTGCTACAATATTTTTGGATTTTATATTCAGTTCCTACCGGTTGTTATGAAGCAGTTAGGTAAGAATAGAGAGAATGTTGAAGATGAGTTAAAGCAGGTTCTAAAACTTTGTCGGTGGGAGAGGCCTGACAATTATCTGTCCATTGAGAGCACTAGAAGAACCAGGCAAAAGGTGAAGAAGCTGATACAGAAGTTTACTGATATGCTGCGGCTCCCTGTAGTGCTTTCCAGTCCAACCCTAACAAAGGAACGAGCTCAATGTCTCCCTCTTATTGGTTCAGATCTTATGAATGGAGCATCCGACATGAGTATCAAGGTTCTAGTTAGTGATTTAGATGCAGAACAATTGAATGACAGGTTTTCCTGGTATGCTGTTTGGAGGGATAAAATGAAGGAATTGGTAGGAAGCTTCCACCAAGATCTGCTGACGGGTGAAGAGCGTCAGTATTCTTCCCCTGTCTATCAGGGTGATTGGAAAAATTTGTGGAGTACAGTTGCTACGATTGGTGAAAGGATAGCTGGCTGTTCAGATCTATGGAGAAACAATGACAGAGATGTTGCGAAAAAGAGGGCCCTTCCTGCACTTCTAAAGTTATTAGAAGATAGTGGTTTGCAGAAACACAAGTTTGAAAATGTAGAGATGTCAAATCACTTTAAAGGGTTGCTTTATCAGCCAGCATACGATCCAAATCATCTGTTGCTACTAACACATACCAAAAGTAGCATACATCCTTCCAGGGTTGTGGAAGATCAAAACAAGGAAAGTTCACTGGTGGAGTGGAGAGACGCGAATGAGTTTTACTTTAAGAGCTTGGCTTCAGTGCAAATTGTGTTAAATATTGACCGAAAGCACTCAGATGTTACATCGGAGCAGGTTAAGCGGTCAATCTCATTTCTAAACCATCTTGTGGATATACAACGGCGGCAAAGAAAAACTGCGTATGGCTTTGCTGAACTTCTAAACCGCCTTCGCCAACGTGTTTTATCTTTAGCAAAATTACTGGGGGATTCAGTTGAGGGGAACAGAAAGGATGATTCTGCGTTGAGTTTTCCCCAAAATCAACATGCTGTCTTCAATTGCATGTGGCTACAGAAGAAACTCTTTGATAACATTACTGCAATGCTTCTTGAGGAGTTGGCGTTGCTGAGAACAATTGGAAGTACACACTTAGACTCCTGTCAATCTGTGAAAGCCTCATCACGTAGTTTGCTCAGCTTAATAGAAAAGCTAATTCTCATCGCTCAAAATTCGAAGGCTTCACTGGATAGGCTTCTACTTGATTCCAATGGTTTTACCATCACACCAAGTAGCTGTCTTAATCAGTTTGTCACGCAGGATATGGTTCAGCTGCTACGCCTGAATTTTAATCAGCTTAGGGACCTTGAGAATCGAATTTCAACTTTCTGTGACGACAATGAGAAAAGCTATGCTAGAGATGTTCTTCTTAGTCATTTTTCCCCTGTGTTTAAAGAGGGCCAATTGCTGGCTGAGAATCTGAACGGTTTACTTAAAATGGGAGACCAATCAACTGGAATGGAACCCAAGGAATTTGAAGAAAATCTTGCAAGTACATTTGCTAATGTTAAGGATGTGATTGGAAAGCTTTGCTCTTATAAAGACGGAAGTGTTTCTCAAGAAGAGGAAACAAATATTACTACTTGGGATGGTCTGTTTAAGAAGGCGCAAAAAGACCTGAATCTTGATAACCTATGTAAACTGCTGTCAGAAACATTTGGTTCCATCGTAAGTTGGATTGTCTTTTGAAGTACGGTGATGCTATTTTTTTTTTATCCTCAAGATTTGATTGAACCAAGGCTGTTATCTTTTACAGGGACAACTGTTGAACTCATCAGGCGTCCTTTCAGCTTGTGTTGGAGACCAGTTGAAGCAACTTCAAGCATTTTTGGATCTCTTATTGAGCTTTTGCGATTGTTACCTCAAAGATTTTTTGGCGATGAGTAAAACGGTATGATTTTTTATCTTATGCTGTTCTTTCAGAGGCATTCAGGACAATAGTTATATACTCCTCTGGGCTCTAAGCTTATCCCATTAGTTGAATAATTTGGTACCGTGCTTTAATTTTTTGGTCTGTAGGTGTCATTGATAACCCATGTCCTTGCAATTGTTCTTGCCGATCTATTTGCAAAAGGATTTGGCATTTCCAAAAACGATGAAGATGATGGCTCTAAAGCTGACAAATCAAAAGATGAAAAAGGTACTGGTATGGGAAATGGTAAGGGGGCAAAAGATGTAAGTGACCAAATAGAAGATGAGGAGCAATTGCATGGCACAGATGAGAAGGTATATATCGTCTTTTGCTCATTGCTTCCCATTTTCTGAATTATGCATGGGATTTTTTCAGCAAAATTGAGTTCTTCTGTTGTCTCTGCAGGAAGAGGATGAGAAAGAGCAAGATACTCCGGATGATGTGCTGGGTAAGGATAAAGGCATTGAGATGAGCGAGGAATTTGATGGCAAAGAATATAGTGTTAGCGAGGATTCAGAAGAAGATAAGGAAGACGAGGAAAACGAGGTTGAGCAGTTGGACACTGCATTCGGAGAGGTGGGAGCTGATGCTGAAAAAGCTGATGAAAAGCCGTGGGACAAGGATGAAGATGAGGAGTCAGAAAATATGAATGAGAAGAATGAATCTGGACCCTCTGTTAACGACAAGGACACAAGTTCAACGGAGCTAAGAGCCAAGGATGATGATGTTGACACTGCCGATGAGCCTGAGGAGTCCAATAATTCTGACAAACCGGAAGAAGGAGACAATGAGAATGCGAATCAGGATGATTTTGGTGAAGCTGAGAACTTAGATGATAAAATCCAGAACAAGGAAGAAGCACTTGCGGATCCACCTCGACTAACTCCTGATGTGAGCAATGGACAGATTGATGATGAGATGGAGATTGACGAAACAGATGAGGTCGAAAAGGAAGATGCAGATCAGCAGGAAGAACCTAGTCCAGAAGATCAAAACCATCCTGAAGAAGGTGAAAATGATCAAGAAATGCAAGAGCCTGCTGGGGAAACAATGGAGGATAGGGCTGAAGATCTGTCTGAATCACCCCAAAATGAAGATCCTGGAATTGATCTTGAACAGAAATCTGAAACGGAACCAATACAAGGAAAAGAAACTTTGTCAAAAGATATGGAGCCAAACTTCTGTAATGATAACATTTCTGGTGTGGATTCCGGTTCACAAAATCCTCATGGATCTAATGGGTTGGGGGCAGGAAGTACAGCACCACAAGAAAATTTGTCAGCTACTAATGTTTCGGATGAACTCACTGATTCAGTGGATCTGCCTTCGGGTAGTAACACTGAGATGAACCCCACGATGACTAACTTGGCCAGTGGTGAGACATTGACGGACAACATAGCGAAGATGGAATTTCCTCAAAACCAGTCATCTACATCTCAACAAACCAAAGTGAATCCTTATAGGAACGTTGGTGATGCATTGAAGGAGTGGAAAGAAAGAGTTAGAGTCTCCTCTGACCTTGGAGAAAAGCAAGAGGCTGAAAATGAAATGGAAGACCCTGATGCTGCTGAATTTGCATTTGCTTCTCAGTTTGATAAAGCAAATTCCCAAGCTCTAGGACCTGCGTTGCCTGAGCAAGTGAACACAAATATGAGAGAGGGTGAAACAGAAGAAGAAAGACTCGCAGCTAATCAAGATGAAGTCTCTCCTATGGATGTTGATGATGTGAACCAAGAAAACAAACCTGTTGTTCAGTCCAAACCGTCGATCAGGAATAGCATCGCTGAACCCGTCAAAGAATCAGATACAGACATGACCCACCAAGAGAAGTCTCCTATTCAGAATTTTGTTGATGGTGACAGCAGGATGGACTCTACGGTTTCTGTTGACCGTACATTCTTGGGGGAAGATGCATGTATACCTGACTGGATGGTGACTGAGAAAGACTCAGAAAACAATGAAGAAGATCCTGATGCCAGAAGTAATGCAGTTGTTCTTTGGAGGAGATGTGAGTTGCTTACTGCGAAACCTTCTCAGGAACTGGCTGAGCAGCTGCGTCTTATTTTGGAACCCACACTTGCTAGCAAGCTGAGTGGTGATTACAGAACGGGTAAAAGGATCAACATGAAAAAGGTTATTCCATACATAGCAAGCCACTATAGGAAAGATAAAATTTGGTTGAGGAGGACAAAACCAAACAAGCGTGATTACCAGGTCGTGATTGCTGTGGATGATTCGAGTAGCATGTCAGAAGGTGGATGTGGTGATTTCGCAATTAGAGCTTTGGCAACTGTGTGCCGAGCTATGTCACAGCTTGAGATGGGTAGTTTGGCGGTTGCAAGTTTTGGGAAGCAAGGAAGCATAAAGATGTTGCATGATTTTGGTCAGTCTTTCACCACAGAATCCGGTATTAAAGTAAGTCGTCTTAAATTTTTCAATCCCATGTCATCGCACTGGATTTCTTTTCTCTGCATTTACCCTACTCGTGTGATTTCTTACTGAGTACATTTCTTTTTCTCTTTTATCGTGGTGCAGATGGTATCGGGTTTAACATTTAAACAAGAAAATCTCATTGAAGATCAACCAATCTTCAATCTGCTGAGAAACATGAATGAAATGCTTGAGAAATTGGCTAGCACAAGCCGACAGTCTTACGGGAGCAACCCGCTTCAACAACTTGTACTAATAATTGGCGATGGCAAGTTCCATGAGCGAGAGAAATTAAAACGATCTGTGAGAAAGTTTCACCAGCAGAAGCGTATGGTGGTCTATATACTGCTCGATAACGGGAAGCAATCCGTTCTGGATTTACTGGTATGTCTATTCTTCCTATCTATGGCTAAGAATATGAGATTGAAACTAGTTTTCATGAAAGCTTAAAACTGTTTTTTTTGTTGTTGTTCCTAAACAGAACTTCGATTTCTCGGGAACAAGTAACACTCTGCAGAAAATGGCATATATGGATTCCTTCCCCTTCCCATACTACATTTTGCTGAAAGATATCGAAGCCTTACCTACAACACTTGGTCATGTCTTGAGACAGGTAACTTTTTTCATTACCCATTCTCTATGTTTCTGTATGCAGAAAACAATGTCAAATACTTGAATTGTGACATTGTATTGTTTTGTTTTTACAGTGGTTCGAGCTGATGCAGCAAAGCTCACGAGACTGAAGAATACTTGTTAGATGAGAAAGGTCGAGGTGCTAAAATTGTTGGTCTGGTGTGACCATTTCATAGCTTCTAAAACTAGACTTTGTATACAGGACCAATACTGGTTTTATTTTTATTTATAAAAAAGACCCCTCTTCTTTTCTCTTTCTATATTCCACTACTTCAATTTGCTACTTGTCCCATTTGAACCTTTTTTAGATTCAATTCAAGTAACACGTACACGTGTTTTTCACGTGACCTCCAAAACAGAAGTATTGTTAAAAAGAACATTATAATTATTATCCATAAGCCCAAACAGAAGCAAACCATTAATCTTTACTGTAATTAAAATTTCGGGCCTTTTTGTTGTCCTCTCAAATGTTTTTGTTTTTTTTTGTTACATTTTGCCCTTTTTGACTCGTACTTGATGCCACAAGAAGAAAGCTGAGGAAACGGAGAAGAAAATTCGCAGGTTTGTTTTTGTTTTGTCTCGTCTTCTCTGTGTGTTTTACACAGAAATTGACGGAAAAGTTTAAAGCTGTTTTTTCTTGGTCTTTGTTGTTTTTGGTTATTTTTGGTAATAATACTTTGCGATGTGTCTCTTCACTCGAAATTTGTTAAAATCCGAGTTTTTTTGTGTTTGGGTTCTTATGTGTTTCGATGCTAGGTCTACTGAGAAACTAGTACTTTTGTTGCTTTTGTGTTGATTAGTGATTTGATTTTGAGGTAATTTGTTATTAATGAGTCCAGATTTAACGGTTTAGACATGGTGGGTTTGCCTTGCATGTTCGTTAAGATAATTAAACATTGAAATTAACGTAGATCTTATCTGCATAAAATCCCAAGTTTTTAGTAGAATGTGTATAGTAAGTAGTAACACTTCAGATTCCTGATTTTTCTCGGATTGTAAAAAAATCTAAAATATTGGTGTTTGCGTTTTGGTTTTGGTAACATTTTGTATAGAAGGTTAGGCGTTTTGATTTGGTGTGTTTATTATATATAATATCCTTCTCCTTTCTGGGATAATCTCTGGTTTTGTTAGGTGTGTATTGATGATTCTCACTTGCATTTGTATCTTTAATGTCTCAGAGGAAACATCTAGAGAGGGTTTAAACGCTAATTTACTAGTGCATTATCTAAGAGTAAAGTTTCAAGAAATGGAGAAGGAAAGCCATGAGGAGAACAACGACAACATCTCAGGAGATTTCATGGCGAAAAGGAAACGAGGTCGTCCGAGAAAACAGATGAAGCTAGCCTCAAATGAGCAGTCTCTTGGTCCTCCAGGGTTTGGCAGGAGTCAGGAGCAGGCTAGGCAGAGAGACAACGAGGAAGATATGGTTGGACAACCGGTTACTGGCGTGATTGAGGCTGCATTTGAAGCCGGGTTCTTGCTTTCGGTTAAGGTTGGGAATTCAGACAACATGCTTAGAGGTGTTGTGTTCAAGCCTGGTCACTGTGATCCTGTAACTGTTGATAACGATGTTGCTCCTGAAATTCCAATGATTAGAAGGAACAGCGACGTGATGCATCAGCACGGCTCAGCTAAAGGAGGTCGGAAATCTAGATTCCGAGAGAAACGTGGTAGCAATGGCAATAGCAGAGCATTGGTTCCTGTCCAGATTCTGCCCGTTCCCGTCGTGCTTCAGCCTGACAATCTACAGAATGGTGGCGGGCAGGTTCCAGTCCACCATGGTCCTATGCAGACTGAGACTGGGTCTCAAGTGAGTGGAGCGAGTAATGGCAAACCGTTTGAGACGCTGCTTACACAGGTGATGAAGAAAGGTCAACAAGTCCATCACTCAGCGCAGTCCATTGAAGCTGAGTCAGATGAGCAGGCTCTGTCTATCGAGCCGTTGCAGGCGATACACCCGGTCCATCCAGTACATGTGCCAAAACCAATGCCGAGTTATGGACGAGGCAATATGACAGAACTCCTTCAGGTAATAACCATTAACCATACAATGGTTTTATCCCCAAATTCTACTTTGTTTTCCTTTATAGAGATTCATGTTTCATTTGTCTTAGGCCGTGCAGGGGAATGTTAGAGAGGGCCATTATTCTCAAGGACAATGATTATCTAAAGATTCTTGCTGCAAATCCTTAAGAGCTTTTAAAGTCTGATTCAAACTCATTGTAATCAGAAAATAGGAAAACAGATTCTAACTACTGTCTAGCTTAAAGATGTCAGAGAAATTACAATGAATCGTTATATAATTGCTCATAATTACTTTTTCTTTAGCTAATAATACTAGTAGCAAATCAATAATAATAGTAAGAAAAAGGAAATAGAAAACAAAGAACGAATTTTTAATTTCTACTATGGATAAAAAACCTTTAAAGCCTTGTCAAGTTGGGAGGCAAAAAATAAGGTAATATAAGAAAAATGAAAAACAAAACTCTTTATAGAAACTTTGTGCCATAGAAACCATTGGGGACCGGAATAGGCATGGACCGGTTGGTGGGAAAAGGTGGCGGCGGCTGCATAAGTGAAATATCTGTAGGCATAACCGCATAAGGCTGATGCCCATTGGGTGCAAACGGCTGGGGAGCGTATAGCTGCATCGGTTGGCCAGTTGCGATTAGACCTGAATCACACAAAAGTAATGAAGTTTGAAAATTGTGAACCAAACGCTTTGGTCTTGACATGCAGCCATACATAGAGAAAGATGTTTTTACTTTGGTGCTTTGGATACTGGAGCTGTTGTGGCGAAAAGAGAGGACGGGAGGGTACATGCAAGTGATGTGGTGCTCCTTGAACCAAATCCTTACAAGAACAAAAAAAAAAGGGAAGATGATTCGAGTTTCTTGTGAGCAAATGCAATTGTTCATAAAACAAAAATCATTTGTGGTCTCTACCTGAGGAATTGGTTGCATATGCATAAGCTGTCCTGATCTCCCGACCATCACCTGAAATTTACAATTTGAAAAGAGACTTCAGAAACTCATCACAATATAAGCACATTACCCAAGAACTCAAGTGCTATAACACAACGCTTAATACAACCTGAGGATTCGGATTCACAAGCATTGGTGTGGGTTGAACAGAATGGTATTGAGATGGGAATCTATGTGGCTGTCCCGTGTTAATAGTAGGTCCTACCATCTGCACAGACATGGGCTTCAAACGGAAAAAGGAGATTCATCAATCGCAAATAACTTTCATATCGTCACTTACAAACAGAATTGACAGTAGATGGTAAGGGAAGCATTTTAACATTATAAACGGTTGTTTTGAATTAAGTTATGTACATATCTTCACTATTCTATAATCTGGTCATGCAATCCTATCGTTTCAGCCATTTTAAGTACTTAAGAGCTAAAAGGAGATAGTCGATGAAGAAAATTCCTTTTACAGATATGATAATTAGAGAGAGAGAGGGAGAATATAAGATAATACGTACATATTGGGGAAAATGAGATCCAGTGCCAGCAATTCCAGCAGCCATATTAGTGTACGGAACAAATTTGGAAGGTGGAGATGCATGAGACAAGAAAGGGTTAATTCCAAGTTCTGGCTGAACAGCTTCAGGAACATGTAACATGGGAGTACTACTTGGCATATAACCCATATTTGCAACAACAGGCGTCATACCACCAGCAGTTGATGAAAGACGTTTTGTAAGAGATGGAGAGAAAGTCTTTGCTCCAGGATTCAGCTTAAACTCCTGGATATTAGAAACGAGTACCAAATCAGATAAGATGGCATGCATGAGTCATCAAACCTCACAACCAAGAAACGAGCATCCTAACTAACTTGAGAATATCGCAGATAATCTAAATGTGAAAGAACCGATAAGAATTCTGTTACCTTCGCCTTTTTGACAGGGTCTGCTGCCTGCATAGGTAGTAGCCTATTTGTAGATGCCACCAGACCTTGACTCATTTCTGATTTTTCATCAAGAGCTGCACTGTGTGATGATGAATTGTCAGTTGATGGAGGCCTCTCTGCAGCTTCATGAAAACCATTACTAGAGGGTTCCGGCATAATTTCCTCTTGTTCTATTGGTTTTACACATTCAGTTGTGTTGTCCGCTGCTATTATAACACAGATGATAGTTTAGTTCACACATGTCAGAATAAAAAAACATTTTACTGTCAAGAGTAAGCAGAACTAATCATGGTTTCTAAGTATATAAAACAGATTCTCTGGTAAAATATGAAACTTACTGCTAAAACTTGACCTTTGGGCATCCGCCTGCATTAGGTAATACAATAATAAGCAGCTGCTCAGTAATATTATGAAAAAACATAATTAGATTATCTATGTGCAAGCAAAACTAACGTTATCCTTCTGATGAACGTCAGTAATTTGTTTGCTACACTTCACAATGCGGGCTCCTGCCTGTCTGTCAGCAAAAGAATATACAAGAATCAGAGATCTATCTAGGAGAACTCTACAATTTGATTTATCAAACATAGAGAGTCACTTGTCCAAGCACTGAACACAGAGAAGTTTATGGTAGCCAGAAAACTAAATTGCAAAGATTAAGACAGAAATAGAAGCTTGGTTACATATTTGCCAATACTGAGACGAAGAGAGATAAATTTTGAAAGGAAACTACTTGTATAGCCAATAACAGAATACTGGTGATTCATACCGTTGATGGTTCACACGGCTAGGATGACGTTTGTTCTGCAAATGAAGGAAAATGAAAAGAGCATCAAGAGAGTGTTAAAACCAAGAAAGGAACCAAGACTGTAAACGCTGAAGTAAAACAACATTACAAGAATCTTAACTACCGACTCTATACAAAGCATCTACATGAATGACTATCAATTACTATAACCGAACACCATGTGCTACTGATTTAAATTCCACAGTACAAGAACATATAAACAAGACAAAGCTACCTGTGCAATACCAACCTCATCTCTTCTCCCTGGCTCTTTCATGGCATCTGTGGTACAGCTTGATGGAAGACCCCTTGGTTCTTGATCTTTCCCAGCTGTCAAAGTTCTTACTTTATTTTCCAAACGACTTTCAAGTTTGGCTGAATTCCTGTTTCAGAAGTTAAAGAGATTAATACAACTTCCCTCTGGTGTTTTACAAAGCCATAGAGATATAGTGAATCTAAACCATCCTGTGGTGAAACAGAGAGGGGTGCAGGGAGAAAGAAAAAAAAGATTTATAAAGTGATGATGGATCATGCATCAATAACCTTTGACCTTTCAACTTCTGTCCGAATATGGAGATAAAGCAACTACAAAGTTTACCTTCTATGATTAGAGCCTCTTCTATCAACGCCAGATGTTATGGACTTATTAGCAATAGATGAACGAGGCTCACAAGGAAAATCTGCAATGGCCGACACAACATTTTCACCAACAATATTGGCTGCAGCATTGGACGGAATCGAGACTCCCTATGAACAAAACCATAAGAAAGTTACATAGGCTGGGGTAAACAAATTTCAAGAAGTAACATTATTATAGAAAAGGGACCAACCTCAGCAACAATTTGAACAATATTGGAAGACAAAATAACAAGCGTCTCCACAATCTTCCCACTTGCTACATTCGATTTACTTGTTCCCTTCTTAGTGATTTTCGCATTCTTCAAAACAATGCCTAATGCATAACAATCCCAGGAAAGTCAGAAAACAGACCAAATGCTAAACGAATCGAAACACTAAACCAATTAACTTATGAACGCAAGATCCAATTCAAATCTCTACTATCGAATTCATTTGTGAAAGAGAAGTTCGGGAAACTATCGAAGAGGAAAAGGAAATCGCCGACACAAATTCCAGTCAATTCAAACACCAAATCTCCTCTACGAACACAAATCATCCAGAAAAATCGCCCCTAACCCAGAAAGAAACGTACCGAATTCATTATCGAGGGAGATGGTGTAGAAAATCCCAGAAAAAATGGATCCATCCTCTATATGAACATGGACTTGCAAGCCGATGATGCACATGGTAGAGATTAAGAGAGCCTCGTTCAGCGATGATGATGAAGACGAAGAAGGAGAAGAAGAGTGTGAGATCTCGTCTTCTAATTTCTTAGCGACTGCCATATTTCAAAATATCACACAATTTGATCGGAAAAATAAAATCTCACGGTGTATATATGTATCGCAACAGAAGAAGACGAAGCGAAAATTGAGATTTGAGAGAATCAGAGATCCAAAACAGAGACGAGGGAAAATAAAAGAGGCTTTCTTATTGGGCCTTTATTGGGCCTCAATTCCTCTTGGCGACGCATTAACGAGGCTAAGAGGAAGGAAAAAAACGCCATGTGTCTTGTTCTCAAATTCGAAATTTGACCGCCATTGATCCCAACCTTTGATTTCTCTGTGTCTCGCATTAGGGTTTCTCAGACGCGGTTTGTTCTTAGTTTGGGTATTACAGTGAAATGGGGAAAGCAGTGAAGAGAAAGACTGGTTCGAAAGCAGGTGGTGCTGTTTCGGAGATTCAGAACGATACAGGAAGAGATTGAGCCTCTCGCCGAGGTGAAGGAGAATCTGCCAAGGTAGATGGAGAGGATGGTGACGATGAGGCCAAAGTTGCTTCTCCTTCTCAGCAGAAGGAGGACGATAAGGATAAGGCGGAGGATAAGAAGAAAGGTTCTCGTGGTGGTGGCCGTAAGCGAAAGAGGATCACGAACAAGTAAATTGAGAATAATGATGGGAAGGTACCGGCTCCGAGAGCTAAGAGAGCCCGAGCGACCCGATCAAGACCCGGAAGAGCAGATTGAGTACTTTGAGGAAAAGCGTAATCTGGTAAGCTTTTGCTAATCTTAGTCTTGTTTAGATTAATAATTATATGAAATTTGGGGCTTGTGATGAGCTAATATGCTGTTAAAACGACAATGTGATACATTATATGAGGAATTTGTTCATTTGTTTGGTGGGGATTGTCTTATAACTTAACCTATACTATATTGCGGACCTGTTAAGAGTTCTTGTTGCAGGAAAAAAACCATATAACTATTATTTTTTTGGTGTCACAATGGTGATGGTATGATGAGTTTATCTCTATTGTATGCCATTCTATTTCTTGAACCATATGCGAGATTTGGTCAATGGAGGAGGGAATTTTTACAATGGATTCTTAGTGTGTTGTATGTCATTTTCATAGATCTTGTTTTGTGTGTTTTCAGGAAGATTTGTGGAAGGTTGCATTTCCAGTGGGAATTGAGGTATTGTTTTGAGGAATTTATTTGGGTTTACCATTCCTATATTCTTTGCGTATGGTTGTTTAATTGTGATGGCAGTGGCATCTATTCGATGCATTTTATGAATTCAATTGGGATTTTAAACATCTTGAAGTAAGTTGTTTGCATTACATTATCCTTTTTGTTTTTTTGTCTAGTCTATTGTTGATGCGATTCTTTTATTTATGTTTCTTCGTCTTTGTGTGTGTGTGTGACAGGAAGCATTAGAGGAAGGAGGAATGCTGTATGGGAAGAAAGTCTTCGTTTTTGTCAGTCCAGAACGTAACTTGTTTCTCTTGCTTTTTTCTTTTTCTTGTTTTGAGATTTTTGGTAGTTTTTTAAATCATCTCCTTATCTTTTAACTTGTTTAAATCATCTTTGGCATTTGTTGTTCTTTCTAACTTTCTTTTCTTTAACATCTCCTACTAGTTCCTGTTTAATTTTCTCTTTCTATATATACAGCTCAGTTTATCTCCTATTAAGATGTAAAAAAGGTTGTCAATATCCCAACAGTTATTGTTGTAAGTTATTTTGTAAATCTCTACTAACGGTTTGCTTGGTATCACTGATCGTATACATTGTATCTCGTTTCTCTTTCTAACATTCTATATATCCAGGTTGAATCACCCTTTCCGCCTTCTGATAAGATAGCAGTCACATCGGTTCTGAAAGCAGCGGAGGAAATCATTCCGATGAAGGAGATGAAAATGGAATGGGTCCCTTACGCTCCGCTTGAAAAAAGGTGCAATGAGTTCCACTTGCATATGTTACGTGCACATTTGTTGAATGGCTAAAATCATTGAGAAGAGAGACGGAGATTATGTCACGAGCTATTCTTACTTTGGTTGTTTACCAACAATTGTTAATTAGTTTTGCTTTGTTCTTCTTGCAGAGATAGACAAGTTGATAGGACCAACTTTCAAATTGTTTGCCGTGTCTGTACGCAAAGGAGGTAAGAAACATATGTCGGATGACTTACTTATAGAGCAAAAAAAGAATTGATGTTCACTTGCTAGGAAGGGACTTTTATGTTACATTATTTATAACATTTGAAATTAGAACATGGAACATGGCAACACGTATCCCTCATTTGATATTGTGATGAGTTGTTTTTTTTTTTTTTGTTCAACCCATCTATTTCTTGTTTCTCAAACGGGCCTAGCCCAATGTACAATTCAAGCCTTTTTTGGCTAAACCATCAGCAACAGAATTCTCAACACGAGAAATGAAACAAAATTCAATCGAATCGAAAAATTCAGAGATGATTCTCAAATCAGCTAGGATCCCATGGATTTCTGTGATCGAAGATCCACTGTTGATAGTTCTAATTAGTTTTTGCGAGTCTGATTTGATTCTGATCATTGAAATTTGGAGGGTTCTAGCTCGGATCAAGGCTGATCTGATTGCTAAAGCTTCTGCAGCTAGCACGGATTTCACGTTGTCAATCGGAGATGAGTGGTTCACTAGGGATCCATTGTTCATCTCCATCGACCATCCGATTCCTGCTCGTCCCGACATCGCAAGCCAAGATGCGTCGGTGTAGCAGTTTATGAACCCTTCCCTTGAGGGTGAGGTGTTCTTTGGGTTCGATTGACTCAGAGTCATCGAAATTGGTGGGCTGGATTGAGCTTTCATCCATTCTCTAGCGTCTTGCCCAGTTTTGTTCATAGTTTCGGTAGTTGAGAAGGCCCTCTTGCTGAAGACCTGTTGGTTTCTGGAAATCCAGAGGGTCCAGCATATCCAAGGCGACAAGACTCCTTTGTCCAGCCCTAGAGGAGGTAAAGTGAATAATTGATTAACTCTCTCTAGTCCTTCTCCTACGCTTGTAATCTGAGATGAATCGAACGTGTCACTACTGACTTCTCTCCATACTTCTTGTGCGTATGTGCAGAGGAAGAGCAGGTGGATAACAGATTCTGGTTCCTCACATCTGCAACACTTTGTGGTGTCAATGACCTGTCTCACTGCTAGCTGCTCACCCACTGGTAGAGCTCCATGGAGAGCCTTCCACAGAAACATTTTAATTTTGGGTGGAGCCTTAAGTGCCCATACTTGCTTGTTCCAGTCAACAGAGTGCCTCAGATAAGAACCCTGTACTTCCTTATCTTGTTCTGCAACAATGTAACCGGATTTTGTTGTGTATTCTCCTGATGGATTCTTGAGCCAAATCCTTTTGTCTTTTGCTCCAAGGATACTTGGCTTAAGTTGTAATATCATAGTTTTGAAGTGAGGTATCACCTGATCAATCCTATCTTCGTTCCAGGTTCCAGTATCGTGGTGGATTAAGTCACAGACCTGGAGATGTTGTAAAGCTTCAGGAGCTGGTCCCATAGGTTGTATTTTGTCATCGGATGATAGCCATGCATCGTCCCACAGGTGAACTTCTTTTCCATCTCCAATAGCCCATCCAAGTTGTTTCTTCAATAGATCTCTGCCATTGATCAGACTTCTCCATCCATGGGATGCTCCACTAGGTACTGAGCATTCCATAAATGTTGAGTCCACACAGTATTTCCCTACTAGGGTTCTGGCTAGCAGCCCATTGGGGTTAGTAAGTATTCTCCAACTTAATTTAGCTAATAACGCATCATTGAAGTTGTTGATATCTTTAAAGCCAAGCCCTCCCATATATTTTGGTTTGGTCATTTTGTCCCACGCCACCCAACTGATCTTCTTCTCTTCAGGTGTTGAGTCCCACCAAAAACGGGTTAGGGCAGATTGTATTCTTTTGCAAAGTGACTGGGGAAGCTTAAAGCAAGTCATTGCATAGGTGGGCATTGCAGCCAATACACTTTTCAGCAAGACTAACTTTCCAGCTCCTGAGAGAAGCTTCGAGGACCAGCTGACTGCCTTGTGCTTGATACGGTCTACGATTGAGGTGAAGAGATCTTTTTTGCTTCTTCCAAAATGCTCAGGTAACCCAAGGTACTTTCCAACTCCTCCTTCTTTGTCAATTTGTAAAATCTGCTTCATTTTCCTCTTGATTCTTTTTGGTGTCTTTCTTGAGAAAGAAACTGATGATTTTTGATAGTTTACTTGCTGTCCTGACACTGTTTCATAGCAAGTGATGATTCTTTTTAGCTCCTTACAACTTTTTTGGTTTGCTTTGCAGAAGAACATGGTGTCGTCTGCGAAGAGCAAATGATTGATGCTGGGACATCCTCTTGCAACTTTGATGCCACGAAGTTTCTGATTCTCCTGAGCTCGTAGACATAGGCCTGAAAGAACCTCACTACACAAGATAAACAGGTATGGGGAGATTGGATCTCCTTGTCTTAACCCTCTCATTGGTTTGACAAAACCTCTAGGGACTCCATTCACTAGGAAAGAATAAGTTACAGTAGTTATGCATTGCATAAGCCACTGCACCCATATTGCATGAAAACCCATTTTTCCCAGCACTTGCTGCATAAACCTCCATTCTAGACGATCGTAGGCTTTGCTCATGTCAGTCTTGACTGCCATAGAGCACCTCTTCTCAGCTTTTGAGGTTTTTAGGAAATGTAACACTTCATGTGTTATTAGAACATTGTCTGATATTGCTCTCTTAGGGACATATGCAGATTGGTTCTCTGAAATGACATATGCTAGCACTGATTGCATCCTTTTAGCTAAGAGTTTGGAAATGACCTTGTAGTAGACATTGCATAGAGCAATAGGTCTGTAGTCTGCAACTTTAGTAGGACTTGTGATTTTTGGTATCATACAGATATGTGTATCATTGATATTTTTTTGCATGACTCCAGATGAGAAGAATGCTTTGACCTCAGATATCAGATCGCTTCCTATGACTTCCCAATTTGAATGGAAGAAGCATGCTGAGAAGCCATCTGGTCCAGGGGCCTTGTCAGGATGAATAGAGAATAAAGCTTCCTTTATCTCATCGTCTTCAGGTATGGTAATCAGACTTTGATTCATTTCTTCTGAGATTATTGGCTTAATTGCGCTATTTATCACATTCCATGAAAGTTCTGGGCTGCTTCCATTAGAGGTATAAAGCTGCTTGAAGTAGGTTGTTATGACTTTAATAATCCCCTCTTCTTCGTAGACGGGTTGTTCTTTTCCATCTTCAAGCACAGAGATCTTATTTCTAGCAAATCTACTTCTTGTAGATGCATGAAAGAAGCCGGTGTTGCGATCTCCAAGATTAAGCCACAACTGTCTACTGCGTTGCTTCCAATATATTTCTTCGGCTATGTAAGCCTTGTTCAACTCTTCTCTAACTTCATTAATCGATTCTGTACTAGAGCTCAAATCCGCCATGGCTGAATCAAGTTTTTCTTTCAGCTCTTGTATCTTGATCTGACTATTTCTTTGTTGAAGTTTGTTCCACTGGACTATGGCTGACCTGCATCTATCCAACTTTACTTTAATAGTAAGATCTCTGCCTTCTGACCAGGTTTTACTAATAAGCTCCTTAACCTCCAAATTGCCTTTCAGTCTTCTATCATATCTGAAAATTCCTCTCTTTCTCTTCTTTTTTGGATCGAAATAGATGATAATTGGTCTATGATCTGATGCTTCGAATTTAAGATACTCACATCTTCCATTTGGAAATAATTCTGCCCATTCGCCATTTGAGATAGCTCTATCTAGCCTGCTTTTTATTTTATTTGCTCCTCTCCAGGACAGAGGACAACCAGTATGTTGTAAGTCATACAAATCCCCTTCAGAGAAGAAGGATCTGAAGTCACTAAATGAGCCTTCTGTCCTTTTTTTTCCTCCTTCCTTCTCAGAATTTCCAAGGATGTCGTTAAAGTCTCCAGTGAGAAACCATGGAGCATTTCTTGCAATAGCTAAGCTGATCAGGTAATCCCATACTATCTTCCTCAATTTCTTATCTGGATGCCCATAGATAAATGTAGAATAAAATTTCTTTCCTTCGAAAGTAATAAGAGTATCAATATAGTTATCACTAGAAGAGATGATCTCAAGCTTTATATCATTCTTCCATAACAGTAGTAAACCTCCTCCACCATGGCCATGTGGAGGTACCATTGTATGCTCTGAATAACTTAGATCTTTTGTTTTTTCCAGGACAAAAGCATCTGGGTTTTTTGTCTCTGACAAGAAGATGATATCCGGCTCAACACGCTGACAAATCTCTTTGAGACGACGAACTGTTTCGGGATTCCCTAACCCTTGACAGTTCCATGCTACCATTTTTAAGGAATAGGAGAAGACGGCTTGTGAAAATCCGCCTTTACTTTCATTTTGAGCTTTGAGTGAGGTATATGTGTTGGTAAGGACACATTAACTGCAGGGTTTGCTCCCAGGTTGGTGCCACTAGATCCAGCCTCTAATTTTCTTTTCACTCCCTTTCCTGCATTTCCTTTCCTTGCAACTGATTTAGTGATCTTCTTTCTAGGAGAAGGTATAGCAGCCTTTCTTAGCTTAGTGGATCCACTTCTCCCAAGGTTTGCATTTGAAGCCTTACCTGGAGGTCTTCCAGGTTTTCTTTTTGCAGGGGGTGTTGGTTGATTAACTCTCAGTTCCTCACTGTTATCATTTAGGTTACCTAATCTTTGGAGAGCAGGAGTTCTTTCCATCAGGGGCGAGGATGGCTCTCTCTCAGAGCGTTCCATTGAAGCTCTGACCATATTTGCCGCTGTTTCCAATATTTGCCCTTCCTCCTCAGCTAGTCTTGATCTTTCCTTTCTTGCTGCGCTTTCTAGAGGTTCAGGACAGTTAGCGTATCTTTCCATCACCTGCCTTATCTCTCCCACGGCCACCTGTATAGCTTCATGTGGGAGTTGATCTTCATCAACCCTTAAGGGAGTGACAGATTGGACTCTTCTTTCTTTTGAAGATTCAGACTCTTCTGTAGATGAGAGCAAAGCTCTTGGTAAGTCTCTTCTTCTCTTCTCAATCCAGACAGGTTTGGAGGGAACCTGATTAACTCCCTTAGAATTTCCTCTTTCAGGACCATTTGACTGTCCAGAGAAGTATGAGCTGGAGAAATTTGGCTTGTAGGGGTTTCTCCCAGGATCCTCAGACGAGAAGTGCCTGTTATACCTGGGTGATCTGCTATACTCTTTCCTTCTCTGGTAAGAGGGGATTGCATTATTAGTTCCACCATTCATAAGGTTTCGTTGAATCTCATTCCCACTTGACTGGTGTTGATTAATCTTAGGCTCCAGTGGTACTCTAACAGCAGGGCAATCTTTTGCATCATGGCTCAACATGAAGCACACTGAGCAATGTTTCTCAAGTTTTTCATACATAAGGAAAGCTTCCACCTCGTCTCCATTCTTAAACTCCAGGGTGGATGAGGTGATCAATGGCTCTAGGCCATTTATCTTAACTCGCATTCTTGCTGCTGTAACAGTTATCTCATAGTTTTCCATTGTTCCAATATTTGCAGCAAGGTTATCCAGCATGATTCTGGACCAGAGATGGCTTGGAACCCCTTGGATTTGAATCCAAAAGGGAATTTCAGATGGAAAGGATTCTTCCACTGAGGGTTCCCATCTTTGCAGCAGTATCATCCAGTGAGCAAAGTGGTAAGGACGATTTGCTAGAACATCTTGCAGATCTTCTTCAGTAGCAAACTGATATTGAAATTTTCCTTTTCCCAGATCAGTTCCAACAGGACGAGTTGATACCTTCCAGTGATCTGCTAGGAAAGGCAAGAGAGCCCACATCTTCTGGATCTTGGGATTTGTGATGCGTCCCACCAAGATAAGATTATGGTCATGGACTAGCTCAGATGGGTCAAAGTCAGGGATCTGGACCCTATTAGCTCTTGGGGGGGCTGCAGCTGGAGCCATACCTTTTTCTTTCTCGCTCGTTGAGTATCTTCTCATGATGACAGATATGTGGAAAGGTGCTTCCACAGAGGGACCTCAGATCAGAGGGTATCCTTAGAGGGGATAAAGCTAAGTTCTTAGGATCAGAAGGTTGTAAAAACTACAGGATCCCTTGAGGGGATAAGTCTAAATTTGTAGTAGTAACAATAGTAAGATTTCGTAGTTGGGCAGTAGGAGATCTGCAAACAACTCGAATAATGATTTAAGATTGGAAGACTAACTTCCGGCGAGGAAGCAGATCTGAGAGAGTTATTCCGGAGAGATTTGAACACTTTGGGTAAATTTTAGTGGTTGCACTTGGTAGTAGAGGATATCATTTGAAAAAATTACCAAGGAAGGAAAGAAAATGATGTGTAAGAAGTTTCAAACATCAAAGAGACTAGCGGGTAAGACCCCTTCTCGACAAATGTGCCTGGGAGAAAAAGGTTTTCTCATCTTACTAAATTTGTTCGGCTATGTGATGAGTTGTTTGCTCATTCATTTCTGCATATTGATTTTTCTTTTAAGGTGCATGTATGTGTTTTCGCCATTGCAAATCTGTAGTCTTATACCAGATGGTAATGTTTGAATCTACCAGTTCTGGTGCACTCAGTTTAGCTTTGTATATTATCTGCAGATCTGCTCTCAGACATTTGAACGAATATCGCGTTATGAAGTTCCAACTTTGCCTTCCTTGTGAGTTTCATTTCTCTACTACCAATATTAGTTAAATTTTTCAGGCTGTTGGCAGTGCATTATCTGTATGTTTTCCTTGGTATGTATGCAACAGCATAAATTTAATATGACTTCTCATTTTTCTTTGCAGATTTCTATCAACCATTTGAGGAAGATGTTGTTGAAAAGAGTACTTTGGTCCATATGGTGTTCCTTTCTGAACCACCGGTAAGTTTTACATGAACTGGTTTGATTATTTTATAATCAATCAAGCTTTAATATCCTGTTTGTGCCAGGTTGTAAGTGAATTTGACAGGGAGTTTGACAAACTTAAGGTGTGTGTGACCATAAAACTTAAATTACTTCTTCATTTGGTTCAAGAGAGAGTTATCCATCTTTTCACTGCTCCTTCCTTTGTGTGTTGAAATTGCATTCATTGTATACTGAATCTTGAGTTGGTTTTTGTGCCTCTATCTCAGGATCTGGTTGATTACCATATTGAAACAGGAGAATTATCTGCGGAACAAACGGATGAATTCAAAGTACGTGTTTGAGCTGTAACACAAATTGTCAGTTCATGACGCTTGGAGTATATCTCTAATTACCAATTTACCATTGTGCAATTGCTTATATTTTTTTCTCAGGAATTTTTCAAAGAGAAAGTTCGAGCAACAAAGAAAGCTATTCGAGAGGTAAAACCTGTAAACCGTCTGAGATAATATGTGTGAGCTACATTCAATTTTGCAAAATAATACGGTATATATTGTCGCAGGCAAAAGCTGCTCGACTGAAAGGAATAGAAGAAATGAGCGAAGCAAAAAAGGAACCCTTACAAAACATCAAATTCTACCCTCAGCCTTCACCAGGCGTCTCAGGAGTCCTGCAGGTAAGAAGAAAAGAAAAGCAAAAACTCACATTCTCCAATTAGTTTAACACTGGTTTTTATGTAAATCATATAATAAGAAACATGTAACTTGAAGTATAGTCTGTTATAAAAGCTTTGAATATGCGAATAATCTTTGTTTGCTAGACACCGTACATTAACCGATACTACGGGAAAGCTCATCAAGTCCTTTGATATGGAATCTTCAGAACCCAAAATAGCTTTTCTTGGTAGAAGCTTCAACAGTGCTCTTAGAAACTCTTTGAAAGACAATATGTATTTTACCTTTTTATTAATGAGTTTGTATTCTCCTCTAGAAATTTTTTTTTTTTTTTTGATAACCCAGTAATCCAGACCACCTTACCGTGATCTGACTAGCCCACTGGACCTAAGCCCGCGACCAAGGATTTTTAAGCCTCCACTTAAGGGCCCCTTGGAACTTGGAACTGGTGGTCTGGGACGCTGCAGCCCGCAGGTAAAATCTGCAGTGGCCTGTTCCTCTAGAAATATTTACGATCTTAGTTTTTGTTTGGAAAACTGCATAACTCTATTTGTTCTTAATTTGCAATGGCATTCTCATCTTTCATGGTCTTGTAAGCCGATGATGCACGTAACAAAAGCCATCAATCTATTCCTTGAATAATTTCTCATACTTTGTCTATATGGATATGTGTGTAACAAGAGAAGACAAGACAAATTGAAAGTTAAATTTTACACCAACTTATTAAGTAACAGTCTTTTTACTTGTAGGCAACTTCACCAACTCATTCTCATCAAAAGAATCCATCTCAAGCATTCAACCTTCAAATCGGAATTATACCACTAGTGCTCTTCTTTTGATTTAGGAGTAATAGATTCCTTTCATGATTTTTAAAAAAGTTGGACATTTTTGGTGTCGGAATGGTTTATCTTTTGAAATAATTCTCACCGGTTTAACAACTTTTTTGTAATAAAATAAAAGGTTTTATTATTCTCATCGTTAAACCCTACAAATCTTGTTGGCTGCTACAACATTACAACCTCTCTCTCTGATTCAAAATACTAAAACCCTAATTTTCCTCGTCTCCTGCATTCTCCAAGCCTCCTCAATTCCTAAGCTTCAATTTCTCTTGCGCTCTTCTGAATTTCGTGATTGTGAAGATGGGAAGACCTAAGACAAGGGGAATGAAGAAGCAGATGCGACTCAACGAAGTCGAAGAAATCACACTTCTCAACAACTGGATCGAATCTCAGAAACCTGATTCTGGATCCAATCCACTCTCTTTCGGTCCTCTTCCCAAAGATTCCAAGATCGGACTCCTCGAAGACGGCAAAAACGGCACCGTTTTCTCCCGTTACGCCGGCGTCAGAAAATTCGATCAGTTACCTATATCTGACAAAACCAAAAGAGGACTCAAAGGTGCCAAATACGTTGATATGACCGATGTTCAAAGAGCTGCTATACCTCACGCTTTATGTGGTAGAGATATTCTCGGTGCTGCTAGAACTGGCTCTGGCAAAACTCTAGCTTTTGTTATTCCCGTGAGTTTCGATTTTGGTTCTATTTTGCTTGATGTTGAATAGCTCTGTGTAGTTTTTGTGATTGTTGTTTAATGGATGTGTGTGTATTACAGATCTTGGAGCTGTTACATAGGGAGAGGTGGAGTCCTGAAGATGGAGTGGGATGTATAATTATATCTCCAACTAGGGAATTGGCTGCTCAGACTTTTAGTGTGTTGAATAGAGTAGGAAAGTTTCATAAGTTTAGTGCAGGGCTCTTGATTGGTGGTCGTGAAGGAGTTGATGTTGAGAAGGAGAGAGTTAATGAGATGAATATTTTGGTATGTGCTCCTGGTAGGCTTCTTCAGCATATGGATGAGACTCCAAACTTCGACTGTTCAAATCTCAAGGTATTTGATGCTGACCCTCATTTTGTAGAGCTTTGTTTTCATGTTTGTTAAAGAATCCGGTAGAAAGTAAACTCTTTCCATCTAGAGAATATATGGGTATTGTATGTTGGTTAGAAACTTATGAATAATAGGGAAGCTTGGAGGGGTTGAGAAAGTGATAAGAATGGGTAAATTGTGGGTCATGGATATTGTAGAACTATGTTTTGTTTGTCTGCTATTTTCGCTTCAGAATTTCTCATAGGCGTTCTTTTTTTGCCGAAGATTCTGATCTTAGATGAGGCCGACCGAGTTCTCGATTCTGCGTTTAAGGGGCAGTTGGATCCTATTATTTCACAGTTGCCTAAGCACAGGCAAACTTTGCTCTTCTCTGCAACCCAAACAAAGAAAGTCAAAGATCTAGCAAGACTCAGTTTAAGAGATCCTGAGTACCTCAGTGTACATGAAGAGTCAGTTACTGCTACTCCAACTAGCTTAAAGCAGGCTGTGATGATTGTCCCAGTTGAACAGAAATTAGACATGTTATGGAGCTTCATCAAAACCCATCTTAATTCCAGGATTCTTGTTTTTCTCTCCACCAAGAAACAGGTTAGATGATTTACCTATTGTCCTCTCCGAACAATAAACTTGAAAGTAGGTTTGTTTAAATTTTAATCTGCCACTTTTTTCTCATCTTGAGATTTATGAAGGAGTCACTTTTTTTATAGGTCAAATTTGTTCATGAAGCATTCAACAAGCTCCGGCCTGGAATACCTTTGAAGAGTCTTCATGGAAAAATGAGTCAGGAGAAAAGGATGGGAGTGTACTCACAGTTCATTGAGAAACAATCAGTTCTCTTCTGTACTGATGTTCTTGCCAGAGGTCTTGATTTTGATAAGGCTGTGGACTGGGTTATTCAGGTTTGAACATTCTGAATTACAAAACTATATGATCTTCTCGGGCTGAAGTTTGATGTTCTCATATTATGCTATAGGTGGATTGTCCTGAAGATGTAGCTTCTTATATTCACCGAGTTGGCCGTACGGCTCGTTTCAATACTAAAGGGAATTCGCTTCTCTTTCTGACACCTTCAGAGGAAAAAATGGTCGAGAGATTACAAGAAGCTAGAGTACCTGTAAATCTCATCAAGGTATCCTGTCCTCAATTTTCTTTTAGTCGTTACAGTCTGTGGTAAAAAACCTAGCTCAGGTATTTGACTTGTAAGATTCTTGTTCTCGCAGGCAAACAGCCAAAAATTGCAGGAGGTTTCTAGACTCTTGGCTGCTTTGTTAGTCAAGTTTCCAGATCTTCAAGCTGTTGCTCAGAGAGCCTTCATCACATATCTAAGGTCCATCCACAAAAGAAGAGATAAAGAGATTTTCGATGTGACGAAGCTGTCTATAGATGACTTTTCTGCTTCACTTGGTCTACCAATGACTCCTAGAATCCGTTTCACAAACCTTAAAACAAAGAAAAAAGGAGTCCTTGCGAGTTCTATCGCTCTGGAACCCGAGAATGATCAGGATAATGAAGCACCTCTGGTTGTAAAGAAAGATCTTCTTGGTGATGATTTGGAGGAAGAAGATTTTGCTCTCAAGCCACATGAAGTGGGCAAGGAAGGAGAAAAATCAACCAAGGACGAAAAAGTTCCCATGTATAGTTTCACATACCATGTACTATATTTGCAGTTTGTTCAATCCAATCTTTCATGCTGTTTAATGAATGAATTCCTGTTGAGTTTCAGGCAAGGAACTCGAGTTTCAAAAAAGAAGAAGCTGAAGATCAATCCGGACAGACCATCTGGGTCCAGGGTTAAGTTTGATGAAGAAGGCAACTCAATGGCCCCCTTAGCAAGACTAGCTGCCACAACACAAACTGAAGTAGCCCTTGATAAAGGTAAAGCAACTTGAACCTCAAGGTTATATAGTTCTTTTCTGTTCCCACAAACTAGCAAGCAATAAATCAGATTTGACAATGCATGTGGAATTGGTTATTGTATTTTTGCAGAGACAATGAAGGACTACTATAAGAAAGTGGGAGAGCAACTGAGGAAAGCCGATGCTGGGGACAAGAAAGTAGAGAAGGAAAAGAGGAGGGAAAAGAGAATGAAAGAGAAGATTAAGAGGAAGAGAGGGGCCGAGGAAGAAGAAGATGATGAAGAAGAAGAAGGCCATGAATCAGAAGAAGAAACAGGAAGACAAAGCAAAAGAGCCAAGAAAGTCTACTTTGATGATGATGAAGAAAAGGAAGGTGCAAAAATCAACACAGATTCTATCTCCGTAGCTGACCTTGAAGAAATGGCTCTCAAATTGATAACGCAGTCGTGAAATCTCATATAGGAAACGTTTTCCTCTTTATGCTTCAGCCATTCCATGGCTGATTCTCCCAAAGGATGCATTCATGTTCTGAACAAGGTTGTAGTTTCCAACAATCTTTGTCTGTGCCTTGTCACTCGAATCATGTTCAAACAACACAATTAATCATTTATATAAAATGAACTTACAGTCAAAATCTGTCGACATGTCTAGCTGTCAATCAAACGTTGTACAAGGCTTACCTTAGCGTATCAATTGTCTAGAAAGAAAAGAATTACCCTTCTTTGGGTCAAATGTTAGACGTACATATATACTTAACTAGAGGATCCTTCACGAGTTACGCGGATTTTAAGTTAATAAAAAAAAAATACAAAAGTAAAGCAAAATATATGTAAAAGTTAGTGAAATTGTTAATTGCTTATAAAATTGACTAATCACATTTTTGGTTTACAAAGTTTAATTCTTATACATCTAATTATATAGCTTCTACGTATACAACGTTATTTGTATTAATGTATAATGGTTATTTGCGTAAAACATTTTACATGTGTTTATTGCATAAAACATTTTTTTTATGGAATTAATATATAATTGATAAACCTTAGTGGTCAAATGTCTAAATTAGAGCAAATATAAGATGATTAATTAAAACATGGACAAGTGTCAACATTAAAAATGATATATAACAACTTTTCAAAGATTGACTTTACATGTGTATAATGGTTATTTGCATAAGATCCCTAGTGATATATGATCCCTAAAGATCATTCTTCTCTCTTTCTTCTTCTTATACAACTGTAGAGCTGATGGATCCCGACGGCAAGAGCCATGAGTGAAGTCAAGATTCCGGCTACTTCTACAATAATCTGTAGCACGGACTGGCTTTGGTTGCCATGCACAATAATAATTGTTTTTGACCTTCCGTTAATGGTGGTTTGAATCGAAATCATTGTTGTGATGGCTTACCAACTAAGACTAAATTACGTCACCACATTTTGAACTGTTTATATACAGTAGAACCTCGATAAATTAATACTCGATAAATTAATAAACACCATAAATTAATAAATTATCCCGGTCCCGAGTCGGGCCAATGTAAAAATCAACTCAATTTGATAAAATGATAAGATAATAATTTTTTTGAAACTCCTATGTAAAATATAGTCCCAATAATAGCATAAATTAATAATTGCAAATCTTAGACATACATTAGAACCTCGATAAATTAATACTCGATAAATTAATAAACACCATAAATTAATAAATTATCCCGGTCCCGAGTCGGGCCAATGTAAAAATCAACTCAATTTGATAAAATGATAAGATAATAATTTTTTTGAAACTCCTATGTAAAATATAGTCCCAATAATAGCATAAATTAATAATTGCAAATCTTAGACATATATGTATATACATCTAAGGTAATTTAGTAAAATATGACTCCAATGTTGTTTGTCTTTTCTTAAAGTTGGAATCACGTTGGAGCTCGTCTCTAATTTTCCTTATTGCATCAGCAACTCCTGGTGTTGTCTTCTCAACCTGCATCCAAAAGTTATGAAGAGTTCTAGAAGCGAGAATTGCTTCCTTACGCGTAACTGGTTCCAAGGGTGATGCAAGATCTTCTTCAACTTCATCTTCAACATTAAGGATAGTAGCCGCAATTTCTTCTAAACTCTGAACTTCTGAGGAAGCATCGTTTTCACCCGGATAGTCTAGTAAGGTCTTGACATCCATTCTGTTCCGATAACAGAGATTATTAATCACAACTTCAAGTTCATGAATGTCGTTTGATTCATCTTCTAAATTCCTTGATACATCCTCTGTTGAGCGAATTTTGCAGTGTCGAAAACAATTTGCTATTGTCTCTTGACGAACATTAGTTGTCCAAGCCGAGACTGCAAAATTGATAGCATTCAAAACGTTGATCTTACCTGGATCAGATTGTCCCAACTCATAGCCTTCTAAAATCTCACGGTAAAATCTCCTACGATAATGCATCTTAAAAGCTCTTATTATTCCAGCATCACAAGGTTGAATTTTTGATGTCATGTTGGGTGGCAAGAAGTACAGCTCAACATTCTGTAGTCCTTCAATATTTCTTGGATGTGCTGGACAATTATCTACCACAAACAAAACTCTTCTTCCATGCATTCTCGTATCAAACCAGCGGATATATTCTTCAAAAAGCACACTTGTCATCCAAGCTCTTTTGTTGGCACGATAGTGACAATTCAAGCTACTTATGTTGATATTCTTGAAACAACGAGGCTTTGCATATTTTCCAATAATCCATAGAGGAATTTTTTCAGATCCATCTTCATTACAACAAATAACAACAGTTAGTCGTTCTTTGTCTTGCTTTTTTCCTTCAAGTTGTTTCGTAGCAAGAGAATGATCAGCTTGTAACCTGTAAAACAAACCAGTTTCATCCATATTGAAAACATCTTTCATAGGGAATTGATTTATTTTTTCCCTTATAGCTTCTCGTTTCTTCTCCATGTCTTGTACATCAACTGAACCACTCTCTCCAAAACGACGGTATGACTTGATGCCATGTCGTAACTTGAATCTTTCAAGCCATCCTTGAGAAAATTGGTGCTTTGTATCTTGCTCAGGGTACACAAGTTTCATTGTTTCTTTTGCCTTCGTCAAAATTAGTTCTCCAGTCATGTTTACACGATCTTGGTATTGTAGAAACCACTCAAAAACAACTTTCTCCATATCTGGAAATTTTGCTAGTTTGTGCCTCTTGATATCTCTTCTTGTTTCCAGATTGATAGAAAGATAATCACTTGATCGTTTGAGTGTGTTTGAGATTGTAGCTTGACTAACCTTTAGATGAAACTTTTTTTCAACTCACGTTTGCAAATCTTTCTGGGTGCATGACGCATGATCTCTTTTATGCTCACATAACTCTTTGCGTATTTGATCCGTCATTGTCGATTTCCCAACACCTTTTAGATGGGAAGCCATTGCTAAATTTGATTTTGAAACAAGCGATAAAAAAGAATGTTTAATCAAAAACCTAAGATGAACATTAAAACAAAGTCTCGTTCATAAAAAAAATGTAAGGAAATGAATTATTATGGAAACAAATTGAATAAAATATGTAAAAAACAAATCATTATGGAAATTCTAGTGAATATATATATTGGTAGAATATGAATTTTGAAGAAATTTTCTTATTTTAAATTAAAAAATCTTAGATTGGGGATTTAACAAAATCTCTTTCTAAATTAATAATTATTAATTTATCGATAAAATAATATTCTGCCTAAATTAATAAATTGTCTTGGTCCCAACATTATTAATTTATAGAGGTTTTACTGTACATGATTGCGGTAGAAGAAGAGAGAGGAGACGTCGAGGAGATGGGTGGAATAAAAGTGGGCTTCATATTGTGGTTTGGATTTAAGAATAAAGGGTCATTTGAAATTGAATTAATTTTTAAATGGGCCATATTATGATGGTGGTGTTGAGCTGAATTATATGATTGGGAAGAATTAAATATGCATATTTATTTAGTTTTAAGGTGAAAATTACATTTAAAAAACGAAATTACTGTATATAATGGGTATGACATGGCACTTTGATAGGCTGAGAAAATTCAACATTTTGCCCATGTGGCATGCCTTAGAGCTCACCAATTCTTCCCTTTTTATATAAAGGAGATTAATACATAATTGATAAACCTTAGTGGTCAAATGTCTAAATTAAAGCAAATATAAGATGATTAATTAAAAGACAAATGTCAACATTAAAAATGATATATGACAACTTTTCAAAGATTGACGTTGTGAAACCCTTAAAATATTATACAAGATCTTTAACTAGGTTCAGGAATTTAAGCAACTTGAAATCATTAAGACCTAAAACCTACGCTTCTTTCCACAGACGATGATCCTCTCTAATTTCAATTTGCAAGGGAGAGAAAATGTTTTTTCCTCCAGAGGAACTTTGTGCTTTTGTTATCTTACCAGAGGAAAACGATTTTCATTTTAGCTTCTTTGTGTATCAACGAAAACACTTTACTTTTTACTTGAAAAATCAGTTAATATATCATGGTACTACATAATATCGGATGCTTTGAAACTGCAATTTGGAATGCATCGAATACCAAATCATTTTTTTCCTTTGTCAATGAAAATATTGATGATTGTTTTATGTTTTGACCATTGGAGCATATGGCAAATCCAATTGTATTTGAAAAAAGTTGGAAAAAAAACAGATAAAAGTTTGACACATTCACTAAACAAATATGTTCATAGCAAATCCAACATTAACTCAATAGCAAAACAAAACTCACATTAAATAAAAAGACAAAACACTCTTAACCTAAAGTCCTATCAAAGACTCAATGACTCATATTTTGTCCATTTTCCAAGACATTGGTAGAAAGGCTGATCTCTTTCACTGCAATGGGATAAGAAAAATGGTAAGAAGACAATACGTAAAACTTCACATGAGGTAAATCTTAGAAAAGGATTGTTATTTTGTTAAGAGTAATTGAGTTACCTGACGTTGCTGCTGATAGTTGCCATAGCCAGCGTTGTAACCGCCATAGTAAGCATTAGGATCCTGAGGACGAGGAGGAGGATGTGCATAACCATATGGTTCAAAGCCCTGTGGCTGCTGCGGAGGGTATCCATAGTATTGACCACCATTCCATTGGGCTTGCTCAGGCTGTGACTATAGTTTTAAAGTTATGATTTTGCACTGAATTTAGCATAATACTACTCAAAGGTTTAAAAGGTATAACAGGTAACAAACAAACAAACCTGCTTGTTTGGACTACGTCCCCATGAAAGACGGATGCTTTGTCCACCTAATTGTGTTCCATTCAGCACCGAAAGTGCATGCTCCGCACACGCCCTAAGACACGACAAAGAGAATAATGAATTGTGTAACACAAGAATGAAAGGAGTATGCAATATTGGCGAATGTCTCGTTATATTATTATACCTATTGGCATACTGAACGAATCCACAACGCTTTCCTGGAGGTATTTTCACATGAATTAGTTCCCCAAATTGACCAAATTGTGACTTTAATTCATCGTCTGTAACACTAGCATCCAGAGCTCCAACAAATATCTAAAAGTAGAACACATCAGGCTTTCATTCAAGCACCAAACTAAATATTTTAGGGAAAATAAAGCAAGCTAACTACTCACTGTTGTGTTATTTGGATCGCTTTCTCCAGGATTTCCTCCTTGGGGGTCCTGATACATAGCTGCAAATAACAGATGAGAGAAGGCTAAAGACTCTATTATATTGCATAAAACCAAACAACAAGGTGAAACAACTATAAGGAAACTAAAATGATGAGCAACAGACGTTAAATATAACAATGCTTGCAAAGATGATTCACATCAACAGTGAAAAAGATACAAGCAGAGAAACCAAACAAGATGCAACACAAAGATATCAGGAAAGCCTGAAGCTAGTTGACCAGACAAACCGTTTTACACAGAAATCAAACGATAAGTGCTTATGGGAACTACCACCAAAATTCCTAGTGAATCAACTTGGGAAATTTGTCTTGGCAAGGTTAAGAGAATGAAAATTTAGAGAAGAAAAGTATAACGAAAAGAAGGAAAAACATTTGAAGCAGTGTCTACTTAGAGAAGAAGTATTAACTTGCATGTAAGGCTTAAAACAACAGAAGGGGAAAGGTAAAAGGCTCAAAATAAGGAACTGTAGGCTAATAAAGCCATTTGCATTTAACTTCTTCTGAAAACATAACCAACTGACCTAAATGAGGCCACGCAATAAGGTGGAATCATTTTCAGCCGAATCAGTTCCAGGCTCCCCCAAAGAGAGCCACTTGTTCTCCTGCTTTAAGACAACATGAGTTGATCTTTATAAGTTTCAGGATACTTTACATTATCAATATCATTTTAAGTGCAGAAAAGCGAGAACCAGAAGGAAAAGAGCAGATAAATTCTCTTAATATTTGAGCACCAACTGAAAGAACAAGCTTCACCAATCAGAAGAATCGCAAAAAAAAAGGAATACATCCACACACAAACAAGGGCAATCAATTATCATGCTCAAGAAAAACCTACTCATGCTACCCACATAATCAATTCACAGATTCCTTAAACATAAAGCATACCTGGTTGCATTGTAAGAGGCTTTTTGTTAGCAGCCGGACCAATACGCATAGGCCTGGTCGAGCAGTATTGGCCATTCATTTCAGTCATGGCACGCATCTGCTCATTTTCGTCAGCAAACCTGACAAACCCATATCCCTTTGACCGTCCAGTAGTCCTGTCAGTCACAACTTTTGCTCCCTTGACAGATGCATATACATTCATAAATGTTTCAGTGAGCATGTTGTCAGTGACCTCAGGAGCTAGGTCGCCTACAAAGATAGTGTGGTCGGCCCCTTCAGCTTGGCGTCTCTCTCCAGCCCCTGCCTGAGCCCAGTTCAGCCTGAAGTTCTGATCACCGCTCGGCATTGGAGTACCGTTGTAACTCTGCAAAAAACGCTCAGCTGCAGCATGGTTGGCAAACTCAATAAATCCATAACCCTCAGTCTGTCCACTCTGCTTATTACGAATCACTTTAACAGATTGCACCTGTATAACCACAAACAAAAACACCAAACCTTCACTAACCATAGAAAAATCACAATAATAGCTTGAAATCAGCAAAAGAATGAAAATTTGCCAATCTTCAAAGGAAGAGTATTTCAATTAGCCAATCTTCAACACGATAACTCAAACTCCTAAAAGACAATGTTCTCTTCCAATTTCACAAAGATTCGCACAATTTCACATAAGCGCATGTTAAAGATTCCAATTACCTCGCCAGACTGAGCAAAGATGCTATTGAGATAGTTCTCATCCATCCATGGCTGCAAGTCACCGATCCACAACGACCGGATCTCACCATCGGATCCTGGATTCTGAGATCCAACTCCGTAGTGTTGCTGCTGCTGTTGTTGACCTGGTGACGGAGCAGACTGCTGATTCCATCCAGCAGGAGGCTGACCTTGTTGCTGTTGCATCATCATCCACTGTTGTTGTTGCTGGTGATAAGCTTGCTGTTCCGATGATATCTGACCTGCTCCGGCGGCGGTTGACGGTGGCTGCTGCATCATTACGACGGAGAGATAAAAACCCTAAAAAAAGGGAGACTTGTCGCTAATGCTAAAATGGATTGTTATCTCGAGGAAGAGAAACCAAAATATAAAGGACGTATAATAAAAAGTGTAGATAAAGTCTTTACATCATAGTGTGGGCTTTATTTCGGTCCAGCCCATTAATTTTTTATACTGAAATACTGAAACCGGTTAGGTTTTGAACCGGCTACTAGGTGTAATTCCGACCGTTATGACTTGGTGTCCTTGGGTGAATTTGGTTGGTACTACAGAAATCAAATTAGTCAATTTCATGAAGAAACAACTTTTGGATTGGTCCGTTTATAGTCCACATACACAAACCGAAGGACACGGTTTGTTTGGTTTGGTTTGGTTGGATTGGACAAATCTCTATTTTGAATTGCAATATACAAATAAACCAAGATTTGTTGCATCTGTTACTAGTTCTTGATTCATATATATGAATTTTGGTTAAAATTTGTTGTATTAATTTCCAAGTTTTGGTTTACAGTTGGATTTGTTCAGGTTACAAGATCATTTTTGTAGAAGAAAGTTTCAGAGAGTAACAACAAGCTCTTTCTCTCGATTCCTCTTCCCTCTCCAGAGTATGATCTGCTCATCTTTGAACAAAATAGGAACACATGGAACCAGATCCTGCAATTTTTATCACATTCACATCATTAAGATTAATACTAAAGAATCTCACAGACAAGACAAGCAGGATAGATTTAGAGTTTATATACCTTTAGCTTCACACCGATTCGTTTGCAATCACTCATCCCAACATGAGTGCAATCTAGTCTCACAATCTCTTCTGTTTCAAATTCCTCCCTCACTCTTCCCACAACGTTAACATAGACACCATTCCTAGCTGAATCAAACACAAAATGCCAATGAAAAACGAGGAAAAAACCCGGAAATTGTTCTGAGATAGACCGATAAAGACTTTGCGATGAATTTATTACTTACTAAGTTTCATTAGAGCAGGATAACGAAGCCCGCGATTTCGCATCTCTTTGGTCTCTTCAAATGTTAACCCATCTGCAACATTCTTTACAAGTTTTGGGTATATCGGTGGATACGGCTTCCATAACATGAGTGGTATGATGGGACGACTCTTCGGATCATAATTCCTACCCCGGTACAAAACTAGAATGTTTATGTGTCTGTATACAATCTTCCCACCTGATTTTTCCTGTCAAGAACACAACTATTAGTAAGATCATAAGAACTACTTTCGAAAACATAGCCTTGTTCGTTCTTGAACTCTTAAGAATAAACCTCGAGGTGGAAACATAAGTTGTCCATGTCAAGAGTTGGTACTCCCAAACATTTAATCCTCACTGCCTCAGCTTTCTTCCAATGGTTATGAATGTCATCAATCATATTGTGTGTGACTCCACCTTTCCCTGATAACAATACCACAAAGTTGATCAAAACACTTAAACCTCAATGTTCCAAAGCTCTTAACTTTGAATCTGCTCAAAATCATCAAACCAAAGGCTTGTTCAAAGCTTAAAACTTTATCCCAAAAGATTCAAAAACTGAAAACCATTTAAGCAACACAACATCAGATTCAGTATCACATTGAGTTTGAGCAAGAGAGTTACCATACCAAGATTAATCTGGCGTGAACAATCATTATGACGATACCGTTCAACAAGCTCACTCACTTCTTCTTCCGTCAAAGCCTCACCGAGAACTTTCTCTCGCTCTTCCACCCATTGGCTCTGATCACTCTCCGGAGAAGCAGGAGCACAAGTCCCAGTCCAATTCCGGTCCAATCTACCCGGTCCAAACGGAGAAAACCGTTTCGGTTCACGGAATCCAATTGGTTCAATTCCCGGGTTAGTTTCCGAATACGAATACCTAAAATCGAATGGAAGGTCTGAAATCACCGGCACCGTCGGATTATTCACCGGCTCCGATGACTGTTCCTGCTCTGTTTTCTTCTTCTTCTTCTTCTCTCTTGGAGGTTTAGAGAGAGGCGAAAATGGTGGATCATAATAATCTGTAGATAAAAATCGAACTCCGAGATTACACAACAACAAAGACGTATCTTTTGGTGAAGTTATTAAGCTTCTTCGAATTGAAAACATTCGTAAACGAAACACTCTTTGAAGCTTTCTGCTAAACGCTTCTTGTAGGGTTTTAGTCAGTGTTACTGAAGAAGAACATATAAATTCCTTCTAGTTTACATTTTGGCCCAGAATTATGATTTCTTCATGATTATCACCCCAATACTTTATTTCTCACATAATTATCCAAAATTGAAGACATTACAACATGAAAGTCGTTTGTTTTTCAGATAATTTTTTCAAAGTTTTCATCTTTACATCTTCTTTGATCATCAACCATGGACTCAAAAACATCCAACATATTATCCAAACATTCAGGATCTTCACCAATCTCCTTCATTGCGTATACGATACTCTCTATTGTCGATAAACATCCTGCTCTTGGCTGCCTTCGAACTTCTTTGTACAAACTTGTACCTTCAATTTCCAGCTTTACATGGCTACACAAAAGCTTCAGCCATGGATTCTCAAGGTAGATTCTTCTTGCCTTTGACCATGTCCCATCAAGAACAATCAGATTCTTTACCTTTAAGTCTCTCTCTTTAAGATCTACGATCTTCACCGATTCTTCGCTTGGGAACAACAATGCTGATCCAGCAGGTACCTCGAGCTCGAATTCTCGTTTCCCTTCCGAAAACTTTGTTACCACAAACCCTTTTGCCAATACATTCATTGCGGTAGGAGAAGCTAATATTTGATCAAAACTAGGATCCTCCACACTCGTTTCAAGCATCAAAGAGTGTGAGACTTTGCTGATAACACCTTTATTCTTCATACAGATTCTTATCAAATCTTCTGATCTACTTTCTTCACAAGAACCTATCTTCTCTGTAACCGGCAATACAATTTCACCGGAATGTTGAGAAAAATCCAAACTTTCAGCAATTTGCAAGCTTCCATGATCAACAAGCACCAACTTCTTCCCAGACTCTAAGTTATCCACATTTGCACTACCTAACTTTAAGCTATCATCAAGTTCCAAAGAGTCTCCATTCACTAACCTATACTCAGAATCCAAACGATTCATACCAATCTTGCTGCAACAAGATCCAATAAACCTGATTACGAACTCAGCCTCGTTATGTACATCGAAAACGGTGGTCACATTCACATTCTTAAGCCCTAATCTAGCGATTCGAGTGGAATTAAGCGCGTGTTTTCTCTCGAGACTGTGCTGCAGAATACTAACTCTCACCTGATTATCAAGACAAGGAGATCTCATCCGCTTGCAGAGACAGAGCTGGATGGGTTTAGCGCAGGAAGGGCAAGTGGGTCGCTTAGATTGCGAATCCATTTTTAGGGTTTTTGAAACCCTCACGCCTTGACACCGTATACAATCGGCGAAGCTACTTCGAGATAGTACCAGCTGCGACCGGGCCAAGACATGGCCCATCACTTGTCCTGATGAAATTACGCACATTACGAATCGAAAGTTCCAATCTTTGCTACTTGAAAGTTCTTGTGTACGAGGAAGATGAGATTAAAAATCAGACCGGTCTCAATCCAAGATCACCAAGTAGCAAAGACTATGTTGTATTGTTACTAAATCAAAACCAAATTTTGTTGAAAATTGAAAACCAAAACCAAATTTGTGTGTTGTACATCACATGGTGTGTAACTGTGTATACGAGGCGTGACGTGAAGTGTTCGATGCTTAAGCAAAGGCATCAAGCGAAAGAAAGCAACAACAAAAAAAACATTTTGTATGTTGTTACTTGTAATCACATAGCGTGTAGGTTCAGAAGATACAAACCTGAACAATATATTTACAAACAGTGTCACTAAAAGTTGTTGAATACTACATAAACTTGATCCTAAGAATCAAATAGACATATCAGGAAGATATGAATCAAATAGACATGGTGCTAGCAGTTCTCTGGTCTATTGTACTTTGGAGGCAGAGATGGACATTGTTCGTTCATATGCGAGTATGGATCCATTGTGTTGTAACCAGGAAATTCCATTCTGTATTTACCGAGAATCTGACAGTAAGGAAGCTTCACATTGTCATTGTCGTTGCACCATTGAGGAAGACGGCTTGCATTGTTCTCGAAAAAGTTGAGCATGTAAGCATCTTTGATCTGCAAATTGGAATTTAACACAGAGAAGAGATTAAGGAAACACAGCAACAAGAGCTTTGGGCGGGATCGGGAGAAACAAAGATTATGTATTGGTTCTTACTGTAAATTCCGTGACTTGAATAGAGTTAGCTAATGGACCGAATAGGCCAGCTTCTTTGTACATTTCGAGTATGAAAGCGATGCACGAGGTTGATTTCCCATCGCTGTATATCCAATCGTCTTGTTCAGGTATTGCCAGTAATTTGTCAAAAGAGGATCCACGCTTCTCCACTTCGACCAGTACATCAGAAAGATCAAGACCCTGCAATTTAGAACATGTTAGAGAAGGACACAGCACAGAGTCCAAAGTATAGAAGCAGAGAAAACTGCAGAATCATATTACATTAATCAAAAAAGATAAAAGAGTACAGAAGAATCAAATAATAGAACAATTTCAAATGAGAGTAACCACAAGATAAACATTATCAATAATTAATCATGAAAATCTTTAGCAATTAGGGTTTGACAAGGAAAACTGAACTGATACTACCATTTCTCAATGAAGGAGTAAGAGAATCTAAAGGTATACAGAAAAAAAGAATCACGAATTTTGATACCTGTGTTCCGAGTCGCTTGTTCAAGGCTTCATTCCACATGTTAGCAGCATAATCAGGCTGCATTTTGCTCCACACAGTCATAAAAGAAGCAACCTGAAAGAAAAAGAGAAAAGCTCAATTATAATTTAATTAGAAAGTGTATTCACTCATCAAGACCAAAATTGTATGAAATGAAAAGAAAACCTACAAGATGAGCATCTAGAGGAGGTGGGTAGTTGTCAGTAATGGTATCGATCCAGCTAAATATCAAGTTGTGATAACCATATGGTTTACCCTCCATGCTGCGAGCATATTTCCACGCAGCATCAACATTGAATTTAGCACGAACATCGGGATGCAAAGGAAGCAGTGCAATCTGAGGATTCGAGTCATCCTTGGTTTGTTCAAACTCCCACCACTCCTCCCATGGTAATATCGCTATAACATCTTCCCCCTATGACCAAAACAAAAACGGTTCAACAAAAGAAGTCTTCTTGTAGTTATTTAAACTTTCAAGTCAGCACTTTGGAGGGTTGTTGTTACCTTTTCGTTTTCATTTCCCGACTCACCAACCCATAGTTTCCCTTCAGAGTCTCTCAAACAAACAGCAGAATGACCAGCATATGCACCACTCACCCATTTCTCAAGGGTCTCAAAACCACCCCACCGTCCACGGATCTTTGAAATAGCTAGTAAATCACCAGACTGAATTTGATCAGTTGTAACGTTTGTAACCCATGATAATTCAGGCCGAACTTCAAAATTAGCTCCCATATGTTTCTCAAGAAACGCAATATTAGAGCTCTCCCCCCAACCAGTATTAGTAAAGAGAGGAAAAACATCCCACAATGCTTGTAATGTTCCTAACATCCCTGCGTGCATAAGGAATATCGAAACTCCTTTGTTCTTAACCTGATCCAATAAAGTACCCATACACACATCAAAACAAAGTCATAGACATCATAATCCTAAATAGACTTTCTGAACAAAGGATGATAACACCAGCTTACATATTCATACTCGGCTTTTCCTTCCCAGGCCGAGAATTCCACAGTATGCTGCCGCGAAATGAAGTACCAAGTCCATGTCACACGATACGGAGTTGCAAATACATAAAGATCCATGCAAGTCCAACTATGTGCATTATCAGCCTTCACAAAACACACAACACAACCAAAATTTAGGAATCATCAACTAAATGTAGCTTCTCATGCCCTGCACAACTAAACAACTCCTGATCTAAGCCTATCAGTCACATATGAGTCTCACAAATATCAATTTGAGTAAGAATTAGGAAGCATATTCTCAGAGTACCCATCAAGATCGTCTCCTAATTTCCAGATCCCAAAACCCTAAAACTTATAGACTTGAAGGTCAACTTCCAATAGTCAAAATTGAAGAGGGCCCATATACAAAAACTTCTATAAATCACTCAAAAAACGAAACACACATAAGCAAAAGAACGATCATAGTGCACGAAGGAAACAAAATCGATTTGAGTTTTTTCTTCATTTCACCTTGATGTGAAGAGTGCCTCCACCAAATTCGCTACCGGACTTGTTATGAAACTCTAACCAAGCAGTGTTCTCATAGAAACAAGCACCTTTCCAGTTTACGCTATCGTTCCCTTGACCTGCTGTTCCGATGAAAGTAGGAAGCAGATCGGCGGCGCCATAAAGAGAGTTTAGAATCGGCCATGAGATTTGCCTCGGTAAATGCGGAAGCAAGTCGCGAGGATGAATCGGCGATTTGAATGATTCCGTAGTTGAAACGATTAGAAGAATCAGAACGGAGATTGTGAAGAAAGAAGACGATGAGGAAGATGAAGACGCCATGACCGTTTTTTGAGTTCTTCGTTTCTCCACGATATTAAATAGATTTTTTATTTTTATTTTTATTTATAAACAAACAAAAAATATGATTCGTTGGAGAAACAGATAACTTCCGTATTAAAATGGCAACGTTGAATATTTTATAACAAATGTTTGAATACGTGCTTAAATAATTATCAACAAATAATACATCTCATGTTCGTTTTCTTAACAATCAATTTGCAAAAATTTAAGAGTTTTAATGTTTAGTAAATTTTTTTTAAAATCATGATTTTAACTATACAAACTATGATCATATATCTCAACGAAAATAGTTTGTAACATATTTTACGTGCACAGATTCACGACAGATACAAAAATCACGAGAATTTGTCATGTTTCTGTTTTGATTATTATCTAATGGTATCATCTAATTACGTTGCGTTATCAAAGATTTAACGTGTACACACTTGATGTATGTTCAATCAATGGCGTCCAAATTTTAAAGAGATGTGTCGCCGTTTCTTCCACTATAATTATACTGTCCAATTTTTAAAATTACAAAAAAGAAAGAGAGGAACATTTCTAAGCAACAAATTGAAATATTTCGATTTAAAATTTATGTAGACGTTGAAGTTGTTGTTATGACCATGGTTACACTCCTCTTTCACCAAACCGAACCAACAAAATTTGACAAACCAAGCTTCTAATTCGGTATAACATTAACTCGAACCGAAGTTCCAAAGAGGCTCTACAAAAGCATAACTGCATAAGCAAAAATTTCTTTTAATTGTAAAATGTGGAGTCTTGATACATATACCAGAGATATTATCTGAACAAGATTTGTTTTTCCATGTATATAAACGTAATTCCTTTACTAGCTTGCCAATATTACAGACGAACACACATGAAACGAGTGAATTGTATTGAGTATAAATTAAAGAAGAGTCGGTACCAGCTTTAAGTATCAGCTCCACTGGATGCATAAACAGAAGAAACACATGGGAACCAGTAGCGGCGTTTGCCATCTTTATCACCATCATCAATCATCGCAAGACCCTCCTATAATAAGCATCGAAAAAACAAGTACCATTAAATCACATGTATTGAAGAAACAACTAAATCCAACTGAGGTAAATGGAACAGCAAAAGATGACATACCTCTAATAAAGTTTCGAGGGCATCTATAACTCGACCAGATGTCCACGAGTGTCGTCTATGTACCTCTTCCACAGTCACAAAGCCTTGACCCTGAAATAATCAACCCATTTCAGCTGTAAACATAAAAAAATATGTTTTGGTTCTTCCTCTTTATGTTTTTATTACCTGAGCCAACTCTAAGATTTGGTTATGGTCTTTGTTTAACTCGGTGGGGACTGAACGAACAAGCTTTTTCTTCCCAACCGTGATAACCTCAAATCCGCTACCTAAAACCTAAGGGAGCATCAAGTCCAAGATATCAGCAAGAACCGTTTTCACTCCTCTTTTTTTCTATTGAAAGAATACAAGAACACAATAAGAGATAATAACCTTTAGCTTGCTAATAGCTCGAAGACAATCATCGTCGGTCACAGCTTCACGATCTTTCTTTCTTCTCTGACGAAGATGGTTGCATAACTCTTGTAAACTGATCAAACCTCCATTATGGGACCTTGTTAACATACAAACTTCAATGATCTGAACTCCTGTTCAATGAGTGATAGAGAAGAATATAAGATGATCCGATTGCACACTTGTGTTGAGAAATCAAAGATATATGCTTCTCTTCTTTAGTGATACAAGAAAACATTACCCAATTCATAATAGAAGTCACCAATTCCAAGTAGCTCAGCCCAAAAACCCTTGTTTGAAGCTAGAGGATCTACTCCAACTTTAGCACACATTTCATGGAATTGAGCCCTAAAGGCAGGATTTTTACGAATATCATTCTGCAACAAACACAATTCAATTTCCTTTTCCATCCACATTATTAAATTGGAATTGCAAAGTAGCCATGAGAGAAATCGAAATTTGACCTTGTGTTTACGAGCGAATTCTTCGAGTTGGGATTTAAAAGTAGCGAGTTGTTCCTTCATGAGATCCGTGCGTATCTTGGCAACATTTTCACCAAGTAAACGGTATTGATCCTTGAAGATTCAACTATCAATCAGTATTGCAAATTACCAAAAGAAAAGTCAAATCAAAGTCGGATTTAGAAAGCAAAAAACAAACCCTAGTAGCCGCAGCTTTTTGTAACCCTCCGATTCCTGGTCTTCGTCTCATCTTTTACAGTCTTCGGATTTCTCCTCCACCGTCGAGAGAGAGACTCGTCGGAAAATCTATCTCCCTTTTAACTGGTTCTGTAATTAAGGAGGAACTGAAATCATTACTTAATATTTTAAAATTTAAATATATATTAACGAATATATTAAACAAAAATATCAGAGTGGCGCAGCGGAAGCGTGGTGGGCCCATAACCCACAGGTCACAGGATCGAAACCTGTCTCTGATAATTCTTTTTCGATTTCCGTTTTTCTCTGGATCGAACCTGAAAGCCCACTTAATACTTGGCCCAATTTGTTTAAGAAAAATATTCAACGTCATAGCAGAATCGGATGTTAAGAAACGATAGTATTTTAAGTTAACTCCACTTAGTTTTTTGTAGTTATTTGATTTCATGAACAAACCATTTTCAGTTAAGTATTTTGTTCTTGAATTCAGCAGTTAAACAGAACTGAAATAAACAAATGTATGTAAAACAATATCATTGATTATGAATAGCTTCTTAAAAGATAATTTTGTTCCTGTGGTCATTTCACGGACAATTAGTAAGATTGAAAAGAGAAAACGTGGGTGTATGTTTAGTATATATAACAACTCTCCACTGTGTATAATATCTGCTAATTCCAAGCCTTTAAGAAAGTCAAAAGCTGATGCCAAAAAAAATCTCTGTTCTAAAACTTTTCTATGAGAAATTAGTTTAGCTCTATGGCCTATGAAGCTGATACTCCTGTAGCTTCCTTGGGTATCAAGGTCAGAAACAAAACGGGAATGTACGTGCACAACACTTGAATGCCTAATCCCATTAACATATTATCAAAGGACCCTGAAGAAATTCCCAAAACTGAAGCCAATCCTGCTCCCATGAATGACCCAATTGTGTTTCCAAGGTTGTTTATCGACATAAACAGCGCAAACAGTGTTCCTTCGATCCCAGGAGGACATAGACGACCAGACAAGATCAAGAATGGCATGAATCTGCGATTAAGAAAAAGAAGCATGCTTATGAGTCTACAAGTTTTTGAAGGAATGTTTCAGAGAAAATGAGAAAAGGAAAGCGACGTACTTGAGTTGATTGATAGCATCAGATAGAGCTGATCCGAAGAGTACCATTGTTTTGTCTGATACTCCGTAGCCCACATTTGCTCTAGATACTAGAACCATATCGAGGACTATTGTTATAGACAGACCAATGTGAGCAAACCTGCAATGATGTTTTTGTTGATTAGATATTTTGATCTAGGCCTATTTGTATCACATTGAGATGCAGGGAAGTATTGATGCGTGTGGGAAAATATTTAGACTTACAAGAGAGATTTGCGTAGAGTCATATTTGTCAGATAGCGGTTGTAGATGAAGGTTCCAAGCATGAGACCTAACCAACCAATTACACGAGCTCTTCCTAGGAAAGAAGCGTCCAAATGCAAGACCTCGGTTTGGTAATAGAACATGACAGTAGAGAGATTTGGCACAGTAATATGCGCGATGAAAAACCACGCCATTGGTCTGGAAAACCAGAGAAAGTAAATGAGAAAACAACACTTTGAGAAATTTCGAAAGCGACTAATCAAGAAAGCGTGCAATACCTCAAAATGATCGGTTGCTTGCACGCACGGCATAAACCAAAAGTGGCTTCTCTCAGTGAGTGGAACCACTGTGAAGCTAAAGACTTTGATTGCTTCTTCTGTGTCACCGACTTCCCATTGGAAGCTCCTTTTTTACCTTTCTTTTGTCCCTTCCTTCTTCTTGTAGTGGACTTCTTTGTATCTTGATGATAGTCATCATTGCTCATCTTGCTTTTCTCTTCAAACCCATTCAAATCCAACAGCTCGGGTGATGGTTCATCGTTAACAGGAATTTCTTCAACCAGAGCACATGATAGTAGTTGTAGCGCCGGCAGTACGGTGAAAAGGAGGAATATTGTTTCTATCTTCAAGTTGGTTAATGCATACCCTCCTAATAGACTACCGCATATTCCGCCCACAGCCATAGCAAACCATGAGACAGACTGAAGATCTCCAGCAAACGAAGCCCTGACAAACGATTAAAGGACAACTCAACTAATGTATAAAAATAAGAACCCTGTTTGCAAGATAAATCGGGTTCAAGATTGAAGAACCAAAGAAAAATCTTACTTTTCAAGTCTTACTGACTCAGCTATCATGGCATCTACAACAACATCAGCCATGGCCGATCCAAGATTTTGTACTGTCAATAAAATCATCAAATACAAACTGGAATCTCGAGAGGTTGAATCTAAACCAAGCAAGAGCCATGGCAAAAGAGAGAGCACAGTCGATATCACCAAATACGGCGTCCTCTTTTTCCCTTTGATTGGGATACAATCTGAGATAATTCTACAAAAAAAGAAGCAAAAGAGAAAGAACATGAAGATTCATTATTACTCTATAAGCTCCTACTCTCATTGACATTTAGCTCTGATTCATGAAGAAGATTCATTACCCATATAATGGTTTTATACTCCATGGAAAGAAGGCTACAGAAAACACGAACTGAGAAGCTGATGGTGATAACTGAAGCTTGTCTTTCAGCTGATAAGAAACAGCCGTCCACACGAACGATCTAAATCCCTATATACACAAAAAAATCACCATATCATATGGATTAATCAAAATGAAAATTTCTACAGGATTAATCACCAGTGATCGTCTAATTAACCAAAATGATCTCAAAATTGTATGGTGATCGTCTAATTATCTACCAAAAGCTAGTGGAAACACACACAACATTTTACGAAAACAGAGGAAAGTGCGAGAGATTTGATCCAATAACGTATCAAAACATCCCTAAATCAGAAGCTTCGAATCCCTAATCGCGTTTTATTCCATAACGAAAACGGAAAAAATGAATTCTCTGCTTATCAATAATCCGTAACGAGAATCAATCATCGTCTCTGTTTTTGGTTTAACGAGAACAATCGCCATTTTCAGAGATTGAAAGAGAGAATCAAACCTGAGTAAAGTAAATGAGACAAACGAGCCAGAGAAACGCGACTCCAAACAACGATCGCAGCTGATTCAACCAATGTATCATCTTAATTTGCAGATTTCAACAAACACAGATTCTTCTGATCATCAAATTTTCTCGGGAAAATGTTGCTTTTGGTCTCTTGCTCTCTATTTTCTTATAACGAATTTCTTTCCTCGTCCGGACAATTAAATTTTCAGTTTAGTGACGCAAACAATGACGATAGGGATATTTTCGTCTTTTTCATCCAACAAAAAGCTTCTCAGGCGTGAGACACGTTGCTTAACCTATAGCATTCTGACACGTCATTTGTAGGACCCATTCAACACTAACTGTGCTTTACCTCCCCCGTCACCGCCTTGTGAGAATAGTCTTCCTTTGACTTTGACTAAGACTTCTTAGATTTCTGGTTATAATCAGATAAACTTGTTATCTCTCTTATAATCACCATATTCAATAATCAGATACTAATTAAGCTGCTTCTTATTAACATTTTAGAAAACCAAACTATTCATACATATTTGATATTTCATTGTATATTTCTATTTATTATGAACTTACAAGAATTGAACAAGGCATTTTGAATCAGCAATAAGAAGGCGCATATTGGGGTCGATACACAAACGGTTTCACGGCATGATGGTAACCGGATGGGCGGTTATAAGTGAATTTGATTCCGGTATTAGCCTGGTTTAGATGGTTGCAAGGCGTGTGGAAGCTGCTTATGGGTCTTGCGAGGCAAGCGTCCCAACGTTCACTCTCTGGCATTGTCTCTGCCACTGTGTAAATACCTTTAGAGTTTGTGAAAGCTTGATAGTTCACTACTTCTCCGGATTTGGTTATGCAGAGAACCGCAACTTCGGCTCCTGTAATAAATATACACACAAGAAAGATTAAACAACAGCTCGAAAATGTGATTGAATCGATGTTTTCCTTTAGCATAACACAGTTAAAAGTGGCAAAGATGTACAATCTATTAGCAGAAAGGTGATGTCTTCAGCTTTGAAGTATAACACATAGAACCGAACGGCTTCTAAGGCAATGCATGAAACGAGACATATCATTTCCACTACGAGTATTTCAGTAATCCCGGATTTGAGCTTTCGACTACGACAACTTAAAGCATGAAGAAGAGTGGAAAATCATTAACACCATAGGATAAATACAAATTATAATTAGCCGAAATCACAAGGATGAACAAACTAATTTAGTGATTACGAAGTTCCAGAGAGACAAAAGATGATATAAACCATAATCACTTCTACATTTGGTTCTTGTAATTCAAAGAAAAAGAAAAGTTGACAAGATTTCACATAGAAGCATAACATAAGCTACAAAAACTGCAGCAGAAGAAACTCGCATAGATATGCATCATTTGCTTAAGAAAGACAAACAAACAGTACCAACAAGGTTCGACTACTATAGAGAACTAAAATTTACAATTAAACATTGCACTAATTGATCCCATTGTATATATTCACACCAATTTGATGTGTGTGATGAATCCGTAGAAAACAACTACCATTGAGATAAACAGTGATCACCACTCTGAAGAAATCCCTCAGAACAATAGTAGCTGAGTTTAAACACACTATCCAAAAGAACAACTATTGAAAAGTTCATTTCAGAGTTCAACACAGACAAATCCAAAGAATCAGACCCTTTTTCCTACAATCGAACATCTAAAACTGTTTCAAGTAAAGAGAGCAAGCAGACACAAGACATAGAAATAAACCTTCAAGAACATGATCTTCTGGTCCGATTGAAGAATCAGCACAGACATCACATACAACTCTGCCACGAATCTCCCCAGTCCACGCGTATACACCAGATGCTTCAAAGATCGCAGTCATCACAAACAAACCCATCACGAATTTACTCAGCCGCGAATCCATGAAGGCGAAAAGGTCTAATCTCTTTAGTTTTCTCTTCGCGCTTATCCCTCAGACAGAAGAACAGAACTCGTTACTGAAATCAATATCCGGAAACACACAACTTTCACATTTTGTCGGCACTACTCGAAAAGAAAACACTCTAGTTCACACAGAGAGTCCCGCACGGTTAAACGGTACCGTTTAACATATCTTTCGATCATTTTGATGCGATTGATAATTAAAGCTAAAACTGTGATAAACTCAAGAGATTAAGGACTTATAATGTAATTTGCATATTCTTCCCGTTGTTCTCGAAAAAGGTAAACATTATGAGCAATCTACTCTACACTGTAAAATTAGGAACGTGTGCGTTGACTAGTCGCTGCTTTTAATCCCTCACGTTCCACAAGAAAACTCTCAGATTTCAAAACCAATCAAAAGAAAGAAAAACAAAGTTTTGATTTTTAAATGTTCAATGCAGATCCTAAATCCAATTCGATCAATTACATCGCTGAGTTCTAAAAGTTTTGAAATTTGAAAAGGGTTTGGCTTTGCTCATTTGATCGATTGTGAATCGGTAAGCTTTTAGTGCGAATCCATCCATTGTTTGGTGATCTGTTGAGATTATGTTTGGTTAGGGTTCTTGTTAGTTAGGGGAATCTGTGTTTGTTTTTGTGAGATTTGTGTTGATGAGACTTTAGACCCATTTTCTGGGATTTGTCGAATGTGACTAGTCAAGCTTAGAAATCCAATAATGTCCTTCTCATGTTTTGTTTTACTTCAAATCATTTTCCCCTTTTCTTCCTCTGTGATCTCCTCTTGCTTTTCATTGATGGAGATTGATTTTAATAGACTCGTTAACGTGATGAAAATTACATTGTTCCCAACTTCCAAGTTTCAACCTTCAATCTTGTTCAATCTGTTGAATCAAGTAATCCTGACATTATGATGCTTTGCTCCTAGCTCTTATTCAAATGTGTCTTGTCTGTATCTATAAATAGCTTGGAATGATTCTCTTCCCTCAGCTAGATTTCTTTAAGTTTGATCTTTCTTTTCTTTTGCATCAAAGCTTTGTATATGGCTTCAAATTAGTATACACGTAGTGTTTATCCTCCTGTGTCACTATTGTTCTTGAAAGATGAGAGTTTAGTTATGGTTCGGTACACTATGGGTTACTTCACCTAGATTCTGGTTGCCTCAGTGCTTGTGAAGAGCTCTGCAACATCTGACTTCTCTGTTTTACTAAATTTATTTGCATATACTGCAATTTACAAGCCGCATATTCATCATAAGTAAACCTACAAAACTCTGGTGAAAGATGGCTAAATTTTCTTTGGCTTTGTGCTTTGTGATATAAGAAAAGATCAGTTATTAACATTGATGATTTCCTTTGCTTTGTTCAGGTTTGTTTTCAGACCCGTGAAGCTGAACAAAAGTCATCCTCTTAAGAGAGTCGCAGAGGCGAAAGAAGATAAAACAAATTTCATAATGGTTCAGAAGCTTGAACTGATCAAAGGTGGAGGAGGTTCAATCAAAATAGGAGCAACAGGAACAGTTGCAACTCTAATGACACGAGAGCTAGACGCCATGAAACAACCTTCGCCTCAGACTCCTACATCGAGACCCATCAGAACAACAATCCCTGTCTCAGTAGACTGTGGCACATCTTCTTCTTCCACTCCAAGAAGACATAAAGCAAGAAAATCATCAGACGAAGCAAGTAGCAGCAACAACAACAATGTTAGAACACCAAAGGGTCACAATGCTAAAAGCACTCATCAGCTTCCAATGCTTGGCTCTGATAATGTATCATTGCAAGGAACCCCGAGAAGAGAGAAGAGGATGATGAACATTGTGGAGATTGTGGATGTGAAATGTGGGAATCCAGATCGAGCTTGGGCTAATCCAATAACTAGTAGACTCAAGAAGCTTGGCTTCTCTAAACTCAACGAGAGCATTGTTTAAAGAGCTTTGCAAACTTTGCCCTTACACTCTGGCATATCCGGTTTGTATATTGGGTATGAACCGGTTTAAACCAAATCATAATGTAATCTTTCTTTGTTAAACCCAACTATGTAATTGTAAACGGAGCTTTTGGTCATTACATTCATTGAGTTACATAATGCCAATCTCGGAAAATTCCTAAGATATCAACTAGGCATGGGCATATTATCCGAACCTGAAAACCGAACCCGAAACCGACCCGAAAAACCGGGTTTGGAACGGGTTCGGGTAGGCTATATTACCCGAATGGGTTTCATATTCATAATTTCCGGGTTAGGGTTCGGGTTCGGGTATAACCGGAAATTAAACGGGTACCCGGTTTAATTTTCTAATCTTCTTACTTCTTTACTCGACATCTTGATATCAAATCCCTGAAAATTCTCAACAAAACTTTGAACTTCCATACTTGAGTCTCTATATCGAATGATTCGAGTCAAATCCCTTAAAATTCTCAACAAAGACTTTGAATTTCCATACTTGAGTCTCGATGTCGAATGATTCGAGTCAAATCCCTGAAAATTCTCAGAAAATATTGTCTTCTCTTATATATATGTATCTGGTTTTAGGGTTTAAGAGTCAAATCCATTATCTCTACCTCCTTGATCCTGGTATTTCTTTCTCTGTTTTGTGTTTTCCGATTGATCGGTAATGGTGATTGGGTCCAAAACCGGTGTTAATCGGGTGATGGGACCTGATGATGAAGCGAAGAAGATGATTGAATCGATAAAGGAGATTTTGGGTAATCACTCTGACGCTGCTATTTACACCGCCTTAAGAGAAGCTAAGATGAACGCCGATGATGCCGTGCAAAAGCTGATTCTTCAAGGTTATTAGTTTGCAAAATTATGTTTTTTCAATATGGTTAACTAGTTTGCATAGTTGTGCTAATGTTTTCGTCATCATTTTGGTTCACTAATGCATTTCTTTTGCTCAGATACATTCCACGAGGGTAAGAATAAAAAAGACAAGCAGAAAGAGGTAAGTTCACAAATATTTGTTATAGTATCTTGTTCCATAGCCCCTGTGAAAAAGGATGTTGCACACCTATCTCTAATTTTTGAAAGATCAAAAATGGTTTATGTTTGTTGTCTGCTTACTTATTAATTCAAGTTTTGAATTGGGAAAATTTGATTTTAATACTATGATGTTTTGTTGTCTTATTATTTGTCGCTTAGTTCTATTCCAATTGACTAGTTTAGTTTGTAACATATAGTAGTCTTAATAATGGTGAACACGTGATTTAGAATATTAGTTTGATAAGTAAATATTAGAGATCATCAATTGAATCTGTAATTTCTCTTCTTTAGTATTTTTCTGATTTTGAAAGACTCCATAATAGTCTTATGTTTGTTCATTAATGGACTACTGATTTATATTTGTTCTTGGAAACTAACAGCTTGGTTGATTCTTGTATTCAGATTGATTCATCATCATCCAAAAAATCAGTAGACAATGTTGAAGATGATCCAGAGGAGTTGTTGACACCAGCAAGTACATGGAAAAGGAAAGAAGCACCAGCTGGAGCTACTTCTCAGCCACCTAAACCAAAGAGAGTATTCAATACAAGGTCTCCTGCTTGGGCACATTTCACCAGGACACCAACTGATCGAGACAAATGCACATGTAACTATTGCCAGAGACCCCTAGCATGTCCATCAAAGTCCGGAACTTCAGCTCTCATTCATCACATGCAAACTTGCAAAGAATACAATGCATGGTTAGATGGGCAAGGTAATACTCAGACTATTATCAATGATGATGGACAATTGATGGCAGCCAAAGTACCTGAATGGGTATTCAGAGAAGCATCCAATGAGATGATGATCTTAGCAGAGTTACCTCTGTCTTTCATTGAAGGCATTGGCTTTAAACACTTCTGCAATAAGGTGCGGTTATAAATTTCTCTTTTTTCTTTATGTATCTCTTTCTTTGTGTTAATTTAACTATGTTTTCTTTCTTTCTTAAGATGCAATTGTATAAGCCTCATTCAAGAAGGACTGCCACTAGAGATATAGCAAAGATGTATGGTAAAAAGAAAGAAGAACTAATGAACATGATATCAAGTGCCAAACAAAGAGTGTCTCTTACGACTGACATTTGGAAATGTGACACCACATGTAAGCACTGATTATTTAATTTTACAGATTGTTATTGGTCCTTTTAATAAGCGATTGTTAATACTTAATTGTTTCTCTTTACAGCTGCAAGTTACATGGTGGTTACATGCCATTTCATTGATGCAAACTGGAAGCTACAAAAATACATCATTGGCTTTAAGAATGTCTCTGATCACAAAGGTCAGACTATTTCTAACATTCTAGTAGATGTGTGTGCTGAATGGGGAATAGAGAAAGTGTTTACGATTACTGTTGATAATGCAACTGCGAATACTTCAGCTTTAAAGAAGTTTCACACTGAGTTTGGGAAAGTTTCCAATGATGCATTTGTCTTAGAAGGGAGTTTCATGCATCTTAGGTGTGCTGCTCATATTATTAATTTGATTGCAAAGGAAGGACTGTCTGATTTACGTGATAGTGTTGCTGCTATACGTAATGGAATTACTTATATTAGAGCATCTACTAATAGGTTGAAGGATTTTGAGTTAAAGTTAGATAGAGGAAGGGTAACCCGTGGAAGTTTGCCTCTGGATGTATCAACTAGGTGGAACTCAACATTCCTGATGTTATCTAGAGCAATTCAGTTTAGGCTAGGTTTTGATAAGATGGAAGAAGAGGATAAACTGTACAATGACTACTTTCTAGAGTATGAGAATGGGAGTAAGAGACTTGGACCTCCTAATATTAATGATTGGAATGCAGTGGACAGGTTAGTTAAATTTTTGGTCATATTTTACCATAGCACATTGGTTGTTTCTGCTTCAACAACATTTAACTCTTACATGTGCTATGGTGAGATTGTGACCATAGAGACAAATCTGTATGCAATGTCCAATAGTTATGATCCAGATTTGAGATTACATGCTGATGAGATGTTGCAGAAATTCCAAAAGTATTGGGAAGGGATGAAGAACATCAATAAGATGTTAATTTTAGCTTCTGCATTTGATCCTAGACAGAAGTTGAATTTTGCTAAGCTTTGTTTTGATAAGTTGTATGGGAAAGACACTCCGGAGTGTACAGCCATGTATCAATCCGTGTATGCTCTTCTTAAGGACATGTTTAAGGAGTACAATGGCCGATTTATTAAAGCTTCTTCATCATCTGCTGTGCCATCGTCACAGAATCCACAGTCTAGCCAGACAGACTCTGCATCTAGTTCTAAAGACCAACCAGTGGGTAGAATGAAGTTGGTTTATGGGAGTTACGAAAGGATGGCTAGTGTCTACAAGGACCTGGTTAAAGAGACAGGGGTTGCTGGTCCAACGGATGAATTGGAGGTGTATTTGAAAGACCCTCTTGAGAATCCTATTGTAATGTTAGGAACTGAGTATGATATACTCTCTTATTGGAAGGTTAACTCCGGTAAGTATCCTGTTTTATCTGAAATGGCAAAGGATCTACTCGCAATGCAAGTGTCATCTGTTGCATCCGAAAGTGCTTTTAGCACAAGTGGAAGGGTCTTGGAACCTTCTAGGAGCTGCTTGACTCACTTCCATATAGAGGTTTTGATGTGTACAGAGCAGTGGCTCAAATGTCAGATACGTTTCAATGAATCATCAGTGACCACAAATGAACAAATGCTTGCTGAAGTCGAAATGCTAGATAATATTCAGCAACGTAAGTCCTCTTTCTTTTTCATTGCATTTATGTAATCATTCTTTGAGTATGTGTGATAACGTTCTGGTTTTTTGTTTGTCTTTAGAATTTGAAGATAATGATCTTGAAGATGATTGATTCAAACATGAGAAATCAGCTTTGGTTACAATGTAAGTATGAACTCTCTATCACTTAAACTGATTACAAGTAGATGTATAATCAATCTCTAATCTCTATTTGATATATGATTTGTACTTATCAGAGAAAGAATCAAGAATGGACAATGGAGATTGGAGATTGGAGAATAATAAGAGGAACTTATCTTTAAAATTTTCAGTTTGCATTTTTATTTTAGTATGAATTTCAAGTCTTGATTTCAGTATGGATTATGTTGCTTTTGTTTCTTTGCTTTTGTTTAAATTATGAACTATGAAGTAAGAAAATTCCTTTTTATCTTGTTTATCGATTTCTCACTTAATATAAATTGGCATTTTTGATTCTGGATTTTCTGGTTTGATTAGCTATTTTAGGTCCAAAAACCAAAACTAACCGAATCCAAATTCAGTTTTGATTAATTTTGGTTTTTGCTGATAAACCCGATACCCGCCCGAACCCGAAAATACCCAACCCGTACCTAACCCGTAGTTATGTATAACCCGAGTGGGTTCTATAATCATAAATCCGAAAACCCGATACCCGAATTATCCTACCCGAAACCCGAAAGGGTACCCGGATGCCCAGGCCTAATATCAACCACGAAAGTTTATCTTTTTACTATTTTCCTTTTCATGTGGTGGAAAAAAAAAACAAATATACCCTCGAAAACGATTTTGTCAACCTTGGAATATATTTTTTCCTTCACCAACACATAAAAGTTTTAACGGTGTGCAATCCCTAAGTGATTTTATTAAAAATATTTATGTAATCTCTCCATATTCACTCTCCCAAAACGAAAGAATTGTGACATGGTTTGCAAAGTTCTTTAGAAAAAGATCATAAAGCTCACTACTTGAATTTAGCCCACTAACTAATTTAGCATAGTAACTAATCAATTTAATTAAGTAATATACCTTTAGTAATTATTATTTTGACTCATGTGATTTTGATTTATTTATCTTTATTCTAATTTAATAACAAATTTAAATCATAACAAAATATTAGTTAAAGTTGAGCATTTGTAATTGGATATTTGGATAGTTTTTTGGGGATAATTTTGAAAAAATACTGAGTAATATTGTGAAAACACTAATTCCCAAAACTATCAAATGGATGATGTTTATCATCTATTTATATAGGATTTAAATAAATTTATATGATTTTAAAGTTTTAATTATCTAACTAGATAATCAGATACACATGTCAATATCCTTATCATTGTCGTTCAAACAAACTCAAACAATAATATCAATTACTTTTATCTAGAGAAAATTGATAATAATGAGATCGAAATATCGCCTCCAAAATTATAAGGAAAACACATTTCATTAATTAAAAAACACATACCACAAGATGGCTAATTATAAGATGATACATAACACTTAATGCTAATTAAAACAATTAAGTACTAAACTTACGAAGCTTACATTCATTACATCACCCTTAATCCTACTAATTAACGTTTCTCTCCGGTTTTAGCATAATAACGATGATATATTCTACTCCCTCCGTTCTTTAAAGATTGATTTTCTAGAGTTTTCACACATATTAAGAAAACAAATTAATGTTTGACTAGAAATGTATTGGTTTTTGTACTAAACAATTTTCCATAAGTTTGACCCAATAACAATCCAATAAAATCAATTAATATGTCTTGAAATCTACAATTTATAATTATTATTGCATAGAAAATGTAAAAAATCAATCTTTTTAAAACAAATTTTTTTTCTAGAACATCAATCTTTAAAGAACGGAGGGAGTATTTTTTAGCATAAACCATCTTCTTGTTCCCACCCTCCACGAGTTTCTCTCATTTCCCTTTAACTTTTTCTGCTTCATCAAATTTTGCTTCAATTTCTTCTTTCGATTTCATTCAATTGATCTCATCCAAAAGTCTCACCCAAAAATCTTGAAAACTTTGTACAAATTTTATCTTGTCACAAAGAGTGTGTGTGAGAAACTGATAGAATGAGATGTCAAAGATTTAAAATGTTTGTTCTTTTTTGAAAAAATGTTTAAAAAGTTAAGCAAAAGACTTATGATATGATTCTTTAAAGATCGTCATATTCAAGCTCTTTATTACTAGTGCTAACAAAAAATACATTTTCATCAACTGACAAGTAATATTGCAAAAAAGTATTTAAAAAAAAAGTGATTTTGCAAAAATCATAAGTTTCTGTTAGTTTCTGTACACATAGACAAAACTATCAAAACAACAAAAATTCAGAATGTTATTTTTCATGAAAAAAGTGTGAAGACGTTGTATCAACAAATTTTAATAAACTAGAAGATGCTATCTAGCAAATTATCTGTTGATTTTTATATATAAATAACTAGGGGTTTCTCCGGGTTACGTCCGGATTTTATGATAAATTGTGAAACTTTTATCGGTATTTTTAAATTTTTAGTTGTTTTCTTATAGAACCAGTAGTCAAATTTAGTTGAATTTATTGATTTTCAGTATATAAGTGTAAAATTGTTGAATGGATGTTTTTAGGTTCGTTATGATTTTCTGTTGTGAACTAAACATTAATTAAAATATGGCACCAGAATTGGTAATCCAATTTGGCAAAAAAAGTTGTGTAGAAAAGAAAATTTGAAAAATCTAAAGCGTGCAAAATGTGCCAAACAGTCTCCCTTTAAATTAAGAGAACGTTTAGTTTTATAAATGTTTTTTTTGGCAAACTTCTGGAACTGAATATGTTGTGAAGTGTTTTTATCATATGTTTGTTTTTTATCATTTTTATGTTATCTTTTTTTACCATTTGTATTTTTAATTTGTATATATTGTATTAAATCATTTATAGAAAACAAGATAACATATATTTTCAAGACCAATCTAGTGGTGAATTGTTAAATTTATTTGTATTTTAAGATTTTCAATTGTTTTCTTATGGACCGGTAGTTAAATTTTGTTGATTGTATTGGTATTTCAATCATTTATATTTGTTGAATATAATAAAATGACAAATCACTCATAAGAACCAAGTTTGTTGGGATGATATAATAAAAGCTAGTAGAATTTGAGAAAGAAATCATAGCAATCAAGTAATCAATGATAATGGATTTGAAAAGGCAAAGTCACTACATACAAGTAATGGTTCAATCTCTATGTTGTGAAAATGGAGTTGAAATCTACCTTCATCATTCATATCTCTCCCAACTTTAGAGACTTCTCATCAGCTCTTCAGTTTTGAAGTTATACCATGGAGATCGAAGAATGGAGCTTAATATTATGTAACACTCCAAAAGATACTTACCGGATTCTTGTCTTCAGCTCGATAGGAAAATCACTTTATCGCTCATAACCTGTGAATCATTCAGTTTTCTTGAAAAACTTCCAAATTCTCATATACTCCAGGAGATGCAGTTAATAACATCAGTAGGAAAGATTGATTTGTGGTTTTCATTTGGCTTCACTACTCTAAGAAAATTATTGTTACAACAATCTGAAAAATGGAACAAAATTTACCATAGACAAAGGTTGTTTTATGCGTACAAACAAACCATTTCCCTTGCCTCTATACATAGTCACTGAAATGATACAAAGAGGATGGGTTTTTTTTTACATATCCCCTGATTAGTTTAGTTTAGTTGGCGGATCTTGAAGCGAGCTTAACACACGCCTTCTCTGCTGCTCTCATCTCTAGTATCTGCAAATTACCCCAAAAGACACATACAAAAACAAAACCACGTGAGAATTGAGAAAACAATTGCTTGCAAAACATCATCTATAATGCAGCATTGATATACATACATCTTTAGTTGCTTTAATCGACGCTTGTTGCCTTCCATGTTTCTCCAATTTGCATTCTCCGCACCAGCTTGAGATATCTTTTTGATAATTCTTCATCTCTCGGAAGTTGAGCTACAAGAGAAAGATAGGGAAATAATATGAAATCCCATCAACCATCTTACCAATTTTGAAATTGTTTCATGAAACAAATGTAAACACATTGGCTAATGATAATATCTAAAGCATTGATGTTACAATCTGTGTGAAAGGAAATATTACCTTATACACCACAAAATCAAATTGACTCGGTGTCCAGAAGTTGTAGCTCTAGCACCATGGCAGGGACGTCCACGATGAAGAATGGCACGGCCAGGTACATGAGGGTAATCAAAAACTTCCTACAGAAGTATTCATAATAATGATGAATCTTTTGAGTGATGGCTATACACACTATGATTGTGCACACATAATAAGCTCATCAGTTCTAAACCTTTGTGGTTGAGACAACATTACTAAATGCACAATTATAAATGACACTTGAAGGCTTCAATAGTTGGTTTCACACGTACCTTTTCACTGTTTTCAGAATTCTCATGGTTATCACATCTCATACCTCGAAAATACAGCTCCCCACCAGCAAACTGTTTACCCAAGCAGACATTCAAAGTAACCTCTGAGTCATCCACATGAAACCCTAAAATCAAGAAGCAAGATTTTCAAATATTAGACCAATCCATATCTAATTCAGTCCATAGTGAAGCTTCCTAGTACTTACCGAGATCAACATCCCTATCTTTTCCATACTCACAATAAAGCCATGGTGAAAATCTTAAGAGACTCCACAGACTTGTGGGACCAAAACTGACACAAGATCAAACCAACCCATGAGCACATAAATCTCACAAAAACTACAACTTCTGCATACAAAACCCAAAATCTGCAAAATCACAATTAGAATATTAACCATGAGATATAGGACTAATGAAGTCATCAACCAACTTCTGGAGCATGCTTTCTAATTTATGTCTTCGACAAGATTAATTTTGGAGAATATTGCTCCAATGACTACAAATCAAAACATAGTAAGCGCGGTATTACACGTAATGAACAAGCAATCATAACAAGTTTTGGTTATTATTATTATTATTCATTACCTAGATAATCCGCAATGGGTCGATCGCCGATATTCATTTTTTCGGAAAACTGTTTAGCACCTAGACTAAAACAACCAAACCTAAAATATCATCAAAATGTAGAAGACTAATTTTCGAAATTAGGAGATTTGATTGAGAGTTGTTTTACCTCACGATATGCTGATAACAAATGAAATAAGAGTACTAATAGCACCAAATAACATAATGGTCATAAAGTTGCGAAAAAATTGCTTCTTCTTAACCTAAAACCTGTGAAAACACAAAATTGTCTTAGCCTACTCAAATTGACTACATTAACCAGTTTTCGTGTAATCGAAACTTACCATGCGTTAAATAAAGAACAAATCTTCACTAAACACAAGAATCCTTGAGCTCTTGCCTCCACTTATAAGCAATATCACAATACCAGTACATGAAATTCACTAAAAACCGGATTTTTAGAATTGTATTAACCAAAAAAATTTAAAAAAAGATTTGGGTTTTGAAAACTAACGATGATAAGAGCAGTGATTGATTCATTCATCCACCTAGTCTCTTCGATTCGGAGACGATATCTGCCAGCGAAGGTAAAGAAGAAGATGATTGATTATCGCAGCAAACTCATCGAATGTCATTTTTGGAGAATAGTTAAATGCAATTAAGAGAATCAAGAAATGGCTTGAGGGAGATGTAAAGTGAAGGCCAGAGATGGAGTAGTGGGTGAATTGCAGGGAATTTAATTACCTGCATTAAGAGGTGTGTTGAAATTGAAGTCGGTGATGCCGGTTACAACAACCGTCGAAGGGGGAGGAACTTTTTTGGGCTAATTTGCTTAATAACCAAAAAAAAAAAAAAAATTAGGGAACTAACCAAAATAAGCATATGTGGCATATTCTTATTCAGTAGATTTAGGTTAATTGGTTAGGTTTTTAATTATAGTTTTTTTGCAGATATTTTTGGGAGTGAAGGGGAAGAGTCGAGAAGATGACATGTTGAAATTAAGCTACTTGATTGGTTGATTATATTCTTATTGGGCTGAAATTGGGCTTCAGAAATGAAATTACAAAATCTGTCTATTACGGCAGAATAAATAACGTGAATATAATGAAGTTTTATGTGATGCATGCTCACATGTCAATTCCATTGGTCAAGAAAATTCAGCATTTTTGCTGATGTGGATGCTCTAAGAGCTCTCCAATTCTTCTTTTTTTATATAAAGGAGATAATAACGAGGGAATATTTCTCCACTATTGTTGGTATTTTATATGTTTTCAACGAAGAGTAGATGAAACTGAGCTTTCAAGAACTATGCAGAGAATTAGTTTGTCGAAGTCTAGCTACTACGTAAAACATTGGCATTCTCTTTGACATTTACAATTCTGATTTTGATAATTGAAAAAACAATAAAAATACATATATGGAAGAAATTAAATAGATTTGGTTGGTTAGGACTAGCCACATCATTGAACTTGAATGTTCGGTAACAAACACCTATCATCATGAGTTTCATAGGTTGTTCAAGTCTCTTTTGATGCGCATACACGTGGTCCAACACATCAATTGGGTTCTTTATGTTTTTCTTTATATACTGTTTTTTTTTTGTCAACCTTGATATATTATGTTAAATTACCTTTTAAAGTGTTTAATTTAAATCCATAGGACAATGAACTTGCAAAATGGTAACCAAAATAAAACCTTGTAATACAGTTTTTTCCGGTTTCGTAGTCAGTTTAGAGTGTTAGAGATTTTGTATTATCATTGAGTGTATATATATGTCTCAAGAAGTGGATCGGAGTATATGTGTTCTAGGTTGTGATTTCCAGTTTTATAGGTTTGTATAGGTTTTATAGGTAGTCAGTTTATTGTAATACATTTATTGTGATAGTTTAAATCGTTTCGTATGTTCGAAGTTTTTAATACAATCAATAAAAATAAATCTAAGTAAAGTCTTGATGCAGTGGATATTACTAATTAGTTCAATTCGCCTCAATTTATCAAAAAGTTGGGGTTAAACAAAAAATCATTGAATAATACAATAGAGAATAATAGTTAAATATTGTGTGTGATGACCATCATTATTGGTAACATTTGATGAGTGTCTTACTTGATTAAATAATAAAAATAAAAAAAAGAAGCATGAGAGAGAAGGAGACACTTCCCTAAAGTTTCCACCTGATGAAATAATTTTTCAGACACTTTTTGCCATTTGTCATACTTTAATTAGTTGATTTTTTATTTTATTTAAATAAATAGTAAAATTAAATTTAAATGATTAACATAACATATCTTGTAACACTTATCAAGTGTAACCAATAATCATGCCCTTAAACTCCACCAACATAAAAGTAAATAGCCTAACATCATCAACTAACTCCCACATAATATATTTTTAAATATTGTAGAAAATTGTTGTATTGTGATTTCGAATAAATTACTTTGGTGGTTCTAGTGGTTAGACCATTATCTGTATGTTTATTATACACAGTTACACACCCACGGGATTCATATACACTACGCATAAAGACTAAACAATTATAGGTTTTACCTTTAACTATCATATAGACTAAGTTTCTGATTGAAGCTAAAGATTCCATGACAACGCACACGTTATCTAGATTCTCCTACATTTTTCTATACAAAACTAACGTCTAAGAAACTCATCTAATATGATCTATTTGTATACGAAATCGTATACTATCTGTCCAATATACAAAAGCTTTAATATATCATGATTTGGATATACGTATATGAAACGATTTCAGCCAATCCGATTTAAATATATTTTAAAATGAAAACTTAAGATGTATGGACTTACGTATAATAAACATGAAAATTAAAACAGATAAATACAAATATTGCTGAAGGATAACTAAAATCTACAAGTGTTCTAAAAGAAGAGACGAGAGTGACAAGCTAATAAGTTCTTCTTTTGAGCGTGTGTTTTATTTAATGCTCAACTTTGTTTAGTTTTTTTTGCCGACATTTTCAAATGCCCATATTAGGAACAACAAAGCTGACATTAATATTTTCTGATTATAAATTATTTAGATTCCATTGGTTTGGTAGTCTAGCTTTTTCTTACCAAGTGATTGATGTGGCCCGTATTCATTCTTTATTCATAAACGTTATGCATTTAAATATAAAGTAATACACGATTGGAAGTAAACTAGATTATACGTTATAACAATTAGGCTTTTGAAATCGAATTATAAGTTTTGTAATGAAATTGACCCAAAAAAACAAACTTTGTAATGAAATGAATGTCTTATTAGTGATAATTCTATGCATGTCAGATTGATGGTTCAAAACAAACTGTTTCGAATGTTATCGGGATATATATGTGTGTTCATATTCAATACAAGATGATGGATGGTATAACAATCTCTTATAAGTTAGAGAATTAGAAAACAGAAAAGAATCAGAGAGATTCCATTAATAAAACAGAAAGTAAAGAATGTGCCTTAGATCTAAGCAACGGGAACTACATTGACGGTCGACCGCACATATTTTTCTACTTGTAGAATCATTTTTTAAGAAACAACCTTTTAGACATTTAAAACAAAAAAGACAATTTTTGCTTCCTTCAACAAAACGCTTCTCAAGATTCTCGTGCTTTGTGTTTTGTGTTTCAAATGGAGTTTCTTATATGATTATTAATTCCTTTTGTCGTTAATCTTAATTTTTGTCGTATACTCGTATAGAAATGTTTTAGACAATCGGATGAGAAAACACGGCATGAAAATATTATTAACATATAAAAATGTAGACGAATAATATTCAAATAAGAACAAACGATAGGAGATTACTATCAATGAATTGATTAAATTTAGATGAATAATCAAATGTTGACAACAAAAAAAGAACAGAATAATCAAATGATAACTACAGTGAGTAGTGACATGTACACTTGGCGGGTTTACTCCAAAAAACAAGCTCTTGCATTGACTATATTACCCTTCTGTAGCAAGACGCCAAGAACTAAGAGCCAGAAGGCAAATTGAACCTACGGAGGGTATTTTCGGTATTTCATGAGACGACGAGTCAACCAACCAATCCATATAACTTCCAATTACACAGTAACAGCAAAGGAAGAGACAATTTAAAAAAGGAAAGACTAAAGAAGATGTGAGCTTGTTACATATCTCTCTCTCTGTTTCAATGGCCGAGAAAATCGACGAGATCACCGGAAAGATGACTCCTCTCTGCCGGAAAATAGTCCACGTGAACATAAAATGGAGAATCATCAATAGAGTATCAGTTTTTGGAGATTTCTTTAGGTTTCTATGGAGAAAAATCGTTTCTTGTTCAAGTATCATTGAAAAACCTATGATTTACCGGCGTGTCGCTAACCGGATTTCTTCCACTGCCGGAGAGGTATTCGACGGCGACGAAACCGGATTGGAACCAACTGTTTCCGGTAGAAGGTTTGGTTCGAGTTCGGATTCTGATTCGGATTTGGTTAGTCTCAAGATCAGCTTACTAGGTGATTGTCAAACAGGGAAGACTACTTTTGTAGTAAGTATTGTGAAATCTTGTTATTATTTATTTATATTACTTGATTAGTTAGTTGATGAATTCTCATATGTTTTTGTTCTTTTCTTGTTAAGATAAAATATGTAGGAGAAGAGAATCAAGGGTTCTTGGAGATGACTGGTTTAAATTTGATGGACAAAACGTTTTATGTTCAAGGAGTTACTATTTCCTTTACCATTTGGGATGTAGGAGGTGAGTCAAACTAAATAATATAACCAAATACAATTTGGATTGGTGACTAAAGTTTTGGTAACTACTTTGTTAATTATGAGATTATAAACTTGTATTATTGTAGGTGATGAAAAGAGGTCAAAAGATCACATACCGATTGCTTGTAAAGATTCAGTAGCAATCTTGTTCATGTTTGATCTAACCAGTCGATCTACTCTTAACAGGTTTGTAATTTCTTCATCATTTTGCTTCTATTTTTACCATTTTTTTTTGTTGAAACCTTGATTTTCAAGTTTTTGTTTTTCAGTGTCTTTGGGTGGTATAGTCAGGCAAGAAAATGGAACACGGTACGTTTAGTATTATAGTTTTAAGCAATTAAATAAAACAATCACATCAATGATTTTGTTTGTTGATTAGATCATTTGTCCAACTATTTCTGTTTTTATTGTTTCTTACTTTAGACTTTTCATTTAGAAAGCAAAGAAAAACAAATTCGATTTGAATTGTTCCAAACGTCAATTTAGATTCGACATTATAACAAATTGTATTTTCTTTGATCAGACAGCAATACCGATTCTAATAGGAACAAAATTCGATGATTTCGTTCGGCTCCCACCCAATCTTCAGTGGACCATTGTCACTCAGGTATACAATCATACAACTTAATCACATCATATCACATATTCATTATATTTTACGTTTCCATGATGATTTCAGCTATTGGATTTTTGGTGATAATTTGTAATATATAAATGGTTAATTTTGGTTTAATTTGATATATATGAAATGAATAGGCAAGAGCGTATGCGAAGGTGATGAAGGCGTCATTGTTTTTTTCAAGTGCGACACACAACATTAATGTCAACAAAATCTTCAAATTCATTTTGGCTAAGCTTTTTAATTTGCCTTGGAAGATCGATAGAAATTTGACCTTAGGTGAACCTATTATCGACTACGATTCCTAGTTAAGTTTCGTTTATTTATTTTGTTTTAATCATTTTTTTCCTACTTTTGTACATGAATTTCTAAAAATGAGTTTAAAGAAAACCACTGTAAAAAAAAAAGAGTTTAAAGAAAATCGTTGATAAAGAAAAATAAACTATCGTTAGTGTTTGTGCATTTTTATGTCGATTGTAAAATGATGACCGAAGCTTGTATTCTAGTCATATTTGTACTGAACCTATTAGTATTGTTGTTATGAACAACTACAAATCAAAACAACTCGCAATCGATAATCTAAAGTTCTAAACTTAGATAACCCACATTCTCTCACGATTTTACACACGGATTTGTTTGTATAGAAATGACAACATATAAACGAAAGAACACAATAATTTGTTCACATGGTTCAACTTAATTGGTGTGATTATGCCTACGCCTAGGGCTTGATCAATTCGACAATTCACTATGAATAATCATCTACAAGCTTGAGCTATTTACCAAGATCAAGCTCAGCTCAAGAGGAAAAAAGTTCTTGAATGCACAATGAAGAAAGAGATACATTAAAGGATGCAAATCCTAAAGTCAAAGACTCCACTTCAAAGATACCCGTATCTATTCCAGTAAGTAGCCACAAAACCAAGTCGACATCATGTCTCGTGCTAAAACCGGAATTGGATCACATTCTTCACAGTTGTAACGAGAACACGAGAAATGATGTCGACATGGTTTGTGGCTGGTTAAAAGAATGGAACCAAAGGGAATGAAATAAGAAAAGCTTTCTGCAATAGCGTTGTGATTTAAACAGATGTTCTGTTCTAGTTGGAACCACCGTAATTTAGTGCCTTGTTTGATGATGTGGAAGGTAAACCAGGTTACTCCCAGTATTTCCCTGCTAGGTTTTCGAATTCTTTCAAGAATCTAGGTCTGCAAATTCTAAGTCTTCAAAGTTAGTATGGTTTAAACTTTAGAGCTATGGTAGTTATATTTTCTCTACTTTAAATCTGTCTCTGCATTCAAATCTATGTCTAATGGTCAATCACATTTCCTTCCAAAGTCCATATAGTTCTCTTGTAATCTCCATTTGCATATGTAAGACTAATATTATGATTGGAGTTATTGAAGTGATTATGGTGGATGCAGCATTCGGTTTAGCCCAACCAAAGGCCATGTAGTTGAGTAAACCAGTTGTAGCCTCTAAACTAATATCGACATAACCTTCTTCTGCATTCAACATCTTTTGCTCTCTGAAGGAGGTGATTCAGTGTTTGGAGAAGAAGAATCTGACTCCGTCGTATATTTGAGAGCAGAACGTGCCCAAAATAAGAGGCAGTAGGTATCCCAAACCGAAATCACCCCTGATTTATCCAGGTAAGACACATTACGCAGGCAATGGACAATAAAAGATGCGTTATTGAATATTTGATTAAGGCTCTGATCAGAGATCACAAAGCCATTATTGGTCATATTCAAAGTCACTGCACCCAATCCATGAACATCAGAACCAGAGAGCATATATAGAAGCAAGAAACTCTAAACACACTCATATACGGACTCATAAGAAAAAAGCAGTTAAAAGATGAGAGATAGAAGTAAAGGTGGCGCCTCACGCCACAAGTGTCATGCCTTGTTGTTTCATCCTCGGCCTTGAACCCTTGCATCTCCGACTCTTCCAGGTAATAGATTCTAATAGTATGTTACTCTCTCGCCCGCTTAGAACCAGCCTTTCTGGTTCTTCTGTTTCCAGTTCCAGAGACTGGGACTGACTCTTTGTGTGGGGCTGAGGGAATTGGCAAATGATGCTTCCCAGATACCATAGCAGGGAACCCAACAGCAGGGATTCTGTAATATCAACAATTTCGCTAAATATCAAACCCGCAACTATCGATTGTTTACTTAATTTCGACTATGTTGTTGAATACTCATCAGAAAACTAAAAGATAATTGTGATGCTTACCCAACAAGAGCACAGCAGACTCCTGCCTGGTCATGGAAGCATTATGATTGCCACCCTTTTGCAAACAGAGACGAAGAGACTGGTTTTCCGCGGCGAAACAATCGAGTATCCGCCCGAGTCTCAAGCATTCTCTTTCGAGATACTTACTCTTCGTCTCTAAATCCTTAACGTATTCCTTCTTCCTCTCCCTCGATCTAACAGCAGCATCTCTATTTCTAAGTTGCCTGAACAATCAATATATGCAAACAAACAAACAAACTTCAACATAATGATACAAAGTAACAAATCACAAAGAGCCAAGGTTTTGCTTATACAATGATTGGTTTCAAGTTTCAACAGAGTCTAATAGTAATAGACAAATCATAATCAAAACGAAATTTCCTCTTCCAAATCAGCTAACGTATAAATAACAAAGGCAAATTCAGATGTACCTTCTTCGTTTCTTGGCAACAGGATCATCGTTTCCTTCAACCTCAGCACCGTCCTGACTCTCACTTCCGGAATCATTAGGCGTCTCCGACGACTTCTTCTCAATGTACTCACTGGATCCTTGAGCTTCCTTTCCGGTGACAAATCCGTCGGAATCAGAACCAGCGGTGGGAGAATCAACGATTGGTAGCTTTCCGGTGACAGATCCGTCGGAATCGGAACCAACGGCGGGAGAATCAACGATTGGTAGATCTAAAACTTTATCGGTCGCCGAATCGCTTGTGGGATGATAATCAACGAATAGATCCGCTAGGAAATCTGAAACCGATTGCTGATCCAACTCGGGAAGATCCTGATGCTCATCGTTCATCAATAGGCTCTCGATATCTTCCAACACCGGACTTGCAGATTCGCGAGTAAAAACCTTCGCCGGAGGATCCAAATCATCGAAAAAAGAAGGATCCAAATCAGTGAAAAGTGAAGGATCGAAATCGACTAAGAAATCGTCATCTACTACTGAATCGAAGCAACTAAAGTCCTCCACCATGACAAAATCACTGACCTACTCGAAGGAACGATGGAGATGAGACAAAAAAAAACAAAAACGGAGAAGATGAAGAAATTTGTACAGAGCGATTGTTCTATGTAAAGGAGTGATTCATGGAAACGCGTTTTATTGTAACAGAAGAGTAAATAAAGGATTAGTCAAATTTCCTTTGTAGCCAAGTTAAGACACGTGTAAGTCGTGGCGGCGTTTTCTGATTTTTAACCAATGTTATGACTGGCTGTATTGTGTTACTGTGTTCCTGCATGTAGGTGATTAATGTTTTAGTGTGCCATCACTCAGCCAATGAGAAGGCTTTGAAGCTGCTTAAGTGTAATTTGATAATTAGCTAGGTTTACAAATTACAACAGGTAAACCAGGATCCGGTTATCATGCAATTTTAAAATGTCTTAATTCGGATCCGAACTGTATAACCAGGATCCGGTTATTTGGATATTTGGGATAATTTTTAAAATTAGTGAGTAATATGGTGATAACACTATTTCCAAAAGAGTAATTGCAATGAATAATACCATTAACATACAAAATCTAGTATCTAACATGGATAAACCATAATGTATTATCTAACATTTTGTCCCATTGAATTTCTTGTTATGCCTTTTTGGGAAAACTCATGTTTTTTTATCCCACAATATTACAATTATTATTAAACGAATAAAAATCAAATTAAAAAACTTTATACAAACCTAACTTAAGGAGATTTTCTCTCTTCACCTAATTTCTTAGCCGCCTTGACCAATTCTGAGAACTCAATCGGTCTCTCCGATTACAACGTTCCTCTCTTTTATCATATTTCTTCTAATTTTTATATTTTATCTTATTAGTCTCCAGTTTCGATTTTCCTTCATAACCTTTGGTGATAATATCCGACGATTGTTCCGATGAAAGATCAAAATTACCTCAACGATTGTTCCGTTTTGGTCGCCAGCCAGTGGGGAACACGGTGACTCAGTACTGCTTCGTCAAATACTATATTGCTGTCATGAAATTTCTCGACAAAAATCATCTCTATCTGCAAACGATAGTCAACTATTCAAGATCCACACATAGTTGACTACACAAAACAGAAATTCAGAACATATAGTCAGTTATTCGGACATCTTCTTGGTGTTGCGACACAGCGTCATTCTAGTTATCAATCGTTACCCTCTCGATCTGCAAACAGTAGTAAACTATTCAAGATCCACACATAGTTGACTACAAAAAAACATAAATTCAGAACATATAGTCAGCTATTCTGACCTCTTCTTGGTGTTGCGACACGACGTCATTTTTCTTCTCAATCGTTACCCTCTTCACCTGCAAACAATAGTCAACTATTCAAGATCCACACATAGTTGACTATACAAAACACAAATTCAGAACACATAGTCAACTATTATGCACTTTTCTTTGTGTTGCGACACACAGTCATTTTTGTTCTCCATATGCAAAAGATAGTCCACTATTCAACGGCCACAAATAGTTGACTACAAAAGAAAACAAAAAATCAAAGAATATAGTCAAGTATTCTGACCTTTGATTGGTTTTTCGACAAGGCTTCAATCTTCTTCTCCGTCGTCCCGCTCTAATTTTTCTTGTAGACAACTGTGACTTATGCCGGGGAAAATAAGCTCCCTTTATATAGCAACAACCTCGAGAATCATTCCCTTTTTAATGTGCAAATTAACAAAAAAATTTCCCCACGATTTCATCTTCCTTGATCACATAATCTGAACATTCAAAAATAATATGGGTTTCTTTCCTCAATCAAAACTATACAGCTCCCAAATCATTGTTTTTCAATCAAGATCTCCATAAATTTCTTCTATTTATCCTCAATTACATCTCCAAAAATCAATAGAAATCGTATCTCGAGATACGATTAATGCGAATCAATATCACTCCCAAATCAAATATACGTTTTTACTGCTTTCAATATTTAATCAGATTTAATTTTTACTATTTTCCTTAGAAATAAAGCAAGGATATTTTCGTCCAAAAATTATTTCTCTCAATTAGTTACCGAAATTCCGTTTTAGTCTTGTTAGTTACCTAATTATCACCACCAAAGATATTATTAGCCTAATTAACCCTTTCCAAAATTATCAAATGAATGATGTTTATCATCTTTTTATATAGTATCATTTCAATTTTTTTATTATAATAGATAATCGGATAATTATCTTTATCATTGTTCGTTCAAACAAACTCAAACATAATATCAATTACTTTTATGATCCAAAAAGGGTGATAATAATGAGATCGACTTATACTTAGGCCTACTTATACTGATGAGTGAACAAGGACTCAAAACAAAAAGCAAAAGGCCAAAACTTGTGTAGTTTAGAACTCAAAAGTATACAAATTCTTTAAGCATAGATACAATATATGAACCGTTGCATTTATAAAGTAGAAAAACTGTAAAACGACAAAACTCATCTGGTTTTTTCTTGTTTAGTAAGGCAAAAAATATGAAAATTAAGAAAAAATAATCTGAAAGAAGAGAGAAAAAAACCCTATCATTTCAACGGCTCTAACTGAATTTCCATTCTCCCTCCTCCATTGTCATCATCTTTATCTCTGAAACCTCCTCTTGAGTCTATAAGATCAATCGAATCATCTTCTTCTACATTCCCTAATACCCAATTCCCTCTGCTCACATTCCTTGCTTTTCTCCTTCTGCGTTCCCTGTACTCTAAATACGCTACTGTAACCGCTCCTAGGATCACCCATAACCAGAGTGCCCAGTTTAGCCCGTCCACGTTTTCCGCCCCATTTCGTTCTCCCAAATGTTTCATTCCTGTGAAGAGCGCAACAACTCCAATTACAACAGCTGATTGACCGACGATCGAATGAAAATACTCCCAGATTAATCGCCTCGAAGAGATTAACTCTCCTTGAGCGGGTTTCGCAGGCCTTAGCCAAGCGTTCACGGGCTGCGCGCAAGCCAAAACTATGGCTGTGAAACCGAACTTCACGTGTGTTGAACTGAAGCTGAAGCCGTTAAGTTCAGCTACTGCGAAGAGGAGGCCGAGGAAGACAATGGCTAGTCCAGAACACTGAAGGTACATATGGATCTTGAACCAGCCATCGCCTTTGATGTGTTTCAGGTATCTAGCAGATAATATCCCTCCGGGAAGTAGGATTCCCCAAGCAAGAAACATCATGAATCCGTGAACCCCTAAGACCGGTCTTAGATCTTGTTCGGCTTCTGCAGATCCACGTGTCAGCATTACACGGACAGGTCTCTGACTTGTAACCGAGTGCATGTTTCTCTCAGTTAACTGATTATCTGTCCATTTAGCACCCATTGCCCATATAACTTTAAGAGGAGTTGTGGGATCGATCATATTCTTACATTCGGGTTTATCTCGATGACTGCAGGACGGTTTCATGGGACGGGTAAACTCCAGCGTGATGATTCCCTCTTCAGATTTGCATCTCACATATGTCAGATTCTCGGTTGTGGGATGCACAGCGGAAGCGGATGCTCCATCAATCCAGTAAGTATTTACATGCCCTGTTCCGTTTCTATCAAACCAACCAACATAAGCAAAACTGTTTGCCATTTCGCTACCGAAACCAATTGCAAGATATCCGCTCTTCTTCTCGCCACGAGCTGCAATAGATATTGAATCCCCTACTATGGTCCAAAAGAACTTAACTTGCTGATCATCTAGATTGACACTGTTGTTGTACATATCCGAAAGTCCCCCATCAACAACCTGAACCTTCCAGCCCATTTTCTCTTGAAAAATCGAGTGATAATAGAGTTGGTCAGGTGTATTTCTATTAGGAGACCAAACCAGCTCGAATGGACTCGCCAATACTCCATGGGTTTCTTGCCCACCCGCATAGATCGTCTCAGTTCTGTTCCTTAGAGAAGCGTTACCACCAAGAAAATCCGAAGTTATGTAGAAAGAAACGTCGTGTCCTGCTTCTACTGAAAACTTCACAGGAACCCCTCTTTCCACTTTCAAGACCGGCGCTTCTTTCTTGTTAATATACAGCACCTTCGAAGGGTTTGGAGGGTTTGGATAATGCACAGATGGTCCAGCCGTGACAACAAGAGGCGCGTTGGCATCAGCAATGATCACATACTGATCGTACTTATTTTCTGCACCCAATGGTCCCAAACACTCATCAACATGATCTGAAAGATTAAGTGAAAGATGCCCGTAGTTTTCTGATTCCACACCACCGTGATTCTCGGGAAGATAGTAAGGATTAATAACATCTGGTGGTTTAATCACCCCAAGTGCCCAAATAACAGTCAGCTTATCAGTTGCATTCACAGGAAAATCATACCTGTTATCACTATCATTCAACGGTCTCCTATACCTAACAAACGAAACTCTATCTATCCTATGCCCGTATACCAGTTTCGTGTTATTCACCGAAGAACCAACCGAATCTGATCCATCATCATACACAGAGTCAGGACAAACCCCAGAAGCAAAACCAACCTTGACAGAGCACACACTAGACTTTGTGATATAAAAATCATCAGCGAAAGGGAAACCATCCTCTCTAATCCCAGTAACCACAACATCAGCATTCAACATAAGGTTCGATGTAGCATTCGGACTAGCCCAACCAAAAGCCATGTAGTTCAGTAAACCAGTCGTAGCCTCTAAACCAATATCAACATAACCTTCCTCTACATTCAAACTCCACCTAAGCCTATACTTTTCCGAAAGCTTCTTGCAATTATCAAACATAGTAGGAGCTTTATAAAGCTCACTGTTATTCAATTTCCCCGGAGCAGCAACATCTTTGCTCTCTGAAGGAGGTGATTCAGTTTTCGCCGCTTCCGTCGTATTCGAGAGCAGAACATGCCCAAAATCAGATGCAGTATGTAAATCCCAAACAGAAACCACACCTAACTTATCCCAAGTAACATTATCCAGCAAATGAACAATGAAAGATTGGTTATTGAATGTTTGATTAAGCTTATGATCAGAGATAACGAATCCATCATTGGTCATATTCTCGAAATCAGAAGACATTGCACCATACCAATGAACATCAGAGCCAGAAAGCATATCGAAACGAGAAACCCTAAAGGAACAATCATCAACGATAGTGAAAACCCCACGAAGCTGGTGTTGTAACATCTTGAACTCAGACTCGTACCCAATCAAAGAACTCGAATTTGAACATGGTTCTGCATTTACAAAGAAGAGGAAGAAACCCAACACTAGAGACCCAAGAAAAACGGGTCTTTGATCACACATGATGATGGGTATAATTGAAACTCAGAAATAAAACCAAACCCAGATCTGCAAACACAGCATATATCAACTCCAAGTAGCTTCTGATCTGAAATCAAATCACAATCGCGATCAACAAACACTAGAGAGAGAGAGAGAGAGAGCTATAGAGTAAAGAGCGCAATGAGATTTTTACCTCAGATTTGCTAAACAGATCTTTGAAAACATGAATGGATCTATACAGATCCGTGCCTCGGAGAGATATTATCGATTGAAATCTGAAAAAGGTTTCGTTTTTGTTTCCCGATAACTAAACAAGTTTAATTATCGCAATACTTGTACCAAGAAGAGACGGCAACGACGCTTAGTTATGAATTAGTAAGATTTAAAGTGGTTAACATCGCTGTAGATTAAGATTTGTTACTTAAATAAAACTTTATATTATGATTGTTGAACTATTTCGTGGTAATCTTCTTAAAGTTTTGACTTTGGTTACGTGTATACATACAGCCAAGTGTTATCATTATCAGTCCGTCCGAATCAGATCTTTAATAAAACGTTAATTTCTTTTTACTTAAAACTTCTTGAAATATTGGTATATTTTTGTCTTTATTCGTTTCATTTCTTTTTTTGTTTGTTTAATTTTCCAAAATAAAATGAAAACGAATAAGAAGGTGTTATTAGTTGTATATTTTAACTGATTTATAAAAAATTTATAAAATTTTAAAATATTTAGATATTTGTATGTTTTATTTTATATTTGATTCTTCAGTTTTTAGTATGGAAATCTTAAGGAATTAACTTGAATGATCAATGAAGTTACAAAACTATAAGGAATTTCTTTCATCATATAGTCCATAACATAAATAAACGGTCTTAAATTTGGGCTATCTACCAAACGTCAAATGTTTGCTAGATAGCCCAAGTTCCATGCTCAACCATGAATACTTAGAAAACCGATGCTAAGACGGAACTACGTTAGTCGAAGAATAAAGTGCGCGTAGAAAATTTTCCAACATTCTCTCAAATGTCCGCAAAAGCTTAACAATGCAACAACTTTTTTTTTTGACATCTAAATAGCTTATATTGATAACGGGATGAAATAACAGAAGATTCAAACCGGAAAGAGATAAACCCAACCGTAGCATTGTCAAAACGGATACAAAGTTTAGAACCTAGAGCCCAAAATAGGGAAACGAGGTCTTAAACGAAACCGATAGACAAAGCAAAGCAAGATATCACAACACCAAGTAGTACAACCGATCACGCACAAGAGAACCTTAGATCCACCAAGGATCAAAGCTGTAGCTAAGCATAAATTGGAAGACACCATGAAAACTCTGAAGAAAACAACCACCAACAAGATAAAGAACCAACCGAACACTCGAAGAGTCTCCAAATGGTATTCAACAAAACTGAAACGACCCCACCCGTTTTTTTTTTAAACATTAAACCCTTGGTTTCGGATTAGCATTCCCATAAATGCTATCCTCAACAACCAAGCAAGTCACACAGACAAACAACAACGGATAACTAAACAATTTAAACCAACCAAATAACTAATTCCATTAACTAAACCGGTTCAACAATAACAATTCCAAAACAACAGATTCCACAATCCAGCAACCTAACAGTGGTTCTAAAACCACAAATGAAACAACACAAGCACGAAACTCGAGACCCTAGATCATCTCCCTCTTCGTAGCCGTGATTCCACGATCACAATTTGCCTTTACCTGCATCACATGGGAAAAAGAGATGCGTGAGTATCATCACAAATACTCAGTGAGACGGTCATCCCATCTACGACTACGCACTCAGGCACGATGGACCGCTCAGGCAACATACAACAAGCAACACACAAACACAAGGACAAAGGCTCAACCACAACCAAAACAGGCAGGCCTGTCGATCGACACTACCACTAGGTGTCGATCGACACCCCCTGTACATGCATGTCGATCGACACACCCTCTAGGTGTCGATCGACAGCTCCTGTACAACCCTGTCGATCGACACTACCACTAGGTGTCGATCGACAGGCCTGCGCAGAATCCTGGGAAATCGATCATAATCCTCTCGGATCGATTCCTCATCTGCGTCAACACGAAACCTGCACAAAAATCACAATCCACACGCAACAAACACAATCCACAGTCTCAAACAAACATCACAAGATCAAATCACAAGTTCCAACCTATCAACAATTAACCCTAACAAATCCACCGGCCCAGAAGCCATGGTCACGCACTCACCTTGAATAATCAGATAGAAACTGGTAGAATTGAGGCTAGATACGAAATCCACGATAATCCCTACGAAAATCTACTCCAAATCACTCAAGAATTGAAACCCTAATCCACAAAAACTCACAGGAACAAGAGAACTCCTCACAAACTCTTTTCTGCTGATTTTAGGGACTTTAGTTCGCTCAAATGCGGCCAAAAAACCTTATAAACAAAACCCTAGGTTTCCCCAAACCGGCCTGGTCCAATCGAACGACTAAAATCGAACCAGACAAACTGACCTAAAAAGGCCCTGTCGATCGACATACACCACGTGTGTCGATCGACAGCCCCTCCATTTTCCTCAAAAAATAGTCCACGAGCGTCACAATTCTCCCCCACTAAACTGGATTCGTCCTCGAATCCTCAAACACAGCCCACTAAGCTACCACGTGGCCAACCTGCCAGTATCACAGGAGACTACATCTCCCAGACCTTCTTGAGGCTAACATTCGTCCTATGCATATAGACCCGTCTACGACATTGAATCGCTCATAGCTCATAACCATACCCTCTGACTCTCGGGATCGTCACCCCTCAAGTCCTCGGTGCCTCGTATCAACCCAGCTCAGTCCACGCAGTCCTGACGATGTCTGATACGACTATCTCCATACCCCTCAGCCTTCAGAACACATAGTCCATCAAACTCTCGGTATGCAGGGAACCCACACATCCCCTGGAGAGACACAACTCTCAAGATCTGCCAGAAATCACAATCTCCAAAAAAAGCTATCTCCATATCCTCACGTCCCCAGTCCACGCAGTCCTGGCGAATGATCGATATGCAGGGAACCCACACATCCCCTGGATGATCCAACACTAGACGTCTAAATGCACCTCTGACCAGAACCACCTCCCAAGGTCTCAACATGATACTCCCAACCCGGAATACCATCACAACATGATCTCACAGATCACCCGGACCATCCCTCACACCGGATGTCCCTGCAGAGTCTCTCCGGAACTAGACAGTTCTAACCACCGTAAAACTTCTATTCCGAGACTCTATCACACACACCCGTTAGAGTTCCTACCGAAACTGGCAAGTTCTATCCACAATAAAACTTTCATTTCGAGGTTCTCTAACCACAAACACATGACTAACAAGTCACAAACAATAAGAATACACATCTTATTAAACTAGAAAAAATATCATAATCATTACAACTTAATGAAAATATAAAAAATCCAACACCAAAACCTCACCACGCGCGGTGACCACAACACAGAAAACCGAAAACTAGAAAACCACAAAGAAAAACGAAATCACTCCTCGGCTTACTTCTCGAACCACTTCATGAACTTCGTTTTCATCTTTGCCTCTGGTTCCCAAGTCTCCTTCTGAACACCGTCACAGTCCCACAAGACACTCAACAACGGCACTCTCTTCCGGCGCAGAACCTTGATACTTTTCTCAAGAATCCTAACCGGCCTCATCCCAACAGTCAGATTAGGCTGAAGATATGCGGGAATCGTAGCGACTACCTCCTCAGATGCATGCAAACATCTCCTGAGCTTCAAAACGTGAAACACATCATGGAATTTCTCCATAATCGGAGGCAGCTCCAACCGATAAGCAACTGGTCCCAGACGTTCCACAACCCGGAATGGACCCATGTACCTCGTACTCAGCTTATTCTCGAATATGGACATGTTCAGACCCCACATCATAGCCATCTTGAGATACACTCGATCTCCGACTGCAAACTCTAACTCTTTCCTTCTCCTATCGGCATAACTCTTCTGCCGATCCTGAGCTTCTTCATGTTCAGCTTCACAACACGGATCTTCTCCGTCTTCTCCTGAACAAAATATGCACCAATGATGCTCCTCTCCCCCACTTGGGTAAAACATAGCGGAGTACAACATGGCCTCCCATACAACACCTCAAAAGGAGCCATACTAATACTCGCCTGGAAACTGTTGTTATATGCGAACTCCTCGAAACCCAAGTGATCCGCCCAATGACCACCCCAATCTAGCACGCACATCCTCAACAGATCCTCAAGTGTCTGAATCGTCCTTTCGGACTGCCCATCCGTCTGCGGATGATTAGCTATACTCATGTGCACCTTAGTGCCCATCGCAGCCTGAAAAGCTCTCCAGAACACTGAAGCAAACCTCGGATCTCTATCCGACACAATACTCGCTGGCACGCCATACAACCTCAGAATTTCCTTAACATACTTCTTAGCCAATACCTCAGCTTCATCTGTCTTCTTAATGGCCAGAAAATGTGCTGACTTAGTCAGTCGATCCACTATCGCCCAGATCGCGTCATAGGTCTGAGAAACCGGCAACCCTACTACGAAATCCATGGTAATCATGTCCCACTTCCACTCTGGAATGGGTAAACTCTGCAATAACCCACTAGGAACCTGATGCTCAGCCTTCACCAGCTGACAAACATTGCACGCCGCAACCCAATCTGCCAGATCTCTCTTCATCCCGACCCAATGATAAAACCGCTTCAGATCCCGATACATCTTAGTCGCTCCCGAATGAATCAAAAACTTGCTCGCATGAGCTTCTCTCAGAATTTCCTGCCTCAAGTTGCCATCTTTAGGAACACAGACTCGTCCATGCACTAAGATTGTCCCGTTGGCAGAAACCTGATACTCGGAACCAGCAGCCTTAGAGAGATCAATCAGCACCTGATCCTTCTCCTGAGCTACTCGGATCCTGCTCCAAAGATCTGCCTGATCCGCTGCCGGTAACCCCAATGGTTCCTCTGAAGTAACACACAAGCTCAAAGTACTAAGCATGCTCACCAGATTCTCCACATCCCGCTCCTGAGATGAATCATACCGCCTCCGACTAAGAGCATCTACCACAGTGTTAGCCTTACCAGGATGGTAAACAATGTCCAAGTCGTAATCAGCCAACAACTCTGACCATCGCCGCTGTCGTACATTCAAGTTCTGCTGAGTAAAAAGGTCCTTCAGATTATGATGATCAGTGAACACCTGAACTCTGCCACCATACAAGTAAGACCTCCAGATTTTCAACGCGAAGATCACTGCAGCAAACTCCAAGTCATGAACATGATAATTGCCTTCGTGCTTCCTCAACTGCCTCGAAGCATACGCAATCACCTTACCCTGCTGCATCAGCATACAACCCAAACCGACTCCCGAAGCATCTGTATACACCACATAAGGCTCACCCGGTTCATGCAACGCCAATACTGGTGTACTAGTCAGCTTCGTCTTCAGCTTCGCGAAACTCAGCTCACAATCAGCAGACCACACAAAAAGAACCTTCTTCGTCATGGACTGAGCCATACTCGCAAAACCTTTAACGAATCTCCGATAATAACCTGCCAACCCAAGAAAACTCCTGATCTCAGTAGCATTCCTCGGTCTAGGCCAATCTCGGATAGACTGAATCTTCGCCGGATCCACAGAAACTCCCTCTGCAGAAACGATGTGACCCAGAAATCCCATCTCTCTCTACCAGAAACTACACTTGCTCAACTTCGCAAACAGCTTCTGTTCCCGCAACATCTCCAGAACTCTCCTCAGATGTACCTCATGCTCCTCAAGACTCTTCGAATACACCAAAATGACATCGATGAAGATGATCACGAACTCATCCAGATACTCCTGAAAAACTCCGTTCATCAACCTCATAAATGCCACCGGTGCATTCGTCAACCCGAATGACATAACTACAAACTCAAAATGACCATACCGAGTCCTGAAAGCAGTCTAACATCTGCTTCGTCAATCGGAATCTGGTGGTAACCGGATGCCAAGTCAATCTTGAAGAACCAAATAGCCCCTCTCAACTGATCTAACAACTCATCAATTCTCGGAAGAGGATACTTGTTCTTCACAGTGACTCGGTTAAGCCCTCGATAATCGATGTACAACCGGAAACTACCATCTTTCTTCTTCACAAACAACACCGGTGCTCCCCACGGTGGAGTACTTGGTCGAATGAAATCCTTCTCCAACAAATGTTCCAACTGCTTCTTGCCAACTATGCTGGAGCCATTCGATAAGGCGCCTTAGACAACGGTGTCGTTCCGGGCTTTAACTCAATCGTGAAAGGATCGGACCGAGACGGCGGTAATCCCTGCAACGACTGATAGACATCTTCGAAATCCCGAACAACCTGAATATCTCTCACAACAACCCCACCAACAGCCTCCGGCATTACAATCGTGGCCAAGTAAGCCTCACAACCTTTCTCAATCATCGCCTCAGTCTGGACAAGTGAGATCACGAGACTACCTGAAGTCGGTCTCACTCCTTGATAAACCAACCTACCACCTTCACGTTCAAACACCACTCGACCCCGGTGACAATCCAGATGAACTCTGTACCGATTCAACCAATCCATGCCCGGGATAACATCGTACAACTCCACCGGACTAATCACCAAGTCTGCTGGCATCAACTCACCCGCTACCAAGACATCTATATCCTTTGCCCGACCATGAGTCGCCAGAAACTCCCCTTCAGCAACCATAACCGGTCCAGCCCGCTCACCAGCGTCATTCCGAATACCACTTCTCTCAGCATGATCCGGAGTAATGAAGCAATTCGATGCTCCATAATCAAACAACACGTGGGACTCACACCCTCCCACAAACAAGGTCCCTACACAAACTCATGTGCTAAGCAACCTAACTTTCTATCACAAGGCAAACAATCCGAAATAAACACCAAAATTCTACACAACTGAATTTACAAAGTCTGGATTAGAAGGTTTTCCTGAGATCGGCCTCGAGCTCGGCTCACCCGGCGCTGCAATAGCCGGCGGACGCTGCATCGCCGCAATTTGTTCCACAGGCTGCACTGCCCCATACTGCCCTACTGGCTGCACAACTGCCACTGCCATCTGCTGCAACTTGGGACAGTTCAACCTGAAGTGCCCCGGCACTCCACACTGATAGCACGACCGAGTCACTCGAGCCTCGCTCTGCTCAGGGCAGCTCACCTTCTTATGATCCAAACTACAACAACCAAAACATCCTCGACCACTCTGCCCCGATCTCGAAGTGTCTTCCCACTTCCTCTTCTGTCCCTGCGCAGGCTTGCCGCCCTTTCTAGGACCTACCTACTGCATCTGCTGCTGAGGCCTCCGAGGCTGAACAGCTGGAACAAGTACCGCAGTCTGCTCCCTCAGATCCTCCTCGATCTGTGCAACCATAACCACCAGCTCCACTCTGAAACCGAACTTGATGCCTCTGCACCGAGTCCTCAAGTCTGGCCGGAGTCCCTTCACGAACCTCCGAATCTGAACCTGCTCATCCTCCAGACTCCTACCAGCATAACCCAATAGTCGGTTAAACTCGGCGTCATACTCTCGAACCGACATCGAGCCCTGAGTCAACTCCAAGAACCTCGCCTCTAGCCTATCACAGTCCGAGCACGCCTCGCTGCCACACCCCTCCACCAGAGATGTACATCACCGTCCAAATAATGGACTGCCAGATAGACCATGTATCCCTCTGGACACCTTATCGAGCGAAAGTTCTGCTCCATCCTCATCCGCCACTCATCAGCATCCTCAGGCTTAGCACCTCCTACAAACGAACCAGTACTGATCCTATGCATCTGCTCCATCATCCGGATAAAAAACGGAACCTCCTCAGCAACCGCAGCCCTCGGCTGCACCTCTGCCACTCGTGGCAACACAGGAGCCTTCACTGGCACCGCACCCGGTAACCGCTCCAACAACTGCCTCAACAGGTCAGCCAGACGATCATCACCAGCAGGGGCTACACCCGCGGCCACACCCGCAACCCCAGCTCTGTGAACTCCACCAGCACCACCAGCCTCAACAGGACCCAAACCAGCCCCAACAGGACCCACACCGGCCCCAACACTGGCAGTCACACTGGCGGACTGACCATCATGCAAAGTCTGCTGAATTGTCGCAGCCCCATGCGTAGAACTCTAAGCTTCACTCACGACTGGCTCATCTACAAGTCCTCGACCTCTACCTCGGCCTCCTCGGCCCCCACGCCCACGCCCTCTAGATGTCCTAGCCATCTCACTGCACTCACAAGAAAGACCAAAAACACGACACCAAAAACACACTTACCGTGGAATCTCTTTGAAGGCTCGAAGGAAGATGATCTAGATCCCCCAAACCCATACAATTGCAAATTTACCAATTTCAATCCTAACTGTTCTAGCCCGTCCTAAAACCGTAAGGGCTCTGATACAAAACTGAAACGACCCGACCCGTTTTTTTTGTTGTAAACATTAAACCTTTGGTTTCGGACTAGCATTCCCATAAATGCTATCCTCAACAACCAAGCAAGTCACACAGACAAACAACAGTGGATAACTAAATAATTTATACCAACCAAATAACTAATTCCATTAACTAAACCGATTCAACAATAACAATTCCGAAACAACAGATTCCACAATCCAGCAACCTAACAGTGGTTCTAAAACCGCAAATGAAACAACACAAGCATGAAACTCGAGGCCCTAGATCATCTCCCTCTTCGTAGCCGTGATTCTACGATCACAATTTGCCTTTACCTGCATCACATGGGAAAAATAGATGCGTGAGTTTTATCACAAATACTCAGTGAGACGGTCATCCCATCTACGACTGCGCACTCAGGCACGAGGGACCGCTCATGCAACATACAACAAGGAACACACAAACACAAGGACAAAGGCTCAACCACAGCCAAAACAGGCAGGCCTGTCGATCGACACTACCACTAGGTGTCGATCGACACCCCCTGTACATGCCTGTCGATCGACACACCCTCTAGGTGTCGATCGACAGCTCCTGTACAACCCTGTCGATCGACACTATCACTAGGTGTCGATCGACAGCCTCCGTGCTCGTCTGTCGATCGACACACCTCGTGGTTGTCGATCGACAGGCCTGCGCAGAATCCTGGAAAATCGATCATATTCCTCTCGGATCGATTCCTCCTCTGCGTCAACACGAAACCTGCACGAAAATCACAATCCACACGCAACAAACACAATCTACAGTCTTAAACAAACTTCACACGATCAAATCACAAGTTCCAACCTATCACCAATCAACCCTAACAAATCCACCGGCCCAGAAGCCATGGTCACGCAATCACCTTGAATTATTCAGATAAAAACTGGTAGAATTGAGGCTAGATACGAAATCCACGAGAATCCCTACGAAAATCTACTCCAAATCAGTCAGGAATCGAAACCCTAATCATCAAAAACTCACAGGAACAAGAGAACTCCTCACAAACTCTTTTCTGCTGATTTTTGGGACTTTGGTTGGCTCAAATGCGGCCAAAAAGCCTTATAAACGAAACCCTAGGTTTTTCCAAACCGGCCCGGTCTAATCGAACGACTAAAATCGAACCAGACAAACTGACCTAAAAAGGCCCTGTCGATCGACACACACCAAGTGTGTCGAACGACAGCCCTTAACAAGCCTGTCGATCGACATACACCACGTGTGTCGATCGACAGCCACTCCATTTTCCTCGAACGCATCTTCTTCAAATAAAAATCCACCAATACGCACACCAGAACAAACCATCCACACTTAGAGACCACATAAGAGAGCAACAACAACAAAACAATCCTCTAAAAACAAACCAGATGCAGACAAGGATCGATCAGCTAGAAACCGGAGCAGACCAAAGGCACGAGAGGCCCATACACTATACCTCAACTTTGGAGCAGCACCAAGAGACTAACCATCTTCAGTCGAAACAACAACAAATACAAAAATAAGGAAATGAGACAGAACATCCGAACCAACACACTCCAAAAGACTTGACTTGTCAAACGATCTAAACGGAGTTGCTACAAACCTAGGAAACCAAACCAGAACCAAGCAAACTAGACTTGCCAAGACACAAACCATAACCAAGACTTGTGTCCAAAGAGAGAGACAAATCCATCTCTATAAACCACCAACAAAGCCAACACAAGAGGAGTCACGAAACGGAATAAGATATGAGAGGAAGAGAGGACGGTGAAGCCTCTGCCAGAGAGATGACCAATTCCGAGCCACCGATGTCTTCAAGTCGGCGATAACACCTAGAAAAAATGCTCTCCAACACACCGAAGCAAAAACATCAATCAACAAACCCACGAGATTAACCTTAACCACCTATGAAACTCCTAAAATCAAGATCTACCCTCAAACAAAACTGGCGAGGAGAAAATCTACTCACAAAACCGAAATCTGTCTTCATAGATCTGGCTTTACCGGAGCAAATCCGCCATAAACCCTTTGAGCATACCAACCTGAGCCACCACCGACACTCAGCAACGCCTTCCTTAGACCAAGACAAGCAACAATCAGCGATGGAAATGAGAAGAAACAAATCAAGCCGGAGAAATCTTGGAGAAAGCTAAACAAAAGATAAAAGAGAGGGAGAGAGGGGACTCCTCTCCGGTGCCGACTAGAATTTCCGGCCACCGAAAAGAGAAACGGAGATGATGATTTGTTAACGGCGGCTAGGTTAAAGGTTTGGGAGAAAGAAGCCTCTCAAAGGCCTGGTATTGTCAACAATGCAACAAAATCTAGTTGATCTTGATTTCTTCACGTACATCACGATGCCATTTCAAGAAATAATATCCTAGGATACCATGCGTATTAGATAGATTTGGACACGTTCACCAGCGAAATTAATAAATCCACATGAAAATTGAAAAAAAAAACACCGGATATAGAACCTATTTCCTAGAAAATAACACTATATTATGACAGAAGAAACGACTACAGAAACGACTACAGAATCGAACCGACCAAAAATGAAAAGATGATAGGAAAGAAAAATCTAGAACTAAAATGATGGTCCATATTTTGGTGAAAACAACATGATCGAAAGGAAAAACTGAAAACTCCAAAGGAATTACCACGTAATATTAGCTCTGCGTATATTTGGTCTTCCTCTGTCGATGGTGATAGTGATGATGTCTCTTTTAATATCTCCTGAGAAAGACACACGGATGTCTCATCGCCATCATTTCCACGACAAACGCCGAAGACCAGTGACAATCCCTCCCGAAGAAGGAGAAGGAACAAAGAAAATCCATAAAAATTAATATCATATTGATATTACCTCACTACATTATTATCATGTTTGGTTCACATACATGACCAAGTCCTCAATATTCTGAGGCTCTTTACTCAGAAGAAAAATCAAAGAGATACGGAAGAGCCTTCCTTAAAGTCAATAAAACAAATTCGAAAACAGCACTAAATGGGACAAACCAAACCACTATTGAAAAGGTCAACTTTTCAAGGGTTGTGCACAAGAACTTGCACACGCTTCGATATTCTCTGCAACATCTCAGCTCCAGCAAGAGCCACCATCATTAGAGCTTTCTCCAATCCTTTTGTCACGCGAAGGTCAATTCTTTCCAACACAGCCCCAACTCCACGACCAGACCTAATCAAATACTTGAGCACGTTTAGCTCGTTAGAGCCACCACCAAAGTTATTAACCACTATAACCTTAAGAGTCTGCCTCAAACACTTGTAACTTATGTTTTGAAGCCAGTATGTTTTTGGATCAATCCCCGCATATGTTATAGACGTCTGCAAAATATCAAATGGAAATTCATAAGTCCTAACAGTATAGTCAAAAAATAGTATCCATGCTAGTTTAGTATTATCAAACTACCTTGAAACGGCTTGGAGGAAGAATATCAAAAGTGAGTGTTTCCAAGTCCGGGTAATTATTGAGAAGAAGCCTTATCCCTCAAACTCCTTTGGGTGCATCCTCGTTCTCAGCACCAAATGTTGTGTTTTCAACGGTTGAAGCATATGTTCCTGATGTGTAGCTCCTGGAGTCGCCTTGCATAAGAATAAAAACACACATGTTACTATCAAAATTACATACCAAAAATCTTTATATACGAAAATTTAAAGTAGTAGCACCTTGCATAACAATAAAAATACATTCTAACAATATAATATATACTTTTATAAAAAAAAAACAATATAATATATATACAACAAATTAAAGTACTAGCTTTAAAGTATTCGGTTTAGGAATTTACATATTCAAACTACATAGTCTATATGTTTTTTATTCACTTAGGTTACTATTAGTATCCTACCGGGCGAAAATCATATTCGACTTAATTACTGGTTAGGAAAAAAATATCATCCTCTAGTGGAACTATTCAACTATTAATGCACGCTTAACCTAATTATTCATAACAATTAACATCTAATATGTGTTTTGTCAATAGTAACATCTTCACTATAGTCCATGGGCTTCGACAAAATGACAATAACTAAGGCTTTTTTTTCTTTTTCTTTTTTCCTTTCTTTCGAAGTCCTACAAGGAGAAACTATAGCATCGAAAAATGGTAAAAGAGAGAGCTCGTTTTGCTATCAAGGTCTATAACTTGGTTAGTTCAGTGATGCCTCGATGAGATGGATATTTATTAGGTTAAAATTTATACGGAATGCTGAGAAATTTTAAGCGACAGTTTTCCAAAAAGTAGGAGCCGTTGGGTTTGGAGCTCAATAACATTTGGTCTCGGTTCGAGAACGGGTAATAGCCGAGTTCCGGTCGATTTATTAATGACTCAACAACAAAGACTCTTATACATTTAGGGGGTTTTACGTATCCTTTAATCCTCATAAGTCTTAACTTCTAATGTCCGAGAAAACCTCTTACAGCTCAAGAATTTCCATTGTCGAATTTCTTGAGACTTCTGTTTTTAGTATATAGCATTTGCATATGAGAACGAAGACACACGTAATGTTTTGTACTTTTGTTATTATTGTTACCAAATACATAGGCCCACTTAGTTTATATTATAAGGCCCATTATATCGATTCGTAATGTCATTATTCGTGCATTTGTTCCTCGTTTCGGTTATATCGGTCTGTCTCGGTTTCAGCCGATTTTAACCAGATCCAACCCGCTATAAAACCGATACACATAAGGGTATAAAACAGCCAAATCTGATTTTTCCGATACCGATCGGTTTTATCCATACCCGTTCGATTTATCTGGTTGCCCAACCCTAGTTTTCTTTTCCAAATCTCGATCTCACAAATCGAATTGTACGGCGACGATCTTAGCTCGATTTGTCGACAACGAGGAACCTTCTCTGACAGCGCGATCGACATTTTTGATCGGCGACAGCAAGAACTTGTGGTCGGTGACAGTGAATACGACGACGGATGAGAATGTGAGCATCGATCAAAGAGATTTGTAAGAGATTCAACAATAGATTCAGCGATATCCGTTCTTCTCTCCGTGGTGGTTTGTAATCGATGGCGGCGATATGTAATCGAAAGCGATCTATAATTAGATTTTGGAGCAACGTCGATTCTATCACGATCTCACAAAAAAATCATCATGATTTTCACCAAAATCATCACAATCATGATTGACTCACATATAATCAACCATGAATTGGATCTCTAATTGATTTAGTATGTATTATCAAGCTTTTGCTCATTGGTATGCATTGAAATCCTCAAATCTTCTTCGATCTTTCTCTTGTAAACACAATTGAAGTTGCTGTTGTTGTTGTCAAATTTAGGGCTTTTATAATGAGAATACGATGAGATCCACCAATCCTTTTAACATCATAATATGCAGATTCAAGAAATAGAAGATTCGTGTAGTAGATGCTCCTTGCAAGTACAAGAATAGAAGTATTGAATCTCTCATTTCTAATACATAAACTATGGATGGGTCGCCCTAATTCTCTCTCGACACAGGAGCCGCCGTCGCCGCACAAGATGAGCAGCCTCCACCGAAGCTCTGCCGACCAGGCTTCCCTCTCCTCCTGTAGCACTGCAGCTCCTCCTAGGGCCGAAGCTCTTCTCGACTGGTTCAAATCTCTCGGCCTTCTCTTCTGATTTCTCACATGGCTTGTAGATCTGTTCGGATGGTCGTGGTCTCGAACCTCTTGCCGAGAAATGCTTTGGTCTTGACCGCGAATCTCTCGCTCCCACTGGTACTTATTCCGGCACCAACAGAGCCACCGGATCCGCCTATCCCACCGGATCCGCCACCGCTCTCTTGCTTAATCACTTTCGATTTACCCCTGCAACGTTGTTCCGCTCTTGCCGACTTGGGCATGTCGTTACCGAGCTCGTTATAATCCTCGTCCTCCAAATCGAGCCTGGAGAGACCATTTTCGCTAAGATGTACTTCAATTCACCACTCGCCGAGCTTCAAATCTCCACGCGTGAGGTATCATACTGTAGACTTACCATCTCCTTCACTACCGTATGTTCTAATATCAACCTTGTCGGTAACTCCGGTGAGATATCAGAAGACTAAGCTTCTCCTATGGCCACCTCCTCCGAGCTTCACAGTCCATGTGACTTGTCTAAGCTTTGGTTCCGGTGTGTCTCTGTTCGGGAATATGCCCGAGAATGTTCTTATATTGGGATTGAACCAATACAAGTCATTGGATTGTCCTTTTTAGAAAAGCCTTTTAAGCAATTCACTTGACCGTGTCAAAGCCATATCTTTGGAAGTGATTTGTCTTCAACATTCCCTCTCTTTGAGAGGAGAATTTCATTCGGTTTTAGTACCAAAAATAATATGTCAATTGTTTACCATATTGCTATATTGTGTAGCAACGGAACTCGTCTTGAAGAAGTTCCGAGGTGTAGATTGTCTCTCAAAGTCACAAGCTATGGTGACTATTCTATTGACGCATCCGACGTGGTTGGATTCGCTGTCGTATCTTGAAGAGCTACAACTTTCCGACAATGCCGTGAATGTTCTATTGACGCATCCGATGTCGTTGGATTCGCTGTCGTATTTTGAAGATTTATCTGCTTTAATTTCTACTATTTTCAAGTTTTGTTGTTTTAATCAAGGAGTTTTGTTCACTCCAATTTATCATTGTAATGTTATGGTTTAAGGAATGAGAAAAGAAAGTGTTGCACAAAAAAAAAAAAAAATCTCTCATTTCTTATTCAAAGTTTTGTTTTTCAACAAAGTTCATAAGCAAATTTAATCAGAAATGACCAAACATTTCTTTAAGCATGTTTGATTTGCACGATGAAGCTGTTTTCTTATTATGAACCAAGTGTTAGAAAGCTTTGTATCATATTCACTATATTTGTTTTATGAGGTTGATAATGAGGCTTCATAGCAACATAAGCCAAACTTGGAATTTGTAACATCTCAAATAATCTCTTCCTATATCTTCATTTGTTTCATAGCAACACTAACGACCTTATCCAGCTAGCCAAGTCCATATTTTCTTCTTGTGATGGTATATTCGTTGGTGATTTTCTTGTTAGAAGCCCAGGTAACACCACTCCAAAGCTGTATACAACAGAAAAACTGTGTGCATTTTTTGTATTTGTTATTTCAGGAGCATGGTAATTAGAAGATCAAATGGTAGTATGAGGGAGAAATCTCATGATGGATGTCAAGTAGAAATCGCTGATGCAACGGTAAGTTGTAAATACAACTGAGGGCTATTGTTACATAATCAACATAATTTAAGTGTGTATTCTTTGGCTATTAATGATTTAGGAAGACTTTTTTAAATACTTAAACAACCTTCCTACATATAAATTTTGGAAAGGATGTTAAACATTTAGGAAGGTTTTCTTAAATGCAATGACTTTGCTTTTATTACTAAACTCTTAGGTTGCATAGTTTTAGTGTGTACTAACTATTTAAAAAACCCTTCCAAATTATTTAGAAACACTTCCAAATTATATATTTCAGAAGCATTCCAAGAAGCATTGCTAAATAGTTAAGAAGACCTTCTTAAAACGTATGTAACTTTTGTTTAACAATCCATTTACTACTCTCTAAATACTAAATCCCTTTCTTTTTGGCTTAGGTGAGTGATAAATGCAGTGACGTTGCTGGTAGAAACATTCAATCAAAGACCGTTCACTTTCAACATATTTGTGATGTGGAAAAAGACCTATTTTATGAGTTTTAGATGGTGATTCATATGTAAATGAATCTAATGTTCATGCAGAAAAATAGGTTATATTATTCTTACACAAAATTTCATGATGTATATTCTTTGCTCTTTGATGATTTAGAAAGCATTCCTAAATCACTTGTAACTCTTTATTTTAGCTCATTTTATTCTCTTTTTATATGGCTTAGAGGTGAAGGATAACCATAATGCTCATGTTGGAAGCATCACTCAATCAAAATTCATACACAACAATTAAATGCAGCAGATGAGACAGAGAAAAACACAACAAGGGAACATGCAAAATCCCTATAGGATGAAGCTATATCTTGTGCAATGTCTATGCCAAAGGAGCACACAAGAAAGATATATGAAGATTGATTTTTTATATTAGATTGCAAAGTTTAATTTGTTACAATTTGTAAATGATTATATTTTTTGAGGATACACTTTATTATTTTATTGATTGATTTATGGACTACAGCGAAGTGGCAAACAATAGTGGAGTGACCTTGTAGCTTTCTCTATTTAGGTATTTTAAGAAAGCTTCATGCATGTATTTAGGATAACCTTCTGAATTATGAAGGCTTTCCTAAATAAGTATATATCATGTGCAGGGAATGTAGCATAGGAGTACACAACAAAGGTATATGAAAACTGATTCTTTTCCATGCTATAACTTCGATCATCTTCATAACAAAAAACCATAGTAAGAACTTTCATCAAAAATATACAAGAAGATTATGAACACATTCATTTGTGTGTAACAATAAGTCACAAATGGAACATAGTGACTACTATTAAATAGTTGCATGACTTATGCGTGCATTCTTTGTTTATTAATTATTTAGGAATGTCTTCCTAAATTCGTATAACATCTTTCTAGTTACTAATTTAGGAAACCTTCTTGATTTTGTAGGAAAAATTCATAAATAGTTAGGAAGGCTTTCTTAAAAAATTTATCACATCTGCAAAGCAATGGGAGTCTGATCACATTTTCAAAACAATCAGTGACAACTAAATTTCATAAGATACCATAAAATGAGAGCAAAAATTAATATAACATCATGGCGGATCTCGAGTCAGAGCAAAAAGAGAATTATTTAAAAGAACACGCCACATAATCAAACACGATTTGCTGCTTATCAAATGATGAAGGAAAAATCAGTTGCAATACTCACGTTCAAGCTCTCTAATTTTTTTTTTTGAGTTATTCACATTAGCTTTTAGCACTTGCTCCCTTCTATTAGGCTATACTTTTGAACCTACTAGCAAGGATAATCAATATTGTCCATGGAGTGATACTTGATCTACAACATCATTCAGAAAAAAATGAGGAGATTACTACATATGAATGTTCGTAGACATCTTACTCCCCATAAATATACATACTTAATGAGATTTGGTTGTTTTGCCTTCAAACGAGAATAAGTCTACTAACCACACAAATTTACAAATAACAAGACAATTTTTTACAAAATTTAAAGCCTTTGACTTTTTCTCCTATAGCAAATGACGTTAACAAAATCTAGAGAAATAACATCATAAGCTTCACCAACCTTTGCATTTCTACAAATCTTCCAAAAATCCAACATCTAACTCACATAGTCATTTTAGCAAATAACATCTTTAACATCTAAACCCATATTTTCCAACCAAACCTAAATTGAGAAATAAGAAACCTAGAAACCTCCGTCTCTTGGAATAATGAGTGAGATTACCTATAGATTGAGAACAGAAGCACCACAATCGATCCTAGAAATGAAATTGAGAATGATAGTCACCATTTTGAAAAATTGAGAATCAGCCCAATATAAACAAAACCTAGAAATCAATTTGTATAGAATTTAACTAAAACAGAGTTAAATGAAACCATACCTTGATTTCATTCCTTAACCGGTGACGGGGATCATTCTCCGGCTCCGGCGACGGTGAAGCTTCCCCGGAGTCGATGACGAGAGAGAAGAAGAGACCGATTTGTTTTTGAGATTTTTTTTTCTTTTCTTTTATGTTTTTTTTTAATTCTTTATCTTATCTCATAAAAATGCTATTTTCGTCATTTTGCTTCCAAAATGTGTTATAAGTGAAACATTTCAAAATGTGTGGTATAGTGGGAAGGAAAACTTATTTTAGTAGTATATATGAGAATTACCCAATTTGAAAATTGATAACAAATAGTATCGAAACTTTGGATTTGATCGGTTTAAAAAAATTAAATATTTTTTTGCCTTAACGATCTCCACCGATTTTTTTCCCAAATAAAAAAATGCATTAACTAATAAGATGTTTATTCTGCTTATCGGCAATTTTACAGCGGATTGTAGTCAATCGGAACCCCAATTTTTTTTTATAGCATTGAAAACGGTAAAAAGAGATATAGTTCGTTTTGCAATCAAATCAGCGGCGTGATAAGGTTAATGAAGCAGAAATGAAGTGGAAATTACGTAAACCATTTTAGAGAACGGTGAAAAATTATAAACTGTTTATTTTAAAAAGATTCAACTAGTGATATATGACGATTTTACGTGTTTTATCCTTTGTTATTGATTCATTTATCGAATCAAAGTGTCTTTTTGGAATATTTTATTCTCTCCTCGAGTCTTTACAGGTTTTACAGGTTTTAAGTCATTTTGGAAGAAACAAAAAATTTGGTTGCAACTGGACATATGAAGATGTGGGATCATGTTAATGCTTCTAAAACTTGGTGTTATTTGAAAGTCTTTCAGTGATTGGATTGCGGCGAAATTTGGCTATAAGCCACTTGAGTTAGCGTTCATTTGGATGTTGTTTGAAGTCATCTGGCTTTGATTGGTAGCGGTCATAATAAATGTACCGCCACTTTATAATTTGTAACGCTTTAGATTTTACCAATCACAAAAAACTATACAAAAACTTTATCAACAGTGTTACATTCAGCTTTATTGTACAACTTTATTTATATAGCTTTTTGTATAGCTTTGCAGTATGCTATAAAGCTTACTGCTCCAGTTTACAGCTGAAAAACTTGTACCGCTTTCGGTTACCAATCGGATTCTATATCTTCTTACTTAAACTTCTTGAAGCGATACTGGTATACTTTTGTTTTTATTCGTTTCCATTCTCTTTTGTTTGTTTGTTTTGTTTTTATTTTTCCAAAAGAAAAATTGGAAACAAATTGTTAGTTGTGTATTTTAATTGATTTGTAAAATTTATACAATTTAAAAAATAGAAAAATTCGTATGTTTTATTTTAGATTTGATTCTTGCGTATTTTTAAAATGGAAATCTTTTCAAATTTACTGAAATCTTCTAAAATAAAATTCATAAGTAATTTTGTGTGGTTGAATAACACGTGAGTTAAAATAAAATTTATAAACTATAAAATTAGTAACGCAAGATTTGAACATGTGTTTTAAAATAATAGAACTAATAACTTTAGATTTTGTTTTGATTTCCGAATCCATTAAAATACATAATCCAATAACTATCCCAAATAGTTGTACAAAAAAAAAAATCTAACCATGATATACGATATTTTACGTGATTAGTATATTTCAACTAAAGAACTAAACAACACTACAAAAAAATATGAATTAATTTGGTTAATAATAAAATTGAACTAATTATTTTTTAAATTGTAAATACTACTTATGAAAATGAACAGTTCAGGATTACAAACTGTTAGTGGAACAAATTAATTAGCAAGTCTATGAAAATATGGCCCGATGAAAAAAATAAAATAAAAATAATTGGACCAAGATATAATCGATACACTTTCGAGGAACGTTATTGCGAAACTAAGTGTCCTGAGAAATAGCGATAAATTTCCTAAAATCTTTGTGCAAAGAACAATCGGGAAGTTATAGAAGGAGAAGCAACTTGAATGATCAATGAAGACTATGAAGTTACAAAACTGCTAGGAATCTCTTTCATCCGATGGTCCATAACACAAACAAACGGTCATAATTTTGGGCTAGCTAGCAAACGTCAAAGATTGTCCTCCACGCCCAAATTCCATGCTTAACCGATGCTAAGACCGAACTACGCTAGTCGAAGAATAAAGTGCGCGTAGAAGCTCTTCCAAGATTCTCCCACATGTCGGCAAAAGCTTAACAATGCAACAACATATCCTACAAGCCTACAACCTTACTAGCTCCTCCAAAAACGAAGATGACGCAAGTCACGCAACACGATCATACCCAAAGTCCAAGCAAATTTTGCGTCACTAACAATACATAACTATAGCACTAGATATTAGGTAGCACCGCCCAAACCCATACAATAGAACACAAAAGGAGAAGCGTGAGCTAAATATGCCACCACACAAATGCTTGCACCGAAAACATTCGCTCCTCAAGAACAAGCTAGCCTCGCCGAAGGCAGATTTAGTCGCTGGTGATCTAATCCTCAAATCACGAGCACACTCCCAAACTAAGCAAGCAACAACATAATTCTTTTGTTGGCATATAGATCCAGTCCTTGGAGCTCTCTGAGACGACCAAAGAAAGAAAGCCGTAGCCAACCCATGCGGAAATGTGGGACCTCCAAGGCCGATCTAAGAAGAAAGATGAGATCCGGATCGCTTTCTAGCCCCAGACCAGATCAGGATCGCTTTATAAATGGGGTCATTGCTGAGAAAAATGCCGACACCAGATTTAGCCAGTCCGAGCTTTTGGAATGGCAAAGCTAGAAAATCAAAACCGTCAACACCTCGAGGACATCATCCCCAGAGAGATATAAATCTCTTAAGACTAGATGGAAGCGATGAGAAATGAAGCAGAAACCCTACTTCACGACGAGAGAAGAGATGTCTCTGGACATCGGTCCTCGACCTCAATGATGGATTGGTAGAGACGGTAGAGAAAAGAGGAGCTTCCGTCGTTGGAACACCAGAATGCAAGTTATTAACACAAGTGAAATGATAGAACAATAGAAGTAAATTTACACTAGTAAATTATTATAGCTATTATTTATTTTTTTCTTACTTTAATGCGAAATTTGAAACTGGTTACATTTTTTGAATGATACTCTAATTAAACAAAATTGATCTTGGTAAAAGCATGATTTCTTATAGTACATTATTATGCCATTTCAAGAAATAGTATCCTAGCATATTAGACGGATTTGGACACGTTCACCAGCGAAATTAGTAACAAATCCACATGAAAATTGAAAAAAGATATTGAAATATAGAACCATTTCCTAGAAAATGAAACTACATTATGAAAGAAGAAACGACTACAAAATCGAACCGACCAATTATGAAAAGGTGATAGGAAAGAAAAACCTAGATGATGGTCCAAATTTTGGTGAAAACAGCAAGATCGAAAGGAAAAACCACAAGATCCAAAGGAATATTACCAAGTAATTGGTAATAGTGATGATGTCTCTTTTAATATCTCCCGAGAACAACACACGAAGGTATCATCGCCATCATTTCCAATAGAAACACCCAAGACCAGTGACAATAAATAACTTGCATTATTATGATATTAATGATATTACTCACTACATTATCGCCATCATTTCCAATATGACAATCCCTCCCGTTATAGCTATTGATATTACTCACTACATTATTATCATCTTTGGTTCACATACATGACAAAGTCCTCAATATTCCTTAAAGTCAATAAAACAAATTCGAAAACAGAACTAAATGAGCAAACCAAACCACTATTGAAAAATCTTGAAAAGGTCATGTTTTCAAGGGATGTGCACAAGAACTTGCACACGCTTCGATGTTCTCTGCAACATCTCAGCTCCAGCACGAGCCACCACCATTAGACCTTTGTCCAACCCTTCTGCCACGCGAAGGTCAATTCTTTCCAACACAGCACCAACTCCACGACCAGATCTAATCAAGTACTTCAGCACATTTAACTCGTTAGAGCCACCACCAAAGTTATTAACTACCACGACCTTAAGTGTATTCGTCATACACTTATAAGTTACGTTTTGAAGCCAGTAAGTTCTTGGATCAATGCCCGCATATGTCAAAGACGTCTGCAAAATATCAAATGAAAATTCATAAGCCCTAACACTATAGTAAAAAAAAGTATCCATGATCGTAAAGTATTATCTGAATTTGTTTTGAGGTTATATATATAAAATGAAATTACCATGAAACGGCTTGGAGGAAGAATGTCAAAAGTGAGTGTTTCCAAGTCCGGGCAATTATTGAGAAGAATCCTTATTCCCTCAAACTCCTTCGGATGCATCCTCGTTCTTAGCACCAAATGTTGTGTTTCCACAGGTTGAAGCATATGTTCCTGATGTGTAGCTTCCGGAATCGCCTTGCATAAGAATAAAAACACACATGTTACTATCAAAATTACATCCCAAGAATCTATATATACGACAATTTAAAGTAATAGCGCCTTGCATAAAAATAAAATCACACATGTTACTATCAAAAATACGTTATAACAATATGAATATATAACAAATTAAAGTACGTAAGAATTCGGTTTAGGAATTTACATATCCCGACTACGTAGTCTATGGGTTCTTTATTCACTTAGGTCACTATTAGTATTTTACCGGGTGAAAATCATCTTCGACTGAATTACTTATTAGGAAAGAAATATCGTTCTCTAATGGACTTATTCAACTATTAATGTACGCTTAACCTAATTATTCCAAACAGTTAACATCTAATCTGTTTTTGATAATAGTTACATCTTCGAAATATTTTCTCTTCACTACAACAATTAGACCATAACACGAAGAATATCTAAAATTTCCAAGAACTCTTATACAAAAGGTACTTATAATAATGAATGACCTAACGTAAAAATGTGATAAAAATATGTTAAGAGTTAAAGATACCTGAAGGAGATATGGGCAGACCGTTAAGGTCCTAGCAGCTCGAAGATTGTTGAGGTAACCGCAAAGAATCTCTCCCTCTGCATTGGTAGAGTGGGTTGGTTCATCATATTCACGCTCTACCGCAAAGTCCAATTGCACTTCTTTAATGACCTTATTCATATTGTCGAATTCGAGGCAAATAATATACCCTGAGTACTTGAATATATCAACGTTAGGAAGGTCAAAGTAACAAGTCATGAGAGGGAAATCACAATTCTCAAAGACGAATTCCCTCATTTTCCCCGATATCATGATGAAATCAAGCCCCCAACAGTAGTTAAAACTTAGACTCTCTAGCATAAAAGAATCTGTTATCAAATGTTGGATCTTTTCAAGTCTAATCCAACCAATAGAGAGCCTTTTCAAGATCCTCGTGTTTGCGAATCTCGAGAGGTCAAACTTACACCAGTAAATCTTAAGCGACTCGAGGGTTGTTAGATTGTAGACGCATGTGGGCAACTGAACAACAACGTCATTCTTTGAGGCATCATTATAGGTTCTCCAAGCAGGATGTGAGAAATCAAGAACTAAGTTCTTGACTTTTTTGGAAACGGCGAATTCCACCAGTGATTCGATCTCCGTCAGGAATTCCAAAGGCTTGTACATAGAAATCTCGAAACTCTGGATGACTTGACCTTGAAACCTATCGACCCAATGAAGCATGTGATGAACAAACGAAGTCCTAGCCTCGTCCAACTGTTCGTCACTCAAGTACTCAGAGTACTTAAAAGCAATGTTCCTGGTCTCGTGACAGAGTTTTTCCCAACGCCTCTTGAGAATACTGGTCAGCACACATTCCTTGAAAGGCAAGAAAGAAATGATTAAGAGCAGAAGCGCATCAGGTAGTTCCGACAATCTGTCTGGTTGACTGCTCGAATCCATTGTCAGAGAAATGAAAGTGAATTTTGAAAGCAAAGAGATATTTTTTGTGATAAGATAGGATGGCTTAGGACTCTCCATATGATTATTTTCTTCTATATATATAATCATTAAATGTTGTGACTTTGTAATGAAAGTGACATATTAGATAAAACTTCCTCATGTGTTGTACCTTATAAGAAAAGGAATATACAGATACTTACTCAAAGAGGAATATATATATGCTCATGCATGCACTTAGAGCTCATGCATGTCTAAAAAGATAGAATACGTTTGGTAAAAAACTATTTTGATTCTTCTTAAAAAAGTAAAAAAAAAAAAAAAAATTGAAAGCAAATATATAAAGGGCTAATTTGCTCAATAATCAAAGAAAATAATAATTAGGGAGTAATCAAAATAAGCATATGTGACATAATTTTATTCACTAGATTTAGGTTATTTGGTTAGGTTTTTAAATATAGTTTTATTCTTCGTTATTCAACCTAATTTCCCATATATAAAAATACAAATTTGAATATATTTAAATTTGACGGGTAAAAAAAAGAATATTTTAAAATGGTTGTCTAAAGACTAATTTCCTGGAAGACTACCTAGGTTGTTTGAGTTAGGCATGGGCAAATGGATATTTGGGTCGGGTTCGAATCGGGTTTTATCGGGTACAGGTTATATCGGGTTTATAAATTTTATAACCATACAAGTACCTATAAAGTTTCGGGTCGGGACCGTCGGGTACATGTTCGAGTCCTTTTGGTATAGGTTCAGGTACATGTTCGGATTATTCTTGTTCTTTTAGGTTTAATTGTGCTTTAAATTTTTCTTTTCTCCCGAAATCTACAGAAATAACATGTAATATGAAAAGTATCCGAACGAAAACAACACAAAACATTTGAAATCCCAAATCTAAATATCAAAGTACTTAAAACTGTGACAAAATATACTAAATCTAAAATTCAAACTACTTGAAAAAGTGATAAAAGATACATAAACATGGGCTTATGGGTACAAGTTCAGGTTCGGACCGGGTTCTTTCGGGTACAGGTTCTATCGGGTCTATAAATTTTAAACCCATACATAAACTTATAAAATTTCGAATCGGGTACAGGTTCGGGTTTTTTAAACCGGGTACAAGCTCGGATATTCGGGTTTGGTTATTTTGCACAGATCTAATTTGAGTAATACAAATTTCTTATCTAATTCTAAATTTGTTTCTTAACCGTCTTCAACTTGCCTCGCCTCTTCTTTTTAGTTGTCTTTTGACTCTTTGAATAGTTCTCCGTAATTACAAATATGACATTTTCTTCCTAAAGGTTAACATTCTCTTATTATACTATTTTCAAACTAATTTTGATATTTTTCTAGATATAATACATATTTGAATATCGATTTAGAAATAGAGCGACTAAGATAAATTTGATGATAATTGTATTAGTTTTATTCGGATGATGTTGATTTGGCCAATTAACTCTAATTGAGCATAGGATGATATATATATGTATATATATTATAGTCAACAATTATTACAGTTTATATAGTTGACTACAATTAATCTCTTTTTCAGAGCGTGAAAGAGGTGGCAAAAAGATATTTTTACCGAGGTGGCTGATTTTCAGATGTAAGGGACAAATTTTTAATGATTTTTTACCAATATTCATTAGTTACATTATTGAGGGTATTTTTGTTAGAATGTAACAACATAATGCTATTGATCTAAATAATTTTTAAGGCATGTTATATACTTAATTTCAGCACCAAAAACTAATATTCACCTAATTAACCCTTTAGCATAATGATCATTTCATTATTATTTTTTGTTAAAGACCTAGATCAATGAAATACTCTCTCTGTTTTTTTCTTTTTCGAATGATGTTTTTACAAAAAGCAATGAAATAAAACATCTCAATATTACGGAATTTGGGTTCAGTATGTAGTCGATTAATTGTAACATTTACATGACCAAAACATATATTGTTGTTATTAAAATGCTACATCCACCCAGTGACGAATCTATAATATTTTTTTACCGGAGTCATAATATAATAATTTTAATACTAAAATAATTTATAGAATTATAATATCTTTTTTGTGAAAAAACTCAAAGTAAATGCAAAAAATGAAAATGAAAAAAAATACTACGTATCAAATTATTATAGAAAAGTTATGAAACAATATAATTAGGATGGGGTCATGTGGAGATATCACCTCTATAACGGGGTCAAATATGTTTTTTTTTTACAAAAAAAAAAATCAACAAATTTCAACCAAAATATAGTTCATATAAAATTTTACTGATATCGTTACAGAGGCTGGAGAATGGACAGAAAACGAAAAGGAAATCGAAAAGACTGCGACGAATTATTTTGCGGATTTGTTTAAATCCTCTACGATATCGGATCTCGAAGTGTCACTGTTACATATTAACTAGTGTGTTATTGCGAAGATGAATAAGATCCTCACGAGAGATGTATCTGAGTCTGAAGTCAAAGCGGCAGTTTTTTCCATCCATCCGGAAAAAGCACTAGGACCAGATGGGATGACAGCACTGTTTTATCAAAAGTTCTGGCATGTTATTGGATCACAAGTGGTGGACATGGTTCGCAACTTTATGCAAACTGGAGTTCTGGACTTTGTCAGCAATGCGGTCAATATTTGTCTAATTCCAAAATCAGAGCGCCCACGTCTGATGAAGGAATTTCGACCGATTAGTCTGTGCAATGTGAGCTACAAGATAATTTCAAAGGTGTTGTGTCGGAGAATTCAGAGTTTCCTCCCTGGCTTAGTGTCTGATACTCAATCAGCTTTTGTGGCAGGACGGCAGATTACCGACAATATCCTGATCGCGCAGGAAGTCTTCCACGCCCTAGCGACCCACCCGGCCAGCAAACGGGACGGGATGGCCATTAAGACGGATATGAGTAAAGCTTATGATCGGGTGGAATGGGGTTTCCTTGCGGCGCTAATGCGTAAAATGGGTTTTTCGGAGAAGTGGAATCTATGGATCATGTCTTGTGTCAACTCGGTATCCTACAGTATCTTACTCAATGGAGAACCTAAAGGAACCATATTACCATCACAGGGGTTAAGACAGGGGGACCCTCTATCTCCGTATTTTTTTATTCTCTGTACGGAGGTGCTGATCGTCAATATTAAAGCGGCTGAGGCGCTCGGGAGTTTCAGAGGTCTTAGAGTTGCCCCCACCTCTCCTCCACTTTCCCACCTACTGTTTGCGGATGACAGTCTTTTCTTTTGTAATGCAACGGTGGACCAATGCGATAGTTTGCTTCAAGTCCTAGAAGTATATGGAAACGCATCAGGACAACGCATTAATTTTGACAAATCTGCCATCACTTTTGGCAAAGATGTCCCTGACGAATGTCGAGCGGCTTTAAAGACAAGACTTCGGATACCGACAGAAAGAGGTTCCGGAAAGTATTTAGGGATCCCTGAACAACTGCAAGGGTCGAAAGCGGAAATCTTTGCCTACGTCCAAGAGAGACTGAACCAAAGGATAAATGGCTGGTCCGCCAAATTTCTATCCAGAGGAAGCAAGGAGATCATGATTAAATCTGTGGCCCAAGCCCTCCCAACTTATGTGATGTCTACTTTTCTCCTTCCAAAGAGTCTACTCCAGAAGCTAGCTAGTGCGGTTGCTAAGTTTTGGTGGAAAACGAAGAATACTTCCAAGGAGATGCATTGGATAGCATGGAAAAATATGTGTCTCCCGAAGAATGCTGGTGGTATCGGATTTAAGTCTTATGAAGAGTTCAACCAAGCCTTATTGGCTAAGCAGCTCTGGCGACTACACCGATACTCAAACTCCTTAGTGGCCAAAGTATTGAAAGGTAAATACTTTCAGTATTCTCACCCATTTGAAGCTCGACCACACTATCGACCTTCCTATGGATGGCGCAGCTTGCTCTCTGCCCAACCACTTCTTGAGAAAGGGATGCGACGAACCATAGGTTCAGGAGCACAGACATGGTTTTGGACGGATAGATGGATCCCAGATAGCCACCCACGCCGCGTCAGAGGTCTGATACTAAACCCGAATAGGCATGAACGGGTATCCAATTTTATTGACCAGCGTTCAGGCAAGTGGAAGATGGATCGGCTCCGTGCCTCCGTCCACCCCGCGGATATACCACTCATACGATCCATTCGCCCCTCCCGGCGAGGTTCAAAGGATGGTTTTTGTTGGCATTTCACTAGCTCGGGTATCTATACAGTGAGATCCGGCTATGACGTGGCTCGGCAACAGTTGGATGAGGATTTGGTCTATGCACAACAACTCCCATCGGTGAATCCACTGAAGGAGAAAGTATGGAAACAAAAAACGACGAATAAAATCCGCCATTTCATGTGGCAAGCCCTCTCGGGGGCAATGCCCGTTAATGAAAGATTGGCTCATCGTCACCTCCAGCTCGAGCGACAATGCCCGAGATGTGGGGACAGAGAGGAAACGATCAATCATGTCCTATTTACATGTGCGCCGGCTCGACAAGTGTGGGCACTGTCAAATATCCCCAACCCACCGATGGTTTTTCCGGGAGACAGCTTATGGAGTAATATGGATTATTTGTTATCAAGGATCCCCCATCGGGCAGACTTGGATGAGTACGCCAAATGCTTTCCATGGATCATTTGGTACATCTGGAAGGCACGAAATGACAAGGTGTTTAACAATGTAGATCGTTCTCCCCAGGCCACCGTGGAGTTGGCTCGTAATGAGGCGCTAGAATGGTTTCTAGCTAACGATGATCTAGTGGTAGCAAACCCCCCCCCCCCCCCCCCCCCCCCCAACCCTCCATTCAACTTGGGAATGAAGGGGTCACGCAAGAAGTTTTCCGCTGTTACATTGATGGCTCTTGGAAAGAGGACGAGCACACGAGTGGGGTAGGCTGGATCCTCCAACTTCAAGATGGGACTTCAGACTTATTGGGCACCAGGACCATGCTGAGAGTTATTTCACCACTGCATGCGGAGTTGTATAGCCTTATCTGGGCTATGTCTAGTCTCCGTCAGTATGACCTATACTGTTCGGCGTTCCTTACTGACTCACAGGAGTTGGTGAACATGATTGCCGATCCCGACGGCTGGCCTCGTTTTCGCACAGAGCTCGATGACTTCCAGGAGTTACGTTTTTCTTTTCCGGATTTTACTCTCCAGTTTTGTCCTAGGGAAAAGAATGAAAAAGCAGACCTCCTCGCGAGGAATGCTCGTCTCCGAAATTCAGTGTTTACCTACGTTAGCACTTCTATTCCGATTTGGTTCAGTGATGCTCATGTATTCTTGTAATCAATAGAAATTTAAGTGCGTTTGTGACAAAAAAAAAAAAATTTTTTTTTTTAAGGGTGTTACTTGACAGGTTCGCCACTGCATCCACCCTTGTATTACTACCAACTTGCTAAATTGATATTACAAATACTTAAAATTTCATTGGTCAAGGATCTAGTTACATAGTATAATATATTACATTTTTTTTTTACTAGTATAATATATAACAATGTTTAATGATATTCAAAATATTATATATCACAAATATTTTCCACACATATATATATATATATATATATCATCTTGATTTAAATTCAATGTAAATAGATTCATTTGTGGGAGTTCTTAATATCTTTTTGTGTTGGTATAGTCTACACACATTTCTTTAGATATGTTACAAAAATTTCATTGTTCAACGATCTAGTGGTATAATATTTTTACTAACCTTTTTTTTTGTCATCCATATAATATTTGATAATACAAGTTTGTTATACATACAAGGCTATATAAAAGCACCAACCCAGTTCATGACTACAAAAGCACCAATGAATGGTGTGATAAGTCACGGCCAAAATTAGATTACCATGAGCCAAAAAAGGTAAAAACCAAATTTACTATAAAGAGGGTAAAGTACAAACAAATCATGTAAACCAAAAAAGATGACTCAAAGTCAAAGGCACATAAGAATGATGGATGGATCTGATGATTTTGTGTAAGACTTTGAGTTACTAAACTTGTAATAGTTGAAAAGAGGATAAACACAAAATGAAAATGAAGGTAGGTGATTCCATTCCACATGGCTTCACTTGAATATGTTTTGCCAAACCATGTGTTTAAAATCTAAATCCCATCTACCGAGTCGTACCAACCTCTTTCTTTCGTTTTTTTGGTGTTTAACCCTGTTACGTATTTTTAATTAAAAAAAAGTTTCAATTTTGTGGTCAGAAATTTGACCAAAATTTACCCATTTTTAATCTAAAAGAATCTATAAAAACCCAAACTGTGAAGGATATCCAAAGGTGGAGAATATATTGACTGAGAGAGAGAGAGATTCAGTAATGGCAGCCTCAGGCACCGCTGCTACTTTCAGAGCTTCCGTTTCTTCAGCTCCTTCGTCGTCGTCTTCCCAATTGACCCATTTGAGATCTCCCTCCAAAGCTCTCAAATTTACGTCTCCCTCAAGGTCATCCTTCTCCGTCTCCTGTACTATCGCCAAGGAACCGCCTGTTCTCATGGCTGCCGGATCTGACTCGACCCTGTGGCAACGACCTGATTCGTTTGGTCGATTTGGGAAGTTTGGTGGGAAGTATGTCCCTGAAACTCTTATGCACGCTCTCTCTGAGCTCGAAACCGCTTTCTATGCTCTCGCCACCGACGATGATTTCCAGGTTTGTCTGTTCTTCGTGATTGCTAAAAAATTGAAACATTTTGCGTTCTGAGTCGTTGGGAATGATACAAAGTTTGGATCTTGTCAATGCGAAATGTTAATTCTGCAAATTTCTAGGGCACATAGATGAAATTGGTTAGATATAGCGAAATGGCAATTAGTAATCATGATTTGGTCTTCTAATTGGTTTTGTGTCTGATTTGTGTCTTCTGTGTGTTTGTTGTGCAATGAATCCTGTTAGAGAGAGTTGGCAGGGATCTTGAAGGACTATGTGGGTAGAGAAAGTCCTCTGTATTTTGCGGAGAGGCTTACAGAGCATTACCGGCGTGAAAATGGCGAAGGGCCGCTTATATATTTGAAAAGAGAAGACCTTAATCACACAGGAGCTCATAAGATCAACAATGCTGTGGCTCAGGCTCTTCTTGCCAAGCGTTTGGGGAAGAAGAGGATTATTGCTGAGACTGGAGCTGGTCAACATGGTGTGGCTACAGCCACTGTGTGTGCCCGTTTTGGTCTGGAGTGCATTATCTATATGGGTGCTCAGGATATGGAGAGACAAGCACTCAATGTGTTTAGGATGCGACTTCTCGGTGCTGAGGTGATGCTTAAGATTCATCTCATTGATTGGTTTTTTTTTTTTAAATGCGACAAGCAATCTTTCTGAACCTGTTTCTTTTGGGTTCTGGTGTTGCAGGTGAGAGGTGTTCACTCTGGAACAGCGACATTGAAGGACGCGACATCTGAAGCCATAAGAGATTGGGTGACCAATGTGGAGACTACACATTACATATTGGGATCTGTTGCGGGTCCTCATCCTTACCCAATGATGGTCAGAGACTTTCACGCGGTGATAGGTAAGGAAACGAGGAAACAAGCGTTGGAGAAATGGGGTGGTAAGCCGGATGTCTTGGTGGCTTGTGTCGGTGGTGGTTCAAACGCAATGGGACTCTTCCATGAATTTGTGGATGACGCAGAAGTCCGGTTGATCGGTGTGGAAGCTGCAGGTTGTGGATTGGACAGTGGCAAACATGCTGCCACATTGACCCTGGGAGATGTGGGTGTTCTCCATGGAGCTATGAGTTACTTGCTGCAAGATGATGATGGTCAAATCATTGAACCTCACTCCATCAGTGCAGGGTAAGAGATTCTCTATTTAGATCCGTGAGCCATGATAATTCATAAGCTAGGATGTTGGGATGGACCAACCTTAGCTCTGCACAGCTCTGATTTTGCCCAACTCTAGTTTGACCCGAATTTCAGGATTTAGATTCGACTCTGATTTGGCCTTGAGATTGACCCAATTAGTATAAAGGAAAGTGATGGTCTTGGCCAGGCCAGTCTGTTCACATACTTTTGGCCCATCGCAAAATCCTTAATCATGAGTTTGATAGCATGTCATATAGTTATCTGGTTTAAACACGGTTGCATGATCACATTTTTGGTTTCTCTTATAGATTGGACTACCCTGGAGTCGGACCTGAGCACAGTTTCCTTAAAGACATGGGACGGGCTGAATACTTTAGTGTAACCGACGAAGAAGCTTTGGAAGGTTTGTACCAATTATAGTCTTTTGTTCTTTATGCGAAATCGGTTTTTTTTTGGATTCCTAACTTGCCTTTCCCGTTCCCTTTGATTTGTGGTTTACAGCGTTCAAGAGAGTGTCACGGTTAGAGGGAATAATCCCTGCACTGGAGACATCGCACGCACTGGCACACCTTGAGAAACTGTGTCCAACGTTACCGAACGGGTCAAGAGTGGTCTTAAACTTTAGCGGCAGAGGAGATAAAGATGTTCAGACGGTTGCTAAGTATCTTGAAGTTTGAATAAAAACCGTTTTGTTTTCTTTTGATTTTCAGACAGTGAAAGCTTTTTGTACTTTGAAATCTGTTTGTACTTTTGCTTCTCTGGTCGGGACGTGTCCAAAATCCAGGAAAGGACTACGAAGAGAAGAAAATTTGAATAATGTAATATCAATAAAAACTATGTTTCATAATTCTAAAAGTTCTAGTTTTAACCGGTTAAAATTATACTAAAGTTTTATTCAAAAATTAATGTTCTTCTTGGCATCTACCATTGTCATGTTCAGCTTGTGATCCTTACAATTCAAGGAAAAAATAAGGTGACTTTTGATGAAGAAATAAATAAGCTAATTGCAAATTTGGAGAGAGAGAGAATCTTCCTTTAGTATATTCTTCACTGAAACTCTGCCTCTTCTGAAATCCCAAGAGACAACATCTATCTCTAACATGTCTGAACCAAATCCAATGCCTCCATTTTATTCACAAGCATCAACACTACTTATGTTATGTAATAAAATTCATTATTCTTCTTTTTCTTTCAGAAATTTGATATAATATCATATGCTTATGTAAAAGAGAGAATAATCTTGAAATGATTTTTTTATCTATTTTCTTAAAATATGTCTCTCGTAATTGAAAAGAGAGTATAGGGGTGTCTTATTCTCAAGGGGGCAAATTCTATTTTCCCACTTTAGTTACAAAGAAGCAATCTCTGATTTCCCCAAATTCAAACACTTAAATGCAAAAAAAAAACTCGACCTATCACACTAAACGTTGTCGTCTTCAAGTTCTCACCATTTCTTCATTATTAAGGACAAATATCTACATTAAGCCCTTTTCCTGGTTATAACCGGAAATCACGAGCTCAACACCAGACCTGGACACTCCCATGTCTTCCCTGTTCAAAGCTTTGCCTGCACCAAGCGCGAAACCGAGATAAAAGAAACATTAGGATGAGGAATCAAGATCATGATCAAATAAACTGATATGGTTCTTGATGAGAGGTTAAGAAGTAATAGTTAGTATCATCAAATGGCTAAGGGTCATCATGTGGCTGTGAAGAGAAGCTTAATTATCATATTCTATATGGATAACAGGGGTATATTGGTCATTTTAATATTTATGTGTTTACCTGGGAATACAAGAAGGTTCCAAGGATAGCAATGGCGGCTCCAAGGGCGTTAACGGGCTGGACTGGAGTACGGAAGATAATGATGGAGGAGACGATGACGGAGATACGTTTCATGGTGTTACCAACACTAAATGTCAAGGGAGAGATTTGGTCTAAGGACATGTAAGACACTTGGTTGTAGAGGTGATAGAACACACTCTGCGCAACCACCCACCTGTAAATTGATATGCAACATTGAGTAAGCGAATCAGATAGGTTCATTTCGGATGAAAACAAGAACTTTGAGAGCTAGAGACAAGAACTTGATATGTCGGACTTTCATAACGGATTCTAGGAACAAGACAAGAATGCATCCAACGTTATCTGTAGAGGTTTAAGAGAATTGTCATTTCGAAAGACATTTTAGAGGGAAATTACCCGACAAACTGTGGTCCGATGTCAGAGAGAGCCTTGTGATAGCCTTCGACCCACATCTGAGGTCCTTCAACCGCAATCGCAAAGGGAGTGAGAATCAAGAGGGATAACATTGAGAGACAAGCGTAGTAGTTCATTCCGCTCACAGACTTTCCCTTCATTCCCTTCTTTGAAAAGATGTTACGGAAGACAAAAGCCAAGTTTGAAATCATCGCTCCCATGAACCCTGATAGCACAAACAAAGCAAAGTTGATCAATCAAAGCCATTTTAGTTCTCAATCCCAATAACAAGATAGCTTCTAGAAGCTAGCTAACAAGCAATGTGAAGTTGAAAATATATCTTACCAATCATGTTGAAGTTAAGCTCAGTAAGAGCAGAGAGAGCGCAACCACCAATGATTGGAATGAGGGACAAGTAAACCGAAGTAGGGAACGTCTCACCCAAAAGAAACCTCGAGACAAGAACACTAAACGCAGGTTCACCACTCTTGATGATGTGAGTGAATGAAACCGCAACCTTTGACATACTCACCGTTGCAGCCACATGACCAATTGTGTGTGCCACAGCAACCTTTAGTAGAACAAAATATCAAAAACGTTAACCAAAGTGATTATTAACCAGAAGCTAAATTGCAACATGCTGATTCAAAATTCACAGATTATGACTACTGAATTCTCAGAATTTTAGCTATGAAAATTCAATTCAAAAATTATAACAATAAGAAAATTGAGCAGCTTAAGAAGAAACACAGCCAAAATAAAAAACATCACTTTCTTCTCTCTCTCACTCGGAAGCAAACAAAAGTATACAAATCACTCAGATAACAAAAAAACAAGAAATATTCATGCAAAGATCTGCATCAATTTGACCATAAACCCATCATCGAAACCATCGATATCTAACCTAATTTTTCATTTTCTAAGCAAAACCCACCAAACTTTTTATTTCCTCACCAACCCACTTACCGGAAAAAGAGTTTTCCAGAAATCGAAATCGGTTTTAGGAGTCTCAACGATCCCAACAGCCCAAGAGATCAACATCATCAACGAACCAGCAGCAAGTGAAAGCGTCGAAGTAAGCCATGGGTATGGGTAAGCATTCAACACCTTCTTGTTATAGATGTTAAACACAACGTTTAAAGCCCACCAAGTCGCAAAGTAAATCCCGATCTTCAATTTCTTCGCAGCTTCCGATTTCTCTTCCACCACCTCCGCTGCATCATCGATCGGTTGAGGCTCTGATTTATCAGCTTCATAAGCTTCACATCTCACTAGAGACTTTGATCTCAGAGAAAGATGCAGAGGCTTTGTCACTGCTAAAACGGTGCGTTTTGGAAGGTCCGTTGATGGAAACGATAGAGAAATAGGAGATCTTACGAGTGAAGGGAAAGGATCTCGCCGGGAAATAGGATTGGAAAATCCGATAGTTTGCTTCGCTGATAAAATCATCGCCGGAGAGAGAAAAAAAGAAATGATTTTTCGTCGAATTGGATCACGAAAAGTTTGACCTAAGAATCTAAAAGGAAGAAGAATTTAAACAGAGAGATCTTAAAATAATTGGACGATCTTGTTTGCAAATGTTTGTAGGGAACAGAGAAAATTATATAAAAAAAATTAAGGAGTAGTAGTATATAAGTATATGCGCTTTTTATGATGGGAGCGAATACTATTAAATGTTTTTTCATTAACTTTGCTACCTTTTTAAGGGAAGTGTTATTTGTTGACAGATACAAAAAGATACTACTATTTAATTTCATAATCGCAGAGTGTTAAGTGTTAACTGGTATTTGTGTTTCAAATGTACAGCTTTTTCAACAATTTGAGTCTAGGGATTTATGTTCTAAAATCAAATAATTCGAAACCGTAACTCCTCATCGGATTGGTATTAAGTTTCAAGTTTCAACCATCGAAAAAATGTTATTATATTTATATTTAGGTGATTTCACTGGGGCATGCATTTAGAAGTGTCAATATACATGCCTTTCTATACATGTAATAACTGTAACAACTTGCCTGGTCAAAGCCCATTAAGCCCACTAATTTTGTTCTGGTTCGACAGTAATTTTGTCAAAGCCCATCATTTTGTCTCAATGCCCATTCTACTAAGTAACCTCCCTTTTAGTTGAAACTCTAATTTACCCTTTGACTTTAATTTAAAATTATTTCCGAAACTAATTTCTAAATTAACGAATTAAATCTGCTTATTTACCAAATAAAATAAAAACAAAAATTATATGTTTCATAGATATAAAACTAAAATAAAGGTTTTCATTATTTTCTTCGTCGAACACACAAAACTCCATTGAAACCTCCTTTCACTCAAACACGACTCGAGACCTTGATTTCTCCGGCGATTTGAAACCGCGACATCTCCAACAAGGTCATACGAGTATCTTCTCTCTCTCTACAAGAACGTATGAGTATCTCTTCTCACTCAATTTGGTTAGTAATACCAATCACTCACTCGATTTCTATCTATTCTCACTCGGTAGTCTTACATTTCTCACTCGATTTCTATTCTAATCAACTCGAATTTCACTTTATTTGCAGTGTTCTAAGACAGAGAGGATCTGGAAAACAAGAGAAGAAGAGGAATAAGGGTTTCATTTTTTTCTCCATCGCTTTCAAACACACGAAACTCCATTGATACCTCCGGCGAGAAAACATAACTCGAGACCTTGATATCTCCGGCGATTTGAAACCGCGACATCTCCGACGAGGTATCTCCTCTCTCTAGAAGCACGTCTGAGTATCTCTTCTCACTCAATTTGGTTAGTAGTATCAATCACTCACTCGATTTCTATTCTAATCAATTTGATTGTCACTTGATTTGCAGTAATCTAAGACAGATGATCTGGAAGTGTGTTATGTTCTAATTAGTCTACATGAAGTGGACTTTTTCTTATGTTATTGTGCGTTTGAAGATTATCCTTTTGAGGTATGTATCTGAATGGATGTGATGGATTTGGTACTATAACAAAAGAAAAAGATACATTGTCTCTTCTTCTCTTTTCCAATTTTTGTTATTTTCCGTTGTTTAACTCAATGTAGGTATGGATGTGGAGTTGCCAAAGAGACTTTTCAGTTCAGGAGATGAATCGGAGGTTCTGAAAATCAACAACAGCAGCAGGATGTCGATTCTTAAATTGTTGAAGAAATAGATCCCAAAAGAGTACAATGAAGTCAAGACATATCCGGTGTTTGCTAACATCATAGCAATCCATGAAAACCGTTTGAAGTACTCTGCGAGACTCATACACAGCTTCATGTGTAGGCAGATTTATATCTCCAAGAAGAATGAGTTGTGGGTTGTGTTTGCTAATAGGCCTCTTCGATTCTCTTTGCAAGAATTCTACGCGGTAACTTGGCTTAGTGTCACAAAATGTACCAAATACAACTTCAAGCAGTGGGTATATGATCGGCACGATTCAGGATTGCAGTTGATCTTTTTCTAGCGGCAAATGATCCTATTTTAGTTGAAATGATGAAACATTACCCACTAGCTCATGCGTTTAACCATGGCATCGTCGTGGAGATCGAATGAGATTTAGGACTGCACTGTACTCAATTTCGTATTTCGGCTATGTTTTTTGGGAAATATTTCACTTTGACATTATTAATTTTTGTTGCAACCATGACGTTTTGAACTATAATTACTACTATATTTTCAGTTTATGAAGTCTTGCTTTGTATTTTTATGAGTTAAAAATGAGTGACCACTCGAATCCAACTCAGAAATTCTTGCTTCGTATTTTTCTGAGTAAAAAATGAGTGACCACTCGAATCCAACTCAGAAATTCTTGCTTCGTATTGTTCTGAGTAAAAAATGAGTGACCACTCAAATCCAACTCATAAATTCTTGCTTTGTATTTTTCTGAGTTAAAAATGAGGGCCACTTGAACCCAACTCAGAAATTCTTGCTTTGTATTTTTCTGAGTAAAAAATAAGTGACCACTCGAATCCAACTTAGAAATTCTTGCTTTGTATTATTCTGAGTAAAAAATGACCACTCGAATCCAACTCAGAAATTCTTACTTTGTATTTTTCTGAGTAAAAAATGAGCGACCACTCGAATCCAACTAAGAAATCTTGCTTTGTATTTTTCTGATTAAAAAATGAGTGACCACTCGAATCCAACTTAGAAATTCTTGCTTTGTATTACTCTTACAAAACTTGGTACATGTGTATATTAGATTTCGCTTATGTTACATGTTTGACTTGTACCCGCAGCTAAACTGGTTATACTATACAATTTACCATTCCTATGATCATGAGTTCGATGTCACCTAGTGACAATTTTTTTTGTGTTTCTCAAATAACCCATTTTTTGGTAAGAAATGTCTTCATTTATTACAAATGCACATTCGGTTGGAAATAAACTTGCCTTCATTGGAAATAAACATTCACTTATAACTTATAAGTGATCTACCTATTTATAACTAATAGTTAGATTAGTTGTAAATTAAGTATTTATGGAAAGAACAGATTTTTTTATAGGTTATGAAAGACTTGGAGTTTTAACATTTTTTGAAAGAACATACACTTAAAAAAAAAAAACATTTTGTAAGATTAGTTTAGGGTATAGGTTATGAAATACTTGGGGTTTTACCATTTTTTGAAAGAACATACACTTTAAAAAAAAATAACATTATACGTAAGATTAGTTTAGGGTATAGGTTATGAAATACTTGGGGTTTTACCATTTTTTTGAAAGTACATACACTTAAAAAATAAATAACATTATACGTAAGATTAGTTTAGGGTATAGGTTATAAACAAATTGGAGTTTTACCATTTATAAGATTAGTTCAGGGTATAGGTTATGAAATACTTGGGGTTTTACCATTTTTTGAAAGAATATACACTTAAAAAAAAACATTATACGTAAGATTAGTTTAGGGTATAAGTTATAAAAGAATTGGAGTTTTACCATCTATAAGATTAGTTTAGGGTATACATTATGAAATACTTGGGGTTTTACCATCTTTTTGAAAGAACATATACTTTAAAAAAAAATAACATTATACGTAAGATTAGTTTAGGGTATAGGCTATAAACAAATTGGAGTTTTACTATTTATAAGAATAGTTCAGGGTATAGGTTATGAAATACTTGGGGTTTTACCATTTTTTGAAAGAACATACACTTTAAAAAAAAAAACATTATACGTAAGATTAGTTTAGGGTATAAGTTATAAAAGAATTGGAGTTTTACCATTTATAAGATTAGTTTAGGGTATATGTTATGAAATACTTGGAGTTTTACCATTGTTTTAGGAAACTGAATATTTAGCTCCTACAATTAGGGAAGTTAAATATGTTCATAACTACCTCAGCTCCCGACGTGGAGTAATTCAAAAACTGAAAATAAAAAAACCACACTAGATGGCCCTCGAACTTATGATCTAGGAGTGAAACAATGACGTTGCAAGACTAATTCGGCTATAGATAATTCATTGTTCATTGTTTCAATAAAAGTATGGTAAGCACTCCAATATGTATTTTATGTTTTTTTTGCAGATTATATGTAATAATGAGAAACCAAATTAGTCATTATAATTCTATAATTAGAAAAACGTAACATATATTTTTTTTAATTTTTATTAGACAATTGTTTTTAAAAAAAAAATAAGGAAACGTAATTATTGTATTTTATCTAAATAAGGAAAGAAAATATTTAGATCCTAGATTTATAGAATTTAATAAGGATTTAATAACTAATCCGTAGATAACACATTCTACAATCCTCGGTAGATGTTTGATGATGTGGTAGAATTTATATTCTAACGTTGGTAGATTATAATAAAAACGGCAGAATGCGTAATCTACCGTCGTAGAAAATAGTACACATCGTGGAATACACATTCTACAAAGCCGAAGAACATATACCAACTCGCAGAACACATAATCTACACTTGGTGGATAACAGTGTAGCTAGCAGAACCAAAAGTCAACAGTTCCGTAGAGGTAGAACGTGGATTCTGGAGCCGTAGAAGCAGATTATAACATTACTTTTGAACATAATTTTTAACCTATAAAAATATAGAAATGACTATTATTTAGGTGTTTATAATTTTAAGATTTTTAGAAAAATTTAAAACATTTTATTTCTATTTATTTATTTTTGAGTTAAGGATACTTTAGAGCAAAATTGGTCAAAAAGAGAAATGGGCATTGGGACAGACACATTTTCAATGTGGGACAATTTGCCAAATCCCCCTTAATCTTTTTGGAATCTAATAATATTAATTATTTATTTTGCTAAACATAATAATATAATATCAATTTAGCTTTCTAATTTCCAGCAAAATAATTTTCTAAGACCATCCTCAATGGTGAATTTTAGGCCTTAGCATATATCCTGAATCCGAAAACCGAACCCGAAACGGTACGGGTAGTCCTAATAACCCGCACGAGTTTTATAATTTAAAATTTTGGGTTCGGGTTCGAGTTAGGGTTACCCGAAAATAAAACGGTTACCCAAACTACCCAAAGAACACATATGTATACAAATATACACTTACCGGTATTAGCATGTTCAGTTTCCAGTTTCAAAAACATAAATCCCCATTTACCGATATACGCTATAAATCCACATAATTCCTTTTCGATTTTCAAGATGGAAAATCCAATCTTCTAAGGAATTCGTCTCCTCCATCAGAGGAGTCTATAAACCATTTGAATGTATGTGACTGATACATTGTTGTTTTTGATTCAATGTAGTTTCTGTATAAATCCACATAATTCTTTTTCGATTTCAAGATGGGAAATCCAATCTTCTAAGGAATTCGTCTCCTCTATCAGAGGAGTCTATAAACCATTTGAATGTATGTGACTGATACATTGTTGTTTTTGATTCAATGTAGTTTCTGTATAGGATCGATTTGTCTTTGGTGATTGTTTGATTTCTTTGATTTGATTATATATAAACCTAGATTCTATATAAATCGATTTAGTCAAATTTTCCAATTCTGCTGAATTGTTTTATAACGAGAGGATAGCGTTATAGAGGTCCTAGTTTGATGTTTGGAACAAAAATTGTTTTACTTAAATAATCATTTGTTTATCCTCTATAGGATAGTGATGATGATGATAAACCGTAAACTTTTCACAAAATATTTGTTTAGTAATTTTAGCAAAAAAACAATACTTAAAAAAAAGAGCATGTTATCCAAATTGACTGATTATTAATATTACCACTCGCTAATACAACAATCGTTTAATATGCTTTGGATTTATAAACTGTTTCTCGCATGAACTTGTATAATCATTATCTAATCTCTATTTGTTATTTGATTTGTGCTTATCATAGGAGGAATCAAGAATGGACAAGGGAGGATGGAGAATCACAAGAGAAAGTTATCTTTAAAATTTCCAGTTTGCATTTTAGTTTCATTATATATTTGAAGTCTTGATTTGGTTTTAGACATTACGTTGCTTTTGTTTATGTGGTTGTTAGACATTATGTATAGATTTGAAGTCTTGGTTTGATTTAAACGTTGTTTTAGACATTATCTTGTTGTTAGTTTGTAATTTAGAGTTAATTGTCACATTGCTTTTGAATTTACAGGTTTGATCGGGTTAGTTTTGGTTTTTGATGACTAACCTGAAACCCGTCCGAACCCGAAAATACCCAACCCGTATTTCTGTATAACCCGTATGGGTTTTATATTCAGAAATCCGAAAACCCGATACCCGAAGTACCCAACCCGAAACCCGATTGGGTACCCGGATGCCCACGCCTAGTGAATTTGCTTAAGAAGTTCAAAACATTTTTTATTACTAAATTCTCATACTAAATTAATCTAATAAATTCTCATACTTTTTATTAAATTTGCTACATCCATTGGTGAACCTTAAGAGGTTTTTAACATCATAAATTTTCATGTTATTTTAAACCAAACAACACTCGTCAAAAACACCAGCTTCGCTTAAACATGATATGTTTCTTCCCATTTGATCTTTCTTATTTTTCTTCAGATTTCTTGGATAGTAAAGTCTTACGTCATTGTTACGGATTATCGAACTTTTTAGAGCAATATTTTTCATAAATAATTCTGTTGTTTGTAAAAAAAATTATAATTTTTTTCCAAAGCTCGCGGAAAAATACGGTTCCGTTTACTTCATGATCACTGTGATTATTTTGAATGACAAGAAAATGATGCTAACGAAAATAAATGATATGTTGGTTATACAAGAAAACATGGTTCTATTTGGCGTAGCAACCGTTGAAAGGAGTTGGCGAGTTGCTACTTGCTACACCATTGAATAAAGTTGTTTTTTTAAGAAAACCATTGAATAAAGTTTTTTTTTCCCGAAAATTCACCATTGAATAAAGTTGTAGAATTGTTAACGGTAAAATTGTTGTCTGCAATTTGTCATAACGTGAAAAATGCTGGTCGGGACGACTATGAAAAAAACACGTTCGACCATTCAAGAAAATAAACAAAAAATGGACTTATTAAAACGATACATAAATAATACAGATATATCTCTGGTGGATATGGCTTAAGATCTTATATAATTCCCTAATCATTGGCTTTTAACCTCTCTCATAATCATATTTAGCTTACCAACTTAAAAAAAAAAAAAATTGGGAATATGAACTTGGTGCTCACATGCGGATGTCATAGCATGTGCATTTCATTTTCCCGTCACACGCCTCGCGCGTATTGCTATACGTGTCGATTTGCAATTTTTTTTGTTTTTAAAGAAACGATTTGCAATTTTTGTTGTTGGTATGAATATTAAGATTTAATACTATTTGTTTTTTGAAAAATAATACAACCTATAACTCTACCCAATACATAATTGTTACTCAACTCAAAAGAAATTTTTTGAGACAAACAATTAAAAAAATATTACAAGTTATAGATAACTAGATTTTGATGAATCGCTTTTAACATATATATAAATTTTTAATATTTAAATGTATATGATAAAACATAATATTTTTAATATTTGTAAATATATTAAAAATATATATCTTATCCATAAAAGTAATAAAATGAACACCTTTGATTAAGCATATGTTGATGCCATTAATTTTGATATTTTTTATGTGTAAAATTGATCAAAACATAAATAATGTTATTTATTTTCATATATTTTCATTATAAAATTATTCTTCATTATATATATAAACTATAGACCATACGATAAATCATATAAATTTATCAGAAATAATAAACAAAACAATATATATATTTTTAATGATCAAATGTATAAATATTTGTATCTGTAATTGGTATGTATCATAAATTACATCACAATAAAAATATTTTATCTTTTACTAACTGAAATACATATATACACAATAGATAAATTTGTTACAAATAATAATGAAAATTAAATAGAGACGTTTTTACAGTTATCCGTTTAAATCATTACATTAAACTAGATTTAAATTAATAAAACATATATTAATGAGCTTATGTTATAAATTAATGACAACATGTAAAGATTTGCATAATAAGATATAGTATTAGTTAAAATGTTTTGATTAGTTAATTTTTCCTTAAAAACTCCCTTTGAAGGACAACTAAGATTTTTTTTAATGTCTCCTCAATTAATATATATAGGATACGGAATACAACCAAATAAAATTCAAAGAAAGATAGAAAAGAGAATTTCGTTGCTGGAAAAGAGAGAAACCAATCACGTATTACGCGATCGATGGAGTGTCATAGTGTGTATGGTGAGGTCGAGATCCCAGTAATTATTCTTGCCTTCCTCTCGCGTCAAAGTAGATACATTGTTGACTGTAAGAAGAGCTTACATATAATAACAAATGGAACATGTTGCTACCTGTAGGGATCAGATTTCACCCCTATAATAACGACAAGGTCAATTCAGCTTCTAAGCGACAGAATCGGAACGAGCCTACAAAGGCCTAGTTGAAATGTAGGCCCAAAATGACATTAAACTCATATGTAAAATGAGCTTAATAAGAATATGAGCCTAAATTTAATATATTGCTTAATGGGTCATGCACATTCTATTAGTTGACCTAGGTTACTTAGTGGGACTATATATAGTTCATTGTATTCACCCAGAAAAGGGATCACTATTTTTAGCAGAGAAACTCTCTTGTAACGACGCTTAAGCCATAACAGCAATAAAGAGATTTTTGTTTATACATCTGTCTTGTGCTAAGTGACTCTGCTTACTAGATATCTCCATCTCTTCTACAACCCTTGACAAATTTAACTGGTCAGGTTCACGCCCCCACACTACCCTTGTAGTGTGCTCCAAACCACTGCAGTAGAAATATTTGCTGGTGGATTGGAGATTGTCCTAGAAGACATAAACCGCCAAACGACAAACAAATAATCACATGTTAAGAATAAGTGATCGTGACTTTCCACACCATTTGTGTTGAGGACACAACATCGATCAAGATTCAATTTCCACGAATGAAGACGATCTCTGGTGGGCAATCGAGATAAGAGAGCCAACCATAAAATGAAGCCAAACCTCGGAACAAATTCCTTAACCCAAAAAACTTTGTTCCAAAAGACTAGTGGTGATGGGTCTCATTTCTACTCCCAAGTATTCTTGTATATACCGAGGCATTTCTCCAAAGGAATACGTCATGGCCATTTTCTGTCGAGGGTGTTGGTTTTCCAGTTAGTAAGATTTGAAGGGTTTGCGCTTCTTCTGTCCGAGAGTTTGGCATTCACCAAGACCCAACCCGAGAAGCATCCAGTATCCAAGCATCAAGATGGATTCTCAGCTGTTTAGCTGCTTAGATCTCTACTTTCCAAAATCGATTTGCAATTTCACCTAAATTCTCTTTATTTGATCAGAACTCATAACTCATAAAAGAAAATCTTTTAGTATTATCCGCATTTCAATACCATACTACTATTTATAGTAGAAACTCTATATATAGTATTAGTGTTGGACTACAAAAATTTACTTACTTTATAGAGTTATTACTTTATGAATAATGTTTAAAATAAATCAAAACAAGTTTTATATTGATAAATTAATAATAAAACTCAATTTAACCATTGATAAAACAATTTACAGAATACAAATAGTTAAAATAATAAAGAAATAATTAATTTTCTATTAAAAATTGAAAATATAATACAGTTTGAAACAATTTGTTTTCCTAAAACATTATTTACTATGAAATGAAAGAAATATATAGCATTTAGTATTTTATAATATTAATAAACCATATATTTGTATATGATTTTTAAAAAATAATTGTTATATTATCTTATCGATTTGTGTTAAATTTTGCATTGGTTTGACTCGGGACCGACCAAATTTATTAATTTATCGAATATTATTTTATAGAGTTTCTATGGTATATATTATGTTTATTACTAGTGTAATGTTAGATTATCGCTATTTTAAATTTTGTACAGTATAAATATGAATGATCTATAGGTAAATATTGAAGATAAATATTGAAGATAAATTTTGAAAACTGCCACTTTCAACATGCCACTTAACAAAAATGTCACGAAGAAAACCACGTTCACAAAAATGCCACAACTTTTAAAAATATTCTCAAATTACCCTTAATGATTATTTTGTCATATTTGTTTTTCGTTCTATTTTTCTTTTTTCACGTGTCAGATTTTTTTTCTTTTTACTCTCTTCCTCTTTCTCTTCCGTCATTTTTTTTTTCTTTCCTTTTTTTTTCTCTTTCTTTTTGTCATATTTCTTTTAAAATATTTTTGTTTCTCTATCTTTCTCTCTCCATTGAGATTTTTTTTTTCTTCTCTCTCTTCTTTCTCCATTTCTCTCCTCTCTCTCTATATCATATTTATTTTCTATTACACAATGAATCAAATTTAATCAAATTTCATCTTTCTCTTTATGGAAATTTTGGAATAATTGATGGTAAGAAAAACATGAATATGAAATTGGATCTTGTAGAATTTTTTATCTCAAGGATTTGAAAAGAAAAAAATGATTACTCTAAAAAAAGTACATATGCAAATCAAACACAAACACAAAAACTTTTTTAAATATTAGGGTTTGGGTTAACTATTTTACACTTAGGGTATAGTTTTTGGGGTAGGGTTAGAGTTTATGGTTTTTATTTACATTATAAAACTTTTAAAACTGCATTACAAGTTTCTATTAAAACGCTTATAAACCTTATAAAATGCTTATATAAACCTTATAAAATGCTTATAAACCATACAAAATGCTTATAAACCATACAAAATGCTTATAAACCATACATATGGGTTTATAAACCTGCTACGTTTATAAACCTTATAAACTGTACAAAACGTTTATAAACCTTACAAAAAACTTATAAACCATACGAAAAGCTTATAAACCGTACAAAATGCTTATAAACCTTACAAAAAAAATTAGAAGGACAAGTGACAAAAAAAAAACGTCAAAACCCAAAAATAATCAAAAAATCAGATCTATAACCCTAATTTCTACCAAAATCGAATCAAAAACCCAGATTTTTAACATAAATCAAAGAAAACCAAATTTACAACAAAAAGTGACAAAATCCGGATCTAAATCTGGATCTATATAGAGAAAGAGATACAAATCAAATAAACCCAAATTTACAACAAAAAGTTACAAAGTCGGATCTAGATCTGGATTATTTTGTTTTTTTTCAACCTCATAGAGAAAGAGGCACAAATCAAATAGAACCAAATAAAACCAAATTTACAATAAAACTAACAAAATTGGATCTAGATCTTGATCTATTTGAGAGAAAGAGAGAGATTTTGAATTTGGTTTGCCTTTTTAGTTTCATAGAAGAAACAAAAAAAGAGATCTTCATTCATGGAGAAAAAGAGGAGAGAGTTCTTCATTGTTGGAGAAAAAGAGGAAAAAGAGAGAGAGAAAAAGAAAGAGAAGAAAGAGGAATAAAAGAAAAATTAGAAAATTATTTGTTTGGAAAGACCCCTTGGTTTTGCAAAAGTATTTTTGTCATTTAGGTCAAAAGTTGTGGCATTTTTGTGAAACTACTTTTGGACGTGGCAAGTTTGCAAACTGGTAATTCAAAAGTGGCAGTATTGTAATTCCCCCTATATTGAATATGATCTTTAACAAAAAAAAATTATATATATGTAATATGATTAAATGTATATACTTTATATTAAAAGATAAATACTAACTTGTCATTCGCCGGTCACACGTCCCTTTTTTTTTTGCCGGTCACACGTCCCTAATCGTGTAAAACTATAATAACATAATTTTAATATCTAACATATAGTATTTAACCTGAAGAATTATAACAATTTAAAAATGTGAAAAAGGACGCATATTAATATGATAAGCCCCTAAGTTCGGCATCTCAAGAATATACTAATAAATTCAGTTTATGTGAAATAAAATCTTTGCAAGATCTTTTATTGACGTATGTCAAAGAGTTTTACAAGTCAATGATATTTTATTATTAAGTTAGAAGTTGAAAATTTCAAACGAACAAAAAAGTTTGAAGTTTCTTTTTTGGTTTACTTTTATACCTAGGGTGAATTAACCCAATATACATACAAAATACTATAATTAATAAAATAGCAGTGAAAATATAAAAATTCAACAAAATAACAGAGAGAAAATAGTAGTGTTAGAGGTTAGTTACAATTTGCCCCCTCTTTTTCTCTTGGCTAATATATAAATTAGCGGATCCGTCACTGTTTCGATTGACTGCTTTTATTAACCCTAACCACCATGAATCACCGGACCGCTTCTATTAACCCTAACCGCCATGAATCACCGGATCTATCACTGTTTCGATCGACTTCTTCCATTTACCATAACCGCTCATGAATCACCGGATTTGTCGTTGTTTCGATCGACCGCTTCCATTAACCCTGACATCCATGAATCACCATATCCGTCGCTGTTTTGATCGACCGCCACACATCATCGGATCTATCGTTGTTTCGATCGACCGCTTCCATTAACTCTAACAGCCATGAATCACCATATCCGTCGCTATTTTGATCGACCGCCACACATCATCGGATCCGTCGCTGCTTCCATTGACTGTCACGTTTCACCGGATATGTAGCTGCTTCTACAGACCGTCACATCACCAGATTCGTAACTGGTTTCTCTAACCACCACACATCCCTAAATTCGTAACTGCTTTCTACGACTACCATACATCATCAGATCCGTTTGTATTTTTCGTGACCGCCGATTTGTTTGTTTTCTGAGAGAGATAAGGAGAGAGAGAGAAAGAGAGGAAGAAGAAGAAGAAGAGTTGAGAAACAAATAAATATATTTAAAGGGAAAATTGGGATACAAAAAAATCAACAGTGACGTGAGTTTCTCGCTGTTAGTTGGCAATTAGGCAAAAGTGTGTATATGTAGTGCAAATGCCCTTTTAACTATCTTCTTATTTTTTTTGTCGTACTTCTTTTAATTATCTAATTCTTTCATGTAAATCACAGTCCTCATTTTTGGACTTATTTTTTCATGATCAACACACCCAAAATTCAAAATTTAACATGCTACTACCAATCCTTCCACGATGTAATTATATATGTAGCATAACTCTCTTTAGGTTCTAGTAAACGTTAAAAATAATTAATAGAATACATATGAATAAATGTAGAAGAATGGCCCCACTTGGCCAGTCGAAGTGGTGACATGTTTTAGGCCCATTAAAAAATCCGATGAGTGGATTATTCGACGACTACACTCATCCTAGGATTAGTCAGGTGGTAAAACACCGGATACCCATGATTATCACACAAAAAAAATGTAGAAGAATGGAATAGAAAAAATAATGGAATAAACTATCACATTTTTTAATCAAAATTGCAAAAAAAAATGATTATTAATTTTAGTTATTTTAAATAATAAAATTTAAAAATATAATCAATAAATACTTCATTTTATAATATGTAATTCTCCGGACGATAAGAAAAAAATATATTATATGGACAGCTGGATTATTCAAACATGATAATTTTTTTTATTTTTTTAATCACAGATTCCATACTTATTAATAAGGCATAAAAATTCTTGGTCCAATTAATGGTTGACTAATGATTTATTAATATTTCAATATCCAATCTACATCTGATACGGAGAGTTGCACCATCAAATTATTATTTGTGATAGTTGTTCATTATATATACTCGCATATAATTCAGGATACTAACAGTTTATAGTTTAAGCTTACTGCTAAAAAAGCTTGTACCGCTTTTGGTTACTAATCACACCAAAAATGTCTGCCAATTTTAAGATAGTATCAAAATAGATTACTAGAAGAAACAAGTAAACAGTCACATAGACACAAGCATAAACACAAAAGTTAGGAATTCACGTGCATAAACACAAAAGTTAGTTGTAAATTGGCCACGAAGACAATTAGTGAAGACTAGAAAGACAAATAAAGAAGCAATTCGTAGTTTTTTTTACCGGGTTAATTCTTTTTGGGTTAATGTTGCTAATAGCCAAAATTGAATGTTAAATTAAGTAAATAGTGATACATGGAAAAATTAAATGGAAGATATTTATGTGTCTTGTGAAAATGATTTTATCTTTTTCAATAAAACTTTGGACTTCTGATGATGTTCCGATTAAAAATACGTTAAAGCAGTGAGAGATAAAAGTAAGAGATAAAATATCGATTTCAAAAAAAAAACTCCACCATGAAATAGAGAAAGATAAACAATCCGGCCAATGATAGAAAGAGAAAATATCAGGCGAGAGAAAGTGAAAGAAGTCTATCCGTTAGAAAGAATTTCAACACCAATTCAATATTATCTAATATTTTAAATCGTATAGCATTTACTTAATTTTAAGTTCTAATTTATTTTAAGAGATTTTTGCTAAATTGACCTAACTTGAAAGGCACTTTGTCCCACTAACCTAATATGAAGGTGTTTTTGTCCCATTATCCAAACAATTTGTGTAATTCAATTTTGCCCTTAGAATTAAATAAAAAAAAGTAATTCTTTATTTTCTAATTTTCAGAAACTCAGAAATTTGATTAATATAATTTCTTTCCTTATTTTGCTAAATTATCTTTCCTTAATAAACAAAATTTGATAAAACAAAAAATTCATTTTTTTCTTAAAAATCAAAGAACATGTCTTGGAAATATGTTTTTTTTACAAAAATTTGTTTTTTCTCTTAAAAATCAAAGAACATGTCTTGGAAATATGTTTTTTTTTACAAAAATCAAGTAATTTTTTTAAATATCAAATAAAATGAGAAAACCACTTATCCATACCCTAAACTTGACAAAACATGTAATAAAAGTTTAAAATATGTTTTTTCAAAAATTTGTATTTTTCTTAAAAATCAAATAAAATGAGAAAACCATTTACCCATACCCTAAACTTGGCAAAACATGTAGTAAAAGCTTAAAATATGTTTTTTACAAAAATCAAGTAATTTTCTTAAAAATCAAATAAAATGAGAAAACCACTTATCCATACCCTAAACTTGGCAAAACATGTAATAAATGCTTAAAATATGTTTTTTTTACAAAAATCAAGTAATTTTCTTAAAAATCAAATAAATGAGAAAACCACTTAGCCATACCCTAAACTTGGCAAAACATGTAATAAAGGCTTAAAATATGTTTTTTACAAAAATCAAGTAATTTTCTTAAAAATCAAATAAAATGAGAAAACCATTTACTCATACCGTAAACTTGGCAAAACATGTAGTAAAAGCTTAAAATATGTTTTTTTACAAAAATCAAGTAATTTTCTTAAAAATCAAATAAAATGAGAAAACCACTTATCCATACCCTAAACTTGACAAAACATGTAATAAATGCTTAAAATATGTTTTTTTTACAAAAATCAAGTAATTTTCTTAAAAATCAAATAAATGAGAAAACCACTTAGCCATACCCTAAAATTGGCAAAACATGTAATAAAGGCTTAAAATATGTTTTTTTACAAAAATCAAGTAATTTTCTTAAAAATCAAATAAAATGAGAAAACCACTTACCCATACCCTAAACTTGGCAAAACATGTAGTAAAGGCTTAAAATATGTTTTTTTACAAAAATTTGTATTTTTCTTAAAAATCAAATAAAATGAGAAAACCACTTACCCATACCCTAAACTTGGCAAAACATGTAGTATTTTTTATTTATTAAAAAAAAAGCGAAGCCCTGTACCATCGAACACATGACCTCGTATGTACAATGTGCTATGTGTAACTAATTGATCTATGGGTGGGAACTTGTTCGTTATTAGAAAATTTAAAATATATAGTTTATGTACTCTGTTTTTCAGATACACTTTCTCCTCCTCATTCGACTAAATATCTCACTAGAATTTGGGGAAATCTGGATCATCGAACACAAACCCTAGCTGTCTTAATTTTCTTCTGACTTTGAGGAATTCTGGATATGTTAGACTCGAATTGTGTAAATAGAATTCACACAATCGATTTGACCAAGTAAGTGTTTGATTATTATCCAACTTTCTGTAACCTTTTCAAGTTTGATCTTTATATACACTTTCCATTGTTGCGTAGGAATGAGCATCATATCATCGGGCTCAAGTCGTCGTGGTTCCTATGTTAGGGGTATTCCGAGACTGTGTATCTGTGGAGAACGTACTACAATTTTCAAATCAACCACAACTTACATAGATATGAGACATTGTAACTAACACAAAGAAAAATCAAAGAAATTTAGGTTGTAGGAGGTTTCAAAAACACCGAAAGAAAAGAACACGATCAGAGAAGAAACAGAAGAAAAATATTAGATTTAGGAAATATTTTTTAAATATATTACTTAAGGAAAATAGCTAATCACGGTTTATATGATCCTAGATTTAAGGAAATAAAGCTAACTTTTGTAGAAACTAACTTTTGTAGAAACTACCTTCTACCAACGGTAGAATATATGTAAGATGTAGATGCATGCAGTAGAATGCATCTGGTACATGGCGTAGAAGACAAGCGAATGACAGAAACTAGTTTCTACATTTGGCAGTAACAAGCCAAATCGTGGAACTTGCTTTCTGCATTGCGTAGAAATAGAACAATTGGCAGTACGTAGGTTTCTAGCTGTCGCAGATTTGTGTTGTTTGGTAAAAAGTGCAATCTGCGGGCCGATTTGACCTTGGTAGACGGAAAAAACATTATTTTTTAATATTTTTTTTTTATAAAAAAACTATTAACATGAATCTATATACCTTCTACATGACTTTTTTGTATTTTCCATATTTTTAAAAATTATAAAACCTATTTATTTTGAATTTTCAATGTTTAGTGAAGGGTAATTTAAGGAATTTTTAACACAAAAAAGTGTTAGGTTAGTGGGACAAATTGACTTTCAATTTGGGCCATTTTAGCAAAACTCCCTTATTTTAATCTATTTATTTAGTGGGATCTATCCCTTAATTTTCCTGTTTTTTACCCATTTTGTTTATCACTAAAAGAAAAAGTAAACACTATCCCTCATAAACATAAGATTGATCATTTTGATATATGTTTTATAGGTGAAAATATACTTCACACTGAAAATATGATAAGATTTTCAACGATGTATACAAGATATGAGTTAATTTACTTATTGTCAATTAATTTATGAACTAAAAGTCCTTAAAAAATATATAGTATTACAGTTCAAACACACACTTCCAGCTAAAAAAATCTCAATTGATTTTATTCGAAATTGGTCGAACTCAAATTTTTTAATCTTAGTCAAAACTTATTTAATTGTAGAATTTTATCAAAATTAATAGTTAAATGAACCGTTATTTTGTAGAAATGTACAAAGCTATTCAACATCAAAATTATGATAAAATTTTAAAGCGATATATTATCCATTTCTGGTTCATTTTAATTTGAAAACTATGAAATTTAGCATTAGGTAATTTAGGTTATCAACTTTATACATTATAAGTCATTAATCATTCACACATATTATTAATTAAATAATAAATAAATCAAACTAATTAAAATGCGTCTATAGCACCGTACGGATAAATAGTTTAGTGTATAGGTATATTTTTATACAGATAATGTGAAACCGGCGGATTTGTTCGTTGATTTGTTCGTAATCTAGAAATTAGTAAATTGATTATTTTATTGTGGGTTTCTTATGGACCAACCAAGTGGAAAATATTAATGATATTTCAATAATATGTAAAATATCCTTAATAGATAATGGCTCAGATTGGTGGCAGCGGTTGGAGTAAAGAGGTGGTTGAAACGCTGTAGTGTTACCATTCGGACGAGCGGTTGGAACGGGCGATTGAAACGGGCGATTGAAATAAGAGGTTGGAAACGTCGTTTTAGTGAAAAAGAGGCGCTTCTAAAGATCTTTTCAAACGCTAGTAAAAATGAGCGTTTGGATATTTGTTTGTGAATAATTGTTGTTTTGTTTTACTTCTAAATAAATATTTGTAAACATCTGTATAAAATTATTTCAAACACATGCATGAATAATTGTAATATACATTTATTTTCAAATAATTTATGTTATTAATTTTAAATTATTTATTAATGCATATATATATATATTTCTAAATTAGCTAAACAAAATTTGATTATATATTCTGATCCGTTTTAAAAAATGGTTGCATATACGAATTAAATAGTGTATATTTTAGACGTTCTTTTTTTCGGATGATGATTTTAATTATGACGTAAATGATGATGAAGAAACACAATTACTGAAGATAATATCAATTTGATAGAAGAGTATGAAAGAACAACTGATGGAGCATATATGACTGCTATTTGTAACCAAATTGCATATATGTTTTGGGATAGTCATATATGATTATTTCAACTTTTATCCTATTTAAAATGATATGATTAGCATTAAAAAATTAGTATTTTAAAGATGAATAATTGTAATATATGTTTACTAATTATTTTTGTTATTAATTTTAAATTATTTGTTAATGTAAATATATATATATATATTTAAAACATATAATCAATATTTTATTACATAATTTTATTTAATTATACTATATATAACCGCTATATTGTTACCAATCAAACTTATATTTCAACCACTCTTTTTTACAAAACCGCATTCTCTAACCAATGTTTTTAACCGTCACATTTCAAACGACTTTCAGTACAACAGCTCAAAAAAATTTAACCGCTCGGTTGAAACGAGGTGACCAATCTGACCCAATAAGAAAACAATTTAATTAGGAATCTCATGATGTTTCAGTCTACTCTATTCATTAACTTATTAGCTAAAAGTGAAAATGCGACCTTATACAATTTACAGTTGGCAATTTAAACTTTTTTGTAATATCGAGACAATTTGTTGCAAACGTTAGCAATAAATTTAAATTTAGCATTGTCCCTTTATATAATAAGATTGTCACAAGATACACAAATGTGAAACTTAATTTCTTTTGAGATATATATGGATTTTCGAAAATAATATTGATAATTACGGCGAGTATCCCATTAGATGGTTATACATCTCAAATTAAAAATGTTATTCCTAAATATACCAAAAAGTAGTTAACGCATAGTTACATATACATCATAAAGCTCACGTCTCTAACTATAATGATATTCGTTAATTATTTTGAAAATCAATTAAGACAAAAGTTAAACGATTAATCTAACACCAAATATTGCTTAAAATAAATGATGGTTCATAACATACAGTATACCCTATTCTTGTGGAGTTTCCTACATATAATAATTTTACTTTATTTATTTTAGTGCATCGTAATATTGTCTTTTTCATATGAAATGTGTTATTGCTAAACCTTTAAGGTTTATATGTAAAATTAGAGGATTTATTTATCTTATCTTGTAAGAGTTTAATACATAGTTTCATAGTTATATATAAATATACTGTCATTAAACCTTGACTCAGATTGGTTGGAGCAATTGGAAGAAAGAGGTGGTTGAAACACTGTGGTGTTACTATTCGAACGAGCGGTTGGAATGGGCGATTGAAACAGGCGATTGAAACAAGAGGTCGAAAAGGTTGTTTCGGCGAGCAAACTAAAGATATTTTCAAACGCTAATAAAAATAGGCGTTTGCATATTCCTATGTGAATAATTGTTGTTTTGTTTTTGTTTTACTTCTAAATAAATATTTGTAAACATCTCTATTAATTTTTTTCTTTAGACATACATTCATGTTCTAATGCATGAATAATTGTAATATACATTTATTTACAAATAATTCATGTTATTAATTTTAAATGATTTATTAATACATATATATATTTCTAAATCAGCTAACCAAAATTTGATTATATAATCTGGACCATTTTAAAAATAGTTGCATGTACGGATTAAATAGTATATATTTTGGCTATATATGATATAGATATGTGTTTCACGTATATATGGAATGAAGCGCCAGGTTCAATGCATGATGTTTGAATTTTAGCTATTGCGTAATAAAATAGTAAAGCATTTCCAACGCCACCTTCATAAAATTATTAAATAATTATTATTTTGAAGATGAATAATTATAACATATGTTTACTAATGATTTTTGTTATTAATTTCAAATTAATATATATACATATATATATAAAACATATAACCAATATTATACCATCAAACCGCTATATTGTTACCATTCATACTTATATTTCAACCGCTTTTTTTACGAAATCGCCTTCTCTAACCATTGTTTTTAACTGCCTCATTTCAAACGAGCTTCAGTACAACCGCTTCAAAAATTTAACCGTTCGATTGAAATAAAGCGACCAATCTGACCCCTTATAAGTAAGTTGTCTACATGTTTAAAACTGCTCCTCATTTTCCACTTTTTAATATTGTTATGGAGCAGAATGTGACACATCTTCCTCCAATCGTCACATATAGATGTAAAACATTATATTATTATATATCTACGCTTTTGTTTTTAGATATGTAAACACCTCTTTTGTGAACAAAGAAAAAAATGACACATCTTAATTTATGTATTATTTAGGGGATAATGCGCATTATGCACCAAACAATTATTCGATAAGGATGACAAAGTAATCATAGAGTAGATCGTCGGAAAATACAAGTCCAAAAACTTAGAACCTAGAGCCGTGTACGGTGTACCTCTATATAAAAACATACACATGTAAATATAGATACGGTCTATATTAATTAACATATTGCATATTGGTTGAAGAAACCATTTTTTTCAAAGACAAAATTACCATATCTTAAAACCACTACTAATCAAGAAAAAAAAGAAAAAACTATAAAACGATTCAACCATAAGATTTCAATTATTTTTACTTAACTTCTTTACATTTTGATTCATTGCTCATTTATCATATACTTAAAACATCCACAAAATAATATTCCAGTTTATTGATGTTGCAACATTTTAGATCATCGAATATAAAAATTATATTATTAAAAATAATAATTCAAGATTGTATTTAACATTTAATTATTCATTTAAAATTTCATATTCATGTTTAATTTTACATTGGGTTGAACATTTCTACCCACTTTTATTCTAACCAAATAGAGAAAAACAGATAGAGCGACCCCACAAACCAAGATTCCAAACCAAACATTCCCCATCATTGACAGCAAAATAAAACTAACTCGTAAGAAAATACTTCTATATTTGATTAATCCATTATTTTACTACTATATGCTTAAAAAATATACTTTCCCAAAACCTCTGCCATGTATATAATTAACCTTCACGCTTGTTTCATCTCTTGCTAAACCAACAAAAAAGAACTCATTTTCCTTTTCTCTTTCAAAGTGTTGATGGACAGTTCAATGAACAATGCTTTTACTATGAGAAAACATGAAACGACAACATTTTCAAGTGACCAAACTCCGGAAGAAAGTAGCTGGACGATGTACTTTGAAGATTTCTTCGAGCCTTCTTCAAGTATTGTCGATGTCGGAGATTGCAGCTCTTCCTCCGTCTCCGATGCAGCGTCTTTCGTGGCCACTAAGAAGACCCTACACTTGTATAACTCCAACAAATTCGACATCAAGAGGACAATAAATAGAGAGATTCCTTTTGGTCGTCATCATGATCTTGAAGACACTGCCTCTTCTCCTTCTCGTAGCCCTAACGTGAGTCTCTCTCTCTCAAACACATGAGTGTATATATGCATGTATGCATTGTTACTTACACATATGATTTTAACAAGCAAATGATGACAGTTTTGCATTTTTGTGGTACCAAAAGCAATGATCGAATTTTGCTATACAAACTTCGGTTGAAAAAAATAGTAATCGTGGAAACACTATCAGAACACTTCAATTTAAATTTGTTTAAGAAATTTGCTATGTCATTAGCATGTGATTTGTAAAGCATTATTGATCTAAATTTGATTATTAACGTTCCTTCTTTACTTTGATCATACTAGTGTTCTAAGAACGTGGATATACATTATTTCGAGGCCCGGTTCTGAGGGGTAACAAACAACACATATGTATTGGGCCCCACAATTTCGTGGGGCCCACTATTTAATTTTTTTGTTATAAAGATATGTAAATGTAGAAGTAATTGTAAGTGATAGATAGATATTTTTATGCATTTACGCGAATCATGGGCCCTAATTTTGAGGTTTTAACGTGGTTTTTAAAAAAAAGTTTAGACACCACTAGTTATATTATCTCTTGGTGCTATAGTTTTAGCTTAGTAACTAAATTTCCCTTGATAAAAATCCCTTTTATTGTTAAAAAATTAATCTAACAGAAATTTATCTCTAAAAAAATATATCAAAAAATATATCAATCTATTGCATAAATGAATGTTTTTCACAAAATATTTGGTGTATATATATATATATATATTTTTTTTTTTCATTTTTGTATAATTTTTATTTTTTCGTATGGTCCCGAATATCTCAGGACCGGCCCTAATTATTTCCTCTTCATTTTGCCTAAGCAGTCGAGTTTGGTAGTATTGAAGTAAATTTATTTTCATACAGATAATGATAATATCTACTAGAAATATAGGGCTATGGATTGATTAGGTTAGACGCCAATGAGAGGCAAGAAGTTCTCTTTTCTTTATGCCAAGAGAAGCAATAAATTAATTAAAATTTTGTGGTTTTGACTCATATAGTTGAGATACATTCTAAAATTGTTATATAATCCAACAACTTGATGCAACAATTTAATTTGTGCCATTGTTTAAGCTCCTGTTTGACATCGATGTATACAATAATCAGCATTAACAAGTCAAATGTACCTTAACTAATATAGTCTACAAATAATTAATTAGACTATTATAAACTATTAACAATTTGTGTTTATTTTTTCGTTTCATAGCTCTATAGCATGATGAACCTATTTGACAACAACACGATACACGGGGGTGGAATTGTTCATGATGACACAATCAATGTAAGAAACACATCAACCATATACACTATACCAATAATTTTCGATACCTATCAAAGTAACAATAATTCTATATATATAGGAGAAAGGGGAGGTTGCAGTGCAAAACCCAGGTGGGTTATCAGTAGACTTGGAGAAGATAGGGCTTTGTTTGGTTCCTTTGTCTATGGTCACTAACTTTCTTGGTTAACTACACATATATGTTTTTCTCCTTTTTCCTATGATTGTTTTTTTTTCTTGTAGGATATTTACATTCTATAATTTTTTCCCGATCATGTCTTATTCACTTAATTGTTAACATTTGGATGTGTAACAAATTACATATTGCATGTGATAGTATGAGCTCTCGTACTTTTAATTATCGGTATATATTCAATAATATTTGGATTATAATCCTTCATTTTATATTTATAGCAAAGTCTCAAATATTTTGTGAATCTGTCTCACTGACTATGATCGTAGATGGGATTTCCATAAACTATCTTCTTGGCGACTAACGTGGTACATAACTAACTATAACCGCCCTAGGTCACAAAATGACCGCACATATATAGTTGTGACTTGTGTTTGGTAAAACCATAGAGCAAGGACAAAATTTCGTATAAATTCATTAAGGTTTAGCAATATCCTTAAAATTGTTGACACTCAGATTGTTGACACTCAGATTTACACTCAGATTGTTGACACAAAAAAATTGTTGACACTCAGATTTACTTTTTCTCTCTCCTTAAAGGGCGATAAAGCAAACCTTTCTCTTCGAAGCCGCCGTTGCCGATCTCGGTAGCGGTAACCCAATCCAGTCCGATGGGTAAGCACCATGGGCCCAAACCTACTCCTCATCCCCATCCTCCTCCTAAACCACCTATACCGAAACCACAAACTAAAAGCTCCGTAGAAACTTCCGTTCCCACAACTACTCCGAAAGAGATTTCTCCTTCCACTGAGCGTCCGTCAACTCCGACGAGACCTTCAACAAGCGACTCGCAGGACCTTGAATTGGGTGAGATTCCACCCTTGAGTCCTTCAGCTCCCGTTGCTCCAACTTTAGCTGAACCTGGATCCCAAATCCAGCTTCCCGAAATGCTCTCTTCGGCTATGGCTGATGAAGACTCTACCACCACTCCTCCAATTCCTGCTTGGTCTGACCTATTCAAGGGTCCATCAGGAAAAATGAAGAAAAAAGGTACCCCTTTCCTCCTGGATTCAGGAGAAATCTGCGTCAAAATCCCGAATGAGGTAATCCAAAGAAACCACAAGAGATGGGACTCCTTCGTGCTAGGACAGTTCCATGGGAACCTCCCTTCTCCAGGTGCTCTTCATGCCATTTTCAATGGGATATGGAGTCGAAAGCTCAGAGACATCACCATCTCCAAATTGGGGTCAAACACGGTTCTTATCCGAATTCCTTGTCCTTCCACTCGCAGTACGGTTCTGAGTCAAGGAATTTGGCATATAGAAGGTCAATCTATGTTCGTGGCTGCTTGGAAACCGGGACTAAAACCATCTATGCCGTAGTTAACATCAGTCCCAGTTTGGCTAGAATTCCGTGGCGTTCCTCCACATTTCTTCTCCGAAGAAGGTCTCGAACATGTTGCTGGTGCTCTTGGTCATCCCCTTCACTTGCACCCCTCAACAGCTAACATGACGAACTTAGAGGTGGCTAAAGTGTTCACCATCATTAATCCGTCAAAGCCACTCCCAGAGGCAATGAATGTTCAATTCGAATCAGGTGAAATACGCAGAATTGAGGTCGCTTGTCCTTGGCTTCCTCCTATTTGTGATTATTGTAAAGCTGTTGGACACAGTCAAAGGAGATGTCCAACAACTCCAATAACATGCTCTGCATGTAAATCAACTGCTCACGCAGATGAAAATTGCCCTAGAGCTAAGAAGAAAGATGACAAAGTGGAGGCTCATCTTGCCTCTGTTGAGATTAAAACTCAGTCTCAGAAGAAGAACCCAAAGAGGAGGAAAAAGGAGAAACAACGACAATTGCTTCTCGAGTCCAAAGCTTTAAGTATTCAAGAGCCAGAAGAGTCCCTGCCTAAAGCTTCTAAGACACTTAAGGCTGGAAAAAGAGATTCTAAGAAGCGTTTAACAGCTGATGAAAAGGGTAAAGGACATGCTTCTCTTGATTCTCCGGCTGATAAATACTTAATTAAGGAAAAGACAAGGTCTCCTACAAATCTTGTGGTTTCATCATCAGAGGAATCATCTTCAGAGGAAGACTCTATTGATGCAGAACAAGTGGAAGACTCCTCTTCGGATTCTGACACAAATTCTCATTCAGGAGAAGAAGATAACCCAGTGGATGATGCTAGGTTCATGAAAGTAGTTTCAAGGAAACTCCAAAAGAAAAAACCAGGTTCATCGGGGAAACACCCCAAATCTACTCCTAATCATCCATGAGTGTCAATACGTTCTGCTGGAATGTTAGGGGTTTTAACAACAAGCTAAAGAGGCGTAATTTCAGGAATTGGCTACGGCAGAACAAGCCGTCTTTTGGTAGTATAATTGAAACTCGCGTGAAAGTTAACAAGTCTCAACGTTTTATCCAAACCACGTTTCCAGGGTGGAATTTTGAAACAAATTACGAGTTTGCTGAACTCGGAAGGATTTGGGTTCTTTGGGATCCCTCTATCTCTCTGTTCGTTCATTCTAAATCAAGCCAGATGATTACTTGCTTGATTAAGCTTCCTTGTACCACCATTGAGGTTTCTATTTCTTATATATACGGTGCTAATACTAAACTTGGTAGACTTCAGCTATGGCAAGAGCTGAGAGACTTGGCTACTCAATCACTTGTGTCAGACAAACCTTGGGCTCTTTTAGGGGATTTCAATCAAATTTTATCCCCTAATGAGAAGTCAAATGGAGGCACAAGAATCTCTAGAGGTATGCAAGACTTTAGAGATTGTGTTACTTATGTGGGTCTCTTTGATCTTTCAGTGAGAGGGAACATGTTCACATGGTGGAACAATCAAGAGGACAATCCTATTGCAAAGAAGCTTGATCGTATCCTTATCAATGACAAGTGGCAACTTCAGTTTCCGTTTTCTTATGGTCACTTTGGCGAACCTGACTTCTCAGACCATAGTCCAGCTACTGTTGTTCTCGGCAACAAAGTTGTGGTGAAAAGGCAATTCATGATCTCACATTTTCTTCTTGACCATCCGGATTTCTTAAGAAGAGTTGAACACTTTTGGCAAGGTTCATTGGTGCAAGGAACATCTATGTTCTGCTTGGCAAAGAAACTCAAGATGTTGAAACCTGTGATAAAGGATATTAACAAGCAGCATTATTCAGGTCTGGAGAATAGGGTTAAGGAAGCTCACTCTGTGCTTCTTGAATCTCAGAATAGGCTTCTAGCTAATCCGACAAGTTTTAATGCTAACAGTGAGAAGCATGCCCATAGAAAGTGGATGGAGTTAGTTTTGGCTGAGGAAAAGTTTCTTTTACAGAGATCTAGGGTTAAATGGGCAGAATTTGGTGATTGTAATTCTTCTTACTTTCATAGAGTGGCTGCTGCAAGACGTGCGACTAATCAGTTACATTACCTCTTGGATAATGATGACATGAGATTAGATGACTCAGAGGTTGTGAAAGCTCATTGTGTTGACTACTTCTCCGAGTTGTTTGGGTCTGATTCTAGGAGTTTGAATGCTTCTGATAGAGAAAAGATTTCTCTCTACACCAAGTTTCGGTGTAGTGAGTCCACAAAGTTGATCCTGCAAGCACCTGTTACTGCTGAGGACGTCAAATTCGAAGTGTTCGCTTTGCCTAGGAATAAAACCCCTGGACCGGATGGTTTCACAGGCGAATTTTTCAGAAAATCTTGGGGTATCATTGGGGAGGACCTTACTAGGGCAGTCCTTGAGTTCTTTGAATCTGGCCAGCTCTTGAAGCAGTGGAATAGTACAGCTATTTCCTTGATTCCTAAGAAAATTGGCGCTGAAAAATTAGTGGATTTCAGACCTATCTCGCTGTGTAATGTTGTCTACAAGCTTGTCTCCAAGATCCTTGCTAAGAGACTTCAGCTTATCACTCCGGACATAATCTCAAACTCACAGTCTGCTTTTGTCAAAGGTCGGTTATTAGTCGAGAATGTCATCTTAGCTACTGAGTTGGTTCAAGGGTTTGGTAGAGCTGATATCTCTAAGAGAGGTTTGTTGAAAGTTGATCTAAGGAAGGCATTTGATTCTGTCAGTTGGGAGTTTATTCTTCAAATTTTCAGAGCGGCTGATTTTCCTCCAACGTTTATAACATGGGTTACTCAGTGTATAACTACCACTTCCTTTTCCATCAATGTTAATGGAGAACTTTGTGGTTACTTCAAAGGAGCTAGAGGGCTGAGACAAGGGGATCCGCTTTCTCCTTCCCTTTTTGTTATGGCTATGGAGGTGTACTCAAACATGCTAAACGCTTGCTTTGATGAAGGAAAAATTGGCTATCACCCTCTGGGAAGAAACCCCAAGATTACTCACTTGGCTTTTGCGGACGACATTGTCATTCTCTTTGATGGAAGTGCTCATTCCCTTCAAGGTATAGCTAATTCCCTTGACTCTTTCCAATTGTTTTCGGGATTGTGCATGAATAGAGATAAAACCCACCTGTTCACAGCGGGATTGAACCCAGAGGAAGCTGAATCTTTGAACAGTTTTGGCTTCCAAAAGGGTTCTCTCCCTGTTAGGTATCTCGGTTTGCCCCTGCTTCATCGTAAGCTCAGGAAATCAGACTACTCACCTTTGACAGACAAAATCTCAGCTAATTTCAATGCTTGGACGGTTAAAAGTCTGTCCTTTGCAGGGAGACTCCAACTTATCTCCTCTGTTATTTATAGTTTGGTGAGTTTTTGGTTCAGTGCTTTTTCACTCCCTAAATGTTGTCTTAAAGCTATCGAACATCTCTGCTCAAGGTTCCTATGGTCTGGAGATATGGAAAAGAAAGGGATGGTCAAGGTCTCTTGGAAGACTAGTTGTTTACCTAAGAAAGAAGGTGGTTTAGGCCTTCGAAGTTTCAGGATTTGGAACAAGGTGTTAAATCTCAGACTGGTATGGCTTCTCTTCTCAAGTAGTGACTCTCTTTGGGTGGCTTGGGTCAGAGAACACAAACTAAAAAGGTCTTCTTACTGGCTGCTGGAACCAAAGGCGACTGATTCATGGATATGGAAGTTTTTACTAGCACTAAAACCACTTGCTAAGCCTTTCATTACGTGCCAGGTGAAGGATGGCATCAAAGCAAGCTTCTGGTTTGATAATTGGTCTGAGCTTGGTTGCCTTATTGATTTGGTGGGTGAATCTGGTCCTAGGCTAATGGGGATCCCAATCCAATCAACATTGAGACAAGCTTTCTATGCAAAGGACTGGACGGTTTCATCAAGGTCCAGAAGCAATAACATCCGAATTGTTCATGGCATTATGAGCAAAACTGATCAGCCAGCTTTTGACCGAGGTAATGATCTTTACTCTTGGGGTTACCCTGGACATACATCTCATGAGTTCTCTTCCAAGAAAACATGGGACTCCTTAAGACCAACTCAGCCACACAAACATTGGTCTAAAGCTATTTGGGTGAAATATGGTGTGCCAAGGCATTCCTTTATGTTTTGGGTTACAAACCTTGACCGACTCCCTGTAAAATGGAGACTTGCAAGTTGGGGAATCCCTATTGATCCTAAGTGTACGCTATGCTCTTTGCATGATGAAACTAGAGACCATTTGTTTATCTCTTGTGATTTTGCGGTTCAAATTTGGGGTAAGGTCCTTGCTCGGCTTGGAGCTCCTCTAAATTCCTTCAACTCTTGGGATACTCTTGTCTCCTGGATGCTGACTCGGTCTACAAATGGACACTCAACAACCCTCAAACGAATCACTGCTCAAGCTTCAGTATATGCTCTTTGGAATGAACGCAACAGTAGGATCCACAAGAATGCCTCCCAAACGATAGACTATTTGTTCTTGCGAATTGATAGGTCTATAAAGGATACTCTCCTTGCTAAGAGGTACAGGAAAGGTTGCATTGGTCTTCTGTCCGAATGGTTTAGTTGTGGCTAATTATGCTCTTCTTGATTACTTGCTAATCTTAACCTTTCTTCTAGGCTTTTTTATCTTTTTTGTGGCCTTTGAAGTATTTTGCTTTCTAGCTTTTGTATAAAACTTTCCTTTTAGGTAATAATATTCACATTTTATCAAAAAAAAAAATATCCTTAAAATTAAAACTCTATGTTAGAAATTATTTTGATAGTCTTACAATAACATTTTATCTGATTAAAATTATCCAATACTATATAAAACACATTTTACCTCAAACGCCAACCAATCTTTAACATTCACAACAAGATACACGTTTTTTCATCACTGAGACTTTTTAGGTGTTTTCCTTTCAATTTCGTCATTTACCTAAAAACACAATTCTAGAATCACACATGTTCATTAACAAAATTGTGTTCCAAGGAACAACCTCATATTTGCTTACAAGAACCGAAACTAAAGCCTTGTTTCTTTGTGAATATTCTAGCTAATAACAAAGCTCTACTTCAGAGTTCAGACGTATTTATACTCGTACAGATTTGTGTCCTCTTTCCCCCTTGAAAAACTAACAATATTTTTTGGTTTTTATTGGAGAATATATTCATATAATATATTTCCATAAATTGTATAAGTCAATATTGTGTAATCTAGGTTAAATCTTTGTAGTCCTATATATATGCCTCTTTGGCTTGTGAATAAAATCATCTTCCGCTAAACTCTTTAACATGGCATCAGAAGCTAGGTTTTCTTCAACCTAATTTTGATCTCTTTACGCGGCGGCTCAATTTTCTTCTCTTTGTCTTTGTGTTCGGCTAGATTTCTTTCTTCTAGTCGTTTGTTTATTTTTGGTGTTGCATCATGGGTGATGATGTAAGTGGTGTTCACGGTTCGACAGGGAAATCCTCGACCGTTGATTCTGGTGGTGTGAAAGAGAGTAATATTCTCTCTGATTATTATCTCCATCCCTCTGCCGAACCAGGGCAGATGATTTGTACGGTGCTTTTGACTGAAAGCAATTATGAAAGGTGGGCTAAGCTTATGAGAAACGCACTCAAAGCTAAAAACAAACTCGGATTTATTGATGGTGTTGTGAAGGAGCCAAGAAGTGGTGACGATGTAGTCAAGCTATGGGGTATGGTGAATTCCATGTTGGTGGCGTGGATCTTAAACGCAATTGAACCAAAATTGCGTAGTAGTGTGTCGTGTGCAGAGACTGCATTCGAATTGTGGGAAGGTCTTCGTGCTAGGTTCTCTGTTGGAAACGAACCTCGGATCTATGAATTGAAGGCTGATGTAGCTTCGCTGAAGCAGGGAAATCTATCTGTTCAATATTATTTTGCTCGTTTGAAGTTGATTTGGGATGATCTGGTGGAGTATGAACCTCTCACGAAGTGTTGCTGTGGTGATTTAGATTGTAAAGTCAATAGGGAGCTTGTTGCAAAACGTGAAAGAGAGCAACGCTACCAATTTTTGTTTGGTCTTGATAATACACGTTTTGGAACCACACGTTCCAATATTTTGTGTATGCAACCTCCACCGTCTCTAAACAATGCGTTCTCGATGGTGGTTCAAGAGGAACGACATCAACGTGTGGCTACTAATCATGGATCACGTCCTGAAGCAGTTGGGTTTTCTGTTCAAGCACAACCTGTACTTCAGAGTTTAACTCGAACTCGTACGGTGGTGACTTGCACTTATTGTGGTCGTACGGGTCATCCAGTCAGTGATTATTATCAATTACATGGTTTTCCGGAGACAAGGAATGAAGGGGGTGGCCGTGGAAGAGGCACATCTGGTCGTGGTAATGGCAACAATGGTAGAGGTGGTGGTGGCTGGAGTAATTCAAATGGACGTGGTAGAGGAAGTGCTAATACTGCTTACTTTCATGTTAATCCTGCTAATGGTGCTCAAATCATTCCCAGTGAAGATGGGCAAGGGCTTACGTTGAGCAAGGATCAGTTGTCAAGTCTGGTTGAACTACTTTCTCGGCCAAAACAGACTGGTTCAGATCGTTTTCTTGGTATGGTTATTGATACAAGTGCTTCACATCACCTTACAGGTAGATTGGAGTTATTGTTTGATGTTTTTCATATACCACCGTGTCCAATTGAGCTTCCTAATGGTGATGTGATCATGGCCACACAGTGTGGCAAACTTAATCTTGGTGGATCTGTCACGATTTCCTTTATTTACTTTGTCCCTCACCTGACAAATACTTTGCTATCTGTGTATAAACTGATTCAAGAAAAACCGTGTATTGCAGTTTTTACTGATAAGTTTTGTTATCTACAGGACCGTACAACGAGGGTACTGATTGGAGCGGGTGAGGAGTGTGATGGGATCTACTACTTCCGAGAAGTCTTTCGTGTTCAAGCAAATCTTACAAGTTATGTTCGTGGTCGGGAGTTATGGCATATGCATCTTGGTCATCCTTCCAAGTTTGTTCTTTCTAGTTTATCTAGCGTTATTGAGTTAGGAGATGTTAGTCAAGAAACGAGTGGTCCTTGTGACATTTGTATTCGGGCAAAACACCCACGTTGTTCTTTTATTGATAGTGATAATAAAGCTGAAGCAGTTTTTGATCTGATTCATTGTGATGTTTGGGGTCCATACAACACACCAGCAAATTATGGATCACAGTATTTTCTTACGATAGTGGATGATTGTTCTCGTGCAGTTTGGGTATTTCTCATGCGTTTTAAGAGTGAAGTTGCAACAAGTTTAAAGGATTTTTGTGCTATGGTAGAGAGACAATTTGACAGTAAGGTACGTATCGTTCAAAGTGATAATGGACCGGAGTTCATGTGTCTAAAGTCTTATTTTGCCTCTCAAGGTATTCAACATCAAACTTCGTGTGTCAATACACCACAAAAAAATGGTCGTGTGGAACGGAAACACAGACATATCTTGAATGTGGCTCGGTCTTTACGGTTTCAAGCGTCGTTACCGATTGAATTTTGGGGTGATTGTGTTCTCACGGCGGGCTATTTGATTAATCGAACTCCATCATCTATTATAGCTGGTAAGACTCCATATGAGGTTTTGTTTGGGAAACCAGCTTTATACAAGCATATTCGTATCTTTGGATCGTTGTGTTATGCTCACAAAGGTACACGACCTCGTGGTAAGTTTGATGAGCGAGCTATCCGGTGTGTTCTTATTGGATATCCGCACAATCAAAAGGGTTGGACAGTGTATGATTGGAAGAATAAAGAGTATTTTATCTCTCGTGATGTTGTGTTTAACAAGGATGTATTTCCTTTTGCGGATGAGTCTCTTATGTTAGAGAATTCAACATCAAAGAATAAACCTTTCTTTGATGATAATGATGAGGTTCATATTGTGGTTCCGTCTGGTTCGAATAATGATATTCGTGCAAGGGGGAGGTTGAATTATGAGGTACCAGACCATGTGGAATGGGGGAGTGATTCACCGATGGAATCTGTACCAGTTGCTGAGCCAGTTTCTGCGACTGAGCCAGTTTCTACGACTGAGCCAGTTTCTGCGACTGAGCCAGTTTCTGCGACTGAGCCAGTTTCTGCAAGTGCTTCAGGATTTACGACTGCTTCAGGTTCTGAGACAGTTTCTGTACCAGTTCAGGATACAGTTTTGGGTCGTGGTCACCGTGATAAAAAGCAGTCAGTTCTTCTTGCACCTTATGTTACCTATTCGGCATCGTGCACACCTGATCCATCACACTCACACTCACACTCTTCGCTCCAATCTCCTCACGGTCCTTCAGGTACTCCTTATCCTTTAGCTAACTATGTTTCTTGCAAACGCTTCTCTAATAGCTTTAAGGGTTTTCTCGCCAAGATCACAGCGACACGTGAACCACAATCATTCCAAGAAGCTATGCAATATGAAGAATGGCGTCAAGCAATGGCTGCTGAAATTCGAGCACTTGAGGATAATGGAACTTGGGATCTTGTTGATTTACCTTCTACTAAGAAAGCTATCGGGAATAAATGGGTGTTTACAATCAAGTATAATGCTGATGGATCTATTGAGCGTTACAAAGCTCGTCTAGTGGCTCTTGGAAATCGACAAACTGAAGGTATTGATTACGATGAAACTTTTGCTCCAGTTTCTAAGATGACAACAGTTCGATGTTTCTTAAAAGTTGCTGCAGTACGGAAATGGGAACTACATCAGATGGATGTTCACAATGCGTTTTTACATGGTAGTTTAACTGAAGAAGTGTATATGCGTCTTCCACAGGGCTTCACTAAGTCTACTTCCAAAGTATGTCGTCTTCGCAAGTCGTTATATGGTCTGAAGCAAGCTCCTCGTTGCTGGTTTTCTACACTTCATGGCGCACTGCTTCAGTATGGGTTTTCTCAATCTGTCTCAGATCCAGCCTTATTTTATTTGGTTCATAATGGCATTGAATTATATGTTTTGGTGTACGTTGATGATCTTGTGATTGGTGGTAATCATTCATCAACAATTAGTGAGTTCAAGGACTATCTCAAGAATTGCTTTCATATGAAAGATTTGGATTCGGTCCGGTACTTCTTGGGAATCGAAATTGCTAGGAATACTGAGGGTATTTTTCTATGTCAACGAAAGTATTATTTGGATATTATTTCCGAGTGTGGACTTCTTGGTGCTCGTCCGGTTGAAACTCCTATGGTGCAAAATCATGATCTTGCATCTGCTTCAGATGAGTATTACTCTAATCCGGAGCAGTATCTTATCTATCTTTCTCTCACTATGCCTGAACTTGCCTACAGTGTTCATATATTGTCCCAATTTATGCAGAGACCACATACGTCTCAGTGGGAAGCGGCATTGAGGGTTGTTCGTTATCTGAAAAGTGCTCCAGGTCGAGGTCTTACGTTTTTTGCTTCAGGTGACTTACAACTCACTGGTTTTTGTGATTCAGATTGGGGTGCGTGTCCGCTTACTCGTCGTTCTCTCTCAACATATGTTTTTCTTCTTGGTGACTCTGCTCTATGCTGGAAAACACAGAAACAACACACTGTTTCACACTCATCCACCGAAGCTGAGTATCGATCGATGGCTGATGCAACAAGTGAACTTAAATGGTTATGTGAGCTGATGCAGTTCTTTGGTGTACCTCATCCCAAGGATGTTCCAATCTATTGTGATAGTCAATCCGCATTACAACTCGTGGCTAATCCGGTTATTCGTCAGCGTACAAAGCATATTGAGATCGATTGTCATTTCATACGTGATGCTGCACATGATGGGTTGATTGCTCCAAAGAAGATTTCTACACATGAGCAACCGGCTGATGTACTTACCAAGGCATTTGGACGTGACCAATTTGAAGCACTTATTGTCAAGTTAGGCATTCGTGATCTTCATGCTCCAACTTGAGGGGGAGTATTGGAGAATATATTCATATAATATATTTCCATAAATTGTATAAGTCAATATTGTGTAATCTAGGTTAAATCTTTGTAGTCCTATATATATGCTTCTTTGGCTTGTGAATAAAATCATCTTCCGCTAAACTTTTTAACAATTTTACCCAACAATTTTTTTAAGAACCAAATATTTCAGTATCTTTCATAGTTTTTCAAATATCTTCATGCTTATCCCGTCGAAATATATTTCAAATTTTTTGTACATCACTTTTTCAAGAATCAATGGTAACTATGTTAAGTTTAGGTTATGTTCTAACACATTATATTCCAATGGCTTTGAATATGCTCTACAACGACATATGAGAAAGGTAGTGTAGGACCGGTATATACAGGCCTGGCCCGTAGCATAAGCTAGGGAAGCGACTGCTAAGGGCCCTTCCAGACAGGTAATTTTTTTATTAAATCTTTTATGTAAACAAAAAGTTATTAGCTTTTTTCACAAAAATAGTTTGTGTAAGGATTTTTCAATATGTGTGAGCCTTTGTTTAACGAAACATCTTACTTAATTTTTTTTTTAAACTAATTAATTTCTAATTTTAAAAACAAAGTTAGAACCTAAACAACGGACGATTGGGTTTCTCCTAATTTGATTTTACTATTTTTATTTATCTACTTACAAATATTCGGATTTATGTACTGTTTTTTGAAGTTATAATGTGATTTTTTATATTACTAGTATTATCTATGATATTTGGAAAACATATAAAAATGGCATTTTTGTTTAGATTCGTTTAAGGCGTTGGACCGGAACTGGGTATATATGTAAATGAGATACAAGCAAATAAAATTTTATATACTTTCCACCATATATATGGTGTGAGAAGGCAGGTGTGAGATATAAACAAAGACTTAGCTCTGAACTATTTCTTAAGAAACTTTGTTTTTGATATCACACGAATGTATATAGTTGAAAACTTGAATTATGTAATCACTATAAGCAATAATTTTATATCAACATTCATGTGAAAATAAGAATTTATAAATCCGGAATCATCTAGCATATAGTATTCAAATAAAAAAATCAATAGTTTTTTCATCAATGAACTCTTAAATTTGAACTAAATTAACTAGTAACACGAGATAGTTAAGTGAATATTAAACTGTTTAATCAAAAAATTTCTTATATAGCAAAGTACGTTTAAAAATATAGGCCCTTAGTCCTTACATATACGTGCATATCTAATATGGTCATACGCATACATGCCTAGTTTATTATATTTGTTATGACAAAATCATGCATGCGGAATCAGTTCAGGGGACTAATGATGCATCTTCGATCAATTTGGAGGTGAAATTACAAAACATGTCCGAGCCTCCAATGTTCTTCCGCTGATTTATCACTTACCGACGAAGTTCCATCGGAGGTGGTCTCGAGGAACAAGAAAAACCATAGATTTACACAAGTTCAAGTTCAAGATCTTGTTTTTTCTCTAATTCGATGCAGTCTATCTGAATGTAATACTCACTATATGATGCATCACCATGCACTATCCGTTGCCCATAGCAAAGCTTTCATTTCTATGTAAGTAGTGAAAAAGCGGTTTTGTGGCTAGATTTATATGTTTGTGTGTGTATGAGCATAAAGTAAACAACACATAAAGTTTTTTCACGTGGTTCGTTTTCTACATCCCCGGGACCTAGTCCAGAATCAATCCATTAGAAAAAGAAGCAACCTACAATTGCTATATGGATACAACACCACTCTTTTCTATAACATTGATTCAAACACCAAGGGGTAGATCTTTTTTATGTGATCTCCTCTCTGGTGGACGACGCCACACACATGTGTGCCTCTTACAATAGAACCCTAGGCGCGTGAGTATTCTTGTCACCGTCTAGTCCTATTTAATCTACCACCACGAAACCCTAAGTTTCATGTTATGTGGGCTTTCAATCTCTCTCATAATTGAGCTTTCTAATTTAATAAGAGCCCATCTCCGTTTTGTTCTGTGTGTTGGAAAGTCTTTCTTGTTGTTCCAGCATGATGCTTCAAAGACCTCTCTTTCAAGTAGGCGTTAGGCTACATTGTAGATCATTTGCACTTGATACAAAAAATTACCACATTCTATAGAAGATTGAAGCAAGCAACATCCTAATCTTGAGTGTAGCTTATCATGCTTCCATGATCCATCCATTTGGCAAACCGGTCAATGGTGTGTTGGAGGAGGAGACAAAACCCGAATAGGTGTGGACGTTGAATATGTCCACAACTCGAAAACTTTGTGAGGAGAAACCCTAGCCGTCAGAGAGAAAAAGGGAGATTCTTTGATGGTTGGCGTTTTTCGCCGTCTTCGTCAGAGGGTTATATACAATCGTAGTTTTCTTTCGTGATAATTTTTTTTTTTTTTGCTTTTTGTTCTAATAAGTTTCAGATCTAGTAGTTAGTAAGATTCAATTTTATGGGGTTTTGTGATTCCTTGATTGGATATAGATTTTCTCTTATTTAGTTGAAGATTTTATATGTGATTTCTTTTATCGTAGAAGATTTGTATACGAGATGTCTAAATTTTAGCTAATTTTGGCTATCTATCTTATTTGTGAGTTTTGCAGTTCAAGTTTGTTCGACGGTACTTAGAGTGGATTTCACCGAATCTAACTTTTCCGGAGCAAAAGTATTGAAAACAGAGTTCTATCTTAATCATGAGAATCATTGTCGTGTTATTGTCAAAAATACAAGATATACGTCTGCTATTGTGGTACGGGAACGTCTTTTATTGATCTTCCAATGACTCGAGACAAACTTTTAGTTTGGGTTCAAACTCTCATCGAAACAGAGTATACTACTTGACATGAGAGCTTTGAGGAATCACTTTTTCTGTCTTTCATGGATAATACCTTTCATCTTACAGTTTGTAAACCTTATTGGTTTTCAGAATATGAATCTTTGAAACACCTATTAGTGATTTATAATTGAATCTTTGTAATTCCTTTTCATACTAGTATGATGGTAATCAAAAAATCAATTTAGTGTTAAAAAAGAAGAATACGTCCACAACTATCAGAAATTGCGCTTATAAATTAACTTTAACCATAAATCAAATATTATTTTTAATAAATTATATTATCAATTAAATTTAACATACATAAAACCTCATACGCACACTCCAAAATTCAAAATATGATCAATTTTAATTACAACTTTTCTTTTTTATAAACAAAATAAATGTTTCTTATCAATCAAATCTATGATATTATTGTATATATGATGATTTTATATAATTTTCTATCTAAACTATAAATTAATACGACACTGGTAATTACATTTTAATCAATAACTTATTTTTTATTTTATAACAAGCATTAATTAGTTTAAATTGTTAATTACTATACATGTAATATAATTTTATCTAATTCTTACTAAAAAAACATTTCAAGTTAAATTTTCCGTGCTATTTGTTTTACTTTTGTTTGCCTTTACTGAATTTACCATAATTTAAAAATGAACAGAGAATCATATATATGAATCTACAAGCTAAGTCTCTCCATGACTTGACATGTGACTCAATAAGAATATTTCTCATTTTGATTTATTTTTTAATAACAAACTCATCATCTTCTCTATGTGCTAACGTAAGGCTTTAGTCCATATTTTGGTGGCTTATCTAAAACCCCTATTGTTATCCGGCAGTCACTACGCACCATAAGCTTTAGTCCATATTTTGGTGGCTTATCTAATGGATTTTAACATAAGGCTCCTCTTCCAAGAACGAAATGGTTCGTATATTAGTTCCTCTATGTTTCGATGCAGTTTATGAAGGAGAAGGTTCCTATTCACAATACGTTTATTCAATAGTTAGTGGAGAAACTAAAACGCTTAATGAGACTGCTATTGATAAGCCTGAGAGAATTGATTGAGAGGGTGGTTTTGACAAGGTATCAGGAACTGAGCTTGTTTAACTGCTAGAGAAGTCGACTTTTTGGTTCATGCAAGAGATGAAACAAGTTTTGCAGAGTTCACACTCTCGGTAACTGAAACGACCTGATCCGTTTTTGTTTTTTAAAACATTTAAACCTTGGTCTCGGATTAGCGTTCCCATAAATGTTATCATTAACGACCAAGCAAATCACACAGACAACCAGCGGATAACAACAAATCAAATCAACTTAACCAATAAAACAATTCCATAAACCAAACCAACTAGTTCAACAATAACCAATTCCAGGAATTCCATAAACAATCCAACAACCTAACGACAATGTCTAAACAACACTGAAACACAAAACAACCGAGACCCTAGATCATCCTCCTCTTCGTAGCCATGATCCCACGGTCACACTTTGCCTTTACCTGCATCACATGGCAAAAAGAGATACGTGAGTTATCACAAATACTCAGTGAGGCGGTCATCCTATCTACTTGGCCAATTACCAAGGTAAATAGAACACCATGCAAACACACATCACACAAACAAGCAAAATAGCACAATTTGTCACGAGTGTCGGTCGACACTACCACTAGGTGTCGGTCGATACTCTGGTCTGGTGTCGGTCGACACTCCCAACTGGTGTCGGTCGACACCCCACAGACCTGGCACTGGTGTCGGTCGACACCTAACCACGTAACACTGGTGTCGGTCGACACTACCTCTTGGTGTCGGTCGACACCAGCTGCAGGTTTCTCAGAATCAGACTCTCTCCTCTCTGATCCAATCCCAAGCCTGCTCAATCACACAAATTTGCAATAACACGTCAACAATCACACGAACCAAGCATACACAACACGAAATCATCACAAATTCATCCGTCAATCAACCTAACACCATGGATTCAAATGTTCCATCCACTTGGGACCATGGTCACGCACTCACCTTAGCCTTTCGGATTGGAAAACAATGGAGATTATGATTAGAACGAGATCAGCCTTGATCACTACCACAAATCACGAAATCCACCTTCTTATTGCTCTCCAAACGCACAACAATTGATTCCTTCACAAACCAATTCACAAACCTTTCAAGAAACTCTCTTGAAACCACAAAAACTCTCTGGGAAAAGATATAATACTTATTTCTGCCTCTAACACGTTTTTCTCACTTAAAAACGGAGGCTAATCAATTTATATACGCAGCCCTAGGGTTTCTCCCTAAACCAATCGCAAACCGAGCGATTAAAACAAACTGGAAAACCGATCAACTAGTGGTGTCGATCAACACTACCTACTGGTATCGATCGACACCCTCACTAAATTCTTAAAATTTGGTTCACGAGCGTTACAATAACTATCAATCTTAATCCTTAGCTACCTTATAGGAAAAAGATAAGAGAGAAAAACCGAGTGTTTTATTAATTGATCATTTACGCATATACCAAGATGCATGTGTATACTACTTATATCGCCAATCTCAACTATTTGTTTCTCTACAACTCTCAGGTTCGTAATATTTATAAACAAATCAATCATTTCCTTAAAGAGTAACACACAGTAAAGATGTAAACACTCAGATCATAAGAGACCAAGACAACAAGCTCCAACACGGCATGAAAGTCAATGCGTTACCGCAAGAGAGCAGCCCGAGAGGGAGCTGAAGGATTACACAGCCCAAGATGGATCCACCGGTTGAACCAAACACACAGCGCATCCTTATTAATATTTGTTGGTTTGTGTTTATGGCAGGTTATTAGCATAGTAGCTAAGATGGTCTGATCCGGTTGATGAATGTTAAAAAGTTGGTTTTCGATCTTGCTTATTCGGGCGATGAGGATAAGATCATATTTTCACTCTCGCAGAGAACTAAGATCAGCAAAGCTTACACTTTTGGTGAGGGAAAACGTCAATGTATTTGACATTCGAGCATGAATATCATCTTTCCATTAAACAAAGGGTAAACTCTATAGACTTCAACCCGCAAAGTCTTCGCGTCATAGCGAAAACCTCTACATATGGGACTAATTGTCTTTGGGACTTGAGAAGCATGGGAGCGAAAACCCCCAAAAACATTGAGGATGTTACTTTTTCTTTGGCTTTTAGTTCGTATGTACTACAATTGCTTGTTGTTTTAGTATGTTCTTGACTTAGTTACGTAAAAAAATGTCCAAGAGCATGTTTTACATTTTGTGATTTTGTTACTCATCACGTTGTGGTTTTAGATAAAGAAAACTATGATTGTGGATCCACCCACTTGATTATAATGTTGTTAAGAGATAGCTTTATGTCAGTGGGACGCACAAATCTTCTTCCTCGGTTGGAGCCAGAGAGAACAAGACCTTAAGGTATTTTCTAACCTTCTAACCTTTTTTTGGTCAACTCATCATCTATTGTTTAGTTAACAGCAACGACATGTGATTCATATTATCCAAGTTTCATCTACATCATACATTCTATAGTAATTTGCGCGCCCATTCATAAGATGAAAATAAGATATTTACAATCTCTTTCGCGATTTTGCAAAAAGAGAAAAAAAACTTATGGGATTAC